>OX327003.1:45302200-45959966 GCA_946800695.1 Geum urbanum | reverse complement strand
GAATAGGAGGAGCAATTTGAGGAGGAGCAGGCACTGTTTGAGGTGGAGCAGTCACTGTTCATCGAATAGGAGGTGCAGTTTCTGTTTTTCGCGCAGCGGTGTCAAAAAATAGCACGTGCTATTACTGTTCATAAATTAAAATTGAATAAAACATTTTTTTTTAATATTTTTCAACCAATCCATAAACGACACGTGTCGTTGTCGTATGAATAATTGAATAAGATTTCGGGTAAGATTTCCGACGAATGACGAGTTGACACGTGTCACGCCGACAGAAGGTTATCGGGTAAATAATTGTACAAAATTTCTGATAAGATTTTCAACCAATCACGAGGCAACACGTGTCATGTCCACTGTTCATGATCGGCTCTAATAATTGTATAAGATTCTCGGAGAGATTTCCGACCAATTGAAAGCCGACACGTGTCATCAGCTTATCTAATCACTTCATCTACACTCGGCTATATATTTGTTGATCGGTGCTCATCGTTCATTCACATCAAAACCACCCATATATTCCACATTCCGATAAGATGAATCCTTTTAGTTTTGAGAATTTTTTCCGGAGGAGGCGACAGCAACGTCGGCGAAATGCCGAAATTGCTAATGCTTTCATCACTGAAGCTGTCGTGGTCGATGCAATGTTCGATGACGAACCACCTCGCCACCGACCAAATGAAGAAAGAATGAGGGAGTCAAGGGGACATAATCTGATGGAGGATTACTTCATCGAACGCCCCGTCTTCAACGAACAAGCCTTTCGTCGAAGGTATCGAATGAGTACCAATTTATTCAACCGTATAATGACGGATCTCTGCAACCACGACCAATTTTGGCACCAAAGAGCTGACGCCGTCGGATTGGTTGGACTTCTTCCACAACAAAAGATGACAGGCGCTCTTCGTATGTTGGCGTACGGCGCAGCCGCAGATCAGTGTGCTGAAATAACAAGGATGGGTGAATCCACAATACTACAATGCATGAAGAAGTGGTGTATGCATATCTACGAGCTTTACGGTGACCTCTATCTCCGCGCTCCAAATGCCACAGACTTATCCCGACTTCTAAAGAGAGCAAGGCAGCGCGGATTTCCTGGTATGATCGGAAGCATTGACTGCATGCACTGGGAGTGGAAGAACTGCCCCACAGCTTGGCAAGGAGCATTCTCGGGCCGAAAGAAGCGTCCAACTATTATTTTAGAGGCGGTGGCCTCATGTGACACGTGGATATGGCACAGCTTCTTTGGGGTACCCGGATCACAAAATGACATCAACGTGCTCCACCAATCGGACATATTTGATTCGATCCTTGCCGGAAACAGTCTGAGTGCAACCTATAAAGTCAATGGTATGACTTACCACAATACTTACTATCTAGCTGACGGTATATATCCCAGGTACTCCTCGTTTGTGAAAACAATCTCCAATCCCCAAGAGCTTCCACAGAAACTGTTTGCCAAGAAACAAGAGGCATACCGCAAAGATGTAGAGAGGTGCTTTGGAATTTTACAATCTCGTTGGGGAATTATTCGGCATGCAGCTAGGTGTCATCACCAATCGACATTGAAGAGCATCATGTTGGCTTGCATTATAATGCATAACATGATTGTCGAAGAAGAATTTGTGGAGGAGGAGTTCGAGGAGTTGGAAGAAGAAGATCTTCAAAACCCATCAACTGCTTTCAATGTTTATGATGGGCCAGTAGATGAACAAGGTAATCGTATTCCTTTTGAGCCTGTTGGAAGGGATGCACAAAATGAACAATGATTTGCCGACCGTGTTGTAGATCTCCAATCTGCGTACATCCATGGAGAGTTGCAAAAGGACTTAGTTAAGCACAACTGGTATCTAGAGACCGGCGAACGACTTTAAATGATGTGGGTGTGTAATTTTAATTAACCTGGTTTGCAACATGTTTGCTTTATTTGTTTTTCCTTTTAGTTGTTTGAGTGATGTGTGTTTGATTTTAAGTCATTATGTGTTGTTGTACTGTGCGTGAGCTTTGATGGAATAAGAAAAGTGCGATTTTATTACTTGGAAATTTAAAGTACATAATTTCAATCAAACCCTAGAATTATTGGAAATTTAAAGTACATAATTTCATAATGGAAAAACAAATACCAAACTACTGAAACAGTGGGCGATAACAATTTGAAAATGTTTCATCGCTACCATCTCCTTCCTCTTCCTCCATTTTCTTTAGGATACTCTCTTTTTTCTTCGAAAAATACCTCTTCGATTTTGGGGTCATAGCATCCGTATTCATTGCCCTTATCCTTGAATCCTCCGCTTCGGCCCTCAATTTGTAGTCCTTCTCCTTAAGGGCGAGTTGTTTTTGGTACAAAGCTAGTTCAGTGGCATCACTTTCTTTTTGCCCCGCGAGATGCATTCTTTGATTTTCCATCATGCTTTTCAAAACCTCATCTCTTACCTCATTTGAAGATGAGCATGCTCTTTTCCCCTTTCTTTTGGCTTCCTTGGCCGCCTTCACTCCGATTGGTCTAACCGAACTAGAGTACACTTCTTCTTCATTGCTTTGTGGTGTTGGAATGACTTCATCATCCTCCACGTCGATGGGGGGAGGCATTGAGGTAAAAGGAGGAGTAGTTGCGGAGTTGGAATATGAAGGAGGTGGTATAGTAGGTTCGACAGCCCGAAAATTTGGATGGTTTTTCATCACTTCCCAACAATCAAACTTGGTAAACTGTTTCTTTTTTTGTGCCACGTACCATGATTGAGCTTTTCTTATCTAAGGTGCCAAAAATTTGTATGTCAAAATAATATCTAGGAAATGGAGATGTCAACATTGATTAAAATAAATGTAATAGATGAGCTTTACGACAAAATTATTAACACTTACCTCATCTTGCAAATTTGAGCCGGATTGTACACTCCTTCGTGCATATGCAAGAGCGGCACCCCAAGTTCTAAAACTCGGCTTCAACTTTGTAAAACGAGAAGAAACCGCGGTTTGGGTCCTAGGCTCCGGCCTTGATTCACCATGCGCAAGCTCCCAATTTTCCTTATAATCGGCATAGACTTTTTCCCACAATTTGTCGGACTTTTGCGAGTTGCCGGTAATTGGGCAAACGCTAATGCGACAATAAGAAATACAAAGTTGCAAATCTTCGGAATCAAGCCAATTGGACATTTTGTGAGGAGGATGAAGGAGAAGAGGAAGGAGAGGATGAATTTGTGTGAGATGTGAATGAAATTGATGTAGTATTTATAGAGAAATACTAGGGTGTTATTTGCAATTTTTTAGAATTTTTAGGGATTTTTTTGCAATTTTTTAGGGGTTATTTTGCAAAATGGCAGAAAAAATCAGAAAAATCAGAAACAAATCAGGTTACCGTTTCGGTTGAATCTGGACCGTCCGATCAGATTTTTTGATTTGAAATGGACGGTCCAGATCAATCTGACCGTTATTTTTTTTAACCCGAGCTGCCACGTGTTAGCATCCCATTTGTCCGGTAAAAATTTTTTTAACTTTTACTACCGCGTGCATTACACGCCCCACGGTGAAAAAAAATTTACTCCTTCTCGAGCAACAGAACGAGCAGCAGCTGCTCGTGCAGCTGCTCGTCCCCTCCGTCAACGATCGGTCGCCGCGAGCTTCTCTCCCCGGTGCACGTCTCCAAACTGCTTGCCCGTGCTGCCGGTGCCGGGGCCCGCCGAAATCGAGCTGCTCGACCTGCTCGAGCAAACGGCGGTGCAGCTGCTCTAAGAGGTAATAAATCTCCTAAACCACCGCCGTTCATCTCGATTTACGTTTTGCTTTATTTTTGTTTACTATTCCATTACTAATATTTGTTCTTGTTCGACGTGACAGGGGTGGGGCGCGCTCTCACACGCGACCCCAAACCGAGAGGAGGGGCCCGAGTACAGGAAACCGAAGCCCTGAAAAGGGAGGTGGCTGAAGCCAGAGAGGAGGTGCGCAGATCGAGCGAGGTGGCGCAGAAAGCCAGAGAGGATTACAATGAGCTCGCCCAAAGGGTCCAACAAATGGAGGCCCTAATGCGATCATTCCAGGCTGGGAGTCAACAACCTCAAGCTCCTCCACCACCTCCTGGCTCGTAATCGAGCTGCATTGCCGTCCCCCAGCATGAGTCTAATATGTGAATCGAACAATAGTATTTAGGCTTTGTATAAACTGTTAACGTTTTGATTTGTGCCAATTTTTTCTATATAACTTGATTTGTGGTTGAATGCGTTTTTGTGGTTGAATGGGTTTTTGTGTTTTTAAATTGTGATAGGTCGTGACTTGGTACATTAATATTTAATTTTTATTTTTTTTCTTTTTCACTAAATGAGGCGACGTAGATTGATCAATCTACGTCGCCTCATTGAGTGAAAAAGAAAAAAAAAATTAAATACATTGAAGCGACGAAGATTGATCAATCTTCGTCGCTTCATTTAGAGAAATAAAAAAAATTAAATATAGTGTGGCGACGTATATTGATCAATCTTCGTCGCTTCAATGTAAATGGAGCGACAAAAATTGATCCATATATGTCGCCTTAATTCAGAGAAATAAAAACAAAATAAAAATTAAATATAATGTGGCGACGTATATTGATCAATCTTCGTCGCTCCATTTCCATTGAAGCGACGAAGATTGATCAATATACGTCGCCTAAATTAAGATTAAAGCGACGTATATTGCTCAATCTTCGTCGCTTTATTTTTAATTGAAGCGACAATATTTAAATCTTCGCGGCCAAAAATCGAAGCGACATATATTATTTTGGTCGCTTCAAATAAAATGAAGCGACGAAGGTTTTCAATATTGGTGGCCCCAATGGTGAAGGGATCAATCTGGGGCGACGTAACGAGGCGACGAAGAGTTGGTTACAACAAATCGAGGCGACGAGAAAGTGATCCGAGGCGACCATGAAGCTTCGTCGCCTCGAATCTGTTCCCCAATAGTGGCCAAGCGACAGGGTCTACAATCTTTGTCTAGTCTCGATGGTAAAGATCTAAGAACCTCAAGGGAGAGGTTTATGACTTGCCTTAATGAGGGCATGTGGGTTAACAAACTCATGGTAGATACAATGCTTGCCTACAATGCTCATGATAAAAGATGCAATCAATGTGGAAGGCTACAAGGTAATTTTGCAATCAAACGAGGGTGGGACGATCTTTACGACGAAAGTGATAACTTGAATGGTTGCCATTCTTGCAAGATGAATCGGGAAGTAAATTTTTTTGACAGATTACGTTCTTGCACATAGTAATTAAACTTTAGCGGATAGAAATTGAGTTGTACATGTACATTTTATCGTCATGGGATTGACAATTTCAGTGTCCGTTTTGGATTTTCTCCTTTATTGTTGGCTTGTTCGATTCAACGTGAGGTGTTTATAATTGTTAGTTATGCTTCTCTGTTTTATTCTGGAAGTAATACATAGCACGATGGAGGTTACGAGCTAGTCAAAGTAACGGGTATTTTTATCACTTACACCTAGAAATCTTGAAAAAATTGGTTTCGATCAATTCTGTAACCCAGAAATCCATGCATGAGAAGAATAAATCAAGTCAACCATCAAATATAACGTATAGTGTTGTTATCGTCCATTCTTGGTTTCATTCTGATCGTATTCTTATTAATTATGCATTTCTCTTCTTGCCAATTAATCAAGGTAATATTTGAAATGGTTAGATTCTCACGTACGGTACTATGTGGTTGGATTAAATTTTAACATTTCAGTTGATGGAAACAAAGAAAGAGATCGAGTTTACTTCAAGAGAAGAACGAGATCGAGTTGTCGAATTTAGGATAGATTTATTTGGTAGTCGTCGAATTAAGACAATATAATTAAATAGTTGCTATAATGCTATCTTCAACTTGTCCGGATATATAACTCGACATGTTTTGCTAATTAAGTTTAATTTGTTGTTGCCAAGTTGCATAAGAACATATTAATGTCATGTAGTGTTTTCTAGAAAGACTAGTTGTCTTCGTATAATCGTATATAGGAAATATTCATATTGATCACTTTTTCTTCTGTTTATTTTAATTTGTCATTAAAATCAGTAATTTCCTTCATATGAACTTACATATGTTATCATTGAGTTTTTTGGACAATTAAGGTTTTGTTTTCAACTTCCACAGATAGCGCATTGCCACTAGATAGTGTATGAAAGGTTATTCAACAAGTAATGTGTGTTCAAATATGTACATGTATACCGAATGTGTTGTGGTCGATTTATTGGTTAATCAGCTCATTCAGCTAATTAACAACGTGAGATCACGTGTCAAATCACACTAAGCATCAGGCAGGATAAATGTATTAGATGTTTGTGTATTGTTGCTAATCGAAAATCATAACATAAGGATTCTCCCTCTCAACAAAAATACGGATTATATACGATGCAAAACTTCTAACTTAAACTTCAATGTGAAATTATGTTTTACCAAAATGTACAATATTAATTGATCATTGAAATCACTCATCATTTGAATCTCATATAAATATTGTGCTTACAAAATTTCAGCTTAATCGGAAATCGTTTGATCATCTATTTGTTACATAATTTAATGCTACATAGAGTTCGTCAAGTTTAGACTAACAAATTGGGTTGAAATTTGGCAAGCACGATGTTGGAATGCGAATTTAAAATATGATTAATTTCAGTTATCGAATTAAGTTTTTAACTTATGTAAAATTGAACTTTACATTGAAGTTTAGTGCAAAGCTTCGCACGTGATAGGATCTGTATAAATATATATATTGACAGTTTACATCTTTCAATCTTCAGTTAACAGTAATCATGATTCATTCAATTTCTGATACATTGACATATTTCGATCATACAAATTAAATAATCGTTCTAGCATTTCCAATAGATTGTTCTTTCTAAATTTATATATGTGCAACATCTACATTTATATCAATAATAACAACAAAAATCATACGTATCATGTAGGATTGTCGATAGCTGTCTACGAGTACATTCGATATGTAAGGGCATACCGGTCGCCTCTAATAATAGGATATCAATGATCAAAATTTTCAACGTTTTAAGATTGGATAACAACTGTTAACAGTTAATGCAATGTCTATGGATCGTCAGAAGGCACACGTACTCGGGGGCGGGGCCAGACTTCTAATCCAGGGGGGCCAAATTGAAATAAAACAAAAAAAACTGAAGAAAAAAACCCTCAAAATTGCAAAGAAAAAAAACTGAAAAAGTAAATAATCAAAGAGTTTAGCAAGGCTGGGGATCGAACTCAGGTCCTTATAAACACATTCAAGCTTGATCACTACTCCGCCATTCCACTTCATCTGTATATATGGGAAAAGTTTGGGTATATATTCAAACTCAGCGGGGGAGTGCCCCCTGGTCCCAACGTGGCTCCGCCACTGCACATACTACGCAAGTCCATGCAGAGTACAAATGTACAAGTGAGTAATCTATGGTCTAGTTTCTCTCATGCACAATTCATCTAAGTTCAACACGATTAAGATTGTGACAAGTGTCCCAACACTTGTGTTTTGTACACTATAGGTGCTCATATAGTGTGTCTCTCTTGATCCCAACGTAGACCTAACTAGTTCAAAGTGGAAGCCCAAGAAAAAGCCTTTACTTAGCAAAAATAATATTTTTGGGAAAAATCTCAAGATAAACTATATAAAGATCAGCTCCCCATCTCCCAAATTATATAAGCTTTCAATGAGAAGAAAAAAAAATAGTAGCACCAATATGACCGAGTTTTACTATTTGATGCAACATTTTAAATATGGTCGAGTATTTTTTTTTTATATAATGTTCTGGTATTTTTTGTCAAGTTCAAGTTTTGTTCAGATAATTCTTTAAATAGTAGTAGGTGCATCCGATGAATCTAGTCTTTTTTTCTTCTCTTTCTCTCTCTTCTTGTAATAGAAATTAATATTAAGTATAATTAACTTCTTGATTTCTGTAATTAATATTTTACATATTAGAAATGATCTCCTTTGAACAGAATTAATGTTGGTCAAAAATCTCAACCATTTTTTTTGTTTTGGTCTTATAGTTTGACCACTCCAGAACTTTCATTTTGAATCTTATCGACACAGATGAAACTGTTCGTCATCCTCGAGCATATTGAACATATAATACCTCCTCACAACTCGCATGCATCAACAAGCGGATGGTGGTAGTGAGTGTAACGGTGATCATTGTAACTTTAACAATAAAATATACCCTGCTTCCAACATCCATGGTGGTAGTCAGTCAAGCCCCCTCACTCTCCTTCCCCTATTATATAATAGTCCTCTAGCTCCATTACTCACTAGTTTACCATCCCTAATTAGCTAGCTCAAAGAGAGAAGCAACTAGAGTGAGTTGAGTTGCAGAAATTAAGATGGAGAGAAACAACAACAACAATGTGTTGGAGAACACTTCGGTCGTGATCGTAGGGGCCGGACCCGCCGGCATTGCGACATCCGCACTTCTCAACTCCAACTCGGTGCGGAACATCGTCTTCGAGAAGGAAGACTGTTGTGCTTCCCTCTGGAAGAGACGATCCTACGACCGCCTGAGCCTTCATTTGGCCAAGGAATATTGTTCTTTGCCACTCATGTCTCACGGAATAATGACATCAACCTTCATGTCCAAGGATGCTTTCATAGACTATGTGGACAAGTATGTTGCCAAGTTCGACGTGAACCCTCGTTACTATCACACTGTTGACTCGGCTTTCTACAACCAAGCCGAGAACAAGTGGAAAGTAACAGCGACCAGGACTAGGGAAACTGATGAGGAGGGCCCTAAGAAAGAGTACACCATCGTGACCGATTTCTTGGTGATTGCCACTGGTGAGAATAGCCAGGCAATTGTCCCAAAGCTGCCTGGAATGGAGACATTCCGTGGAGTGGTTTTTCATACGTGTAACTACACATCTGGTGAGCCCTTCAAAGGCAAGGATGTGTTAGTCGTTGGGTGTGGTAATTCTGGCATGGAGATCAGTAATGATCTTGCGGAGAGTGGAGCTCATACATCCATTGTTGTTCGAAGCGAAGTAACATCTCTTTTTCTCTTTTTATCATTCCAGTAATTATCTTTGTTTTGAGTTTATATAACGTGCATGTACTTGTTGCTGAATCTGATGGATCAGAAAAAAAAAATTGGCATGAAAAAGAAGTCGGGATCTCTCTCAAAATGCTTCATTAATTTACCCAATTTACTTGATACATACTTGATAAAAAAACAATTTACTTTTGGTGCAAGAGGAGAAAGAATGAAGAGAAAAATATGAGAGATCTAAGAGGATCGGAATAGAGAATAAAATAAATGATGCACCATTAGATCAGAGTTTAGCTAAGTGTGCATGAGGGACCAAGTGGAAAAGGGTTAGGGTTGCGAGTGATGAAGATTCTATATTCCTCCATCATGCGCAATTACAAATAAACAATTCAGAAAAATGAAATGAAGTAGAAAATATATTTTTCCTGATCTATTTTTAATTTTGTTTAAATTTTTAAACATGTTCATATATATGATATATATGATTTATGCAGCTCCATGTACTCGGCAGACAAGTCGTGCGTTTCGCGATGCTTCTATTGAAATATCTGCCTGTGAGAATTGTGGACAGGTTCGTCTCATTTATCGCCAAGTTTTACTACAGTGATTTGTCCAGTTATGGGATTCATCGACCAAAGGAGGGACCTTTCTCCTTCAAAGAACTTACGGGAAAAACCCCAGTGATCGATCGTGGAACTATCCAGAAAATTCGCTCCAAAAAGATGAAGGTAAAGAAACGTTTATTGACTAGCTTAATGTATAATGATCGAGCATTAAAGTATTCTTTCTCCAGTAGAATTAATATTTCCTGGGAATGAAAACCAATTCAAAATGATGACCGATTGAGGATGATACACTGCTGATCAACAGGTTTTCCCAGGAGTTGAGAAGGTAGAGAACAACGTTGTGGAATTCAAAAATGGTGTCCGCCAACATTTTGATGTCATAGTTATGGCAACTGGTTATCGTAGTGTAGTCCACAACTGGCTTAAGGTAACATGCATGCATATATTTAACCTTACATCCATTAATTCATGCTTTCATTAGGGTCAAAGATTTTAATCTTTACTAAATTTACTGCATGCACGCATGTGTAGGATTACAAGTTCATTCTTGATGACAATGACAAGCCAAAAGGCAAGTTTCCAAACCACTGGAAAGGGGAAAATGGTGTTTACTGTGTTGGGTTCTCAGGGAGAGGCCTTCCTGGCATTTCTTCGGATTCCGAGGCTGTGGCTTACGATATTGCTCGGATTTTGAAGGCAATGAAAGCCGCTGATGCTGCGGAAATGGTGTAACTAGCTAGGTCCGCACCGTAAGGAAGTAATCAATTGTGCTCGTTTGTTTGTCCTTTATAAACTTCTTATCTAGCCATACATGTCATATATATAACTTCTCTCTCTTTCTCTCTTTCTCTCTCGTTAAACTTCTTTGCACGGCTTCTTTTCGCACACGGAGAAATTTTCAATTTTTAACACGTGTCCTCTTTGTATTGGTTTAAAAAGTCTATAATCAATTAGAGTATGATGAATTATTCGCCTATAATTTAGCCTGATCAAAAAAAAATTCTGAATCTTACGAATAATTCGACGGACGTTTTTATCAAAAGTTCGTCATAAACAAAGATAGAGTGAGAGTGGTATACGGCAACCCGGAGAAGAGTAAAGACTAAAGACTTTGCGAGTGATCGAGCTGATCAAGCGAGTCGGTAATCGGCGAAGAGTGACACGAGCATGGACATCGTGACCCCCACGAAGCTTGATTACTACCAAAACATGCGGAAGCTGGAGTCGGAAGCCACATTGCTGTCGCTTGTTAAAGTCGGTGTTCTGTTCCTTAATTAACTTCCACCGAGTTTTAACTTTGAATTGTGTAACTGAAGCTTTTGGCTTTATTCGTTTTTTTTTTGTGAATTAATTGAAGGGTGAAGATGGATGGACCGCTTTGGTGTTAGATCGGACGGTCTTCCGGTCTTCCATCCGCAAGGCGGCGGTCAACCGGCGGATACTGGATTCATCTCCGTCGCCGATTCCGAGCTCGAATTCGTCGTCAAAGATGTGCGGTCCAAAGATGGGGTTGTAAGTATTTGAGACTGAGATAATTCAAATGGGGTTTGATATTTGATGTTAAAAATGTTGGAATAGTGTGCTTTAGTCTTATTTTTAATGGTTTTTTGGGTACAAATTTAGGTGTATCACTATGGTTTGGTTAATAATTCTTGTGAGGAATGGGAATCGAAATTTGAGAAAGGGAAAGTGGTGTTCTTGAAGGTGGATGAGACTCGGCGCAAGCGGAACTCTAGGTATGGTGGATATCAAGCAAATGGAATGATAATAAGATATTGTTTGAGCTAGACGGTATAAGAAATGAAGTATAGAGTTTATCTTTTGGTTGTACGTTACTTAGTTTGGTCATTGTTGAATGCTTTCTTGTGCAGGCTACACTCGGCTGGGCATCTGATAGATGTGTGTATGAAGAATGTGGGATTAGGTGATTTAAAGCCAGACAAAGGCTACCATTTCCCTCAAGGGTGTGAATCAGTTTTGCTTTATTATCTAAAGTCTAGAGTTCAAGACTAGAATGTACATGTTTATTTTTGTGAAGAGGAACTCAAGTTAAGATGTTCATATTGTTTCGATCCGAGTCTTCTGTTAACACCAGAAGCTTAATGGTTTCTTAGGTAACAATCTTTGCTGTAGTATATATCTTAAGCAATACTCTAATAGAATTTATTTTCATTTGCTAGTTTATTAGACTCCTCTATATAGGGTTTTTTCACTCGGAGCTATGGTTCATTGTACAAGCAAATACCAAGATGACGACATAGAGTGTCCCAAATCTCTTGAACCGAGATATTTTTGTCAATTCCATAAACACTTTGAAAGTTGAAAAACTCTTACGTCCAAATAGTTTTACACCCAAGTGGAGAATTTGTCACTCTAAGTGTACCGAAATAGCCTGCCGCAATTTGAGGACCACAGATGTTTCATATGAAGGAAGCATTCGGCAATTCCAGTTACAAATTCTTGTAGGAGAAGCCTAAAATTACTGTTAGACTATTCCTGCTTGTTAACCTAAGCTGTATCGTGGTGGTGTGAGGGTTTAGACTATATTGTCATAGTTCGCAAATTATTTTAGATAAATATAAACTTACAAATATACTCTTCACCAGGCCATATGTGGAATATATAGGCGTGGTCCCACAGAATGATGCGCATAATAAGCGGGAGGAGTTGGAGCTAGAAGCAAATGCATTGGTAACTAGAGGAGGGAAAGTGAGTTGTTAACTTGTAATACTTGTCTAAAGTTTTTTGCTTGACATTCAAAGTTAATTTCTTTATGCATAACCATGTATAAAAGCTAACTCCAGCAGATTTCTTATAAGTCATTTTTAGCTAAAATATAAAGATTTTCTATTAAAATTCACTTCAGCAGCTCCCCTATCTTATTAGCCAGTTTAGGGATTCTCTATATTTCATGTTTTCATCTCCTATTCATATACCGAAAACATAAATTATAGGTAACGAAACATTCAATATTGTAATTAATTCTTTCCTTCTAGATTACAAATGTAATTAATATTTATATTAATAAATAAATATTTTATTATCAACCAATCAAAACTAAGCATGTGTTTAGAACTAACTACATTTTGAGTGATATTATTGGAATAAATTTATACAAGTGACTAGCTAAAATAGGTTTCGACTTTATTTTTGAACAAAACAAATAAACTTTTCATGACATTGTTGGAGTTGCTCTAAGTGGTTAAACATGTATCTTTTAGGTTTCTGTTGCATTAGTACCATATGAAGAAGCATGTACGCTGTGCGGTGAATGCCTCCCAGATTATATTCCAAAGGTTATTCCTTACCATTGGCTTTTAGGGCAGGTAGTTAATAACCATTCAAATTAAGTTCTAGAACGTATACTAACTATTTTTGTTTCTTATACAGGACAGCACTCCTCGTATCGTGAAGCTGGGGAATAATCCTGGCTGCCCGTGTGGTGGTACTCATGTGTCTGATATTTCGGAGATCATCAGTATCACAGTAAGAATGTTTTCATTTTCTATAAAATGGATTTTATGTCAGATTATTTAGTTACTTTTAGATTCCTGAGTGACTGACCTTATTTATTCAGGTTTCTCAAATACGGACCAAGAAAGGAATCACAAAAGTCTTCTATAACGTTGGTACCTAATTCTTGGTATATTGCTGACCGTCTCGGACCAAGGCATTTGGGTTGTCGGATTACATTTTTGAAGCCTAGTTATTGGTTAAGTTGGTTGTTGACAATTGATTGATCCTTAATTAATATGATTAAGGTGGATATTTAGCTCAGAGACCTTATGTCCCTGATAAAAGTAAAGCATTGCTTGCAATTTGTATTGGGTGTGCGATATTGCATATAAGTATGATGTGTTGCCTGCTGTTTGAACTCGTTCTTTTACATTACTGTGGGACAAAACCTTTAACATCTGTCCCCAGCATTTTCCTTTCTTGATATATCAGGCTGGGCAGATTTTCAGCCTCAATCTTGTGAAGCTAGCTTCTGGTTTGCTCAGGTCGCAGCTTTTCAACTTTTTCTTTGTATATAGGGATTGCACCTGCACTTGAAACTTTAACCCAACATTGTCTAGAGAATTCCTCTAGACCAAAGCGTATCGAAGCTTTTATGAAAATGGGAAATTTGGGGTATGGTTTGTTAAGCTTAAGCCTTCCCCTTTAGTCAAATACCTTTGTGTGGACTCTGGAGTACGTGACAGTATCTACCTATACATTACTAGGGAAGACACTAGTCATTGCATCTCCATAGCTATGAGTCTTTAATGCCTAACGATAACAACAATTCTAGGTTACAGTAAGAATCTGTTGCATCTACACTGATGATTACACGTTTAGTATTTAGGAATTTAGCTTCTTTGTGTGTTCGTCTCTCTGACAATGAAGTAACAGAAATTACAATTCGATAGCAGTTCAAGGTTCATCGCTGAGACCATGGCTTTCAAGCTTGGATTGAGAACGAAAACTATACTCGTGCTAGAAACCGAAAATGGATGCCTCTTGTACCTGGTTGGTTGTCGCAGTAATGTCCTGGTGGACATGCAAATTGGCATACATCTTTCCCTCTTATGTGAGGTCGGGCACTTTTTCCATGATACAAAAGAAATAAAACCAGAAAGATGCTGGAATGCACCTAAGGAAATCCACCGCATAGACTTTTTAGCTTCAGAACATGACTGAGCTTATGTTAAACTCAGCCTCTGTGATACTCTCTCTCCTCTCGCCCTTCCGCCCACCTAAACAGAGTAGTAGAGCAGGTCGATCGGCCACCGCCGCCCTTCCCTCCCTTGCCACCACACCTCCCCTCTCCCTCCCTGACTTGACCTTGAGTAACGCGACCACTACAGATCTCGTCGTGGCTGCTCACCGGAGGAGAGACCTCTTCGAGCACTGGGCCGAGATCGGTGCAAGAGAGACCGAGGTCGACGACGAGCGGCGAACCTCCTCTGCTAACTTGGGTCAGAGCCTCGAGAAGCACGATCGGCTTGGCAGTGGCGAAGGGCTCAAGAACCTGGTTGGGGATGGGCCCAAGGCGTTCACATCAGATGTCGGTGTTTGATGACGTCGTCGACGTAGTCGGAATTGGGCCAGATGTCGGAGGAGTCGACGAGGCAGAGGAAGGTGGAGCTTCGGGTGGTGTAGAGGTGGCGGAGGGAGTCGGGGACGACGGAGAAGACATCGCTGTGTGCCAGGGAGGAGAGGATAAAGAGGAGATCTCGTATACCATCTTATCATAAGCTCAATCAACTTTAAGAAAAGTTGACAATATTAACGTATCAAATTGTAACACGTCTCGCTATTTGAAAAATAGACTTGAGGTGGTTAGCCCTCGGGTGTATAGTAGCCTGCTCCATGGTGTGCATACCAGAATGAAATGATTAGAAAATAAGACACAAACTTTTTGATCGAAAAACCCAGACATATAAGATATTGGAAGCAACTAATGTACATTTGTATCTTTATAAGACCTCCTCGTGTTTCCTTTTCCACCCACATCATCATCTTCATCGTTTCCAGTAGTGCGACCTACATCCTCCATCTCGCGATGAAGACCAATCCCTGGCTCGAGCTCCTTCTTGAGTTTTCTTTTCATTTTGGGTCCAGCCTGATGATGTGGCTATCCATACCCAAAGCCGCTGGTATTATTTTTATTTGTTTGATTTATGTTGATGAAATTAAGGCATTAGACCATTAGTGCTACAAGTTTACTCCACTATATGACTTAGTAGAATAGGAGGATATATGGTTGGTCTGTAAGTCAGTTGGCCTTGAAAAGCCAAAGCAAGAAAGAGAAACCACCCCTTCAGTTACTTGTTTACTGTACACCCTTTGACGATAACCAATTGCCAACCTACATCATCGATTGATACCTCATAAGTTGACTTTACTATTATTCTGGATTTGATTAATAGCCAAAATAAATGAACAGAAAACATGAGACTGGAGTATATAGTAGTCTCATCTATAAACCTACAAACTTGTATATCATTACTGTAAATCTATGTGCGATATTACCACTAATCGCATTTAGTATCCATGGAATAAGTTTTTTTAATACATCATCTTTCTTTTTTTTAAGTAAGGGTTTGCAGCTACTCTTAAATCTCGATCGATGAAATTGTAGAATACAAAAGAGAGACATAAAACTTGAACCCCAAAATAAGAGAAATACCTAAAATAATACCAGGAGACTCAACTAATACATTGTATCCTAGACTGCACCATTTAGCAAAGAGTGTAACAATGACTACTCCAATTGCTTTACAATAAAGGCGACACAGTACTGGAAAGACAACGTGAGTAAGGCGACACATTAATTCACTCTTAACAGCTTTACAACTATGTTGCCGACCAGAAATACTGTTGGCACTACATTTCATCCTGCCACTGAGAGGGTGCGCCTAGGCAATAAACCAACGAACGTCCTAACCTAGAACAAACAAGGCACCAAATGTGCACAACACGGGACAAAGCTCACTTCTGCCTGCCATACACAGGTGTAAGTTTATTTTTTGATAACACAAATAAAGACTAAAAATAAAAATACTAAACTTTAAATAATTAAATAGGGTTTGAGTCAAGCTCAAACAATGAGCCCAAATCCAAACCATTATTAGGGCCAACCAAATTATAACTCGGCCCAGATACCAGGCCCAACTGTGGCTGAAGCTTCTGCCATTGGGTCGTCGTCCTTGCCGCAATTGATCATTCAAACACTGACCACCAACCATGCCATCTTTAAATGGAGAGAGCACGTTCAAAACCAAGGTGGCCGCTCACGCCACTACCCCTATCAATCACCGACGTCGAAACCGACGCACAAGAAAGAGCACCAACCCTAACCCAGAAACCAATGACCAAACCTCCTCCGTTTGCCCAACACCTCAGATCTCCAAACATGAGATCGAGGTAACCTTCGCCGCTACTAGACACTCTCATCGAACACATGTTAACCAGTCTCGTTCGGCTGCACTCGCTGACGCCGACGAGGCCAAGGCCAGTGCCAGCTGCAGGCCGTCGGACGAAGTCACAAGATTTCGCAAGAGACTTTTTCTTTTGCGCGTGAGACGCGTACTCTTTATGTAGTTTGCCTAGCCTTATTTGTTTTAATAGTTAGGAAAGATTGGATTTGGCTTGTACTCAATACATCATCTTTTGTTTCGATGAATTTTTCAATACACTATCCATTACACTAGATATTAATTAACTTTCAAAACCCAATGAAAACAAAAATGAAATGAATCAAAAATTTGAGTTCACATTCCAAAACTGGCGCCACTTCAACCAAATTGTTGACCTACTTCGGGTAAGATTTCTCCTTTTGAGTGAACAGAATACTCCCTACAACACAAACCAAATTGTCCATTTAGTCCAACGCCATATACTTCATAACTTCGTTCCATACAAACCAAGCAATACAAAAGGGGGATGTGAATGTTTCTTTACCTAAAATGACATAGGGTAAATTATAATCCATGATATTTTAACTTTACTTTAATTGGATGCATTTTGGAATAACGGAATATTATATCATGCGGCCTCTCAACCCTAGCGCCGCCGCAGGACCCTTTCTTCACCAATTTCCATTGTTTCCAATTCTTTACTTCAATCCTCTTTGATTTCCATCCCTACTCGACCCTCATTGGCAACAGCCCTTGTTTGGCCTTGTTGTGTGTCTCATGCGGTGCTTGGTTCTCTTGATGTCGTCTCTAGGATGTCCTTGCTTGATGTCGTTATCCAAACTTCGTCCCAACGAGTCTTTTGTTTGGAACCCCGTCACTTTGAGCCTGCCTATGAGTCTTTCAAAGATGACAATTTGGTTTTGAAGCAGGAAGCAAAGGAGACGACGAAGGTCAGAGCGAAGTGGTGGTTTCGAGTTACATCGACAATGGTCGTCGAGTTATGGGTCGATTTCGATCGGGTAGCACATGATTGTTACGCTTGAACAATGGGCGGAGGTACCAACGTGGTTGCAGACCATAGCGGTGTTAACGCCACTGTGTTGGCGGCGTTCCATTTTACTTTTCTTGGTGGGGGATCTTCTGCTTCAATTTGGATTGTTGGGCTTGATGGAATTTGGGACCCAGGTGGATCTCCTATATTTTGGGTCATTAGGTCTAAGCTTGGGCCTAGTGAGAACTGGGACACTGGTGGGTTGTTCTATGGACCTACTACATGCGTTGATTTAGAAATTGTGGTAGTTTTAATGCCTATAGTTTATTTGCGTCTCATGTGGATTGCGAGATTCATTAGAGTTGACTTGTCTACCATAATTGAGTGCTTAGGGGAATTTTCATCTCTACTTATCTATGGTTATCATGATCTCGATGTCATGCAGGTAAATTTATATATCGAGTTTTATGAATTTAAAGTATAGTGCTAGCAATTGTATTAGTGTAGCACATAACTTTTTTTATGATTGTGACATTCATCGTGAATGTTTCACCTCCACTTCATAGTCTGTTTGAATGCCACAGATTACGACCGTAGTCGTATTAGTTAATAAAATAAACTTCCGGCCTTCCCGAAAAGTCATTTCCCTCGAAAAAACCGGAATATTACATCAATGTATGCATGAAATTTCATGTGTTACTGGTACAACAAAATTGAAGTGAAACCGTACATGAAACTATAGTAAGTGTTACATATATCCCATATATCCCATGAAACGACATTACAAGTACATAATTCATATATCTTAATTGCTTATTTAGTCAAGTAATTCTGTTATACTGCCCAACCAAACATGACCTTTTTGACCTTTGCAGTATGAATTATCATGCGTTACTAATACATCGAGGTTGGAACGAGACCATATGTGAAACTATAGTACGTGTTCCATATATCCTATGAAAGACGTACATTATATGTACGTCATTCATATATCTCAGTAGCTTATTTAGTAACGATTATTTTATATTGTCCGAACATGACCTTTTTGACAGAAGATATTTAGGGAAACGATTCTTTAATACTGTCCAAACCTGACCTTTTATATTGTCCAAACGTTATTCATATATCTTAATAGCTTATTTAAGTAAATGATTCTTTTTATATTGCCCAAAAGTAATCTTTTTTACAGAAGATATTTAGATAAACGATTATTTTATACTGTTCAAACGTGACCTTAATTTTATACAACCCAAACGTCATTCATATATCTTAATAGCTTATTTTGGTAAACGATTTTGTTATACTGCATAAACATGATCTTTTTGTTGTTTCTTCATTATCGATAAGCAAAACATGCAAAACCCGAGTTTAACTTTGTGTGTGTGTGAGTGTGTGTGTGTGTGTGTATATATATATATATATATATTTACACACATTGGCAGAAGATTTAAAAGGGGCGATATTGGGGAAGGTTTTCACCTCAACCTAGATGAGTGTGAACCAGCTCAATCACATTCACAAGGATTAAATTCATTCGTGGTACCTAGATTCTTGGTGCTATACTAAAAATGGTCCCAAACTTTACAAACTGTCAATGTGGTACCCAAACTCTTAAATCATATTATCGTGGTACCTGGAGCGATTTTCCGTCAATTTTCCGTTACTTTTGCTGATGTGGCAAAAAAAATATAATAAGGGTAATTTAGTCAATTTATATTACTTACAACTTAATGAATATCAACATGATAACCAAACAACTTAAGGAATATCAAACAACGTCATCGCCGCCAGGGCGGCCAGATCCGTTGTTTTTAGCCTGTACCTCGTCAACCTCGTAGTCATCCTCATTGTGCGTGGAGAGTGGGCCGACCAAAGTTGAGGTGGTGCTTTGAAGAGTAGGTCGGGTGACCTTGAACTCAGTGCGGTCTGATGCGCCGCCCAATACTCAGCATAACTGTGCTTTCCGCTTCGCCTCGAACTCAGCTCGCACCCTCTCTATATCGGCTTGCCACTTCGCCTCGAACTCAAGTTCGCCTCCTCTCAATGTCGGCGTTCGTAAAGCCTTATCGCCTCTCTATCTCAATGTTGTGTGGATGAGCATATCAAGTCGGGCAGGTTGAGAAGGCTTGAGAGAGAGAGAGAGAGAGAGAGAGAGAGAGAGAGAGAGAGTTTTTTTTTAAATTACAAAAGTTTAGATATCGTAAATATAAATTATAAATTGTTTGGGTATCATGTTGATATGCATTAAGTTGTAAGTAATGTAAATTGACTAAATTACCCTTATTATATTTTTGTTTTGCCACATTAGTAAAAGTGACGGAAAATCACTCCAGGTACCACGATAATATGATTTATGATTTTGGGTACCACATTGATAATTTTTAAAGTTCGGGACCTTTTTTAGTATAATATTAAGAATCTAAGTACCACGGGTGAATTTAATCTCACACAAATATTGGCCCCTGTTTTTTCTCAATGCGGACCCCAGCGTTTGTGTGTGTAATTGAGCTGGTTCAAGCTCAACCTAGTTGAGGTGAGCCGTAGCCCGATATTGGAAGAGAAAAAATATATGATGGGAGGGAAGGGAAGAATGGGAAGATAGAGAGAGAAGTGTACTCACGATAGAGAACCGAACCGGGGAGAAAAGGGGATTACCGGTTTAAGAGAGAAACAGAATCACAAAAGCCAAAACGCCAGCCGAAGAAATTCTGCTAAATTCAGCAAAGACTCTTTCTTCACCATCCAATTTTTTCTCCGCTCTTTTCACAATTCTCTCTCTTTTTTGCGGTCCAACCAAGCAAGCAGCACATATACACAACACAACTCAACTCAACTCAAACTCAAACTCAACTCCAATCTCACAACAAGACTGACAGATTCTCCACTCAGATCCCAACTCCCTATTCTTCCGCTTTCCAAAGTCACAACCTTTATTGTCACTATATACGTATGTTGTGCGGCACCAGTCGCATTCTTAACTTGTTTTCTTTGCTCTGCTGGGCGCCTCGTTGTTGAAGATAAAACAAAGTCAGGTGGGTTCTCATGTCTCACTCTGTTCTCTTCTCTTCTTGTGCTCTGTTCTGTTTTTGTTTACTGGGTCTAATGCGTGACTGTGTTTGTTCTATCACTATGGATGTTGCTTGTGTTTGTTGTATGCTTGTCTTTCTGATTCAGTAGTTGCCTGTGTAACTAAACGTAGTCGATTGTATTTGAATTTGTTTCTCTTGATTTGATTTGGTTCTAAACGGTGTATACTATCTTTGGTTGTTTTAGTTGAATTTAGTTTCTATGTGATTTGTAAGGACTGTATTGTGAAGCCACTTTATATGTTGATTGAATTTAGCTTCTTTTTCTATTTGTAGTTGTTTTTCTATCTTCTAATTGCCCTAAGCTCCTACATTATGATTCTTTTTGCTCTTGTTTAGCTCAATTATTTCCTTGTTTTCGTTGTGATCAATAAACAAATGAGTTGTTTATATTGAGTAGTGAGGTTGGAAATATCAAATATGTCCTGTCATGACCTCTAAGAATACAAAGTTTTATTAATTAACAGAAAATAAAACCAACCTTTTCCTTCAGTCGTTCCATCACACAAACACACGTTCATTATGGTCATCATTGCATTAAGCGAATTCAGAGTTAATGATCATGGTATTAACTATGTTCCTTTTATTTAGATATTGGATTGAGTTATAATATATTGTTATTCGAAGAGCTATTGGTAGGTGTGGAAATCGAGACTGATCATATGCAGTCAAAATGTCTTACTCTGTTGAGTGAGAAGAATAACAACTGTTTGTGTGGGTTCAACTACAGGTCATGCTTGGAGAAACTATGATTAAGCCTGAAGGAGAACTCAAAGTAAGCTTTGGCTATCAATGTACTAGCGACAAAACCAATTCCTGCGGACCTTCCAGTCCTTCCAGTAAATATGAGATCCTGCCTGAACTCCGAAGGAATAGTAGTTTTTCTTGCTTATCTGGAGCTGCGTTAAGTGCCAATGCCACTCTGGCAAACACTAATATTTGCAATGGTTTGATAGGCGGAGAAATACTTCCTAGTTGGGACTCCCCTAATTCATTTCGTAAGGTACCCTCTTCGCAAAGATTGGATATATTATCATCTTCACTTCAGAGTAGTTTGTCAAACCTAAGCTGCAGTCCATCGACGCCCGAGTATGATTCTTACTTGATGAAGTCCACGAGTCCTCCATCCAAAGGTGAAGGTTTTCTCAATTCCATGGAAGTACAAGTGGCTGGTGGAGCTGCTGGTGAAGACAGGGTTCAAGCGGTTTGTTCTGAAGAAAATGGGTGGCTTTATTGTGCAATTTATGATGGCTTTAATGGAAGAGATGCAGCTGACTTTCTTGCTGGGACACTGTATGAAACCATCGTATTTTACTTCAATTCATTAGACTGGGAATCAAGTCAGGAATCCATCAATGCTTCTAAAGGTCTGAATATTGATGGGTCTCTTCCATGTGCTGAAGATGATAGTAATGTCAAAAATGTCTCTATGGGTGCTTTCTCTAAAGTAGAAATGTCGACTGATTCATTCAGGCATGGGGTACTTGATAGCCTACAACGAGCTCTTAGTCAGGCTGAGAATGATTTTCTCTACATGGTTGAGCAGGAAATGGAAGATCGCCCTGATTTGGTTTCTGTTGGGTCATGCGTGCTAGTTGTGCTTCTTCATGGGAATGATTTGTATACGCTATGTTTAGGTGACAGCCGAGCTGTGTTGGCAACATATGATGCCGGTGAGTCCATGAATAGGAATGAGAGACTGAAAGCTATCCAGCTCACTGATAGTCATACGGTTGATGATGAAGTTGAAAGAACGCGAGTTGTGTGTGAACATCCTGATGACCCCATGTCCATTGTGGCTGGTAAAGTAAAAGGGAAATTGAAGGTCACTCGAGCTTTTGGAGTTGGTTATCTGAAAAAGGTAATTACTAAAAACTATTTTATATTTTTCATAAATATTGGTTTATAGGTAGGATTTAGGAGTATGACAACATCAAATAGGATAGTCTTATTGCAACTCTTGACATAAATGTGGCTTAAACTTTTCCATTATAGTCAATGTCTTTTCAATTGGTTAATTTTTATTTCCTTTTGAGACTGATTCTATTTCCTTTTGATTTCCATGCAGAAAAAACTGAATGATGCATTGATGGGGATTCTTCGAGTGCGTAACCTTATAAGCCCACCATATGTATCCACTCAACCATCATTGAACGTGCGTAGAATTTCAAAGTCGGATCACTTTGTCGTAGTTGCAAGTGATGGTCTGTTTGACTTTTTTACCAATGAAGAGGCAGTGAAGCTAGTCCATTCCTATATCAAAAGCAACCCCTTTGGTGATCCGGCCAAGTTTCTGCTGGAGCAGCTTGTAGTGAGAGCAGCTAACTGTGCAGGTAGACTTTTTGAGATGTCATTTCTAGACTTTGCTTTCATTTCATCTAAATGACCCACAGGTTCCTTGTTTATCTCCTTCTGGGTATAATATAAAGCATGTGTAAGTGACCTTAAAACTGAGTAAACAAGGTAAAGAAGTGGTGGATGTTGTTATTAAAAGGAGGCTTTTATGTATTTCTATTGAATGTTTTACATGCATATTATGTGCCGTGGTTTTTTGTATGCTGTCAAACTTCTCTTCCAGAACTGTGTGATATCAACTTGGTCTTTCTGCATTTGTGTAAAGGTAGCGCAACACAGTTTTATTGAGTTTCTTTTAATAACTTATTATGGAGTCTTTGACATGGCACATACATTACTTCACACCAAAAGAATATATACTCTACTACTAAAGTTTGGTACTGTTTATCAAACGAAAAGTAAATACCAATGCAGAGGTCTGTTTACCTCTACTTTTCTTTGCTCAGATCATTGAGCATTATACTTCTCTTGCAGGATTTAGTATGGAGGAATTGATGAATATTCCAGATGGAAGGAGGAGGAAGTATCATGATGATGTAACTTTAATTGTGATTATTCTCGGTACAAATCAGCGAACCACAAAGGCATCAACATGCGTTTAAGGTCATTTTGTTGAAGTTTTATGGTGTATTTGTGTAAGTTGTACTTTTGCTTTGTAGTTTTAGGTTTTAGAATGTAAAAAGGGGATATCAGGTATTCTTGCTCTGGATTTGTATAAATGTTTTTAATAATTCATTTTTGGTCACCAGCAAATAATACTGGTCACCAAGAAATATAAATATCCAGTGTTGGCATGGTTTCTTAGATTTTATTATCCTTACAATTTTGTAGTGTACAAATATATTTCATGTCTTATGTGATACCTCATTATCACTTGCATTCTTATTATCATGGTTTTTGGCATATCAGCCTCTTGAAATGTTTAGGTCCACAGAAAATGTTTCACTTCATAGTCAAGGTAATCCTAGAAGACAGGATAAGCTCCTTAGAAACTTAGCAAGGTACTTTTGATCATGAACAGAAAAGAAGTTGGAAGAGTGGGAATGTGGGATGGCATGGTCTTTCCACCAGTAGAAGTTTTATGCCGGAAGAATGGATAGCCTTCATTGAACATAACAAATGCTAATTCATATTCTGTCAATCCTGTCATATTATGTTTCTTTACGAATATTGTCCAGTTCATCGTTTCATTTCGAGCCGAAGTCAAAACACATTTCTTCCTCTGATTCTTTATCATGCCAAAGAATATTGTCCAGCAAAGTTTATAAGAGTTAGATTCTCTTCTGACCAAGTATTCGAATGTCAAATGGTGTTCCAGATGGGACTTTTCAACGAATCAATATATTCTTTCCAGATTCTAATGGAAGGAGTTCTGCATTGTATATTCTACAGTTAACACATAAGAAATCTAGAAGTTGGACTTCTGTTGTTGAATACTGAGTTACTGAAAAGATATAAAAGATCACAGCTGAAAATGAAAGAACGTACCCTACTGATAGTACATGCATTAGCATTTTCATCACATGATAGTACATGCATTAGCATTTTCATCACTGAAAATGTGCAAAGTGTTTAGGTACATTGGTTTCAGTACATTAGTTTCTTCACCATTAGCTGCTGCAGCCGTGTTGTGTAACGATGGAACATTACTGTAGTGAGAATCCAAGCTTATGCTAGGATGTGGTGTAGCAGCTGCAGAAATATCATTTGCATTGAACGCCAGATGAGATTGATAGTCCATCGGATACATGTTTGTGCCGAGATCAACACCAGCATTGTGATCACCGTAATGTCGAGATCCTCTGCTCGCAGGAGCCCCGAAGCTTGAAGAAACCACACCATCCTTTTGGCCTTTCATATTCTTCCTTTTGCCATCAACATTCATTTTCTCCCTTTCACTTGGCTTAGGATCCTTGGCTTGTTGAGAAGCTTGGCTCCTGGTACACTTCTCAGCATGTTTACCAGTTTTAACAATCAGCTTCTTGATGAGGGTCTCAACTTCAAAGTTTCCAGTGACTGTGACTCTGTTTTGCTCTGCCTCAATAGCTGTGGTATAAACACCTGCAGCAAAGAGAGAGAAAAAAAAAATGTTGGTCACAAGACTCAAAATTTCAAGTCTGATCTTTGCCTTGTTAATTATCAGTACCTTCAATTCTCTGTAGAACTTTCTTGACCTTCTTCTTGCAACCCTCACAGTGGATAGAAACTTTCAAGACCAATGTCTGAATGCACACAAAGAAATCATCGCCATCTTATTGAAACTACAGAGAAACAAGAAATGGGCTGTGTTCTGTACCAAATACCTGACATTTGAGTAGCTCTGAAACTTCGTGAACAGACAACACCGACGCCATTGCAATGAGCAAGAGAGCAAAGTTCACTAGAAATCACTAAGGGTTTAGTGTGAGGCTTGCTCTATTATAGAGAGCTAGCAAAGCAAAGCGCGCAGCTACAGAAAAGCCTTCCTGAAATGACTTAAAGATTCACTCTTTAGGTTCAGTACACATTGAGTGGTACTTTACGTGACTAGAGACATGGACAGTTCATTCGTATTGAGTAGTCATAAGTCATAACCAAACCTTTCCATACTAGTAGTTAATAGGACGTACAGAAGCTGTTGAAGAAGTCTTTAAGCTTATTTATAGCAGTAGATAGCTCAATGGCTTTGGCTAGCTGGATCTTGTATCCTTGATAATACCACTTCTCAGCAAGACTTCTGCGAAAGATCATAAATGATTACAGCGATCTTCCATTCCTTTTCCTAAGGGTAGGGAAGCTAAAGCCTTGGAAATTGTAGTGTACCAATCCTATGCTGTGCAAAGGTGATTGAATTGATGAGGAGGCTCATATCAGTAGGACAAGTCCTTGACCATGCAATCATGGCGATTGACATAAGACGTCTCACAATGATAGCACACTGATAACAGAATACCTACATTGTAAGAGATAGTAAGAAACTGTTATGGCCATTCAGAACTCCTTATCACCACGGAGCAAAGCTAGCCTAGAACAATTGAGCAGATTCAGTCTGTTGATTTGAAAAGATGATGAATAATTTCTGACCATGTTACATGATAAGTGACGTCGCAATAAACAAATCCTTTATGCTGCGGTTCATCTCATCTACTATAGGATTGCATCTCTCAAATATTGAAAATTCAATATTTGACCAGGGTTCTGCTGAAGCTTTGTTAAAACTTAAAAATCTGTATTAAAGAAAATACTGCTTGATAATTGGTACAACTACTTAGGAACTTAAAAATTCACTTTACTAGGCGAAATTCAAACATAATTTGCTTCGGAAGACAACAAGGTCGTGGCCAATTCTAACTAAAGAGACGCATCAAATACAGAAAGCGACTAGATAATCATCTTTCGTTCAGGAATAAACATCAACGACGTGCTTCACCATCTCTAGCTATCAGCTTTTTTGACATCAACCTCCTTTACATCGATCAATTCTTTGTCATCATTCCCTTTAACCTCAACCTCAGCATCTTCAGCCTTACAATCTTCCGGATTATCCTGTAGCTGTCGACATTTAGAATGTTAGATGAGCTAAGTTGGTGAAGTTCTCCCTCGAATTACAATACTCGTGAGAAATCGTAAGCACCAATAGGTGACATATGAAAACTTACCCCAAAGTTCCGAAGACTAGTAGTTACATCATCTTGCTGCTGCTGAAGAGTGGTCCTCAGTTCTTGAAATTCCTATATAGAATATCATGTTGAATGAACACAAAAAAAATCATCTTTTAATATGAAGTAGCTAGGAGAGTTTCCGGTGCATTACTGATCGAAGTTGATCCACTTCAGTGTTGAGTGATTGCTTGAGTTCTGAGAGTTCCTGGATTGGCAAGATAAACAGCACATCAATTTTCTGTCGGAAAAAAATCTTCATATTCATAATTCATAAGCGTTTAGCGAAATTATTCATGCACTTTGAATGAATTGCATTAGGGCATCATCTGAGGATGAGTCAATCAAAATGCGGGCATCCTAAACTGACATCACACAACATTTTTGCTTTAGAAATATAATCTGATAGCAAATATCCATGAGAGAAACCATTAAGGCAACAACAAATGAGAGCACACTATCCCTCCAATCAACACACACATTTCATGTTTCCGAGAAAACAACTCAATAACTCAGACTCTCCGGCTATGGAATAACTAAGAGTTGCAAAGAAAATTAAAGCAAGAACTCAAAATCCTACATTGATCAACAACATAGTATATGTAGAATCAGAATCCAAACGCAAGCCTTTTCAAGTGTGTGTGTACAAGTTATACGAAATACTCACATCCCGGTAGACCTTAACTTGAGAGTCCAGCTTTGACCTCCAGCTTTGTAAATCCTAATTACCCAAACAAACACATTAACAATCCAATCTGACTCAAAACCCCTTTTTGCTTCTTTCTAATTCAAAAGTAACTTTGAACTGAAACAAACTTCTATTCAAATTCACCTTCTTCAACCCTTGAATTCTGACCATCAGCTCCGACCTGGATTCATTCAATTCCTAGTAACAAACACAACACAACACAACATAGTTGACAAAATTAGTACTTTAAGCTAAGAAACAACTGTTTCCAGATCCTTGGGTAATGATGACAAAAAATGAGCAAGTCAAACAAGAGAAAGTGATGTTGGGTACCTCCATCTTGCATTCAACGGGAGTGAAATTTTCCTTTGTGGACTGCAATCACACACAAGTTTCAAGTTCAAAGTTTCAGTCTTTTTTTTATCACAAATCACCAAATAAATAAGAAACAAAAGTTGAAGTCTTTGAGGAAGAAGAGGAGTACCGATTGGAGCGGAGGAGTAGACGGAGCACGAGGAGGAGGGGAGTCGGAGTTGACCATTTCAGATTAGATCAGATGAAGATGAGGGAGGGTTTCAGGGGATCTCTACTGGGTTTCCGTTCGAATTTTGAATTTGGGTTTTTGAGAGAGAGAGAGAGAGAGAGAGAGAGTCGGTGAAAGTAGAAAGGTTTCCTTTTGAAATTTTGAATTTAAGAGTTGGAGGGGTCGACTTGGTGATCACCACCACCGAAAACAGAAAAGAATAGAAAAGGGTCGAACTCACTCACGAGTCTATTGTGTTTTACTATCGGAAAAAATGTGTGGATGAACTTCAATCTCTTTTTGTCCTATATAAATATGATACATAATTTTTTAAAATTATCTATATAGTACATAATTTTTCAAAATACGATTAAAGCAATACCCTCTGTCACATTTTTCGTCATTCCATTGTCTGCTTGATGATGTGGCTCAATTTTTTTATAAAAAAAAAAAATTGGCTTGTCCTCCCTCTCTCTTCTCTCTTTTTCTCTCCCCAAATTGATTCTCCTCGATTTTTGTAATCAATAATTTGATCGTGTTGGATCCTAGAATCATTGACTATCTTCCGATTCTGAGTCCCTTCTTCTCCAAGCAAAGAAAGCGAGCTCTGCAAGTGAGAATAGAGAAGGTCGATTACATCATCGCCTTTATCGAGTAGGGCACTCTAGAACTCGAGATCGAATTCAAAAGCAACATCGTTTTCCTACGTCGACACTTTGTTCGACCTTACATTAGAAGGACAGAATCTGCTATTTCTCTGCCATTGGCAGTGAAAGAAAGAGGAATGAAAAATGGTGGCCTTAGAGACCTAGATTGCGAGTTAGGTAATTCTTTTTTTTACATTTTGAATTAACAAGATGTAAAATGACTAATTTAACCCTACTTTTGTATAAAAAATTGAGCTACGTCATCAAATAGACGATATAATGATAAAACATGTGACGGATGTACCACTTCGATTGTGTTTTGAGAGGTTGGATACCATATTGATAGTTCAGAAAAGTTGGGTACTATATTTATAAGGCAGAAAGATGTCAAGTTCATAGATGCATTTTTTCCAGTAGTCCCTGCCTCTTTGGTCATCATTTATCCTTGATTATTTTTTATTTCCTTATAACACAATTTTTTTTGTTCAGATAAACTTTTTTGACAATATCAGGTAGCGCAATGGCTTATTATGCTCCAAAGTTAATTATTCAGTAATGTGAAATACTTTAACTATATATTACAACATAGTGTCTAACCATTTTCACGAACTTTTGGATTCGAATCTAAATTGGAAGGAAAAATTGTCCAAATGGTCGCCTAACTATATCAAGATAGACACTCTAGTAATTAACGTTTGGCATATTTCAAAATGGTCACTCAAATTTGATCTCCGTATATCAAAAGTCACTTAGTCTCAACGAATGTTAAATCATGGAATATTATATTAATTATGGAGGATATTTATGTCTTTTCAAATATATTTATTTTTCTTCTCTTTTTTTATTTTACTTTTCTTGAAAATTAATTTGGGCGTCCAAAAAATTTGATATGGGCTCCATATAATTTGGATTCGGTTTGACTCGACCCAGAATCTTGGCTTTCACGATCAAAACCGTCAGAACCTCATCGTTGTCGATTGAACACATCTAAGGGCGGGACTAAAGGCTGTGAACGAGATTTGAGGGCGAGAGTAGAGGAACCACATGACGAGAGGTGGAGCTCCTCTAGCATCTTGGAGAGAGAGGACTTGACCATGACAAGCCTAGCCTATTACCTTGCCATGAATCCTTTGGATTCGAACACATTTCTTCTCGAGACTTACGACTCACCTCAGATCGTCGTGACCCATAACCTTGCCTAAACCCATGTGACGAGCCTCGATTCGAAACCCAAGGAGTTGTAACCAACTCGAGAGATATTCTCTATCTCTCATCTCTGCCAACACCGTCATGCCCAAGTTAGTTTGCGGCGTCGAAGGGTCAGACGAGGGTTAAGGGGTTCAGAGAAAAATGGAGTAGATCAGTCTTTTGGGTTGTGGGATCGGCTTGGAGACTAGGGCGGTGCGACTCGCAACTTGAAGGCGAGGACACTACTGCGACAACTTGGAGTAAGGCTGCCGAAGAAAGAGAGAGATATCGTAAATTTTAAAAATTTGTAGTGATGATATTCTTGTAAATATATAAAATTAAAGGATAGAAAAATATTTTTACCCATCACAAATTAAGTGTATAATGTTTAAATTATATGGGTTGACCAAATTAATAGATGGAGATCGAAGTTGAGTGACCATTTTGATATACGTCAAAAGATAGTTACTAAACTGTCTATCTTGACATAATTAAATGACCATTTGAGCAATTTTTCCAAATTGAAAACACACTCAACTAGGCAAGAATTTTCAGGTCACTTCCAGTAGGTGATAATCACTGGTTCATTTCTATTCAAATGAATTGAATAGTCATAAATTTGTTAGATTGAATAAAATACAAATTTTGTCATATATTATTTTCAAATATCAAAATTTAATTGTTTTTTTATTGAGGACCCTTATTATGAGGATTTGGTGAGTACCTGTCATTAGACTCACATCTTTTTTGTATCTTGACAAATCCATCATTGGTTAGATAGATAATGATAAATATATCACTCATGCAAAATTTCACAAAAATTGAAAATCGCTAAGTCATTCATAATAAAAATTTATCACTTTATATATAAACATGAATGGTGTATGTTTAACATTTTTAGTTCGTCCATTGGTTTCATCTTATTCTATACCTTAATGATTTTTAATAAAAATGATCGACTCATCAATATCTAAATATCTAACTGTTAACTTTATAAAAATAATATTGAAAATTGACTCTTACAATTATTAATTAAAAAGTACTTACCAACTTTTTATTATAAGTATTCTCAACATATCAAAATTATTGTCGGGACCGTAACGTAAACAAATATCAAAATTCATCTTTCATAAAACAAGCATCAAAATATAATAATGGATAACATGAATAATATTCTCTTATTGAAACACCAATATTTATTTTTCGCCATATTCTCATTTGAGTACCTTAAAGATCGGGTGTTTAACTTTTTGTAAAGGGTCAGACCAAAGAAAAAAGAAAACTTTATAAACGGCACACATATTCTGGAAGTCACTTTGAAAAGCTCAGAACACATACTGAAAAGCAGCCGTTCATAATATTAAATTTCCAAAAATACCCTCCTCCCCTGACACGAATCGAAACATCCCATAAACAGCAGTCAACACAAATGAAGACCTTTTACACTCCACACCACACCGCAAATCATCATTGTACTACTACTGCAACCACTTTGCACTCATTAATTTAAGGCCGCATTACCAAGCTTAGCGCCAAATCGGAATAATTCCATGTCGTCTCTCCACAGCACACAGTTCACACCATTAACACCAGACCAAACGTAATCAACATTGTTTCTTTTCGGTGAGTTCTTGAACACCCCAAAAAGCAAATTCTTACTTCCTAGCAAAGAAACAAAACACCACAAGCTGAGCGGCCTGTTCTCTCTCTCTCTCTCTCTCTCTCTCTCTCTCTCCTAAGACTTGTTGAGTTCCGAGTAGTAGTAGGAATGAGTCAGCGGGAATCGTTCATATACAGCTTTGTGGCTCGAGGCATAATGATCTTGGCCGAGTACACCGAGTTCACCGGAAACTTCCCGGCGATTGCGGTCCAGTGCCTTCAGAGACTTCCTTCCTCCAACAACAAGTTCACTTACAACTGCGATCACCACACCTTCAATTTTCTAGTCGAAGATGGCTACTGTAAGCACCTCAATTCTATTCTCTCACTGAATTGCTTGTCAGATCTAGTCTGGCAATTGTTAGATGTGATCTGGCTTGTGCTTGGTTTGCTTTTCCCAGCTGCTCATAAAGTTTGGACCTTTTTGCCTCTTAGTATTGGTGTTGTTTAGTTTGTTTGTTTGTTTTTTTCTTTTTCTTTTTGTGAATTTGTTCTAGGACTTGTGTTAAGCTCAATTTACTAGGCTTGGGAACTAGGCAATTAGTTAATTCCTAACAATGATGAAACTCTAGGCAGGTAGATACATAGATTTAAGGATGTATTAGGCGCTTGAAACAAGGACATTTGGTCAATTGTGGTGCTAAATTGCTAATAAACAAGCTTGAGTTGAGTTATTGATTTTGGATTTAACTCGAGTTTCAAATTCATTGATTTACCTTTAAGGGAAGAGAGGTAATGTATGTTATTCACTATACTTTTATATCCCAATACGTCATCTGGCAGTAGTACCAGTGCATTTCATTTAACCTTGTTGACGATTAAATGCTCCGCTGAGTTTTAACATTTTAAAGTTTCTTAAAACCCAAGAAGACTGTGTCAGTTTTGACCTCAATTCTCTGTCTTTGTTGGTCATCTGGAAATTTCATATACCATCGCAAGTGCATTACTAGGTTTTCACAGATAGATGCATAAAATAGTCTGCACAGGCTTTGCTACTAATTGCTTGAACCAATTTTCCCATTGGGGACATCCCATAAAAGTGGAAAACATTACGGTATATTGTGTTAAAAAGTGCAAACAAGTGTTAACTAGTAGTTGGTCAAGTTTTTAAAATGCATAGAAGTCTATGCACCTTTTTTACCTAAGTTTAGGATATAGTTAAGAACATTTGATTAAGTACATGTCAATAAGAAGCTCTTCCACTATATATGTTCAGATTTAACATGTAACTTGAATTCCTGTATTTAAGAGGCGCTAAAGTTGTCCTTTCTATGTGTTCACCATTGAATGCCCTACTTAATTTTGAGTTTTTCGCCCTTGCCCTTTTAATGATGTCCTTTACGTTTAGCTCATTTTACATCCAAAGCAGAAGAGAGCCTCCTAGTTGGTCATCAGGCTTACAGGCCAGCAGCCAGCTCATCTAAACTAAGTACTTGCAATTATTTTATCTTTCTCAAACAATTTCTGTCCATTTCGGTAGCTATTGTTTGTTTCTACAACAACCATTATGCTTTCATGCTTGTAATTTTAACACACAGTTGCTTAGTTAAAAATATATGTAACCATGTTGATGTATATTTATTTGAGATAGGGGATTAAACATTCAACACTGTTACTAAACTAATAGTTCATAGGTTGCATTGAATGTAGTAACACCATGTACTATGTGCTGTTGTATGCGTCTATCTTGGTGTTCAAATCAAAGCAGTTTCGAGAAGTAAGTTCATGAGTTTTTGTGGTCAAAAGACTAAAAACTCATAGGTATATTCTGTCTGTGTTGTATACGTGCATCTTGGTGTTCAAACCAAAGCACTTTCTAAAAGTAAGTTCATATAATTTTAGTGGTTAAAACTCATGTCGACTGTATTCTGTCTGCAGCGTATTGTGTTGTTGCCAAAGACTCAGTGAGCAAACAAATATCTATAGCATTTTTAGAACGAGTGAAAACAGACTTTAGAAAAAGATATGGGGGTGGTAAAGCAGATACAGCTATTGCCAAAAGTCTTAACAAGGAATTCGGGTATGTTCATTCATGATTCATGTCATTATGTGCATGGAATGTCTATGTTTCTCTTTTTCAAGAATTAGTTCTTTCCATTATGGTTGATTAAGGTGATGTGCTTGAAAATTACAGACCAGTAATGAAAGAGCACATGAAGTATATAATTGATCATGCAGAAGAGATTGAGAAGCTATTGAAAGTGAAGGCACAGGTTTCAGAAGTAAAAAGCATAATGTTGGAGAATATTGACAAGGTAAATCAACTGTGATTATTAAAATGTGTTTCTTATTAGATACAGTGTATATCCTCAATCTTTAAAGTATGAACAGTTACCAATTTACCATTTGCATCTGCAAGCATTATTTTCTCATTTACAGTGAGACATGCTCAGTCTCTAAAGTATGAACTTCTTTTAGTTGCCAATTTATCATCTGCATCTGCATATCAGCACATGCATTCTTTCCTTTTGTTTGTTTTCTGCCAACTGATACACATGTCTGATTACTGATGTCACTAGGAAAAATATTGTTTTTTTTTCGTTGTCCAGTATTTAATTCTGATCTGGTTTTAACGTTCATGTACCTCTCTGGACATTTGTACCTGGTAGATTTGGTCCTCACTGTAATGAAAGCAAGCAATGAAGAACGGTATGATTAGCAAATCAATAATATATAAATCACGTTGAATCAAGTATAAGACTATAAGTTAGACAAATGTTAGGCTGGTGACCTCAAATTATATCAGAACTTGACAACCAGAATCTGTTTGAGAAACAAATGTACTTAGCAAGGCCACTAAAAAGTAGTTGATTTAGATTTAAAGAATAAAAGGCAGGTTATTTTTTCAAGACCAGCATTTTTCCATCAGGTCTTTTGGCTGTGGATATGCTTTTGAACCATATATTCTTTACCAATGGATTGGGTTATGTGAGTTCCCATGTGCCATAGGCATTTCTGCAGTGTACTGTACTGTACGGATGGAACAATTTACTATATTAGAATAAACCATTTAATCCAAGGATCAGGATCTTGGGTGATGGGAGTGACTCTCTCAGACTGGAGATAATTTGTTTAAACGTGACATTGGTCCTAGGTTAAACATGAGACTATAATTTGTTTGAATGTGCTATCCTTTACTAAAGTGGCTTGATTCTCTATGAAAAAAAAAATAGAAGAATTATAAGATAAATCAGATATTAGAAAGAGTTTCCTGTCACATTTTTGACTATGTTAAATCCTGATTTCTGGCAAGGTTAAATTCATAAATCATCTGTTTGATTAGTTCAGCTTGTGTCTCCTCTTTTTCTGCATCTAACATCTTGGATGTATCAACATTTTTCTTGCATCATTTAGAACTTTTCTCTCATTCATATCTATTTACTGTACCGGTCACCAGGCTATAAATTGCATGTTGCATAAACTTTTGATATAATGTCCAAACTTGACAAATATTACAAAGGTGACCTCATATATATTAAATCAAAAATCTTGCAACTAACATTGAAATGTGAAAAGAAAGATATTTTTAGAGGGATGGGACTCCACATTGGTGGTGTTAAAATATGGGTTCATCATGGATGTACATGTCTTTCTTATGGTAGTTCTGGTATTTGCCTAGAGTAGTGGAAGTCAGTCAAGTTCATAGCCTTGAAGAATGAAAATGTATGTATAGCCTGGTGCATGTATACACCCATGGAAAATGTTGGATGTATCAGTCACATTTTTGACATGTTAAATCCTCTATTGCTACATCTAACATCTTGCATGTATTGACATTTTCCTTGCATCAATTAGAATATTTCTCTCATGTTAAATCTATTATCCTTGCCCTATCTCTTTTTACCTTAATGTATCTAAATTCTTGCAGTTCTTTACCTTGCTTGTTCCTTTATTTACTTTGTACTTATGTGCTTAGTTACCAGCAAACAAGGCTGTAGATGCTGAATTTCATGTTTATCTGCTTGCTTTTCAGGCTATTGATAGAGGGGAAAACCTTACTGTTCTTGTTGACAAGACCGAAACCCTTCGTTCTCAGGTAAACTGGAGGGAACACACTCTGCTCATTTATCCGTTGGGAACAGCAACTCTACTCATTTATCTGTTTTATGTGTTTTCAACAAGTCCTAAGCATCTCTTTATCCATAATTCAGGCCCAGGATTACAAGAATAAGGGGACACAGCTGAGAAGGAAACTGTGGTACCAAAACATGAAGATAAAGTTGGTGGTTTTTGGAATCTTGATACTGCTGATCTTGGTAATCTGGCTTTCTATTTGTCATGGATTTGACTGCACAAACTAGTAGCAATTAGTCACAGAGCATTTCGCCCAATTTATACGATACATGAGCTTCAGTTCAACAAATTGTGCTGAGGAAAGAGGAAGTGATGGAGTGAGGGGGAGAGATTTCTTACATTCTTGTATCATTAGACTTGTTCACTTTGTTTCTAGATTTTGTTTTGCTACGTTCTGAACTGGGTGTTGCTCCAACCGTCCAACTATTTTTCCATATCCTCTTTCTAATGAAATTTCAGTGATTGATTAGACTAGATGGGAGCACCAACTTACAGTACTTTCCAAAGATGCTTTTAAATTAGACTCCGGTTTGGAACCGGCTCCTATTTAGTGCACTACAAGTGTAGCTAGCTAATCTTCTTCGTTTAAACACTCCTCACAGTCTTAACATCGCCACCACATTAAATTATCTTCAGCCTAACTAGGATAAACATTGGGATTAACTCGAACATTTTTCTTCCTCCGACTGAGAGAAAACTGGAGAGACTATGAGCCTGCGTCTGTCTTTCGTTCTCTTCGGTAGTGAAACCTGGGGCCACTGGAGATTTCTTACATTGTATCATTAGACTTGTTCCCTAAACCCTAAACTCTCTTTTGCTGAGGTTTGTGTAAAGTTGCAATCTTTTTAGTCTTGTTTGTGACAGATTTCTCTGTAGTACGTATCTGGTGGCCACTGCAGATGAATTGATGCTAGGGACAATGTAAATGGCCCTTTCAAATTCTCAGGTGACATTTTCGAGGGTCTTGATCTTATGAATCTTCATGATTATAACGGTTTAGCATCACGCGGTACGTAGTAACGTACAAGAAACCAAGCTCACTGATCGAAACAAATCATGTTCTGTGAAAATAGGATATCATATATATCTATATACCACCAGCAGTTGCGTGTAGCACACTTAGTTTGGAAGGGTTTTTCAGCAGTTCGATGTATCTAACTCTTGGAATTGAAATGAATCTCTGTGCACATGTTCTCTAAGCCACATTTCCAGCTTTCCTTCTTCAATTTTCAGACTTGAAAATTGGAAGAATTTCAGGTGAAGATGAAGTTGGTGGCAATGTGTGTCCCCTGGAGGTTGGTGTCTTGGTGAGTTGATTAAATATAATTAACTAATAGTTTTTACTCGTTTCTTACCTTAAATGGAGTTTGAACAAGGTTAGCCAACGAATCTTGATCGATCACGATTTTACTCTAATCCTATCAATTGAGACTTGAGAGAGACGAGCAGAGAAAGCATGGAAGAAGGGCTACTGGTTCCATCAGGGTCACTGTCGAATATCAATGGAGGCGTTTCAGGCGATGGAAGTGATGACATAGCACCAACTGGATCAGCCACCTGTGTTGTAGTTATGAGCACATTGGTGGCTCTCTGTGGTTCCTTCGGCTACGGCTGTGCTGTAAGTGACACTCTTCAGTCTCATTGTAAAGTAGACATTTTTTCATTTGGGTCTTTTCTGCCTAGTATATCAAATGCATGTTAGGATGAAAAAGATTGCAGTCCAAGTAAAGAAAAGAAAAATGCTTGTAAGGAGTGTTTCTACTTTCTAGCTACTACTAATTATTAATGTGTTGTGAAATTTTCAAGGAAGTTGCATTTTCTGGGACTCTTCTTTATCACATTGCTATTATTAACTATCTGCATTGTAGATAGGATATTCATCCTCTGCTGAATCCGGAATTCGTGAAGACTTGGGCCTTACTGTTGAAGCAGTAATTACTAGTATTTTCGATTTTCCATTTTTGAACTCTTTACTAAAGTTTGGGGTTTATGCCTATGATGGAGTTTGCTTTCATGCATTATGCAAATATGCAGTACTCAATGTTTGGCTCAATAATGACAATTGGTGCAATGGTCGGTGCATTGGTAAATGGGAAGATGGCGGATCTCATTGGTCGTAGAGGTGTAAGTTTTCGCAATTTGCATTAACCACTCTTCATCTTCTGGGCCTGTACACAGTTGGATCTTTTAAAACTAAAGATTTCTTGTTCATTTCCTTGTATGTGTATCAAACAGACAATGTTGTTGTCTGAAGTATTCAGTGCTGCAGGATGGCTCACGATAGTATTTGCACAGGTCTTTTCTCTTTCTCATCACCATATGTACAGTGAATACAAGGATGAACAAATTTATATGTCACCCAAAATGAATATTGTCACTTTAAGCTTCACAAAAACGGCTTAAACTACTGAATGCATTGTAGACGTGTATGTCTGTTTTCTCCTTCTCTTAGCTTCTGGTTTTATCCAATTTCGTTGGTTCAATCAGTTGCTGAATTAAATAATATATTGATGCAGAGTGCCTGGTGGCTAGATGTTGGACGTTTGGCTGTGGGATTTGGCGCCAGTCTAATTATCTACGTGGTAATTAGGGTCTTGTATCTGCTTTCTAAGTTTTTAAATTCATTTATACCATTTATAGAACACAGAATAATGAATATCATGTCCATAAACAGGTACCTGTATACATATCTGAAATAACACCTAAGGATATTAGAGGAAGGTTTACTTCAGCTACTCAGGTATTTCATTTAGTAAAATCATTGTACATGCTAACATGCATATGACATGAACAGAAAACTAATATTCTCAGTGATTCTGCTCAACTTCTAAGTGCACAGGTGATGACTAGTTGCGGATTAGCACTATTATTTTTTCTTGGAAATGTCATTAGCTGGCGGACCTTGGCTGTTATTGGTAAATCATCATCCATTACTCCTTCTACAATGAATAGATTGATTCTTTGCGCCGATATTGAATCCTTCTAGTTGTCTTTGTGCTCAGGTGCTATTCCATCTTTGGTACAAAGTATTGGTGTATATTTCATTCCAGAGTCTCCAAGGTGGCTGGTAAGTCTAGCTGATTCAATAATTGATAGTACGTAACTGTCACTTTGAGTGGCTAGATATACACATAATACATCAATTGTTGCCTGAAGGCCAAAATTGGTAGGCATAAAGAATGTGAAGCTGCTCTACAGCGTCTTAGAGGTAAGAATGCCGATATATCTCAAGAAGCAGCTGAAATAAGGGTAACTTTCCTCATTCTGACTTCAGGTTGTTGTGGAAAACTACTCTTTGGTAGCCATGAAATAAGAGGTGACCATTATATTGTTGCAGGATTATACAGAAATGTTTCAACAGCACTCGGAAAGTGTCTTGGACTTGTTTCAAAAGAGATATGCTTACTCATTCATTGTAAGTTACCATGAAGGAATGTAATCTTTCGCCTTCGAATTCTCTTTTCGTTAACTCACGCATATATGAATATGCTTAGGTTGGAATTGGGCTCATGTCACTGTCACAGTTTGGGGGTGCCAATGCAGTAGTATATTATGCAAGTTCTATATTTGTTGATGCAGGTAATTAAATCGAACACTCTCTTAAGTTTGGTTCATAACTTCAGATTGATAAAATGAAATGCCTGTAACAGTGGTATATGTGATGATGTATCAATTATCTTTCAGGTTTTTCGAGTAGCGTTGGAACTATATCCCTGTCTCTTATTGGGGTAAATTAACATATGAGTTTCACATTTGCAAGTGAATAGAGAGCTGCATGTGTGTGATGATATGTATCATATCTCCAGATTCCTTGACCTTTTGCTTTCACAGATTTCTGGAACTGTCTTGAGTGTGCTCTTAACAGACAAAATCGGAAGACGGCCACTTCTAATGGTAAGAAGGGTAAATTTATCCCACCTATAGATTTGTAGTTGAATATGATCACTATGTCCACAGTGAATGAATGAATGAATGAAGTGGCCAAAATTGTGTAGGTATCTGCTGGCGGTTTGTGCTTCAGTGCCTTTCTAGTGGGTTTGGCATTCTTCTTTCAGGTTTCACCCCATACCATGTTTTGATTCTCTTTTCTTTGCTATTTTTTATTTTTTGCTTCATATACAACTGATCATACTTTGAGCTTTGCAGGACCTCAGCTTCTGGAAGGAGGCCACTCCCATTGTTGTGTACATTGGCTTGCTGGTAAGTACTATATATACAAATTGGTACCACATCATGACTTGGAAGCATCTTGACCTTTTGCCATACCAAGTAAAATGCTTAACAGACTACATGTTTTCTTTAGGGCGTAAGTTTAACATACACATTAGGCATGTCAGGATTACCATGGCTTATTATGTCCGAGGTGAGTGAATCGTTATCTTTCATTAGCCGAAAATTACCAGCTAATCAAGTAAAAAATCTCATAATTAAGTTGGAATTAATACTGATTTCATTTTCAGATATTCCCCATAAACGTTAAAGGTTCCGCCGGAAGCTTGCTAAGTTTGGTTAACTGGTCCTGTACTTGGATAGTAACATATACCCTTAATTTCATGATGGAATTCAGCTCACCAGGTATATGTAGCTGGATCATATTTGGTTAATATCTTCTCCTCGATCTAGCTCGCTTGCTCCTTGGTCCTATGTATGTATACTGCAGCTGAGAGTAATCGTTGTCGCATTGATTGTTCAGGCACATTCTTCTTCTTCTCAGTCATTTCCGGCTTGACTGTACTATTCGTAGCAAAGCTAGTGCCGGAGACTAAGGGACGCACCTTAGAGGAAATACAAGCATCAATTGCCCATTTTCTGTGACTATGTATGCATTCTACACTATCAAGCATCAAGTGCACTCAAATCTTCGAATTAGGATTTGTTTTTTCTTTTTAGTTGATCGCATCTAAATGATCTGATTTGAGCCTATAACTTCTTGTTGTTCGTAATGGGTTAATGGTAGTTAATCCCGAAGTTATTCCTAGTTGGTGGAAGATAATTTGATGTTATGGCGATGTTAAGACCGTAAAATTATTTAAATGAAGAAGATTAGCTTCATTTTAAAAATGTATTTTAGAGGAATGACCGGATCCTCTGAAATTCCATTTAATTCTCTTTCTCATGGCACATGTACGTTGCGATGTGTTCTTTACTTTTGATCGATTTCTTGGATTCTACAACTATTGGACTTTCCGATGATAGGTGGGAGGGTTTGGATATAAGTCATATAACCAAGTCATATCAAACTAGTGACGGAATCAAAAATTAATTGTTATTCGGGTTAATTGTAATTCTGCAATATGTACTGTGCAACACAATTTTTTTTTTCAATAGTTTTTGTTACTTCACCATGATAGTTGAATTTAATATAGTAAAATTGAGAATAAAAAAAAGACAGAATTTTACAAACACAACTCACCAAAGTTTTAAACATTAAACTCGAAAGGCCAGAGGGAGCAGAGCAAACACAAAAAACATGATCAAAGTCAAAGATAGATGTTTTGTATAAATACTAAATCCTTAAGTTTGCAAAAAAATACTTGTGTAATTTTGGTGAGGAAGAACAAATATGAGATCAATGTGAAGGCAGCGTCATGAAGAGGTAAAATACATGAATGGAAGAGAAAAGAAATTCTCGCATGAAGTAGTTTCTGAAATAGAAAATTATGTGTATGATATGGTATCACTACCTTATTAGTTTTGACTGAAATAAAAAACGAGACTTGATTTGATACCAAAAATTCAACATAAAAATATATACATATATATATAAAAAAATATTTTAGAGATCAAATATAACTTTTTTTTTACCCAAAAATCTTACTAGAGCTTAAGCCTACGGAGCCGATGGCTGGCTCCACCCTAATGAAACCCAAATCGTATGGTAACAATGTTTATTAGTTTGCAAACTATACTAGCTAGTAGCTAACTAGTTAGCCCCGGCCAAAAGAGCTGCAAATCCAACGTATATATTTTGCATGGGACATATACATACGTATTGACATGACAGGAGCTGTGACAGTCTAGCTGCATGCAATCACTAATCAAACTCATGCCATGACATATATTAAGATCGATCTCTCTTGTGAATCCAGTCCCATCCTTTGTGGATATCAGTGAACATCGGATTGCATGGTAAAGACAAAGAGCTTTTTCCTAGCTCTTTCTTCTCGTCCATATATCCATGATATAGCTAGCTAGAAGAAGAACATATCGACCATGCATGCATGATTGACATAGTGAAATAGATCGATTGAACTGACTAATCGAGCAAAAGTACATGAGTCGTCCTAGGGCGCCCATTCTAACTAGGCATGGGCATACATGCTAACATGCATGCATATGATCAAGAGTGTTATCCATATATACAAGCTTACAATGGTAGCTAGCTCTTCCATGACCGCAACATCGTTTGAATATTTAAGCACGAACATGTCTTCGATCTGGAAACTTAGATCCTTCAAGAAGCTAGCTAGTCCGGATTAATGCATGCATGGCTGCTTCGTGTGTGTATATATAGGCCTTCTACTAAGGTATACAATTTTTTTTGTTATTTTTAGGTATATGATATTAGACAAATTTTTTAATTATATTTTAATATCTCCAGCGTTCAAATATTAGGTTTATATGAGTAGATCATTCATGTAAATTTTCAGCCAAAATGGTGACCGTTAAAGTATCGAACTAGATTAAATTAAGGAACGGACCAAATCTGTCAAACTTGAACCGTTCATATTTATAAACTTCAATTGTAGTTTTTAATACCTTAACTATTACCATTTTGTCTGAAAATTTACAGGCTTAATCTACACATTGAGACCTAAGATCTGAACGGTGAAGATGGTAAAATATGATCGAAAAGTTAGTGTAATGTTCCATACCTGAAAATGACCAAAAATAAGTATACCTTAATAAAAAAAATGTTGTATAAAGGTGTGTGTATATATATATTAATCTCTTTGGAATATTTATCTCCCTATCTCTAAAGTACGTAATTCGATTATCGCTGGTGATCGAAGTACGTTAGTCGACGAAGTACGTAGTTAACTACGTATTGTATCTGCATGCCTTGGGTGAAAACGTCCCTTTATTCTACCTACTATATAGGAAAGTCAAATAGAGTGTGCTAGCGTGCAATGCAAGCATATGTGTTAAAATCTTGATCATATTAAGATCTAAATCTTACACCACTATATGGATATCGTGTACGTATTCGTGTGAAATGCAAGATATTGAGATGTTCAATTCACATGCATAACTAGTGATAAGTCAAGAATATTAGTGATGCGATCTAAACTACAATATCGTTGCCGAAAAAAAAAAACTACAATATCGGATTTTCAATTAAGACAGTCGTAGTAGTTTGGGTCTCTATCACTAGCTGCCTTGATCAATTCCTTGTCTGCGACTTTATACCATTCCATTTTAATTAGGTTGATCGCGAACCACATCAATGCTCTTAGTTGCTTGATTTGTATGCTCGACAATAGCATTACTTCACTCTAATTGTTCGTATTTTGACCATTTCACTAGGCTTTGGCTCCATTCATCTTAGATATTTTCATGCCAAATTAAGTTATTGGTTTTCCCTTTTGAGGCATGGAAATATTTATACTTGGGAAATCAGGCAACGTGGTGTTCCCCTTACCTATCTATCTTAGTGATGTCGATCAACAAACCTATGCATGGAAATTTTCATCAATCATGTACCGATTAAATTTAAGGGTTGAGCTTGCTGCGCTTTTGGTACATACAACTTACAAGCATGATTAATTAAGGTCGTCAAAATGATAGTAATTAATCATTAGTTGGGGACGTTTAAGGTGATTATTATTCATTTATTTGCTAAGCAGAGGATCCGAGCTCACTCGAGCAAATTAAAACATACACAAAAAGAAGATCGATCGAGTTGATCAAATTAGTTTGAACAAATCCGCAACAGTACGTAATACCCAATGATCACTAAGCAACCCCATGCATGATGATCATGCATCATGTTTGCCAAAACTAAAGACAGGCATATACAGCAAACCAAACCAGACCCAAGAAATGAGAAAAAAAAAAGAAGATGTTGCAAACACACAAGCTACTCAACACACATAAGTCATCGATCATCACAAACACATTCATGCTGCAGAAGAAGCTGCTAGCATGTCTCGACTCAAAGGCCGAACCGGACCGGACTACATATCCCTGACTTCAAAGAGACCCCGGTTCTTGACAACGATGTCGTACATGTGCATGCACTTGAACCTGTTGAAATCCTTGGGAAGAGAGATGAGGTGGGGTGTGCAGCGCTTGTGGAACTGAAGAAGATCAGGGTCGTCGTAGTACCTCTCCCATCCGAGAGAGTAGAGCTTCCTCTCGAGCACAGCATAAGAGGTAATCACCTCGTCACTCGGAGTGTGGACTAGCACCTTGCGCCGGCCACTGGAGCTCTGCGGAGAATCCGACCCCGGGTTCTCCACCAGCCGAACCACGCCGTTCTTGAAAACCCAAACCCCAGACATGTATGTATCTTAAATTATATATCTTCTCAGTACGTTCAATTCTCACAGAAGAAGAATGAACAATGAAGCAGATCGAAGCTAGCTAGCTAGCTACTCTGTAAGTGATCGAGAAAATTGTGTGTGTATGAATGAAGCATGTAGAAGGCAAGCCGGGTATATATAGCGTTTTAGAGCTAGGAAAGTAATATATATACTAGGGTATGATGGGGCTCGTATGATTGGGTTGTGATATAGTGTACGTATAATATGGGACATGGACGTTTATGCAGGAGTACGTAGTGCACCTATATATATATATATTTCTATCTAAATATATGTGCATATATACTAGTGATATTACATAGTGAAAAGAACATTGAATATAGAATTCCGGTAGAGGTCTGATAGGAGAATCTTTGATTTCTTTTATGTAATTAGGGTTTTAAGAAACCCCACATCAGGGTATCTTTGTTTTGTTTGTGAGAAAAAGAATTCGATATAATTTGGTTTGATGAATGAGACTTATTCGATCTCTCTAGCTAGCCTAGCTTTGAGAGAATGTCCATTAAGAGAATGCATGGTGGTGTGATCCGGGCATCGGGCAAAAGAGGATTGGATGGTGATGGGTTATGATATTAGTGTCTTCGTGTCTCATGCATGATGCAATCGGAGTAGCTAGGCATGAATGCATGAAGATGACTTATTTGTATTCTACGTACGTATTCTGAATTTCTTTTATATATTGAGAACAATTATATATTACAATCACTTTTTAGAAAAATGATGAAATGAAGGTGAAAACTTTAGTAACTGAGACATATATATACTTGGTGATTATGACAATATACATATATAGAGCTGATTGTTGGTGTGCTAGCTATATGTACATATCTTACACGCATATATAAATAGGGTAAATTACGTATAAAGTCAGTTACGTAAGGTTAGTTACGTATAAGGTCATCTTACTTTTCTTTCATAATTAAGGTCATTTGATAAAATAAAAAACCTTGAAGTTTGATTAATTTACGCTGAATGTCATTTCTCTTTTCCCTCTTTTGCTTCACACCAGAAATCACGAAAGCAAAATTCAAACCGTGCCCAAGCCCTAGCAGAGCTCCATTCTCCTCTTCACTGTGATTCTGATCCCATTCCACATACTTCCTACTTCGAATTCCGTCACAGCAGCCCAGCCTCCATCTCCACTTCGATTGCAGTCGCCAGCCCGGAAGTCATCCCCATCAGAGCAAGCTCAACGATCAACGTCACAATCGGTGTCTCAGTCATCCTCAACCGGTGTCGGAATCGTCCTCAATCGGTGTCCGAGTCGGGGTCAATCGGCGTCGGAGTCGGCGTCAATCGACGTAGAAACCCTAGCGACTTCAACTACATCATTGGGGGCTTTAGAAAACAGCTTCGATTTGCTTATCGCGGTCTGTATCTCTCTTCCTCATCGTCGATTATGGTTTATCATTATGAGTTCAATTTACATTTCGTTTCAATTGAATTTGATAAGAATTTTGAAATTTGGTGATGAAGTTTGCTGTGAATTTCACACACGGTAGAGTTGACATATTAATAACTTATGTAGTTACGTTTCTGAATTGCTGAACCTGTTACTATGAGATGATGATTGGCTAAGATTGTCATTGAAAGTTTTGGGGAGTATTCATGGTTGCAGGCTGCAGTCACTGATGGATGTAGTTGAACTGTTGGCAATCTTCTATACATGGTAAGTAGTTTTAATTTAGGAGCAGTGGGCTTATAGCTGGATCATGTGTTGTTTATGACAGTGTATCAGAAATGGTTCTTTAATTTGAGTTGTCCAATATTATTGTTTCCTTGTGTTTCGTACGTTACGTACGTAGTAGTGTCTATAATAATATGTGGTAGTACATATGTTACTCTGTAGTAGTATGTACAGACTGTAGTGTGCTTTAGTTGTTGGCTGTGCATAGTATGTAGTGTGTAGTACTGTCCTGAGTAGTTTGTTGTTTGCTCTGAACTAGTTTGTACTTCTGTCTGTGAGTAGTGTGTAGTGTGTAGTGCTGTCTTGAGTAGTTTGTTGTTTGCTCTGAACTAGTTTGTACTGTTGTCCTGAGTAGTGTGCACTGCTGTCTGTGAGTAGTGTGTAGACCTGTTGTGTGTAGTGTGTAGTGCTGTCCTGAGTAGTTTGTTGTTTGCTCTGAACTAGTTTGTAATGTTGTCCTGAGTAGTGTGCACTGCTGTTTGTGAGTAGTGTGTAGACATGTTGTGTGTAGTGTGTAGTGCTGTCCTGAGTAGTTTGTTGTTTGCTCTAAACTAGTTTGTACTGTTGTCCTGAGTAGTGTGCACTGCTGTCTGTGAGTAGTGTGTAGACCTGTTGTGTGTAGTGTTGTCATGAGTAGTTTGTTGTTTTCTCTGAACTAGTTTGTACTGCTGTCTTGAGTAGTGTGCACTGCTGTCTGTGAGTAGTGCGTAGACCTGTTGTGTGTAGTGTGTACTGCTGTCTGTGAGTAGTGTGTACTGCTGTCTGTGAGTAGTATATAGAATTTATGTAAGTGGTATGTAGTGTTTTGATGGTCTGTCTTATTGTTTTGCAGAAATTGCACAAATGGAGGACCCTAAAAAACCCAAGGTCCAAATAAGATCGTCATTGAGAGGCTTCTGCAATATCATGGGTGAACTTCATCAAAAAGTGCCTCCAAAAACAGTGAAGACGTTGCAAAAAACACCATTTGGCAGTTTCATGAAAAGCACTACAACAATTTGTTGAAAGTACTACTGTAGTTTTTAGAAAATACTACTCTAGTTGTTAGATAGTACTACTCTACTGGGACTTATGCATTTTAACTAAAACTTTGTTGAAAATACTACTGTAGTTTTCAGAAAGTACTACTCTAGTTGTTGGATAATACTACTCTACTGGGACTTTATGCATTCTAACTAAAACTTTGTTGAAAATACTACTGTAGTTTTCAGAAAGTACTACTCTAGTTGTTGGATAGTACTACTTTACTGGAACTTTATGCATAAAAAATATGGATAAAAAAAGTGGCCTTAATTAGGATAAAAAAATATAAAATGATCTGAAAAGTTAATATAAAGAGACAAAATTTGAAAGACAGAAAATATGGATAAAAATGACATTAATTAAGATAAAAATATAACTGATCTTCAAAGTAAATATAAAAGGGCAAAATTGGAAAGACAGAAAATATAAATTAAAGAAAGTGACCTTAATTATGATAAAAAGTTTAAATAACCTTATGTGTAAAGTAGGGTCTCTAAATAACCTTATATGTAATTATCCTATATAAATACATGCATTGAACTGCAAGCATTGTTGTTTACATCTAGTTTTTTGATAAGTGTTTACATCTAGTTTACGTTCATTTATATATATAAATATATATCAAGCTGCAAATTTCTTGGGAACAAATTAAGTTAAAGTATATGGAGGCTGGAAGTATACGTGCATATTAAAATGTTCAAATTGGAGCATATATACTTGGCATGGATGTGGAATAAAACTAATTCTTATAAGGAGAAAAGTTTGGATGCTCAAGGGTTTGTATGGTTATAAAAGTATAACGTCTTTTTTCCAAAATATGTGAATGATTTGTGGGAAATATGAGCTGTGAAGAAGTGACCAAAACAAAATGGATTCTTCGCGGGACTACTACTGCATCACTTTTCTTCATGCGCAGCGTTCATATGATATATGGTACGTACATGCATATCTGCCTAATTAACTAACTACTAATGACTACATGGTCTCCAATCTCGTTTAATTTCGATTCATCTCCCACGTACAACTAGTTTTAACTCCTTTTATGGTGCTTGATCCATTTGATACTAATTAAGTTCCAATCATTTGCATTTTTATGTAGCTAAAGGGATAATTAGTTCTGTCTGAGGAAGAGAGTGACGTCCATCCCAACAACAAGCACATATATATATATAGCCAATGACGGATTCCAGAGCGCAGCTATAGCATACAAATATCTAACTCGACCAAATTTAGGCAACAAAAGCAATCAGTGGGGATTTGGATATGGATTGTTGAGCTTTAGGGCACAGATTGTCTTTCTATACAGTACTGTGATCATGCCCTTGTTTGCAGTTTGTAACTTGTTTCTCCTACCAACTTGGCCCTGTGAAGTTGCCAAGCATTCCCAAGGCCATGGCCAGCAATACATGCATCCCTCTCCTTCAGTTACCGAATTTGTCATATTTCCTTCATATTAATCCCCTGTACGTGTTTGGCAAATATAGATTTTGAGACCCGATTTATTTTGCTTTACCATTTCAGATAAACTTTGATTTACAGATTTTGCACATCTACTTCTGAATCAATCTATCTCCGACTTCACTACAAGACATTGTTAGCTAAGGGTTGCGCTGTTGGTCAGAGGTGAGTTAATTTATACATGCATGCATTCATTCATCATAAGTGGGGTACGTACTTTACCTCAAAATTCCTCAACCTGGTTAATTATACTCTTAATTTCTACACTTACTTCAAACTAATCACGAAGCTAAGAAATATCGCAATGCGGATGTCTTGTAGCACATCTTACAAGAAGCTAGCAAATACGTACGTACATATATATGTATTAACAACCATAAACCGATCGAATCATGATTTTCCCAAAGAAGAAAACATAACAAGCTAAGAACTCGTGCATCAATTAGAAAAGAATATAACCAAAAATGGATCAAATTCATGCATCAAAAATCAAGATCACGACGTATAGAGATCGAGACAGATCAGGATGCTGCACCAGCAAAGTTCCCAAGACACAAATGATCCTGTCAAATCTAAATCTGCCATTTCCATATCATCTATGAATTCTGAGGCTTCCAATAGTCCACATCGATCGGCCGAGGTTTTTCTCTAGCTAACTCTGAGAAATTCCATGTCATTTAAGCTTGGGAACATTCTAGCCCCGACCACCTTTTGTCATTGTAGTCTTGGTCGTTTTCTTTTAATCCAGACTAGCTCCCTCGCTCGATCACCTCGCTGTACTAGAATTCTAGTTTTAGGGATAATTCATTGATACATTCATTTTAATTTTTGAGATTAATAAAGATGTACAAGTACGTGTTATCCTAATAGGAAATGATATCTATATTTCCATTCTATCTATACAACTTTAATTCTAATTACAAGAGAATATATTCTGTAATTCTTTCCAACACTCCTCTTCAAGTTGGAGCATAGATGTCAATCATGTCCAACTTGTCAATCCATCCAGTAAATGCATTATGTGACAACCCTTTAGTAAGCACGTCTGCCAACTGCTCTTCAGATGTTACAAACGGAAGCAAATATTTCTTTTATCAAGGTGATCCCTGATGAAAATGTCGATCAATCTCCACATGCTTGGTTCCACTATTGGGGAAGAGATTCGAGGGGACGAAGCTTCATGGTCGCCTCAGATCATTTTCTCGTCGCCTCGATTTTATGTGACCAAAACTTCATCGCCTCGCCACATCGCTTGAGATTCATCCCTTCACCATTGGGGCGACGAAGATTGAAAAACTTCGTCGCTTCATTTTATTTGAAGCGACAAAAACAATCTTCGTCGCTTAGTTTTTTCGCCGCGAAGATATAAGTGTTGTCGCTTCAGTTGAAAATGGGGTGACGAAGATTGGTCAATCTTCGTCACTTCAATCTCAATTGAGGCGACGAAGATTGACCAATCTTCGTCGCTTCAATGTTTTTTTTTTCTCTATCACTCAATGAGGCGACGAAGATTGGTCAATCTTCGTCGCCTCAATTTATATTCAAGCGACGAAGATTGACCAATCTTCGTCGCCTCATTGAGTGATAGAGAAAAAAATAATAATTAAATATTAACGTACCAAGTCACGACGTATCACAATTTAAAAGCACAAGAACTCATTCAACCACAAATCAAGTTATATAGAAAAATATGCCACAAATCAAAACGTACACAGTTTATACAAAGCCTAGATACTATTGTTCGATTCACACAGTAGACTCATGCTCGGGGACGGCGATGCAGCTCGATTACGTGCCAGAAGGTGGTGGAGGAGCTTGAGATTGGAATGAGCGCATTAAGGCCTCCATTTGTTGGACCCTTTGGGCGAGGTCATTATAATCCTCTCTGGCTTTACGCGCCGCCTCACTCGATCTGCGCGCCTCCTTACTCGATCTGCGCGCCTCCTCTCTGGCTTCAGCGACCTCCCTTTTCAGGGATTGGGTTTCCACTAGTCGGACCCCTCCTCTCGGTTTGGGGTCGCGTGTGAGAGCGCGCCCCACCCATGCCACGTCGAACAAGAACAAATAAATATGTTTGAATAGTACACAAAAATGGAGCAAAACGTAAATCGAGATAAACGACAAACAGATTTTATAGTATTACCACTTATAGAGGTACCGGGCCTTGAACCCACCTCTTCCTCTATGATATTTATTTGTGTATCAAGAGGAAGAGGATGGTCTCGGAAAACTGCATCGCCGTCAGTGTCACCCGTTGCACTATCTTGTTGGGACAAGACTTCGTCGAGTCTTCGCTTCACTGCCGCCTGCTCAAATAAAATATATTAAATAAATAATATTACTGAATGGTAAACAAAAATAATTGTAATAACGTAACGTAATGTAACATATTTTCGCTTACCACTTTCTCATCCGCATTCTTGTCTGGCTGGTATACGTCAATCCAAGTCTGGACGACCGGCGCTCTATGACCCTCCTTCTCCAACACCTCGCTTCGGTATGAGAAGGCGAGGGATCCCGAATGGTGGTTGAGCTGCTGCTCCTTGTTCTTGTTTCGGTTTCCTCGATTCCGTTCGCACAATTTCTGCCACACAAAATCATCATTTAAAATAAGAATAGATAAACATGTATATTTTTAAATCGTTCGCTACCAAAACTGAATAAATAGTTTATGAAGCTTACCATGTAAGAAGGGTCTTCGAAGTGGCTTTTTAACCACGCTCATTCCTCTTCCCTCCCTAGGAACTCGGCCGGAGTCTCCTGGCTGACCTGGAGATAATGCTGATGGCAATCATGCTTCCAATCCTTGTAGATTGTTTGCGCCATCGCATCAATAAAGTTCCACATCTCCACATCGGTCGCCGGGATGTCATAGTTCGTCTAGCACAAAACATATAAAATATGTTATGTAAAAGTTATATTTACATAAACTGTAAAGTAACAAAGTAAACTAAGCGCAGTAAGTATACCTCAATACTTGTATTGATGATATCGAGGTGCTGCTGGCTAAGTCCCAAAAAGTTAGGCGCAAGCATTGGAACTTTTCTGCGTATGATGCTACCAATGTCTCTGGACATCAGACTTCTAAACTCCCTCGTCGCAGGCCCCCGATGCCTCGTAGAGTAAGGCACTTGTAGTCGCTTATTGTTGTTCATCCGTACGAGGTACTCAGTCTTCGTCCCGACAACGACCCTGCGTTGTATCGTCGTCGGGTTTCTGGTTGCCATGTCCACCATGTCGGGGAGTTTGGTCTTCTTGCACCGGATGCTGAGGGCGGGAGGGCGCTCTGAGGCCGTAGTGGCGTCGCTGTCATCCACTGGTGGAATCCAGTCCTCAAGGTATGGGGCGGGCGTTAAACCCCATAAACCCTCCAAATGATGTATCGTCCGGGTCCCGGATTGTCCCGTGGGGCAGCCCGACCCGGAAGGCCCCTTGCCGCTGCTCCAAGGTCGCCACGCCGCTGCCGCCGCCGCTTCACGACGCTGGATCACCGCTTTTCTCTTTTGTTGACTTGTAGTTCCGGGAGCCATTCTGTAAAAACAAAACCAGACATTCAATCGGCTATATACCAAGTGACAACATACTCGGAATGTAGTCATCAAGAGATCAATTACTAAATGACATATTCATCTCACTCGAGCCCGTTAGTTTGAAGTAAAAATCTCATATATAAAAGCAAGATTCATCGTTGAATTGTAACTGTCCTAACTACAAACAAGTGATATTCATCGTTGAATCTGTGATGAGAGAGAGGTTTTGTCCTAAGAACTTGTATATTTAAGTGATGCATATATAATATCTAGCAACCAAAAACAAAACCTGAACATCTCTAAGCAAAACACTTCCCCTCTTTATAACTTGAGCAGTATATGCATGGAGCTTAATATGCATCCAAAAGCATCCAACATCAACTAGCCTATACATGTACAAAACCTACAAAAGCATCCAAAGATCTACTACCAACAACTCAATATGCATTGAGACATTTCATCAAACCTTTGGTGACCGTTTTACGTAACATATAGACAACTAAGATTTACATTGTCACTTGTAAACTGTAACACCCTAAAGCCATTGGTTACTTAGCAACAAAACGTAGGTAAACTCATCTCTGCTTATAAATGACTAGCTTGCACATGTAGGGTGATGAAGAATGTGACCTGAAAATTCGTCTCCGACTAATACCCCACTGTCCAAGTATCAAAGCTATATGACTAGCTTGTGTGATGACTAGCTTAGTATCAAAGGAAAGAGATCACACGCACACACCAAGAGCATCCAACATTCCAACATCAACTGGCCTATACATGTACAAAACCTACAAAAGCATCCAAAGATCTACTACCAACATCTCAACATTTTAACTTACAAAACTGATTCCCGATTCCTAGTTATTACGGTATACCTTGAACCCGAAATTGCAGTATCACGAAAATCTTATGGCAAACTGTAAAATGGAAGAACCTCATAATAGAAAATCATTCAAGCAGATCAAAGAATTATACATATAGAAGCTTGAATTGAAGCTAATGAGAGAGAGAGAAAGGTCCCGAGAGAGAGAGAGAGAGAGAGAGGCATACCTTGAACCCGATTTGGGGATTTAGGGTTTTGGGGAAGTTAGGGATTTAGGGGGTGGGAGATTTGGGGATTTAGGGGAGAAGAGGAGCTTTAGGGTTTAGAGAGAGAGGTGGAGAAGAGGGTTTTGCAGTTTTAAGAATAGATTTGGGGGTTTTGCACTTTCCGGAGAGAAATGAAGGTGAAGAAGAAAGAAGAAGAAAGAAGGTGAAGAAGAATGAAGAAGAAAGCATAATCGAGCAAACTGTGGTTATTTAATCAATATGAGGCGACGAAGATTGAGGGCTTCGTCGCTTCCATATTCAGGTGACTAAGTTTTCCATGTCGCCTCGAATTTCTGAAGCGACCAAGTTTCAATCTTCGTCGCTCCAATATACTAAAGCGACCAAGTTTCAATCTTCGCCGCTCCAATATACTGAAGCGACCAAGTTTCAATCTTCGTCGCTCCAATATACTGAAGCGACAAAGTTTCAATTTTTGTCGCTCCATTGTACTGAGGCGACCAAGTTTGCATTCACAGGGTTACCTTGGGGATCCAAACTTGGTCACCTCATAGACCCTAAACCCTAATCGAAGCGACGAATATTGGTATCTTGGTCGCCTGGATATATTGAAGCGACGAAGATTGATATCTTCGTCGCCTCATTTTGTGTTATTTTTAGAAATTCATAAAATATCTATTAATTTCTCAAATACATAATGTATAATGTAAGGTTTACAGTAAATATCAATAATTTTTACATAATGTATAATGTACGCTTTAAACAATATTCATAGTAATATTGGAACCCACCTCTATAATTTTTACATAATGTATAATGTACGGGCAGTAGTGATAATCGACGACGGGTGTCAATAATGGCAGCGCGCAGGTGGGATAGTAATGATCGATCTACATCAATTATATGATGTTCTATGTATATATAACTCATTATATCACTGCTAGCGATCGAGCTCGTTGCAAGTGTACGTAAGTATAGATTGAGATTCATTTGAAACTGTGGTCAAACTAGCTTTTTCAGATCTGTTTCTGTTTTCTTTTTCCTTTTCCTTGGTAGAAATCCAAAGGACGATGTTAGAGAGATGATCTAGATCTGTTAGGAGCGGATATCATCGATCGAGTCTTGTATTGTTGATTACTTTCTCTCGATCTGTTATGCATTTGGTTTCTGTACGCGGATGTTCTAATTAAACTTCTAATATCAAAAAACAAAGAGGTAATAGATCCAAGTTTTATACATTGGTTTAGATATTGGACTGCAAATTAAGTACACAGAAATGTGAACTGCCTACTGTTAGCATTTTTCAAGGCTTGTAATGTATATGATCTATGATTCAATATGGACTTGCGGTGAGCATTTTTCTGTGGGACAATTCAAAGTCATGTTCACATAAAGTATCCGAAAATGGGACAATTCGAGAATCAACAACTCAACTCGATCAACTAGATGAGTTGTTGATTCTCAAACGGGAGTTCTAAGTTGATAAACACCACAATTATATATAACCATACGCTCGATTTAATGATTAACACTAATAACACTACTAATTAAGGCTCGAATACACCTAATCTATACTAATCATCACCTAAATTTCACTAAATCTACGCAAGAGTAGATTCATATTTTTAAAAAAACGAGGCGACGAAGATTTCTCAATCTTCGTCGCCCCAATTTTCTTCGAGGCGACCAAAAAATCTTCGTCGCTTCGAATGTAAAAAGTGGTCGCCTCATCTAAATGAAGCGACCAAGATCAATCTTCGTCGCCTCAATTAGTTGAAGCGACGTAACTAATATCTGAGGCAACCATTCCATTCTTCGTCACCTCAGTTGAAAATGGGGCGACGAAGAAACTTAACTTCGTCGCTCCAAAGCTCTCCTCCAGTAGTGTTCGATCATGTTGTACAAGACTATGAGCAATTTCAATTGCAGCAGTGTTGTCACAGTGTAGATCTATGGCTTTATGGAGCTTGAATCCTAGCTCCTTCAATACATTTCAAATCCATAGCAGTTCACACACTCCATTTGCTATTCCCCGGTATTCAGCTTTAGCACTAGAACGGGCAATCACATTCTGGTTCTTACTACGCTAGGTTACTAAGCTTCCTCTAATAAATGTGAAGTACCCAGATGTAGATGCCCTATTCATTTTGTCACCCGTCCAATCTGCATCAGAATATCCTATGACACCAAACTCACCATTCTTGGAAAATAGTAGACCTTTTCCAGGGGAAGACTTAAAGTGCCTGAGTATTCGCATCACAGCTTCCATATGCTCTTCACTAGGATCATGCATGAACTGACTGACAACACTTACAACATATGCAATATCTGGACGAGTATGTGACTGATAAATTAGCCTCCCTACTAATCTTTGATACCTGCCTTTGTTAGTTGGAATCTGTCCAGGACACAACTCCAGTTTGTGATTCATCTCAATAGGAGTTTTAGTAGGTTTACAATCTAGCATTCCTGTTTCAGTAAGAAGGTCAAGCACATTCTTTCGTTGAGACAGTGTGATTCCCAATTTGGATCTGACAACTTCAATGCCCGAGAAATATTTCAGTGGGCCCAAATCCTTCATCTCAAATTCTTGGGATAACCGTTTTCTCAAATCTTCCATCTCAGTTGGATTATCACCTGTAACAATCATGTCATCAACATATACAATTAGAGCAGTAATCTTACCACCCTTGCGTTTAATGAACAAGGTATGATCAGAGTTGCTCTGTTGATATCCAAACTTCTTCATTGTTCCAGAAAATCTCCCAAACCATGCTCTAGGAGATTGCTTCAGTCCATACAACGACTTCTTCAATCTGCAGACTTTTCCAACATCACATGGTTTACAGTTGACACTTGGAGGAATATCCATGTAGACCTCTTCTTCAAAGTCTCCATTCAAGAAGGCATTCTTCACGTCGAATTGATGCAATAGACAATCATGTCTAGCTGTTAAAGCTATGAGTATGCGTACAGTGCTGATCTTTGCCACTAGAGTGAATGTCCCTTGATAATCTACTCCATATCGTTGGGTGTAGCCTTTTGCAACTAGACAAGCTTTATACCGATCAATGTTTCCATCTGCTTTTAGTTTCACTACATAAACCCATCTACACCCAACTATCTTCTTTCCAGGTGGAGCGGGAACAAGTTCCCACGTTCTATTCTTCTGTGGGGATTCTAATTCTTCATGCATTACTTGCTTCCACTTTGAATCTGCCAAGACATCCTGCACATTACTGGGAATAGCTACTGTAGATAATTAATTAATAGCAAGCGCATGTGATCTAGACACAACCTATGGTGGGATACAAAGTTAGCAATAGGATATTTGGTTTTTGCTTCTGCGGTTGGTTCATATTGTCTTTTAGGAATCCCTTTTGTTTCCCATTGTGACCTCCTCAACATACTAATGTCTATACTACCCAACTCATTTGTACTAATACGTACATCAAGAGAGACACTCTGGGAAGACTCTTCAGTTTTTGGAGTAGAAGGGGGATCTTCATGGGACACAGCTTCAGAAGAGGGATGAACTTCAGGTAATACTTTCTCAGCAATATTTCTCGACGGATCGAAGATTTCTTCATGGTTTTCATTCGATGGGTCGATGAGAGGAAACTGCCTCGCTGTGAACCTTTGTTTCGACCGGTCGAGAATATCTCTCGACAGGTCGATGCAATCAATCTGCTCTGAGGACCTACTTTTCGACCGGTTGAGAATAATGCTTGACGGGTCGATGCCTCACTCTATTCTATGTTGGACATCCTTTTCGACGGGTCAAGAGGATTTTTTTATTAGTCGAAAAATCCTCTTGTACCTTCTTCCATTTGATTTTTTGCACAATGCTCCTCCAACCTCTCCAAGTCTTCAAATTCATCTAAAAAAAGAGGATTGCCTTCATGTACACTTTTCTCCTCCTGAAGGGAAGACTCTGGAACCCCCTCTGAGTAATAAGGGTCAGACTCACGGAAGGAAACATCCAGAGAGATATGGATCTTATTCAGAACTGGATCATAGCAATGGTAGCCTTTCTGGAATTCAGCATATCCAATAAACACGCACTTCACAGCATGCGGATCAAGCTTCCCACACAACTCTTTATTGATGTGAACATACACAGTGCATCCAAAGACACAGGGTTCAAGATTAGGCAATGGCGTCTGCAACAGATCATGCAATTTTTGATATGGGTTCTGGAACTTAATCACACGAGAAGGAGTGCGATTGATTAAATATGCAGCAGAACACACGGCTTCTCCACACAGATTTGTAGGGACATTCATACCAAATAAGGAAGCACCCACTACCTCCATCAATTGTCGGTTCTTGTGTTCAACTAATCCATTCTGTTGAGGAGTATAGGAAATGGAAGTCTGATGCCTAATCCCATGAACACCTAAATATGCTGACATATCTCCATTCACATACTCTCCACCATTGTCAGATTAGAGGAATCGAATTTGCTGTTGATATTGTTGGGCCACCATCTTGTGGAATTTCACAAATCGAGCATAGACTTCAGTTTTGTACTTCATCAAGGAGACCCAAGTCATTGTGCATTCATCAATAAAAGTCATAAAATAGCGCAATCCAGAGCAGGAAAGAATTTTAGCAGGACCTCAAACATCCGAATGAATTTTCATGAAGGGAACAACACTTTTATTCAAACTGGGAGAATACGTAAGACTATGGCTCTTGGCTAGTTCACATACATCACACTTAAAGTCAAATTCATCAACAACTGAAAACAAATGAGGTTGCAACTTTTTAAGATATCCAAAATTCAAATGGTCTAAGCGACGATGCCATAATCACACTGCGTCCTTGGATTTATTCAGGGTACTAATACTGTTTGCTTGGCTACTTTGTGGTTGTTCACTGCTTGTCAACTCCAGATAGTACAACTTCCCCCTTTTAACACCATAACCAAGAGCCCTCATTGTCAGAATGTCCTGAAAAATGCAAAAATCGGGATAAAAGGTTACAGAACAAGAGATGGCCCTAGTGATTTGACTAACAGATAAGATGTTATAAGTAAGAGAGGGAACAAAAAGAATAGAATCAAGAGTGAGTTCAGATGAGAGTTAGACAGATCCTTCACCAAGAACAGGAGAAGGGGAACCATCAGCAATAAACACAACATATTCAAGAGAGGTATTAAGAGTACCAACTACACTAGGAGTATTTGTCATATGATCAGTAGCACTTGTATCAATTATCTAAGATCTATTCGCAGAAAATTTGGTAAGAGAGGATGACTTACCTCGGTTACCTGTTTCAACGATTAGCGCAGTTGGTTGAGCAGGAGATTTAATGGTGGTGATAGTTACTTTCGGGGTGGGCTTGCAAGGTTTCCTAGTAAAATTCCACCATTCAGGATAGCCAACAAGCTCATAACAGCGCTCCTTGGTATGAGATCAAGCTTGGTTCGACCCTCAAGTCAAATAATCATATAGCCAGACCAACCAAAGTAGTTGGTTTCAGTAAGGAGTTCGCCGATGGAAAACGCGGTGGTGTCTTGGATGGTATTGTGGAAGTGATTGTGAACAGGTTGTATGACTGCGTCATTGTTGAGGATGAGTGCTCCATCATTCTAGTTTGCCATCTCTTTATGGTTCTCAAAAAATTCTCAATTTCAGATTTCAGATTCAGATGCAGCAGAAAAAATTGATAGTGGGAATTCAGGGTTTCAATTTCAATTTGATTCAGGGTTTTTCATAAGCCAGGTTCGGCTCTGATACCAAGTAGAATTCTGGTTTCAGGGATAATTTATTGATACATTCATCCCAATTTTTGGGGTTAGTAAAGATGTACAAGTGGTATCCTAATAAGAAAGTATATCTACATTCTCATTCTATCTATATAACTTTAATTCTAATTACAAGAGAATATATACTGTAATTCTTTCCAACAGCTATATCATAGTAAGTGGTAGTCGATCGATCTTCAAATTCCAGTATGTACTTTAGCTTCCATAAAGTATGGAAAGCTCTGTTACCATTTGATACATAGCACGCCCATTTGATTTACCCTCACGGAAATAAAAGTCTTGCCTATTCCTAAATTCCATAGTTGACTACGCAAAGATCACTAGTGTATATATCGGATCTCCTATTCTTTATAAAGATAGGAATACGGAAACAATCTATCTTTATCACCGATGAATAAAATATCGGATATCGAGGATATATCGATGTCTAAAATTAAGGATATATCGATGGAAATATCGACGATATATCGATATATACAAAGTTTTGAGAAAAATTAAACTAATTTATGAAACTTATTAACCATCAAATCTTTCAGTTTTTATCTATTATAATCTAAATGATGTTAACAATAGCATGAAATGTTGCCCTGCGTGGTTGGTTATGTCTAAATTTAACTTTGGGGTTGAACCAAGTTTAATCCTCAACGAGGAATGACATATTTTGGTGAATTTTCAGCTGAGATTTGGGCTTGGGCTGAAGGAATGGGCGGATTGGGCCGATTACCTGACTTGGCTCACTATCTGATGCGAGAATTTGGGGAGAAAGCCAAATATCGCGATAAAATGGAGAATTTATTTCGACAGCCCAAAAAAACGAAATTATCACTGAAATATCGTCGATAATTTTGATTTTACATTCATTATTTATCACTGAAGAGAATATGTACTCCAATAATACCCTTATATTTGTACAAAGATTTTACCAGCAAGACATGCTTAATTGTTTGCAACATATGCCTTTTCAACTCTTCCAATAGTTATGCGATTCACATTTTTTTTGTATAAATAATTGCACATTATCCCTTTCATTATTTGGGATAAACGTTTCAAATTTTTGCAATTCATACAGTAGTATATATCTTTGGATCAAATTATCAATTTTCCCCAATCCTCAATATCTTAATCATACACCACCATGCAAACAATTTGCCAAAACTCAAATTACTTACCTATAACAAACAAATTACCTGGCCTAATCATAAATGACTTATAGCAAGAAATTTACCTATTTTCACAAACTACCTACAACAAATAATTTACCTATCTCCATTAAAAAAAAATTACCTATCTACCTTTCAAAAAACAATTTACTTACACCAAAAAATTAACCTATCTAATTACTTACCTACGGCAAGAAATTTACCTATTTTTACAAACTATTTACCTACAATTTACAGCAAGAAAATTACATTTGATCAAATAATTGCTGTATTTTTTTAAATTGGTAGAATGAGGATATAATGACAAGTTAGGTAAATATTTGCTTGAATTGTAATGTTGTTATATCTTATTTCTAGTATTTAATAGGGTCATATTTAATGATGTTCTTTTCCTAGTAATAAATAGTATATCGGATTATTTCTTATAAAAATTAAGTTGCAAGGAGTTTTTTCTGATTCTCCCCCCTTTGGAGCTCGTATGTGATAAGGTCCCCTATCCAGAGCAGAGTTTCACTTTGAAAAAATGGAGCGAAGCTTCGATTTTCACAAAATTGATAAAATTGTTTGACAATTGAAAACATTTATTCTTTAAATTACTATTAGATGATCATGCTCACAAAAAATCAGTCCAATCAGAAATGATTTGACCATTTGATCATCGCATTAAAATTTTAAACTATATCACAGGAATTATATTCATCAAAAATTGAATGCGATGATTAAATAATACAAAAAGAAGCAGAAGTGATAACTTGAGTGGTTTACCTTTCCCTATCATCATAGTTCAAAGCCAGTGTTCATTAAGAATGCATGTAGAGCTATGATCATCCTTTCATTATTACATTTCTAAAATTTGTTAGTTTATGCATTATGCAGAATTATCTTACGAAAAAAAAGTGTAATACTAATGTTCAGTTTTTAAATATGAGCCTCTCCTTTTTGGGGTAGTAGCTCTTGCTTGCAATCAGTGTTAACTTTGTCGTTGTGGTTAAACTTGTGACCAATTTTTTAAAAGTTGTTAATCAGAGTCGGGTCGATCGAAGGACAAAATGATTAGTTGGCGACTAATTAGTTAGAAATTAGTCGGATAAGTCAGATTTGATATTTTTCATTTAAATTTAATAATATGTATACAAATAAATGAAATAAATTAGAATTACGTACTTAAGTAAAATTAACCAAGAAAATAATATTTATATACATAAACCGAAGAAATGAAGTATTTGAGTGTCTAGATAAATGTCTTCTCCAATTTTTTGGCTTATCTTAAAAAAGTTATGCACGTTAATAAAAAATAAAAAAAATTGACCAATTAGTCAGGTCAACCCGACTTGACTAACTTTTTGGAGTTGACTGAATTTTTTGACCGACTTGCCAAAATTTGTTCGAATTATAGAAATCACGGTTGACAGACTTTTAGAACACTGCTTGTGCACACCGAGTTGCAAAAGTTTGATTGCTCAATTTCAGTCCTAGCCTTTTCTTTTGGGTCACATTACATGTACATAAGAGATGTAATTCATCAATATGTATAACGACACAATTATTTAAAATTGAAGAGCTTCATCTGATTAACTTTTTTTTGTCTATGAAGGTCTCAAGATCGATCATTTCATTAATGTTGGACTTCCTTACAAAGGATGACATACACTGCATGTTAATTTGTGGCCTCCTTAAAACCTTTCCGAGTAAAACACTTTGGCTAAAACCCCGGAAAAGGAAAGAGTATCGCGCGTTCCTTAACAACAATCGTTAACAATCTAACAGTTCTGTGAATTAGAAGTAGTATAACACAAATATTGCATCCCTCCCAAAGAATGCATTCTGCCCAGGACTAAAAGAAATTCCAATCTTAAAAATCTTCATCAGCTATCTTTTGTTGCTCATCGAATGAGACCTCCACCATAGGGTTAGGCCGATATGCAGCATCCACAAAGTACAAGGATCCTAAGTGCGTGGTCTAACGGCAAGTCTTCTGAGACGAAGAAGAAATTTTCTTTGTCTAAGATACTGTACTTAGACGACGAAAAATGTGTTTCTTCGTTTAATATCTGACTTAGACGACGAACCCGGCTTATTTCGTTGTCTAAGCTAACTCTTAGACGAAGAAAAATTTGTGTTCATCGTCTAAGTCATTTCTTAGGCGACGAAAATCAATTTTGTCAACTAAGTTTAGCCTAGACGACGAAATTTTCTCCTGGTCGACGAAATCTTTTTTCGTCATCTAACGACGACTTAGACGACAAAACTATTAATAATGTTTTGTCGTCTAAGTATGATTTTCTGGTAGTGCACAATGATTTTTGGTATAAATATTACTTGATTTATATATATAGGGAAATTCTAGGGTGGGGTGCATGTACCTAAACTTAATTTTATAATTTTGTTGTTATTGTTGTAAAGCGAGCTTATTTTTGTGTAATTTTGTTCAATTTTTTGTAAGTACACAAACGAACACATTTTTACAAACTTGAGAACAAATTATAGTCAATGTTATAATTTAGTTCAATAGTTCGTAAATGATACGAAAAGTGCTTGTAATTTTATTCTAAATATAATAAATTCTTGTTCAAAAAATTATAATTTTGTTCAACTAATTTTAAATAAATCTCCTCTACCATAACATTACATTTGTTCATTGATATTTCTTCAAGGTACTAACTTGCCTACAGTACCACACCACTTGAGTGCTTTGTTAAGACATTTAATTAGTTTAATTTTATATGCAAGTTTAACTTGTGATGAGTTCATTGTTTGAAAGAATACTTATTCCTTAGAATTCCAGTGCTATAAATTAATCAATAGGCTTTTTTTGGGACTATGTATTACTTTGGCGAATCGTACTTCTTTAATTACTTTAATTTAAAAAGTATGTTTCTCAATAAAAATAAACATAAATTCAAAAAGATCCTCATGGGTGGGCGGCTTGAGAACTTCTAGCTAGTGATCGATGGTGATCGAGAACTTTGTTATTAAGGGAACAGATAGCTACAGCAGGCCCGGCCCTGTTAAATTGGAGGGACGGTGCGGTGCCAAAATTAGAATGTGGTTTATATTTTTTTATATGTGTAACATTATTTGTTTTTTTATAAATTTATTTAATATTTTTAGTTCTCTCTTGTAACCGAATTTATAGGTATTTTACACATAATCACCTATTCGAGTATATAACAAAATAGCAAACATGTTAAACTGCCAAAATTATGTTTCAAACTCTTTCATGCAACTATTTTACTTTACATTAAACTTTTTCTTTTAAAAAAAAAAAAACTTTATCCTAAATTTAGACGATTTAAAAGTTTGAAGCCCTCAAAAAATTGGAAACTCTGTGCCGCCACACCTCTGACACTTGTCAAAGGCGGCCCCTGAGCTAAAGAACAGCTAGTTTCGCTCGCTCATCTAAATTAATTATGTAGCTGGTATTAGTTTATGCCCTACTTTAATTTAAAGAAGATGGAATTTTCTCTCAATCTGGCCAATCAAATACATATATATATATATATATTGATTTTGAGAATAAAGTAGTTAAACATATTGAATGCAGGATCAATTCCTCCTCTCAACAACGTGTTTTAATAATCTATTGTCTTTCAATATTATTCCAAATTCCTTGTAAATTATATGATCAATTGTTATGTTTATCGTGTTTAACTAAGAAAAGCAAACGTAAGAGGTCGAATTCGAAACCTCTTTGAATAAAAATCTTCAGGGCCACAAAGCTACTTTCTTAATCCGGAATGTGTCATTATGCTCTCTTCTTATCACAAGGATCAGTGCACCATATGTGAAGGAAGATACTAGCATATATAGGTAACAAGCTAGCTAAAATCCATGCATGCTCATTCATATGAAGTTTTGGTTATATCAAACTGGATGTGTTTTTAGTAAGTATAAATGTGTCAGTTTCATAGTGATTAAAAAATACCAGGTCAAGTAGAACCCTTCTACATTTGAAAGGTTTGAATCACCAAGGAACTGATCTGTGTACTCTACTACTCTATACGCCGAGCTTTTCTTTAAAAAAGATGTGAATTGAATAAGCCGCCACTCTTGATATGAAACATATACGCAACCATGGCATTTACCTACTTGCACAAAATTAAGGTCAGTAAGTACATGACATGTTACACCTCACGAGGTTGTCAATACTGTGTCCATATATATGTTCAATCCTTAACAGAATTCAATTTACAAGTATGAATGTGAAAATCCAACCCGAGAAACTCCTCTCTTGCAACAAATCAGTTTTCTCAAGAATAAGAAAGCTCAATAAGGCTAAGCAGGTCATACATGTTATCCTAATCCACTCCAAAACCATTGAGCAAACCTAAGATTTTGCCCGACAAACCTCACCACAGACCACAGACATCAACTCCACTTCTGTCCGGTACGTGCACTAGTGCGTTGTAACTTGTTACAAAATTGGGAGAAAATCCAACAGGGAATTCTTTGCTCAGGGGTATGGAGGAACATACATGTTTCTCAAATCTGATCCAGAAAATTTAGAACAAAGTAAGAGAAATGCTGCTTAGAAAATTATCTAACCATTAGTGGCTGCTAGCATACAATGCATGCGGTTCTGATGATGCTCGGAATCACTAAATTTAGAACAAAATACGAAGCTTTGTTCTAGACTTATTCAACTCCGCAACTCTCTTCAAATATTAATTCCAGTTCTGCAAGACCCATTTTCCCTTCATAGATGCTTAACAGTTCAGGTACATGTACATGCTCTTGATATGGGACCAAAAACTTAGCCAAGAAATCCTTCTTTGCCTGCCCTATCATGGAATTAAAAGAAAACGCTTCCCTAGTTATCAACCCCTTCAGTACGAGAACTCTAATAACGGAACACCTAGGTATTATCCAATTCTTCAGACTATAAGTTAGAGCAGTTGGGTTACTAGCCAAATCTGCAGGTTGAACCAAAGCTATTTTGTTCACAATAAAATCCATCTTACTTGAAAAAGTACTATCTGCCAATTTCATAAACTGAGGATTCTTTCTAAATGCCACCAAGAAGTCATTATCAGTCCAACCGCACTTTCTATAAAGTTCCATCTTCCGTGCCCATTTTGAGGAATCCATCACGTAAACCACTTGTACAGCTTTCAGGAATGCTGTTGCTGATGAAGGCTGATCCCCGTACTCATGACCTTCTTGACAGTTCGGTTTAACTTCTCATGTTCAGAGATAAATACATGAGGTTGCCAAGCCACATACGCAGACAGTACGGGTACTGGCACTCCAAGTCCTCTGAGAACAGAAACATTGTGAGGAATATTTCTTATTGATTCATTCTTTAGGTTCCGACATTGCTTAAAGAATGCAGCAATATGTTTGCCGCTGAAAAGTAGGCTCTTAATGATATCATAACGGGGCCTGAGAGTTGGATCTATGTTTCTTTGCCACATAGCTGGGTTGCCGCAAAGAACTCGAGCAATGTCACTTCCGGAAAGGCCAATAGAACTGAAAAACTTTATTTTGGGCAAAAGGGTCCTGGTAGCGTCAGCCATGAGGACCACTGGGAAGTACTGAACAAGTTGGGCTATGTGGGTATCGTCGAATCCATGGTTCTTGAGAAGCTGAAGAACCGACTCTGGCCCTTTTGGGTTATCAATGCGTACCTTGTTACACACAGATAGAGCTTGTTCTGGGGACAAACCACATGAATTTACTAGAAATGAAACTGTAAAAGGGTGACATTGTTCTTGTGGTTTATCCAATACAGAGCCTAATAAGAGTTTTGGTGAATATGATCTATGATCTACTAAAGATACGTGCTTTATGAATGAAATGTAAATGGGTAACTAAATCAACAGAAATACTACAACTTGGGACAAGTAACTTCAATCGTTTACAGCAAAAACCAAACATAACTAGAGCAAAATAATCAACTTTTCTCTGAAAGAAACTGACAGGGTATGAACAATTCTCTGCTCAGTGCACAGTGCTCAGCTTCTGAGCTTCAACTCACGACCTAATTGCGGATACACTAATTGCTTACTTCTCAATTTCTTCTCTGATTTGGGGGTTTAGGGTTTACTGTCCTTGCTCCGGTTCAGTTTCTGACTATGGCACGAAGATAATGGAGCCCCGAATGTTTGAGGGCCTTAGTGTTACCTAGGCCTAGGGAGCCTCGCTTAGAATCCCAATCGAGCCCAATATAATAGATCGCTTAGCGTGTTCATCACGATGACGTTCCAGTTTGATCCTTCCTTCCCCAAGTCTTCGCGGCCTTCTCTCCATCGCTAAGCGAGATCGATTTCTCTCCAGCTTGCTCGTCCGAGATCGACATCAATGGTCAAGACCGATCTTGTATCCTGCTCGATCCATCGAGCTTTCCTTTCCTTCAACAATGGCTTGAGTTTTGAGGCTCACACCGACGCTTTAAGCCGCACACATGTCGATGTAGAACGGTACTGGAAGGAGGAGGCGAGTGAATGGTGAGGACGAGCTTGGCCCTGTGATGGGCATTTTCATATAAATGGGTTCCAAGTGGATGGGGAATTAAAACAGGTATAAAGGCGACGCCGACATCGATCGGGAGAGGAAGGACCGGCTGACATAGAGGATTTGCCGATAAACCTGTCAACACAAGCCTCGCCGGCGGCTGGTCGCTATGCCCAGTTGGACTACCTTGATCCTCATGGGCCTCACAATCCATGTGGGCTTAGAGTTTGGCACAATTGGGTTGCCTCTCTTGCAACTTAGCCCTTATACAACAACTAATTGTTTAGTTAGGTAGGATTTAGCTGCCGGGTATTTTATTTTATGTGTCAGCGTTGGACGAGATATTTCGTAACAAGAGGCCACTCTCATTGTAGGAAATTTTTAGCGCCCCGCATTGAGATTGTCGTGACTTTGGATGTATGTATATGTAGTTGGACGAGTACTAGACTCACGAATTCTATTAACAACAATAGTAGCCCTGGCCATCCTAAAAGCGAACATACCACCAGTGATCTAGTATCTGACCGCATCTCCGGCTCCAACGATTGTCAGTATTCAACGTTAATTTGGTGTCATTTGTTTAGTCTTTATGTAGTTTTTTTTTTCTCATTTGCCCTAGTCTCAAATTCTGGCTGTACTTGATTTTCGTTTAATAATTTTTTTTTTTAAGGACTGGTTAGGGGGGGGGGGATTTTTTTTTTTTCAAAATCCAAAGCCATGTAAGTGCATATTTCGAATTGTGGAATCTTCTAAACCATTGGAAATCTCTTTAAATTCTTGATGTTCATCTCAGCACATCATCTTTCTTGTAGTTAAAGGAATGAAAATGGCTACGGTCTCCCACGATCATGGTTCACAACAATGTTGTCTACTCTCCCACACATCACATGCTTAACCATCTTTATTTTCTTGGTCAGGTGAAATAGATAGAGAAAGCTGTCAATCATGCTTGTATATGTGCACTTCCGCATCGTATAATCATAGAGACATGGAGAGGATCACTCAAATAGTAAAGCTCATGCTTTTATATCTTCAACATTTGAAATAAAAATTGATGGATGGACTAATGTTTGTCGTTTTTTTGGTCAGTTTTCGTTTTGCTTAGAATTTCAAGGTAGACAAGTTTCAAAGATAAAAAATAAAAAATAAAAACATTTCAATAGATATATTGACCATTTTCTCTAGTATATACAACCTATATTCTAGGGTGCTATCAGTGATGATTGTATATTCAAATATTCAGAATTTGAAGCTTCAACAATGATGTCAATAGGTACAATCATAGTCTTCATAGAACTTTAGAAACTCCCTGATGCAGTCTTCCAAGTTCCAACCATACATTTTTAACAAATTTAGATCTCAAAAGACCAGAGATAACATCATCAAGACTAACCAAGATGCAATGAAAAGGAGCAGTGAATCAATGAACTTCAGTTGCAATGAACGGCCAAAAAGAGAATGGCAATCTGCTAAACTGCACTCCCTATGAGCATGGTTAGCACTTGGCATCCAGATTTCATGAGAAAGCTTTGACATTCCTAAACAATCCCACACTGCCACACATGCATAGTCCACACGATAAAATCACCAAGATGCCTGAGCCAACTTAACACTATCAAATTCTTCTGCTACACCATTCTCTAATCAGTAATCGCAGATCACTGAAGTATCAGCCAATAACCAGCAACAGTAATCTGCCGTGAACAAAATGCAGAACCATTCTTGTGTGACAAACTTGAAGAGGACCAATGAAACCAACTAGAACTTCTTTTCTAAGTGATTGGTAGGAATATGATACGCTATTTCTGTGCACATATTCACTTGACTATTTTTTCACACGGCAAACAGCATAAATGAAATGCTGCTGAAATCTTTAAAGCGTAATATGGGTAATACTAACTGCAAAACTGAAAATGCTCAAGCGTAAATCATTGATTTGAGAACAACAAAAAAACAAGCTTTGTTCCTAGAATTAGCTAAACGTCCTCAATCCCATGCTCTGCAAGACTCATGTCACCTTTAATGATGCAAACTAGTTCAGGTACTTGCTCCTGATATGGGACCACAAACCTATCCAAGAAACTGTTATCAACATACTTTAACATGGAGTTGACAGAAAAATCTTCCCCAGTTATCAAGCCCTTCAATAGGAGAACTTTAATAACTGAACACCGAGGCATTATCCGATTTTCCAAACCATAACACAGAGAAGTTGGATTACTAGCCAAATCAGCAGGCTGAGCCAAAGCCATTTTGTTCACAATAAAATCCATCTTACTTGAAAACTTCTCATCGGACAACTTCATAAACTGAGGATTCTTTCTAAATGCCACCAAGAAGTCATCATTCCAACCGCACTTTCTATAAAGTTCCATCTTCTGTTCCCATTTTGATGAATCCATCACAATAACCACATGTAACGCTTTCAGGAATGTTGTTCCTGATATAGCTTGGATCCCCATACTCATGACCTTCTGGACAGTTTCGTTTAACTTGTCGTGTTCAGAGGTAAATACATGAGGACGCCAAGCCACATACAAAGAAAGTATGGATACCGGCACTCCAAGTTCTCTGAGGACGGAAACATTGTGAGAAATTTTCCTTATTGCTTCAATTTTCAAGTGCCGACACTGCTTGTAGAAAATTGCAATATGTTTGCGGCTGATAAGTAAGCTCTTGATGATATCATAACAGGGCCTGAGAGTTGTATCAATGTCTCTTTGCCAGATACCTGGGTTGCCACAAAGAGCTCGAGCAATGTCACTTTCAGAAACGCCAATAGAACTGAAAAACTTTAGTTTGGGAAAAAAGGTCTCGGCAACATCAGCCAAGAGGACCACTGGGAAGTACTGAACAAGTTGGGCGATGTGGGTATCGTCGAATCCATGGTCGTTGAAAAGCTTAAGAACCGACTCTGGCCCTTTTGGGTTATCAATGCGTACCCTCTTACACACATATAGAGCTTGTTTTGGGGACAACTTACATGAACTTTCAAGAAACGAAACTGTAAGAGGGTGACCATGTTCTTGTGGATCATCAGAGCCTAATGGGAGTTTAGGTGAATATGATCTGCTAAAAATAGATGCTTAATGAAAGAAATGTAAATGGGTCACTGAATCAACATAAATACTACAGCTTGGTACAAGTGACTTCAATTGTTTGCAGCAAAAACCAAACATAACTGCAGCAAAATACTCAAAAACTTTTCTCGGAAAGAAACTTACAGGAATGAGAAGTTTCTCTGCTCAGCTTCAACCCAAGACCCAGTTGTGGATACATTGCTTATTTCTGATTTGGGGGTGTAGGGTTCACTCTTCTGCTCTGCTTCTATTCATTTCCAGGTAGTCTGTCTGGTAAAATGGAGGGGAGACTGTGAGAGTGAAGACCCAAATAGCCAAAAAAATAAAAATAAAATGGAGACCCGAATGTATCTGGGCCGGAGCCTGGTTTACTTACAAAATCGAGCCCAAAATAGTAGTTATGTTCCTACGACATTAGACTTGAGAATGTATCTCAAAGAGCAGATATTTTTCTTTTTTGTTTTTGATAAGCAACGAGGAGATATTATCTCCACGTACTTCACTTGCAGCTAATTCAAGTCTGAGAGTTGTCTTTCCAAAAGAGAATTTGAGCGAATGGAAACGAAAGACTAGTTAGGGCAAAAGGGACTTGTCCACATCCATCAAGACAAGTTGAGCAATGCAGGTATTATTGAATCCGTTGTGTCTAAGAACCGAATCTGGCCCTTCTCGGTTATAACTGTGTTACCACTCTTAGAGAGCTTGCTCTAGGGACAACCCACATGAATTTCCTGCAACATGAAACTGTACAAGGAGCCATCTTGCTTTTGTGTTTTTATCTATTTCGGAACCTAATGATAATTTTGATGATTCCTCTACTAGCTTAAGTTCTACACAGGTTTAATACAAATTTAAGTGGATGTAGCCCATTACTTGAATTTCAGCACCTACATTTGGTGCCGTCTTTTGGAATTGTCACAAAAGGTTGTGCTTTCAGTCCAACAGACGGCGCCACATGTTGGCACTAGATTTTGTGTGCTTGGGCGCCTCTTGTCTGCACAACTGGTCAGGAGGTAGACCAGATTGTCTCCTCCGACTTGAGTCAGTTTGGAAAATTTTCATCCCTCCATGTGGGATATGGAACTCAACCTTCAACAACGACCATGCTAGTCAGAGGTGCCTTCAAGAAAGCAAATGTATATAAGAAGTAACTGCAATCTTCGACAACAAAAACCAGTCATAATTGGAGCAAATAATCAAGGGAGAAGTACAATAGCCTACAATCCTCTAAAATCAAATTTTGACAATAAAATAATTCTAAAGTGAACATAATGTGTGCAGGAAGAGTAAGGCAAAGCATATCAAGCAGATAGATATCAACATAAGATGAATTGACCATACAAAGAGGGATGTCAATCGTTCCATAACTGAATAATTCTAAGCCAAACTTCATGCTCAGTCATTAACAGAGTTCAAATTGCATGTTTAAACGTGTGAGAAAACTATTCTGAGTACACTGTCAAAGTATTTTATCTCGACATTTAACTCTAAGCTTGCACCATATTGGTGATCTAATAGATATAAAACATCAAGGTACACTGAAACTGCCGTTATAGACCACTCTGTTACAAATTACTTTTTTGCTGATGAACTGCCAATCGTGTGCAACAAAACAAATAAAACACAATCTAATTTTGGTCTAAGAAGAAATAGTATACTACTTCAAAACAAAAAGAGAATACCGTGACAACGATGCACCAAGATGCAAGCAGGAGGAGCAGCAAGTAAATGAACCAAGCTGCTGATAAGAGATCCGAACGGAAACTCCCTTCAAACATGATGCAGCACCCACATCTCATGGCAAAGCTATGATATTTCGACAGAATCTTACACATTTCAATGATCCAGAATAGGAATCATCAAAATGGCAGAGCTAACTTCTAGTCTTGAACCAATCCCACTTCGATTATGACCACTTATGGCAACAGAACTTAAAATTCATGTGATTCTTATCATTAAATTCAGAGAAATGACAAAGTATCATCCTGCGAATATTTAACAATTTTCATATCCTAAATCCAGCTCCGCAAGACCAGTTTTCCCTAAAAAGATCCTTGGTAAGTCAGGTACTTGTTCTTGATATTGCAGCACAAACTTATTCAGGAATTTCTTCTTACTGAGGCTCACTATAGTGCTCAAATTGCATTCTCTTCTTGTTATCAAGCACTTCAACAGGAGTACTCTAACAACTAAACACCTAGGTTTCAAAACATTCTCCAAACTATAAGTCAGAACAGTTGGATTATTAGCCAAATCTGCAGGTTGAGCAAAAGCCATTTTGTTCACGATAAAATCCATCTTAGTTGAAAAATTCTTCTCTGAAAGCATCATAAACATTGGATTCTTCCTAAAGGCCACCAAGAAGTCATCTTCAGTCCAACCACAACTCCTATAAAGTTCCATCTTCTTTTCCCACTTTGATGAGTCCATTGTAACTAACGCTTGTAGGCCCGTCATGAACTGTGGTGATGAAGGCTGTAATCCCATACTCTGGACTTTCTCGACAATTTGATTAAACTTCTCGCTATCAAGGGACATTAAAAAAGGGCGATAACCTACAAACCTTGACACGGCAGAATCTAAAACATTTATTTCTCTGAGAACTGAAACATTTAAGGGAATGTTGCCAATTGATTTAACTGACAGCATCCGATATTTCCTAAAGAAATGCGCAAAGTCAATGTTGGCAAAACGTAAACTTTTAATCACATCATAACATGGCCTCAGACATTTTTCTAAGCTTCTCTGCAAAATAGTTGGGTTGTAACAAATAACTCCAGCAATGCCAGTATCCGAGAGGCCAATAGACCTGAAAAACTCTAGTTTGGGCAAAAGTGACTTCTTGGTTTCCTTCAAGAGGACCTTTGGGCGTTTTTGAACAAGTTGGGCTATGCAGGTATCATCGAATCCATACTCTCTGAGATACTTAAGCACTGACTCTGCCCCTTCCCCATTATCGAAGTGTACTCTCTTAGACGCAGGGAGAGCTTGTTCTGGAGACAACCCACATGAATTTACAAGAAATGAAATTGTAAAGGACCCATCTTTCTTTTGTGGTTTAAGTAATTCAGAACCCAATGATAATTTTGATGAATATGATCTGCTAAAGTGAGCTGCCTTATGAAAGCTATGTAAATGGGTCACTGAATCAACAACACTGCTACAACTCGAAAGCAGTAATTGCAGTCTTTTACTACGAAAACCAAACATAATTGGAACCAAAAAATCAAGTGAGGAACTTGGAGCAGACAGAGAGGCACTCACCGAATTGGAATTCGAATTCTCTGCTGTGCGTGCGTTGCTTACTTCCAAGTTCCAATTTCAATTTGGGGGTTTAGGGCTTTACTCTCCACTAGTCCTCTCACTACTCGAGTAAGCTCTTGCAGTCTCTTTGATTTGGCTTTTTTAACAGTCAGTCATAAAATGAGGCCAAATTTTTGGGCCATTAAATCAGCCCAATTACACACTCATTTTCGAGTGATGCAGTATATTACTTTTTAACATTTCTAGCTGACTTTCATCTTTTACGAACCGAGCGAGAGTGTTCTTTCAAATTTATATAAAAATGTAACGTTACAAATATGTAATAATGAAAATGATTGTCGGTGAGTAATTTTTGAGAAGCAATTCGGTTCTTAGTTCATGTCATTTCTCTCCGAAGTATTATAAAAGCGCTCCTCATCCGAAATTATTATCGTTAAGTGATCACAAATTCATTTTTTTGTTGTTGAAAGAAACTGCCCTCATTGAGGGGTTTAGCATCCAGAACAAACTGCGGAGCGATGAAGACTCATTCGGTACTAGTGTATGATTCATAAACATGGGTCGCAAGCCTATGAGTTACTCTATTACAGTACCTAAGAGAACAAGTAAGTCTAAATGAAGTTTTAGACTTTAGCATGAACTTGATATCTTCAATTAGAGACCCGAGAGGAGATAGATCTTCTACTTCACTTTGAAGGCAACTATCAAAAGATAGTCTGTCTCGATCACTGCCCCTTCAACTTCTAAGGCAGTGAGTAAATCTATACCATCATTGATAGCTAGTAACTCAGTATGAGATGCTTCACGAACAACATCGTAGAAGTTGTTGTATGCTGCCACAAAGCTACCTCCAATATCGCAGACTACACCTCCACTGCCACCCTTGGAATCACTTGGCAAGAATGAACCATCTATGTTCAACTTGAGTTCACCTTGATTACGAGGAGTCCAACACCGACGAACAGGGGCCTGACTCTTAGGGACTGCTATAGCCAATTTACCTTTAGCTTTTAAGTACTCGTCTAGCCTTGCCAAAGCCGATGCAACTATTATAGTGCTAGTTTTAGAAGAGTCATGCCATAGCTTCTCGTTCCGATTATACCATAAGCTTGAAATTATCATAAGTAATTGGTCAAAACAAGTTTGTTGTAGATGAGTTGCCAGACCTAGCATCCATTCCTTGAAGTTGAAGGAATGAGAAACTAGGACCGAGATATTAAAAGGTGGAGCTGCTAGAATAGAGCTGGCTGTAGGGCATTGACACATTAGGTGACCCAAAGTCTCCACTAGATGGTTGTAAAGTAAACAAGACATGTCTCAATCATAACCTTTCAAGAGAAGCCTGTCACAAGTAGGTAAGATGTTGTTGCAAGCTCTCCAAACACATATTGCAACCTTCCCGGGTATTTTAGCATTCCAAAGAGCGCGCCATAATTCTCCATACACATTGCTCGTAGAAGATGAAGGTTGGCTGCCAAGAACCATGTCCCTAGCAATCCAATATGCTGATTTAACGGAAAAATAACCTTTCCTTTCAAGTTTCCACGTTGTAAGGTCACGACATTGTCTAGAGCTCACTAGAATGGCTAGTATAACCTGGATAGTTGATGTGGGAAAAAGAGTAGAAAGGATATCCCCATCCCACCGCTTGGTTCTAGTAGAAAACAGTTCATTCACCTTTATGAAGGAGCATCCAGTAGGTTTGGTCAGAGAATAAGAGGAAACAATGGGGATCACAATAATTCACTCTGAATAATTGGTCTAGTCTCTATCAAAGATCTCCAAGAATAAGAGTAAGAGTCACCCATATTAGCCTATAAAATAGAAGAGTGAGGAAAATATATGCATTTATACACTCGAGCTATCAACGAGGTGGGGGAAGACATAATGCTCCAAACTTGCTTAACGAGCATCGCCAAATTATGTGCATATAAGTTCTTAAACCTCATGCCACCCTTTTTCTTGGTAAGGCACATACGATCCCAAGAACGCCGATAGATCTTCTTAGTATCCTCCACTACCAGAAAAAGCCTCTTAGACAACGGAAGCTTACCAGTTCCATTGCCTAAGAGATCTTAGACGATGCAAATCTATATGTCGTCGTCTAAGTGTTGTCTTAGACAACGTAAGATATTTGCGTCATATAAGACAACACATAGACGATGCAAATATATATGGCGTTGTCTAAGTGTTGTCTTATAGTGGTCGTCTCAGACTCCACTAAAACAACGCAAATCCATTACGTCGTCTAAGACAACACTTAGACGGCGACATATAGATTTGCATCGTTTAAGTGAAGTCTTAGACGACGCATGTCTATATGTCGTTGTCTAAGTGTTGTCTTAGACGATGTACCGACAACAGTGGCTTTCTCATGATTACCAGTGGCGACAGGATAATGACTATTTCGATGGGACAGTAGAGAATGGTCCTAAACTGCAACAGTGGTCCGGTGAAGAGATTTTTGAGAGATTAAATAGCTTCAATTTCGGTGTGTTGACCGATGACGATGATGTGAAGAAACTCAATCTACACCCTCCAAAATATCTGACATATTGGCATCACGTAAGTATTTTCTTTGAACTGCATTACTGGCCAAAATTGAAGACTATGATAACGAAAGTGATTGATTGATTGACCGAGTTTGGTGCATTTGTAATTTTTATGCATGCATGTATATATGCATGGTTGAATATATAAAATCGATGTATATTATTAATTAATTAATACAAATTTTTTATGCATGCGTATATATACGTCGACAATCGATTAAATAATTAATTTAATTATGGACAAATTGGAGACCGATCGAATTTGGCGATATCCTAGACGTCGATAAATTTGGTGAGTAATTTAAAAACACTATCCTAGGCGACGAAAACATAAGGTTTCATCATCTAAGCAACCACTTAGATGACAGAACCATATTATTCCGTTGTCTACTTGGCCACTTAGACGACAGAATAATATGGTTTCGTCATCTAAGCCAAAAATAATGGTGGATGATAAGTAACCGCCCAATTTTTTGGTGGCTTTCAAAAACCACTTAGACAACGGAACTGTATTATTTCGTTGTCTAAGTGGCCACTTAGACGACGGAACCCTATGTTTTTGTCGTCTAAGCCAAAAATAATGGCGGGGTGATAAGTAATTGCCCATTTTTTGGGTGGCTTTCAAAAAATGTTTAGACGACGAAATCATAGGGTTCTGTTGTCTAAGTGGACACTTAGACGACATAATCATATGATTCCATCGTCTAAGTGGTTACTGGGTATAATAAAACAGATGGGTTTCTCTCTCTCCCTCTCTCTCTCTCACTCTGATTCCTTCTATCCCTCACCGGCGCCGCCTCCTTCACCTCGGGTCCTCCCTCTCCCTCTCCTTTACCGGCACCGCCCCCCTCACCGATTCTCTCCCTCTCCCTCGCCTCGTCGTCGATTTCTCCAGCCGACAAACAGCGAAATCGGCTCCTTCTCTCCCTCTCCGGCGACTCCCCTCTCCTCTCCGGTATACTCTCGAACCATCACCGATCGATTATATATATATATATATATCGTGTATATATGTACTGTGTATAATATTATGTATATACATATTGTGTATGATAATATTGTGTATATACATATTGTGTATGATAGTGTATATTTTTGTGTACACGTTGTGTATATTATTTGTGTATATAAATTTTTAGATAAATTTTGTATACATATTTTTAGATAAATTTTGTAAATTTGTGTGTGTATATATATTAGATATATTTTTGTATATTTATATATAAAAATATATTTAGATGTATAATATTGGATAGTTGATATATTTAATTAGATATGTATAATTGGATAATTTATATGTGTTTAATTGGATAATTGATATATATAGATATGTATATTGAATTCCCTTGTTAATTAATATATATATAGATATGTTAATTTATATGTGTTAATGTGTATATATATAGAAATATATGTGTTAATTGGATAATGTCAGTGATGATCGATTATATATGTACTGATGTGTATTGATGTGAATATATATATGCATGTATTATTAATGTGGTAATTAAAAAAATTTGTATATATGGTTTTTGTTGAAGATTAATAAGATGTCGAAGAGGCACACGACAAAAGACAAAGAATCGTGGCATCAATCTGCCTTACAACATATGGATTGGGGGAATCGAGCCTCCAATGAGTCGGGTATGAGTTCAGTGCCTGAAGGGAAGATTCTGCATGGTCCTCCTATTGACGACGTTACAACTGATCAGGGCGGTTCAGGGTCGACGTCACAGGTGCCCCAATCTTCCAATGAGGATTTAGCTACCATTAGTGCGAGACGGCGAAATAAAAGAGACCCCTCACTTCCACCCCCTAAACGCATTCGAGGAATTTGCAATGGAACCAAAGCTAAGAGCGTAAGAAAGACATCGACATGAGGGAGGATCGATGTGCCTCTAAACGCATTCACCCGATGTTCTGAAGGAAGGAGACTGATTAAGTTGATAGCTCACCAAATCGGAAATTACGTACGTTCTCACACACATATGATATCCCCTACTTGGGAAGTGCTCCTCGACGAGGACAAAATGAACGTGTTCCGCGGACTCACGGTAAAAAAAAATTTAATATTATAGTTTTTTTCATAATTGATTACAAATTCTAGCGTTTACTATTTTTATTGTTTAATTTTTTTTTGTTAGAACAATTTTAAACCTGAACATACTCCGAAGATGGTGGACTACATCAACAAAACTGCTCACTAGATCTTCAAGGATTGGAATTGCACATTGCAAAAGTCGTACAAGACAAACCCCGAAAAGACTCCAAAGTAGTTCAAAAAGGAAAGGGAAGATGAGTGGGAGTGGTTGAAAGACCATTTTGAGTTCGAACCGTATAAGGTTCATAATTCATATTCCTCCACATTTGTTTTATTTTTTGGGAAAAACTCTGTTGAATAATGATTAATTCCCTAATAATTTAAATTGTTCTGTAATAGTTGCAATCACAAAGGAACAGAGCTAATCAGGAGAAGAAGCAGTTGCATCACGAATCGGGCTCCTGCAAAATGCTCAACCTGACACATGAGCACTTGCAAAAGGGTTCGAAATACCCGCTCATAGCAGACAACATTTTTGCTTACAATAGGGCCGAGAAGACCGAACATCTCGGGACTCAACACGCCATAAGTAACATTTTTCTCCAAAGTAATAATATTTAATTTTATTGTTGCTTCTTCACTTGTGCATAAAGAGATCAACTTGATAAATGAGGATATTATTTGTGTGATACATAGGTAATTGATTATATGTATGTGTAGTACATAGGTGCATGTGGGATACATATGGTGAACTTGAGAAATGTGAATGAGATTTAGTTTTGATGTTATTGGAAGTGTTTTGGTTTTCGGGCTGGATTTTGGTTTCCTCAATTTTTAGAGGAAATTATGTCAATTTTTTTAGGGACATTCATATATATATATATATATATATATATATATATTGTTCATGTTCATTTCAGGAGAGGTTGCAACAATTGACCGACGAGAGAATTGCGGATATGCAGTCCCAGGGTCCAGGGATCACGCTTCAGGAGCTGCTTACTCTCTTGACAGAGTCTTAGATAGAAATGGCAAATGCAGTCTTCGGCCGTCGACCTAGTAAAGAGGTTCGTGGTCTTGAACTGGGAGTCGAGCGAGATATGAGTCAGTCCACATCGTCGGGGAATCGGCGCTTGAATGCAGTGGGACGAGAGCAAATACAAGCTTTCCAAGAGAAATGTCGAGTGGCCAACGACAACGCTTTAGCCGCCCAGGAGGACGCTCGTAGGGCTCAGGAGGACTCTCGTATGGCTCAAGAGGAGAGTCAAGCAACTCAAGCGAGGATGGATCATATGGCTCAATTAATGCGCATCATGTCGATTAAGATAGGCCTAGATCCCGATGTTGTTTGTCACCCGTTTGGCTCTCCCTCTCCTCCAGGACCCGACGACAATGATCCGAGCTGGGGTGGGATCGGCGGGGCCTATACGCCTTTTGCTGTCGCTAGCAAGGTTTTTTATGTACTTTTGTGATCTTGATCGAAATCGAACAATATTTTATTAATTTTGTACGAATTTTATATATTTTCGATTATTATTAGTTCTTTAATTTTTAAATTAATTTATTAATTTAATGTTTAATATATTAGATTTCTTATGTTTAAAAAAAATTACTACTTAGACGATGAAATCATTGATTCTGTCGTCTGAATAAGATCACCTAAACGACGGCAAATTTGATTCCGTCGTCTAGATGATAGTACTTAGACGACGGCAACAAACATTGTCTAAGTGGAAATAGATGACGCTTCTAAAATCGTCGTCTAAGTGGAACTTAGGCAACGGAAATTTTAATTTCCGTTGTTTAAGTACCTAAACTACGGTGCTTAAACGATAGCACTTAGACGACGGAGATTCCGTATACTAAGTACTTAGATGACGGAAATGCCTATTTATGTGATGGAACAGTTCCATCGCCAAAGTGGCTTTTTCTGGTAGTGATCAGGGCTACCCCAATAGAATTCACAACATAATTGTTGAAGATCATCACAAAAACCTTTAGGAAGTAGGTAACAGCTCATAGCATAAGTTGGAATTGTCTGGGCCACTGCTTTGATATGGACTTCCTTCCCTGCCGAGCTCAGGAGTTTGGATATCCAGCTTACAAGTTTGCTAGTGAGCTTCTCTCGTAAGAACTCAAACATTGCAGTTTTTAAACTACCTACATGAATCGGTAGACCAAGGTATCTTGCATGCTCCTTCACACATTGTACTCGTAAGATTGTGGCAAATCTATGTTGTTTCGGTTCATGCACATTCTTGATAAATAAAACACTAGATTTGTCAAGGTTTATTTTTTTTTTACCCAAAGCTCATTCATACACCTGCAAGATCTCTCTCACATGATAACATTCAGACTCATTGGCCTCTCCGAATAGGAAAGCATCATCGGCAAATAAAAGATGGTGAAGTACTGGAGCTCCCAGACACATACTCACACCCCTCCAATCTCTTAAACTCATAGCATGTTCAATCAAAGCAGATAGACCTTCAACACACAAAATAAATAAATAAATAAGGGGATAGCAGATCACATTGTCGAATACCTCGGCTTGGAACAATATAACCTGTGGGATCACCATTTAAGAGAATGGAATAACTCACAGTTCTTAGAGTGCTCATGACGATGTTGATCTAATCTAAAGAGAACCCCAACTTAGTCAAAATAGCTTCCACAAAAGACCACTCTAGCTTATCGTAAGCTTTACTGATATCCAGTTTGAGAGAAAAACAACATTCCCGAAGCTCCTTCGAAGTCGATGCATGTAATGAGTAACCTCTGTAGCTACAAGAGTGTTGTCTAAAATAATTCTCCCTGGCACAAAAGCACTTTGTAGATGAGATTTGTTACTCGAAATGTGCAACTTCAACCGGTTAGCTAAAACCTTAGACCCAATCTTGTAGACAACGTTATACAAAGCTATAGGGCGTAGATCTTTTGCTGTCTTAATGTCTTTCACCTTCAGAACCATCATCTCGTGAGTAAAGTTTGAGGCATTTGGGATGCTGCTCTTAATCAGAAACTCTCTCACGACTAAGCAGACATCATGATTGACAGCTTTCCAATATTTTTGGAAGCAAAACGGGGGCATACCATCCGGTCCCGAGGTCTTTGAAGGATGCATTTAGAAGAGAGCTCTTTTTATTTCTTCATCCGTATAGGGCAATGATAACTGCAAGTTCATATTCTTAGTTACATAAGGCCACACCACATATAGTACCTTTTGGAGAGCCTCCTCATCAATTGGAGAGTAGGTGAATATATCCTCATAGTAATCAGTGAGAATTCTAGCAATCTGAGGTTGACGATCCTGCCATATACCCTTGTTGTCCTCCAGTCCTAGGATTCGATTTCGACTACGTCTATTAGAAGCAAGCCTATGAAAGTAGGGTGTATTACCATCACCATCCTTCAAAAAATCAACACGTACTTGGGATCACTGCCTCCAATAGATTTCATGTCGGAGTAGAAATTCATTGCAAAGTAGAAATTCATTGTATCTACTATGCAATAGCTTTAGCTCATTATAACCAATAGCCGAATGAGGTTGGTTTTGTAAGACCATGATTTTGTCTTGCACCAGTTTCATCTCTGAGCAAAAACTCCTCGATGTCACTCCATTAGCTTTTGCCTTGTAGCCTGATTTTGTGCACCAACTTGGGAAAGGGCATTGCCAGTGGAAGGCAACGACTAATCTCTATCAATCAAACTTGAGCACTCTGGTTGAGCCGCCCACATCTCCTCTAATCAGAAAAACCGAGCACCTCGTCGTGGAACAAAAGGTGAAGCATGGATTTCTAGTAGAATAGGTTATGGTCCGACCTACTCAGAGGTAAAGTAACAGACCGAGAATGAGGATACAAAGACCTCCAAGACACAGTCCATACTGCTTGATCCAATCTCTCTCGAATTTGATGGTTGAACCAGGTGAAAATATTGTCACACACATGCATATCATGAAGTTCACAATCCACCAAACAGGATCGAAAATTTTGTATCGCCGCATGGCTGCGTAGAGCACCACTAGATTTTTTGATATTGCTCAGGATCTCATTAAAATCCCCAATGACAATCCACAGAATAAATTTCCTATATAACAAACGTGAAGCACCTGTTCATTCTTACTATTCATACTTATTGTTCACATTTTCGGAAACTGTTTATGTGCATGCCAAGCGAGTCAAACTCTCTCACACTGTCGCTCCCAAACCTCAACAACAACCCAAACCCAAACCAAATCGCAGCTCAAGCTCCGATCTTCGACTCCCTCTCTCTCTCCGATCTCGGCTACCGTCCCTCGATCTCCCTCTCTCTTGCCTTTGAAGGTCTGCCTCCACCTTCATCTCCGGCGAACAGTAATGCCATTTTGATAATTTTCCCTTGGACGTGCCAATCGTGCGATATAGTCTCAGCCTCTTAATTAGTCCACGACTACCTCTATAGCAACGAACAATCATCACCGATCACGACTAGGTATTGCAATCTCTCTCGAAATCTATCACATATTTTGGGTTTTATTCTGTATTGATATATGATGGGTTTCAAGTGTTATACAATTCGTCACATAGTAGATGAATGGTACAAAGGTTCTGATGCCGAAAGAAGAGTTTTGATGTATTTTTTCATAACAAATTAGATCATACGAGTCATTTAGTGAGTTATGGTCTATGGCTAAATCTGGTAATGGAGTGATTGGTTGTTGAGTCGGTTAGGTGAGATTAGGTGTTGAAAGATTAGCAAAATAGGATAGGAGTATGACTATATGAGTAGCATGGAAACAAAGTAAGCTGCGGCGGAGATTAACCTAGAGTTTCTTGAAGAACTTTATGCATGATTTGGCCGCCAAAGTGTTGTCTTAAATGCTGATTTACTGTGACCGAAGGCAAATTTAGGTTTCAATGTTTGCATTAAGCTTTTATGGCATTTGATCGAATTTCATCATTACATTTACGCAAGTGAGCTCTTTCTGCCAATAAATGATGGTCTGCCTGTCATAGTTTTGTGCGATCTTTAGATTTGTTGTTGCATATATGAGATGCTTCATATATGAGAACTTGATGTTTGTTTTGTTATCGATTCTCAAAACTATGCATGCTAATCCCGTCACATAATCAAACAGTTTTTAATACCATAATCTGTTCGAAATAAGCTTTGTGCATTGACTGAGTCTCTTTTGTCTGCTGTATCAAATTGAGTTCATAGGTTTTGAAGAAAGATTGATGAGCTCATGAGTCATGACTTTTGTTTTGTAATTGTTCCATATGATACTGAGATATGAGATAGTTCACATCTTGAACTACTTAGAATTGTTTTGTGAACGAGAATGAGACCGAAAGGAGAAAGAGAGAACCTTTAAAAGACAAGGATTTGCAGTTTATACTTATTGATGCAATTTGCATCCATGTTTTAAATATTATGTAATTATACAAATTTAGATAAGGAAATGCAGTTACTGATGCAATCTAGCTACCATTCATGTTTACAATATGTTTATGGATTGAAGTATGTAATTGAACAAGTTTAAACACCCCGCAGCATCATGCGGCTTCTTCATGCGGCTTCTTTTTACTAGGGTTTAGGCACTTAAGGCACTCAATTATATTGACATCTGCTATGTTTATTTATACATCACTTTCTAATTCTTGGATTCTTTGGATTTTGCAGACGGAGAAACAACAGTTTCAGTATGTCGAATGTACTCTTGCCAAAAAGAAGAGGAAGGAAGTGTAAACTATTCAAAAGAGCAATTCAAGTCTTACACCTTAATTATTATTTTTCCACAAATGACTTTGTAGTCATTCCCATATTTGACTTTTAGGCTTTTTGCGTTCAGTGCGATGCACCAGTTGTTTATTAGAAAATCATACTATAAACATTTTCGTGAGTGCAAGTGATTCATAGTATATAAAAAGTTGTATTGTTGTACGTGTTGTTGTTCTCCCTCTTTCTAGCGTATTTCTATCGTGTTTCTCCCTTCCCAAACTGAGACAGTATGGATAACATCACCGCTCCAACGGGGCGAGCAGCCACCTAGTATCTACCAAGATAGGGTACGGAGAAGATCCCAAGTACGAGCCTTGTCCGCAGGATTAGCAAAGCCATAGAGGCACGTAAGCCTCGAATGTTCATCGGTGCCAGGGTGACCAATCTCCACATTAATGTGATTGGTTGAATAGTAGAGGAGTTTAATTGGAATTTTTCTTTCTTCCAAAACAGGGCAAGACCCCGAGAATCATCATTGCGTACCCTGTAGTATACTCCATCAAAACCTAGTTTGACCCGGAGATCTTCCATATGGCTAGCCAAAGCTAGGGTTTCTGATAAGAATATCATACTAGGTTTTTCGTTGTTTCACCATCGACAACAAGGCATCCTGAGTTGCGTTATTGACAATGCCACGACAATTTCATGATATGACATTGAAGTCAAGCATGCTAGATAGGGGGAGGCTGACAGTGTCGTGGCCGTCTAAAGAGAGTAGCGGCAACAGCTTAGGGTTTTTTGTTGTTTGATATCAATTTATGGATCCTTAGTGATCAGAAATTCATTAAATTATCACAAGTTCTTTAAATTGATTATTACAAAATAAAATATTTGTATAAATGATTCATGATCTCTACATATTGTGAAGCCTGTCCTGCTTTAATGTCAGTTTACGGTTGCCTTCCCTGCAGTGTTCTACCTTCTCGCAACCTCGCTTGTAAGGGTTTTCTAGTGGAGGCCGGCAGCTTGAACCAATACATTTCGGACCGCGTCGCAGATCGTCATAATTAATCCATCTGTTCTTGGCATCGGTGGTTTCACTGCAAAGCGAACATATCAAGAGAGCAATGATGCACAAGGTCAATGCCTTTGACATTGCCCTTTCCTTCAACGCACAGTTGACAACAGAAAGGAAACAATAAGCTAGGTTGTAATATACGCCTATGGAAGACTCTGCTTGTAATAATGTTCGATGATAACCGGGATGGAGGAAGTAGCTATTTATTGCGTATGTAAAAGTCAATTTTAGGCCATGCCAAACATATAAGTCGTTACAATTCAATATGGCTCGATCAGCAACACTCTGGTGTTACAAGTTTTAGTTAAATTAATTTACAATTACGTTATTTAGTTACGTACAATCTGGCTTCGATCAGTTCATTCCAACCAGTATCGATATCCTAGGCATTGTTACATTTTCCTACAAAACTCTGCAAGTACGTCCCCAACTCTCATCAAGTTTTCTTAATTCAACCGATCACACTAAGTCGTTTAGGACTAGCTGCATGCTAATCTGGGTCTTGCGTGCATGGGACATAACGAATTACGTATACCTCTGGTTCACGGATCGTCAACAGCCCTAGCTCGATCGGCTCAACTTTTAGTCCACAGTAATCGGGGGATTCCCCGTTCCTTCTTCGAGAGACTCCTCCGATGAATGTGACCTATCAGTCAGAGAGGCAGAGACTATAATAATGCCAAGACGGAGTCCAAGTTGGGGCTTCACCAGCATCTAGCCATGCCAGTTGGAGGTGGTCTTGGATATTTTCTCGTTAATTTTAGATTACTTGGTGCTGCAGCCAATTGATGCAAGCACCCCCCATGCTGGCCTCCTTCATGTCCGGCACTCAAGGATGACTTTTAATACAATTAATATTCCGGCACACAGAAAGATATGAGCTCACCTCTGACATGCATATTAATATGGAAAATTTTCAATTCAAACAAAAAGGATAATGGCCGGGCAGCCCTCTGCCATCGTCAAATAGAAAAATAACATGTATCAAAGTCATCTCACTCTTCAACGACTAGAAGCCAGCAAGCACCACCCTTTCATAGTCGTGGCTCCGCCCTCATCTCCATCTACGTCTTCTCATTCGCTAGGCCACCGACCCCGACCACTCTTTGGCAACTCCTTTCGACATGCCCATCAAACCCCGCACTATCGTCGATTCTAAGTTCTGGACGTGGCTAAGAGCCTAAGAACATGCTTTAAGGCCCTTGCCACTCTCTTGGCAGGCATCTCCACCTCCTGTACCAGGAAGATGCTTACAGCCAACGACTTTCTAAGGAGAAAGAGAAAAGTAGCTCAGGTGTCACTCATTCATTGGTAGGAGGAGAGCCTGGGCAGCCAAGTATTATCCAACAAAAAAAAATCAAGGGAATTTTTTTCAACGTCTACTGTCTGATATTTTCAAGATTGTTGAACAAGAAAAATAGCATGATGCATGGTGATCTAATTGAATCAATCAAGAACAAGAGAATATTACAACTCTGCACGATTCATAAATCCAAAGAGAACGGTAGCAAGTAAGTACTCTTTAACAAATCCATACAAAGATAGAACTTCCACATTAAAATCCACCACAACCGCCGCCGCCGCAGCCGCCGCCTCCACATCCTCCACCGACGTCAGACACCATATCTCCGATCAACATTCCTCCGAGCACACCTCCTAACAAACCAGCGCCCAATCCCATTCCAAACTTGCTCTTCTTCTTTTCCGGCTGCGGCTGCACCACCGGCGGGTACCCGTAACCCGGCTGCGGTGGCGGGTACCCATACCCGGCCTGCTGCGGCAGCGGCGGGTACGCGTATCCCGGTTGCTGCTGCTGCGGCGGATATCCATATCCCGGAGGGGGCGCTCCGTACCCGGTTTGAGCTGGCGGGTAACTCGACCCGGACGAGCTCGGGTAAGCACCGTAAACCGGGGCGGAAGGATACGCCGTGACCGGCTCGCCTTTCTTGGCCGCCTCCGGCATCATCGGCGCTGCGGCGGCGACTTTCTCGCCGAACTTGTAGGAGAAGCTGAGCTCGCCTTTAGGCTTGCCGGAGGGGCGGCGGACCTGGTAAGAGACGAACTTCATGGATTTCGGGTCGGCGGAGTCGAAGAGCTCTTTGACAGGGACCCGGACGACGCCGATGTCCTTGTCGCCGAGGCTGCGGTCGCAGACGAGCTTGAAGTCCAAGTCGAGGCGGTTCTGCTGCGAAAGAAGAAGAGACTCGTCGACGGCGAATCTCATCGGGAAATTGAAGGTGGGGTGGGTCCCGCAGTTTTGGGAGACTGAGGACTTGGCCTTCTGTTGAACGTGGTAGTTGTCGACGACGAGAGAGACGACGGCGTAGACGTCCATCTTGGAGACGAGGTTCACGTCTTTGAGGTCCTTGGCGGAGACTAGCTCCAGCTCCAGAGTCCTTTGCTCCATAATAATTATTTGTGGTTGGGTTTCAGATTTTGAGAGAGAGAAAGAAATTAGGGCTTTTGGATTTTGGGGTAAGGGGAGAGACGGAGGATTGTATATATGGAACGAGGAAGGAGACGAAGCGGTTAACTATGTCAAAAGTCAAACGTATATCGCGTCGGCTAAGACAAAGACCGCGATGATTAGTCTTTGGTGCGGAATTTTCTATACAAGATAAAATAATATGTAATTTCCAGTCCATTTTCATGAAATTTTGGGAATAGTTTTCTACATTTGACAGATATACCTTTCCTGTTGGAGAGGTTTTATCTAAAAGGACAGAAACGAAGAAAAGGAAGTAGCGTCTACACAAAAACAAAGAAAAAATTTCTATCATATGTATAACAAACTGATTAGCCTATTTAAGGGTACTAGTGACTATACAGTAACGTTATAATTCTTTTAAATAAATTTATTTCTAAAAAAAAACGCTAAAAGTTTCAAAACGACACTGTGGTTTAAATGCATTACTTGTCGATATTTGAATATATAGATACTACGGTTTTGTATTTTCAACTTGATCATTAAGGCTGCGAGGATTTACTCATACTCCACCGTTACATATATGCTTGTAGAGTTTTTTTCGCCTTAGGTATTATATATATGCTTTAAAAAAGCCTTTGGGTTGAATGCGCGCCTCCATGCGCCACATAAAAGTTTCTCGTCGTTAGTGTGCGTCTCATCCAGTGGCCCGACGCTTAGTGCTAGCCTTGGCCTTGTCAACGTCTATGGGTACGGCCGGACCGGCCGGGGATGGAAGGACTTGTGTCCAGATGGGCTGCATTTCGCGGCGGCGGTTTCCTCGAGCTTTGGTATGGAGATCTGAGGAGGAGTTGGGCGAGTAGGCGATGGTTAGCTGGTATCAGATTTGGTTTTGGAGGATATATGTGCTAAGTTGCTCGGTCTTGGTTTCGTTGTAATGGGCAAGTAAGAAAGGAGTTTCAACAGAGGATTGCCGTCGGTGGCAGGATTGGTGTTCGCTTGTCTCAGATTAAGGCCGGGGTTGCTTCTGATTAGTTTCGACATGTTGCTCGGATCTGGTCAGCATCCCCAGTTGGTGGTGAATGAGTTTTATCCACCTAGGTGGTGCGTGAAGGACTCGATTGTGGCGGAGGCGCAACACTGATGATTTTGGCATGCTTCCGGGTCAGGTCGGGTATATGGGTCGACTGGGTACCTATTCTGCCATAATAAAGGTTTCAGTTTAGGCTAAAGTATTGGGCCTGACCCAAACCCTATTTAATGTTTTTAAGTTTGGTTATTTTTTATTTTTCGTTTTTAGTTATTTTTTCGCAAATAAACTAATACTCGTATGAGATTGGCAGATGTGGGTTTTATCCCACACTGTACACCTTGGGTGCCTTGTCTGCTTTAGGTAAAGGCATTCGTTGTTTCGTTGCATGGCTGCACCCTCCTAGTAGTAGGATGAGATGTAGTATCGATAGTGTTTATCGGCAACATAGTTGAAAACCTTGTCAAAGTAAATTGATGCGTTGTCTTAGTGGCGTTGTCTTTCCGATATTGTGTCGCCTTAAATGTAAAGCAAATAGAGTAGTCATTGTTGCACTCTTTGCTAATTAGTACAGTATAGGATTCAATGTATTAGTCAAGTTGCCTGATAGTATTTTGGGTGTTTCTCTTCTTCTGGGGTTTAGGCTTTATAAAGGCGCATTATGCTCTTGGAATAAAATTGTGATGGTGCAAGTACATTCCGTGCTTATAACCCAACTCAAGCTGAAGAAACTTATTTCATGGCCATCGCTAACGGATTTTAGCCGTTGCATGGTAACATGGCTTAGATGGGGAGTTAAGAAGGTTAGCTCAAGACTTCTCCAAAAAAACTGAGACCAAGTTTTATTTTCATAAAGAGAACATTCAATTTCACCCCTTTTATTATCCCACACAAATCGTTTACCTATCGTCATCATCTGGTTCCGTTTAGTTAGATTGAAGGCTTCCACTGAGTTACCATGGTCCACCCGGGTCCCCATTCCAGACACTGAGCGAGCTTTAATTAAAGTAAGGGCTGGCGATCTTGCCTCCTGCTGTATTGTATGTAAAGGAATTCTCGAAGTAGAACAAAGAAGGGAAGCTTTCATCATCTATAGAAAAGGAGAGTTATTACATCCAGATAGCGATGAGGTGATATTATGAGTTTCATTTCGATTAGTGGGTTCCTTAGTTGAAGATTTCTCATTATCCTTTGGTTGTCTTATTACGGATAGTCTTGTTTTGGTAGAGAGTTCTTCCGCTTGATAAGGATAGTGGTGCGCTTCTAGTTCTCTTCGTAGGTTGAAAGCTTGTAACCGCGGAAGCCAGTCTTCTAGTTCAATCTTTACCCCTGACCACCTCGAGACCATAGTCCCAAGGGACTTGATGGTCAGTTTCATAAGGGAATCTATGCGGAAGTTTCATAGTAATGGGCTGGACAGGCATGGAGCACCCCGATTTTGTGCTTCCACTCTACTCTTCCATGAGATTCTTCTTACCCAGACCTCTTTTTCTACCATATGCAACCTATTAAGAGAGCTTCCTACCTAGTCAAATACTGAATTGAAAAAAGAAGAATACCATCATCAAGTACTGAATCAGATTCATAGATCACCAGTATATCAAACCAAAGTTGACCAGTCACTTAGAATCAAAGTTTGTTGAATAACTCAAGTTATGATCTTCTACATCCTAGGTCTTCCCCCCAGAATTCCTTGCTTAAAGAGTGTCCTGCTTGTTGAAGACCTGAAGACAAATCTCCAATCAGCTTTATGATTAAATAAGAGATGTTTGGTTTAACAAAGAAAGATGTAGAGAGCTGGGCATCCTGGACTTGAACTAGAGTCCTTGCTAATGAAGTAAATCATTGCACCTACGGTCTAACCAATTGGGAGAGAATCAAGAGATTCTATTTCAGTAGTAGGGTGGTAAACTTAGAAGGCGCCCGCCTCCTTTTTAGACGTGTCCTCGACAACTTGGCAGTTGTTCGTTTAATTACTTGCCTCACTCCCCTTAGAAGCGTTGGTTGAACTGTCTCCATCTCTCGAGTCGAGCTCAAACTCTGGCAGGTATTGTTTGGTCTATAGTGCAACTCATCTTTCTGGATGATGAATCCCCATTTGAAGATGAGTGGATCGGGAATCTAACAAAAAATGGTAGTCTCCTGTGGTCTAGGTTATTGAAGCGGCAAAAGCAGGAAGGTGTCCTTTTCCATCCGCTTGGTTATTTTGTCTCACACAAGCATGGTGCCTTACATTCAATTAGATATGATGATTTGAAAGCTTCAACCTCTACTAACCGGGATAGCTCCCTTTTTCCTACGAATTTTGATCGAATTCGTTACCACACAACTTTGTAACTAAGCAGCATCCGTTAAGTGAGTAGGGGTGCACTGGACCGTCAAGTGGGATGCTTTCTTTCGGATTTCCTTGCTTCAACGTGAGGAAGAAGCTCAAGTGGAAAATCCATTCTGTCAGGAGCTTCAAGTAACTCCAGTTTCTTCGAAAATGATAAGATTTTTAGCACAAGAAGAAGGAGTTGGTCCGTATCATTTTGACTTGGTTCTGAACCCTACAGCAAATAACATGGGTGTTTTGTATTGTATCGACCCCCCCATGGGCGATGACTTCTGTAGCGATCCAACTAAAGATTTTGATTCCAGTAACTCCTCTGACTTAAGTTCTCATTGATCCCGACTTACACGTCCCGTATGCGCAATGATGACCTGGGACATAATGTGTATGCTCATTGGGTACTAGCCATCTCACACGGTTGAGATAGAGTTTTTGCAGAACCCACTATTACCGGGAAACCTACATAAGTCAGAATGGAAAGAGCAAAAGCAAATCCTACGGGTTGGATTGTGGATCGAATGAAGACTCAACCGCGTCATCACGGCAGTAATGGATTTCCAACCTTTATATATATTCCTTATCAATAAAGGCGGGGGTATTCCTACATATGAGAACATAGTAATGGCAAAGGTAATAGCCGAAATTGGATTCATTTTGGCCTGTGTCGCAACTGGATACGATAAGCTACGTGTCCGGTGCACGAAGAATTGCCTTTGGTCCCCTAAATTGACTTACTGCTCGCTAGCTCAATCAGTGCGCTGGAGTTCCGTCCTTTAAGCCAGGGAAGCACTCTTCGGGCTGAGGTATCGAAAGAAATCCGATCTTTAAATCTAGCTCACTATGCCTTTATGTTCCAGTCCCACCTGCTGAGGTGGCATAATGATAGGTAGGAGTAATAACAACAGAAGTCATCGCCCAAAGGTACTCATTGAGCCGATAGGTGCTCTGGCAAAAGCTTCAGACGGGGGCATGTGTTCACGTACTTAGCTCACGGGAACATTTTCGCTGCGTAGAAGTGAAATATACGAAATAACATCAACAATTCCAACATGAAAAAGGACTGCTGAACATGGATGGATAGAACGAGAGTCGAACTCGCATGTCTTTTTTCCAGGATCCCAGAAATAAGAGAACTTTCTCTTCCAGGTATTCACTCTTCGCCGGAGACAAGACTAAGCTTTCGGGTCCTCTTTTCCCACAGATTGCCATTTTCCCGGGCATGAAAGACAGGTTTGATCTGCAGTCAGTGCTGGAAAGCATACAAGAAGTTTGAGTCATGAAGGGGCCGCTTGCTATTTGATTTTTTTCAAATTTAAAACCGATTTAGAGCGTTTTAGAAGAATGGATTCAGAGTTCAAGAGGATTTCATATTCCATTTGATTTTCTTTGCCTCTTACTAGGAGTTTTTGCGTTGTATGCCACCTCACCTTTCTACAAAAATTATTCAAAAATTTCCTCGAGTCTCTATAAAATAGAATGAAAATCCCTGGGTAGAACTGGAAGCTCTCTATTTCATTCAATCCCTACTTTTGAAAATGGGATGCTCCCTTGGGAGTAGAATCCTGTTAAGTAAGGGCTTAACTTATGAAGAATAGCTCCTTTTTCTGATAGTTATATCCGCTTTGGGGCTCCAACTTCTGGTTTGTCATCATTTGCTACCTCTACTAGCAGTCAAACGATTTTCTCTAACGCCCATTTCGGGACAAGTTGGAAGAGGAATTTTTCTAATTCTTACACTGAGTAACAAAATAAAAAAATGGCATCATTCTTTTTTTACAGGTTCAAACTTCAATCTTGAAGCATGGGCGGTGGCCGGATAAACAAGGTGTTCTGAAACAAAAGTAGTGGTGCTAAAGAACCAAGAACGCCACACTGTTCTAAACAAACTCTTCATCCTCTGTTATCTTGAGCAGTACAGCAAAAGGCTGGATTTGCCCTGCAAAGTTGGGGATGAACTTTAAGGCTATGCCATCCCCTAAGGTGCTGCTAAATGGAAGGATCTTATCAACGTCCATGAATGATAAATCATAACAACCAAGCTACTCAGATAGAGCTGGCGAGATCAGCTCAAAAAGTAGAATTACTCCCTAAAGAACCAGATGAACTAGCAGAATTATTGAATCTAGTTACGAAGTAAAGAGGATGAATACACGTCTGAGAGCCTGTCTACTAAAAAGCAGCTTGCTTTGCTCAGGGAGTGAAGGTGATGACTATAGAGTGAGGAGCGAAGCAGTGCTCGATAAATAATTAGAGAGAATCCGCTTACATTTCGCGAGTAATGTTTGGGGCAAATTGAGAGGTTCTGAATTGGGAATCAAAAAATATCTTTCCTCCCAATACATTTCTAGAATTGGCTCAAACTACCCCACGTAGTGGGGATTCTTTCCCGCGTATGCGCCTTTTTTTTTCCTTTTTGGAAGGAGTTTAAGCTTTATGTCCTCCCTTGTATCCTATTATTTCATTAATCGAAGTCTAAAGATAACCAAAAACCTTTTATTAAAAAAAAAACATATATATACATATATATGCTTTTAGAGTTACGGCTGATTGTCATTACGCTAAAGTGAAGTCAAGTTATATTAGTAGGCTTACATGATTTACCCGAAGAGAATTTTATATAAGTTAATACTCAAGGAGCCCCTGTCAACAGTCGAGAGTCAAGATTCGAGATCCCCGGAATTGTTATGGACAACTAGCTTAATTACCAGCCACTAGCCAAACACACTCCGTTTCCGAGGAGTTGACTAATTTTTTTGCTTTTTGGTTACGATGGAGAGTTGACTTATCATATCCCATTGGCTAGCCGTGTGGTGGGGTGGTGGGGGTGGGGATGTGTGTGTCACCAATATCACCCTAAGAAGGTCTTCCCCTTATAGTATTAACAGTACACACACTGACACACTTCGTATGGTTATGATTTTAAGTTTAAAACATCCCAAACAAAATCCAGAAATGCATGCATGTACCTACTATATAGCATATATAATGCATGCCCTAGCTAGTCCCTAGGATTATTTCCAAAGGGGCAGAGCTGTGCTTCTGCTCTATGAACGGATAATTTTTTTTAAGGTTGATAACAAGGAAAAAATATACTAATGGTGTCTGAACTTTCGTTGTTAGGTCGGTTTAGTAACTGGACTTTCAAAATTATGAATTTGATATCTCAACTCTTATTTCATATCAATCACATACATATGTGACACTTTCGTTAACTATTTGTTTATTGTGCCGATGTGACATGTACAATAATAAACACTCAAGGGTTAAAGTGTTATTTACCTACATGTTTCCAGTATATCTGTTTTTCTTTGAGTTTCTTGGATTTTGTTCATCTCAACTCATCCATTTTTTTTCCCAGAATTTCCTGAAATTGAAAGAATTATATGAGATCTTACTCCATATAACATGTTATAGACGCAACGATTTAATTAAATCTAGCAAAATTAATTATGGGGCAATCAGTTTTGCAATTGCACTGTTCTACTAGAAATCTAATGAAATTGATTGCACATGCCAACTTACAAACTGTCTCTTCGTTCGTAAAATTACCAGAAAGAAAGTTTCACCAATAATGCTGCTATTCAAGCTATATGATCCTAGCTAATCAATTCATTCCCAGGCTTTCAGCTAATAATCGTCATCATTGGTCAACAGTACCATGTCCTTTAAGTATAATGGCATTAATTTGCATCAAACATGAAACATTCAACCAAATTTCCAACCAATTAGAGAAAGATCGATGCTTCTGACCTACATCTAATCCATTTGTTCTGGTTTCAGATCCCATGATTCGCTTATTTGCCATGATCGATTAAACAGATATGGTCCAATTGGAATCCCGTTATTCAATATTCACTCATATGCGCAATTAATCCTGACCTGCAGTTTGATTTCTATTAGCAAATAGAGAGAGAAGCAGTACTCCTCCCAATTTGATCATGAACTCCAGAACTTATTCGCTGGACATCGAAGCTCCTCTCATTCTTGAATCGTGATGGCCATATATAATCACGAGATCGAAGTTCCTCAACCATGTCAGACTGTCAGAGACCAAAGCTGGAAGCTTCGTTCTATAAACTCGACCTCACAACACCTCTCTTCCCTAAATCAATCAAATATGAGTTCAAATGATAATCCGGTGATGTCGTTGCCGCAACTCGGGGAAGGTGAAGAACTCAGGAGATACAGATAACGATATAGAACTCATAAATACATAAGTATTTCAAGAGAATAAACTGATAACTGAAAGCTATAACTCTTTCATTGATAGAATGCTTTAAATATAGACTGATACAATCTGTTACAATCAATGTCCCGATATAACAGGAATTCTCTGAATCTATATCAAATCTAATCTGTATCTAATTAGAACAAGACACATACCGAAAGTTACGGAGAATAAATCTCCTTAAATACTTCCCCTTGTGTCGATGACCTAATAAATGATGCATAACTTGTTGCCTCACTAAAAACCTTGCCAAGCAAACAAAAATCTCATGGATAAAACAAAAGTTTGGTCTAAGGAAAAAAGAGTATAACACATCAACTACAAACGCTACTACATGTGTCGTAGACTCCCCCTGATATCTACAGAAATGTAACTCTTCTTGACTGTAAACTTAGTCATGGAGTTCAGATAACATGCACATACCAATGCGTCTTACATGTTTAACAAATGTAGATTTAAGTAGTGACTTGGTAAACAAATTCGCAGCATTATCCGTCGAACCAACCTGGTTCACATGGATATTCAACAGCTGATGTTGTTGTTGATTGAAGAAGAATTTTGACGATATATGTTTTGTATTGTCACCCTTGATGTAACCCAACTTCATATGTTCAATGCATGCTATATTATCCTCATAGATGCAAGTGGGAGTTGTTGTAGTAGATGACAATCGACTAGACCCTCGAATATGATGATTGACCTAAGCCAAACACATTCTCTAACCACTTCATGCAAAGTAATAATTTCTGAATGGTTTGAGGAAGTAGCAACAAAAGTTTTCTTAGTTGATCTCCAAGAAATTGTCGTGTTTCCTATAGTGAAAACATAACCAGTCTGTGAACGACCTTTGTGTGGATCAAAGAGGTACCCAGCATCAACAAATCCAACTACCACATCAACCGGTATCTCAGAATAGGGGACTGCAATAAAACTACTCACAGCAGGGGAGGAGTTCGATGTGTCGAAATCCTCACTTGACAGGTCGAATGAATGGTTATGTTCGATCTAGTGTACCGGTTTCGACAGGTCGAAAAATGCCCTCGGGTTATCACAGTTTGCTACATTCGACAAGTCGAGAGACATACTCGACGAGTTGAAAGCGTCAGAACTTGTATCCTGTGACTCAACCTTTTCCGGGATTTTCCAGTTTCTCTCTGTACTCTTTGTAAGGAAGAATAAACCCAAGTCAATGGAATCCTTCAAGTATCCGAAGAATTGTTTTACTCCATTCCAATGGCGTTGCGTAGGCACATAGCTAAATCTAGCCAACAAGTTCATTAAGAAGACAATATCTGGACGCGTGCACTGAGCTAGATATAACAAAACTTCAATAGCACTAAGATATGGAATTTCAGCTCCTAAAATCTCCTCATCGTCATCGACCGGATGAAATGGATCTTTCTTGGGGTCCAAACTGCGAACAACCATTTGCGTACTAACAATGTGTGCTTTGTTCATGTTAAATCGCATGAGCATCTTTTGGACATAAGCTGAATGGTGAATGAAAATTCCACCAACTCGATGTTCCAGCTCTAATCCGAAACAAAATCGAGTTCTACCAAGGTCTTCTATCTCAAATTTAGATTTCAAGTAGCCAACCCTCTCATTGATATCATTAAGAATTCTAATGATGTTCATATCATCTACATAGACAACTACTATGGCAAATCCTGAACTTGTCCTTTTAATGAACATGCAAGGGCATAAATAATCATTCATGTATCCCTTCCTAATCAAGTAGTCAATAAGACGTGTATACCACATCCTACCATATTGCTTCAATCCATATAGTGAACGTCTCAATTTGATCACATGAGCACTCCGTGGTTTAAAGTTACTTGATTTGGGCATAGCAATGTCTTCCGACATTTTCATGTATATCTCTGAATCAAGATCCCCATAGAGATATGCAGTAACCACATCCATAAGCTGCATGTTTAGTTTCTCAGACACTACCAAACTAATTAGGTAGCGGAAGATGATGATGTCCATGACTGAATAATACGTCTCCTCATAATCAAGCCCATGGCGTTGAGAGAAACCCTCTGCTACCAGTCTAGATGTATAACACAATACTTTATTCTTCTCATTATGAAAGAGTATTTAAATACGTAAGAAAAATTTGAAGAGCAAGAAAAATTTAAATACGTAAATTTGGGATGACTACAAGAACGTAATAAATGTAAGAAAATAGTAGCAGAAAAATATTATATGAGCAAACTAATATTTGGAAACCTTGTTAAAATAACAGAACATTATAGGTAAATTATCTTGAAAAAGAAGTAAGCAGAACACAAAGTTTTGATATCGAAAAACAAAAAATTAGCACCTTAATAACTATTAATTGTGAGATTGAATTAACAAAAGATCATAGAATACAAGCAGTAGCAATGATTCATACGAGCACTAGAAGCACCATAAGAAAAGAGTTAGTACTAGCACAATATATGCAAAAATTTGTCAAACCAGTTCGAGTATCTCAATGCAATTCTAGAACTGTACATATTACACATTGCCTAAACAATATACCTCTTTGGATCAAAAAACAGCAATTTAATTTACCTTTAACATTTGTTTCACCAGTACGAGCTTATCCATCCATTTTGGGATTAAATTTTCTAAAATATTTGCAAGGTTTTTATTATAACAAGCCAGATATAATATTTTACAAAAGAGCTATAACTACTACAGATCAAATCAATTTATTGGAAGAACATGATAATTTGAGCATAGAATAGTCAAAAGAAGAGAAAAATAATTTTGTTAAAACTACAGAAAATAAAATTTTGAAGAGCAAAATATTGAGTATGATGAGTCAATTTTTGAATTAGAATATCCAAAATTTGAAAATATAGCATCTTTTGAAATAATTCACTTTGATAGACCTAAAATATTTACAATTAGCAAAACAAACAAGGATTATTGGTGAAGATCTACAAGTACATTAGAGCAAAAATAAAATCTTAACAAAATTGGATATCATAAACCTGAATTTAACAATTAAAACAACAAATATGCCTTGCAATTTGTTAGATAAGCAAGAATTTGAGCAACAAATTAAAGAGTTTTTAAATCTTAAAGTAATTAGATTATCTAAATCAAGACATAGATCAACAACTTTTATTGTTTGAAAGCATTTTGAGCTTAAACGTGGAAAATCACAAATAGTATATAATTATAGAAGATTAAATGATAATACTTATGAAGACAATTATAATTTACCTAATAAATATGAATTAATCAACAAAATTCAAGAGAGCAAATACTTTAGTAAATTTGATTGTAAATAAGGTTTTTGGCAAATTCGATTAGCAGAAGAGTCGATAAAGTGGACAGCCTTCACTTGTCCAAAAAGACATTTTGAATGGTAGTCATGTTGTTTGGGTTGAAAGATGCACCTTCCATTTTTTCAATGTAAAATGTATCAATTTTTTTAAGAAATATGAGAGTTTTTGTAGTGTATATGTTGATGATATACTTATACATAGCAACAATAGAAATGAGCACAGGAAATATTTGGAAATAATTTTGAGTGAATTTATAAATAATGACATTAATTATCAGAAAAAAATAAAATAGACTTGGAAAAGCAAGATATAGAATTCTTAAGAATTTATATCAAGTCAGGTACCACTACCAGAAGAATTCCTATACCCGACGAGATTCCCAAAAAATGACCGACGACAAGGGTTCTCGTCGGGTATAGAAAACTATAACCGACGACAGGATTTCCTTGTTGGTTATAGTTTTTTTTCCGACTAGATAATCTTGTCGTCGGTTATAGTCGCCGGAAAATCGTCGGGTATAGTTTTCAACTAATACCGACGATTTTTTCAGACTATAACCGACGAGTTATTGGTATCGTCAGCTATAGTTTCTTATTTCAGATCCATTCTGGGCAGCAGCTCGATTTGTGATTCAAAAAAATCTCCCGCGAAAACTGAAAATGCTCTGAAATCTTTGGGTGATGTGGAAAAGTGTCGAGAATGAGTTCGTGATGATTCATTATATATAGGTACGTACTTAATATTATATATATGCATGTGTGTGTTGATCGATCGATTGTTGATTTTGAATATACATATTGATCGATCGAGTTAATTGATTGTTGAATTTGAGTAATTGATGGTTGATTTTGAGTACGTGATTGATAGTTAAGTTGGAGTACGGTAGTACGTACGCGTATTTGTTGTGTTGATCGATTATTGGATTATATATATATATAGCTTGCTAGGGTGATTAATTAATTTAAAAATAATTAATTGCATTAATTATATATTGTGATTATTAATTATAATATTAATTGTGATTATTTATTATGGGTATAATATATATTGTACGTGATTATTGCATGTGATGTTTCGATCGGTTAATTGTGATTAATTATATATAGTGTGGTTATATATATATATATTTAGACTTATGTGATCTCGATTATATATATAGTTAGGGTGTACGTACGTGTATATATATATATATTAAAATTATGGGAAGAGTTGGGTATAGCTATGAAATTTTAATTAATAAGATCATGGGTATATATACATGCAGTTATAATTTTCAGGATGGACAAGAGTTGGATGTGTCTTCCAAGATGGGATGTAAGATATCACTGTGGAATTAGAAGTTTTGTGGAATATGTGAAGGTTAATTGTGGAGGGATGACAATTCATTATTGTTCGTGTACGAAATGTCAGTGTCGCAGCGAGCGATATCGTTTTCACATCGATAAAGTATCGGAGCACTTGAAGAAAAACGGGTTTTAGGATAAGTACACATGTTGGATTTATCACGGTGAGAGCTCATCAGTTGGTCAACATGATCACGGACAATTTTTTGAGAGTGGCAGTACATCCAATGATCCAACAACAAGGTTGATCAACGATATGTTTCCTCATGATAGCGGTATATTTGCTCAAGCACCGGATATCCCTCCCGCCATTGGAGACTTCTCTCATATTGAGCCAGTCCAGCAATTACCTACAGCTGTCAACGCTGCTGGTATGGACAAGTACAACAACCTCATTGCCTTCCAACAGACCTCGTTGTACAACGGGTGTAATAAGACTGTTCTTGAAAGTGTTATGGGAGTAATGAAGCTCAAAGTGGAGAACAAAATGAGTGTGAAGGTGTTGATGATTGGCTGAAGTGGTCTGGTTCGTTGTTGCCCCCCGGTCATCGTCTTCCTACCACTCATCGTAAGGTGCGACAGATCCTGAAACATCTTGGCCTTTCCTACATCAAAATCCATGCTTGTAGATATGATTGTGTTCTCTTCTGGGGTGAAGATGCTTATGGGAATGATCTTGAATCCCTTGATGAATGCCCGGTATGTGGTACAGATAGGTATAAGTTGACTCCTGCCGGAAACAAGAAAGCTGTGAAGATACTTCGGTATTTTTCGCTGATAGATAGGCTAGAACGGTTGTTCATGTCTGCACACACGGCTGAAGCTATGAGATGGTGGGCCGAGAGGAATTTGCCCGACGGTGATACGCTTATACACCCTGCTGACGGAGAGGCTTGGAAGCACATGGTGAAGGAGTTTTCTTATTTTGCATCAGAGGTTCGAAATGTTTGGTTGGGGCTTTCATCTGACGGATTCAACCCTTTTGGCAACATGAGTCTTCAATACAGTATATGGCCAGTTATTTTGGTACCGTACAACCTTCCTCCATGGATGTGCATGAAGAAAGAATACAATATGCTCACTATGATAATTCCAGGGCCGGGTTATCCAGGAAAGTGTCTCGATGTGTATTTGAGACCCTTGATTGAGGAGCTTAAGTACTTGAGTGAGCATGGTCATCCCACTTATGACAAGTTCAAAAATGAGATGTTCTAGATGCATGCCATGCTTGTTGGCACCATTAGCGATTTTCCTGCATGCAGGATGTTGTCGGGCAACGTTACCAGGGGATACAGGGCTTGTCCAGAGTGCATGACGGTTGAGTGTTGCAGACCTCATTGCAGGAAGATTGTACAGATACATCATCGTTGTTGGCTTCCACATGATCACCCATTTCGGGAGGATATAGAGGCATTTGATGGGACTGTGGAAACAGGTGAGCAGCCGAGGAGATGGACGGGGGATGAAATATTGGAAGTGCTAAATGAATACTATTTTGGGCAGCTAAGCAATCATCCTGAGATAGTGGTGTCAATACCTGACAAACCCGACATGTATAAATTCTGGACACACAAAAGTATTTTTTGGGAAATTCCGTATTGGTCAAAGTTGCTGATCAGACACTACTTAGATGTCATGCACATAGAGAAAAATGTGTGCGAGAGTGTGGTCGGCACATTGTTGAATTGGGAGGGAAAAACTAAAGACGGCCCGAAGGCACGCATTGATCTTAAAAGGATGGGACTGCGAAAACATTTGTGGTTGAGAGATGGGAAGAAAAAAATGCCACAAGCTCCTTATACCGTCAAGCCTGCCTGAAGGCACGCATTGATCTTAAAAGGATGGGACTGCGAAAATATTTGTGGTTGAGAGATGGGAAGAAAAAAATGCCACAAGCTCCTTATACTGTCAAGCATTGATCTTAAAAGGATGGGACTGCGAAAACATTTGTGGTTGAGAGATGGGAAGAAAAAAACGCCACAAGCTCCTTATACCGTCAAGCCTGCCCAGAAGAATGAATTTTTTGAATGGATGGGTAATGTCAGGTATCCTTCAGGCTATGCTGGAAATATAAGTCGATGTGTTAACTTCAAAGACAATAAGATGTACGGACTAAAGAGTCATGACTGTCATATACTGCTTCAACGCCTCTTCCCTGTTTTCATTCGAGGGTACCAGCCCAAAGAGGTGGTGGAGCCGTTAGTGGCTTTGTCAAGATTCTTTCAGAAGTTATGCACGAGAGAAGTGAAGAAATCAGACTTGTTGGAAATGCAACAGGACATCATTTTTATCATGTGCAAATTCGAAAGGATATTTCCTCCAAACTTTTTCGACATCATGCCTCACCTGATGCTCCATCTTCCGGAACAATTGTTGCTTACTGGTCCAATACACTACACATGGATGTATCATATGGAAAGGTACGTAATGCATCTCTAAATCTGGCTATATATGTCGATGTTTAATATTATTTATTCACTTATTTTGCAATAAGCATAACATGCTCGATCTGTAATTATCACTTTACAGACAATTAGAGGACTACAAAGACTATGTGATGAACAAATCTGCACCCGCAGGGTGTACCGCTGAAGCATATATTGCGCATAAGTGCGTAACATACACCAAGTTGTATTTGGGAGCGTTGGAGGACCCTCCACAACATATGCCAGTAGATGGAGGGCAGTTCAACCTTTCGATCATCTCCGATGATGTTGAAGTTTCTGGAAAGTTGGCAAACTCGTACAATTTGGAACGTTATGAGCTAGTCATTGCCCATTGGTCGGTATTGATTAACTGTCCAGAAGTTCAATATTGGAAAAATTTGCACCTTTACTGCCCTGCTATTTCCGGTGATGTTGAGTACCACAACAAGACGTTCGCAAACTATTTTGGCAAATGGGTACGTATATAGATATATTGACTGGTATATGAATTTAAGTGCATGTCTCTTATCCTATGTATAGTTAAGTTAAAAAATGATTATTTTCAGATGAACCATGTACAAGATGATGGTCTCCCTCAGTGGTCACACGAATTGAGGCTCTTGGCGCAGAAACCGGTAACTTCCAGAGTTTATCCTATGTGTAAGGTAAATGGCGTGCTATTTATTTGTGAACATAGAGATGTCAGATGAAAAACACAGAATTCTGGGGTAATGGTGCATGGTGGGCAGAATGGAGTTGACTATTACGGTGTTCTCCATTCAGTTGTCGAATTAATATATGGGGAAGGCATTACCGTGCACTTGTTTAAGTGTAGATGGTTTGATACCGACCCTCAGAACACAAGGACCGATCAATACGGCATTTTTTCGGTGAATACTGCTACAAGCTGGTATGAAGATGATCCGTTTGTTTTGGCCACGGCGGTGAAACAATTGTTCTATCTTGATGATCTTGTGCATAAAGGCGCGTGGAAAGTGGTTAACCATGTTCTTCCACGAAACATATACAGTGCCTCAACCCTTGGTGTGACCTCGGATAATGAAGAAGTTAGTGCATACCAAGAGCCGAACGCAACTGGTATTCCTGAAACCTCAATAATTCGCTTTAATAATGTGAGACAGGGCAGTGTTGTACGAATTCCTCAACCGAATCTTATTGATGTTAATCAAAATGAAGACAATGAAGACTCAAGTGACAAGGGTATACACATCTTACCTGAAATTAACTCGGAAACAGAGTCAGACTCAAGCGATGATTCTGACTATGCGCCTTAGTATACGTATGTATGTTATTTTGAGTTTGAACGTGCAATGTAAATTAAATGAATTATATTCAGATGATCGACTTTAAATTGCGTCGATTAAATTGCTCCAACCGACGATATTCGAATTAATATCGTATTATTAAATATTAATAAATATTAATTAATAAACATATATATATAGCCAAAAAAAATTAAATGTCATTTTAATTTAATTAGGCTTTTAACATAATTTTCGTTTTTTTAATAGTAATTTCGTATTAATAAATATTAAGTACACCATTAACCAGCATATATGAAAAAAAATAAAAAAACTATAACCGACGACATTCATATCAAATATCGTCGGTTATAGTTTCTGCATTACTATGGCCGACGATAATACTTATATCGTCGGCTATAGTTGGTGTTATATTCCAGAACTGGCACCGTTTCGGGCAGTTTCGTTTCTGCATTCATTTTTTTCTCCTCCGATCGATCGACATCATCCCATTTCTGCCGCAAGCAAGAGGAAGGATCTCTCAATCTCGATCAAGCCCTCCATCATCAACATTTTCAGATTCCTAAACCAAAAACAGGTTCTAAATCCCTAAATCCCCAATTTCAATTTTTTTAGGTTAGATTTTAATTTGTTTAGTTTGTTTATCGATAATGTGGATGTTGTGTTGATTGTGTGAATATATATTGGATTTTTCTTGAATTTTGTTGATTGTGGGAATTATTGTTAATTTTTGGAATTTATTGGATTATATATATATAGATAGGAGGTTAATAAATTATTGGATTATATATTGGATTGATGGAATTATTGGAATTTTTGTGTTGATTTTTTGGATTGTTGGAATTATTGGATTATATTGAGAATTATTGTTGAATTTTTGGATTGTTGGATTAGAATTATTGGTTTATATACATATATATAGGAGCCTATTTAATTATATTGGATATTATTGAATATATTTTTTAGTGTTGATTTTTTGGATTGTTGGAATTATTGGATTATATTGGGAATTATTGTTGATTTTTTGGATTTTTAATTTGAATTATTGGATTATATATATAGATGAGCTTAATTAATTATTGGATATTATTGATTTTTTGTGTGCTCATTTTTGGGCGTGGAATTTGTGGATTAATTGGAATTATTTTGTATTTTTGTAATTTAGTGGAATTATATATGAAGGAATTAATATATAATGAAATTAGGTGATATAATGGAAATTTTATGTGAGTACGTGGAAGGATTTTAATTTTAATTGTTAATTTTAGCAACGATGAATTGGTTAAATTGCCGTGTTTCCCGAGGGGGGTCGAGCTCGAGGGGGAGGTCGAGGGAGATCAGGACGTGGGGATGAGGGCACTGGAAGTCGGTCTGCATCAGGATCCACCAGCAGCGGCAACACTTACAGTCTTCCGCAGACCTCTCGACACCGTGCACTGTTGGGCGAGGGACAACCTCAGCAGCAGTAGGTCGAGCCTGCTCGATCCTCAGGCGCGAGGAGGCATCATGAGGTCAGTCGCACGCCGGAAACGGATAGTGCGACTCAATCCTCGGTCCGAATGCCGGAGATTCATCGCGAGGACCCTTCCCCCTTCACCCACCAGACAGCTCCTCATTCTTCCGAGGAGGCTGGTGGATCGACTCAGTCCTCGGCCAGGATGCGACTACGCCCGCCGTCTACCTTATTCTTACCGTTGGAAATTCCGACGATACCTCTCGTCGATTCCGAGGGGATGCCTGTTCCGGGACAGCTAGGGTTCATTACCCCGGACCAGGCATATATGTATGTACTAATTAATATTTACCTGATTCGTCGGTGCGTTGTCCCGGAACCTCTCTGGAGTGTGAGGATTCCGGGACAACGCACCTACGAATCAGGTAAATATTAATTAGTGATATCTTTTTACTTAGTAATATTTAAATTCAATTAGGTGTTGATGTTTTAAAAATCGTCTACATATATATGTGATAGGCGAGATCGCGCCCGGTGACAAACAAAAGAGAACCAGAGGCCCCGTCGTAAGCAAGTTACTGGACGACGCCATTCAGGCTAGCGGTGGTGGCCAAGTTATGATTCCGACCGGGGATAGAGGGCAGGTGATCGAGGGAAAGGTCACTCGAAAGTACGCGGGGATGGCGGGCAGCCTTATACGGGATAGAGTCTCAATGTTGTGGCCAGATTGGAATTCAGTGCCGCAATCCGTCAAATATGAGCTGAATAATGCGTTGTCGGTGAGTTGAATTGTATATTCATTATGTAAATTTTCTAAATAAATTTTTAATATTATTGATATATATATATATATATATGCATTGCAGAGGTGGTTCCGCGTGGATGCAGACATTAGACCCACGTGGGCGGATGAAGTGCATGGGAGCAGGTTTGCAGACCGGCATTTGTTTCAATATTTTGGTTTCTTTTGATTATGTTCATACAATGTTGTAAGTTACTAACGATTGATTTTATTAATATATATAGGTATAAGGAGTGGAAGGGCGAGCTGAAGAAACCAACAACCCGATGGCTTATGGTTCACTTCAACAACCCGAAATTGAAGGTACGCAACCTTCGATCGATTAAATTTTTGTTTTATCGTACTTCTCTCAAATTATTTAGCTAATATTTTTTTGATGTTGGATTAATCGAGCAGGCTATTTCTGAAGTCAACACAAGGAATCGGGCCAAAAACACCAAAAATCATCATGCCGGTTCCAGATCATACTCGGGTTGGATCGAGGAGGCGGCCAACCACCCAGAAGAGGATCCCCTTGTCTATACGATGCAGCACACGTATCCGCAGTCCCCCGAATATGCTGTAAGTGTCCTTATAACAAAATAAACTTATTTCTTATTTTTTTAGATTATTATTTTTTAATTAATATTTTATTTTTCTTTGTCAATTAGGCGAGAATTCAGGAAGCGATTCCGGAGGTGTTGACTCAAGTGGCGAGAGAGCTCTATCCCAACACCCCTGATGCGGAACTCCCGATTGATCAGATTGATCGATCTGATCCGATCGTCAGGGCAAGGATTATGTCAACTGCGATCCCTCCAGGGAAGAACACATTCTACTGCAGGGGTTTCGGAAAGTGGGGTCAAGGGCTGCTGAAAAAGACCCCTGAATTCTCTCGCGGATCGGGATCATCATCAGCTTCCAAGACTAATGAGCTACAGGACCAGCTTCATAGGTAAACAATTGAGATGGAAGCTCAACGGCGTCGGATGGAGGAGATGGAGCAGGCGCGAGCCGCAGAGCAGAATCGGTTGGCCAAACAGCAGCAGCAGAAGGGGACATGGATGCAGCACTGTTATGCACAGTTGCAGGCATATGGAATCCAGAGAGCTCCCCCGCCTATTTTCGGTGCGTCACAGCCACAGCCTCAGCCTCAGCCGCAACCTCAGCCAGACCAGGACCAACCAACTTATGACGATCCGTTTGATCACATAGACTTAGGACCCCCGTAGATTTGAACAATTGTCGGTTTTTTATTTTAACTATTTACTACGTACGCATATGTATACAGATTTGAACGATTTCGGTTTTTTTATTTATTTATTTACTACTATAGTTTCAATGGTTGTTGATTTTCAATTTGAACAATATTGGTGATTTTTTGGGAATACAAGTTTTGGGATAAAACTCAAAACCTGCAAAAAAAAATTAATTATTAATAACTATAACCGACGATATGTGTCAACATCGTCGGCTATAGTTTTCTACACGGTCAACCATTTTGACCATGGAGAAAACTATAACCGACGATGACGTCGTCGGTTATAGTTTGAAACTATGCCCGACGATAATGTCTCGTTGCCCTTAGTCTCTTTTTTTTCCAACGAAAAACCTAATTCATCGTCGGTTATAGTATCACCGACGGTGCATTACCGACGAGACTATAACCGACGATGAGTCGTCGGTTATAGACTATACCCGACGATAAAGAGGAACAGACCGACGACCCGAACTCGTCGGGTATAGTAATTCTTCTGGTAGTGTACTATATAACTACAAGAGCATATAGCTAAGAAAATTGTTGAATTTTATGATAAATTAGAAAATAAAAAATAATTATAAGCATTTTTGGGACTTCTCAATTATGCTATAAACTTTATTCCTGATTTGGGAAGAAGAAGAAAAAACAGTTTTACATAGCAAAACTGGGCAACAATATTTTAATACCGAAGATATTAAATTAGTACAACAAATTAAAAATGAAATTACTCAACTAAAATCTTTAGCATTACGTTTAGATAAGAGTTATAAAATAGTTGAAACCAATGCATCCTCCTTTGGATGGGCAGAAATTTTATACCAGAAAAAGAGTAAAGAACAATCAAAATCTGATGAGCAAATATGTATATACGCTTCTGGAAAATTCAATGATTTTCAATCTCGATTGTCAACAACTGACTTAGAAATCTTAGGCATCATCTACTCTCTTGAAGCATTCTCTTTGTTTTTGCATAATGAAATATTTATTATAAGAACTGATTGTCAAAACATTGTTTCGCATTATGATAAAATTAGTAGTAATGGACAAGCAGTACGTACATTTGTTAATTTTATAGACACAATTACTAAAGATAGCTTTAAACCACATTTTGAGCATATTAAAGGAAGTGATAATACTTTAGCAGATATATTGTCTAGACTAATTCTTTGAATAACTTTGCAGAAATGAATCAAAGAGGAGCATCTTCTTCAAATTCTAGAAAGCCATAGAGTATTCCTCCAAACACTTTGAGCATGAGCATGCCAGCAATGTCCACCATAAGATCCGTGATACAAACTCACATCTATGGAAATATCCATGTTCAGGAAGTCATAAAGCCTGAATATCGATATAACTCTTGGTAACAAATTTGGCTGAAGCAAAAGGTATTACTCGATAACTTTTGGAACCTAAGAAACCAATCTCCACAAATGAACGTAGCAATTGAGAAATTGGTACGAGCATTAGAAAATGAGTTTACTGAATATAACCAAATAGTGGATAATCTTAATAAGCAACTCCAGCCTTTACAAGAAAATTATGCCCTACTATATTTTGAGCGTAATATAGTAGTAGGTAGACTTACTACTTAATTTAGAGTAACTCCATGAAAGATTGATCAAACTACATAACAACTTGCATCTTAATTATGCACAACTTCAAGAGCAATTAGAGTTTGAGAGAAATAGAGTAGTGAGCACACATGGATACATTCCTCAGTATAATCAGTTATCATTTAATCCTATAAATGAGCAATAAGGAATACTTCCTCCAAAATTGAGTACATATTCTTTGCGTTTTCTTACAATAGAGCTATTTCGTGGTCATGAATTAAAAGAAGTGTTTTGTCTATACCAACAATCAAAGATTCTTTCTTTATAAAGAGAAATCCAAAAGTTTCTCTTTGACACAAGAGAAAATCTCCAAGCTGGAATGGGCAAAGTAGAGCATAAACATCCTGATGAAAAAAATTAAGTATCAAATCCTTCTAGCAAGCATGGATATGACGACCAAGAACAACATTTTAAGCAAGAAGGAGTAGTTCATCCCCTTACTTTAGGACTCTTGTAGGAAAATAGTTTTCTAGTACATCTTAATTATAGTCATTCCCAAGCAATCTTAGAGAGAGCATAATACATTACGTTGAAGTTCTAGAAGGCAGACATCTTCTAAACATTAACAACATTCCAGCAACAAGATTTAGCACTAGTTTGAGCCATGGTCCATTCCAAGATAATATTGTTATGGAGCAAGCCATCTATGTACCTGGACCAGCAGGATCAAATGTCACTAAAATACCCAATCCTGAAGACATTAAGATATATATATATATATATATATATATATATATGAGCATAAATGGCTTACCATAAACACTAAGAAGATACACATCTTAACTTGGTCAAGCAAGACAAAGACTACAGCTTCTACTCCACAAAAATAGCTAGAAGATTAAAAAGAGATGATCATCACCTCCGCATGAGCTTATCCACTAAAGTTTCTTACAAACACTTTCGAGCACAAGAAACAACAAGGATAGCAATGCTCCAAGGAGATGAAGATGAAGCCAATCACTGGCTAAACTTATCTGATGTTGAACTAGCTTTCTCTGATTCTGAACAACACAACATTGAAAATATGATGGAAGGATGAGTTCTCAGATAATGAAGGAGCACATGGAGAAGGAGCATGAGGACGAAGTTTCCATTCAACAGCCAAAAAATTTCGTCAAATTTTTTCGTTTAAAGATATAGTTTTTGTATAGGAAAAATTGCTCAAATAGTCAGTTGATCAACTATGTCAAGATAGACACTTTAATAACTATCGTTTGGCATATATCAAAATGGTTATCCAACTTTAGTTTATGTCTATCAATTTGGCCACTCGTTCTCAACAGACGTTAAATTTTGGAATATTTTGATATATGTGGAGGGTATTTACGTCTTTTTAACTTTTATTTATTTATTTCTTTTCTAATTACTTTGGAACCGAGAATAATTATAGGGGCAACCCAAATAATCTAATCTGGGCACCATAGACAGAGAGATCAGTGGCCTGAGAAGTGTCCCAGAGCTTCCGCTGCCTGATGTCGATAATTCGAGTGAAGCTTGATCTTGATATCCTGTTCGTCCTCCTTGTACACTTGTGGCTAGTTCTCCACGAGTGCTGACGATGACCCCGGAGCCTTCAGTGGTCAGCGGTTGCATAAGCTGCTTATCCGCCGACGATGACCCTAGACGCCATCATAAACCCTAATTAGAATTCCAACCCTTTCTCGATTTGAAACCGTAGTATGTGGCTATTTGTAGTGCAGACTGTGAAATCAAAACTAGTGAGTCTGAGAACGTGGAAGGAGTAGTGTGAAGGGTCTAGTTTAGCGTCAGCGTTATTGAGCCAAAATTGGAGTATAAAGGTGACCATTATTGGTGGCTGATGGTGCGATGTCGAGCGAGGACGGCGCTGGATTTGGGAGCTGCGAAAGCCACGACAGTGATCGGCTTGAGCGAGGTGGTGGCGAGGCGGCTGGAGGACATGCGGCTAAGGCTGAGGTGCTCGGGTTAGGGACTCGAAGAACGACGATAGCACGTGTTCTGCTCCGACTTCTATGAGAGAGAGAGAGAGAGAGAGAGAGAGAGAGAGAGAGAGAGAGTATTTTCTCTATCTTTTTTGGTTTCGTTCAACATGAATTGCAGGCTGACATGTTGGGGATATGAGAGAGGAAGCAAAGACAAAGATTTTGACATTGGAGAAAGGTTGGCTGGTTGTGCTTCGCCGACAATCGGTTGTCGTCGGAAAAAGACCACGCAGAGAGAGAAAGAGAGATAACTGTAATGACATATTTTGTAATTTTTGGAAACTTATAGTAATGACATTATTGTAAATATCAAGAATTTTTAAATAGAAATACATGTTTACCCCTCATATGTCATATATGTAACGGCCAAAATAGACGGAGTGATTATTTTGATATACGGAGATCAAAGTTGGGTGACCATTTTGATATATTTCAAATGATAAAGTGTCTATCTTGACATAGTTGGGTGACTATATGAACAATTTCCCCTTTTGTATAATACAATAAAGACATTAGAGTTATTTCCAGTAAAAAAATGTCTTGAAATATAAAATATCTTTTAAAATGTCTTTGTCCGCCATTCCCCCGTAATTAAAACTTCGAATACAAATTCATGATATCATTGACTAAACATATATTTGCATATATTTAAATAACAAGAAATATATGAAAATATATGGACAATTCAGTCCTGCAGTTGCTAGTAGCATTTATACCCATACCCAGGGTACTTAAAAGGATGAGTTTATGGAAACATACTAGTCCTCCTCTTAATCAATTGATTAGCAAGCTAAGTAATTAAGTATATTAATGACAAGGGTAGCGGGATGATTTAAGTATCCAATATTGTTCAAAGTTAGTTGATCAAAGAAGTATGAGCACGTACGATTGCGATATATACTTCCTTCGATCTCCAACGAAGCAGATCAGATTTGACTAGAGAAATTTATATTCCTGTAGACAAGTCTACACAGGAAAGGGCGGGCGTTGAAGAAAGCGCGCGTGCAGAGATCGATGATTATTAGCAAAACAAAGTTTCGTTTGCCTATCCATATTAATCTTTTGAAGAATTAATGGCAACCATGCATTAGTGAGACTTCAACATACCAAAAGTGACAAAGCCATATATGCATAATATATATTAGTGTAGGCGATCAAGCATGCCACTCGTATACGCGTGCCGCGTCGGGCCATTTCCATATTAGTGATGGATCTTACAGAATATAATGGTCGTGTTGAAGGTCCCTCGCACGCAATGGAGTTTCCGGTTCGGGATTTAATTTCCATGTGATATATATATGTCACATGTAAATTTGCATCAAATAGTAATGTGCATATATGTATAATTTCGCAAGGACGTCTCTAATCTCTAGCCAAAAAAAAAGACGTCTCTAATCGCACTTCGATCCACTCCCAGATCTGAAAAATTCAACATGCACACAAAACTCGTGAAAATAACTGATCACCTTTTCTTCTTCTTTAGGACGTTAGCTAGCCAGGCTGAGCGCCCCTACCTGATCTGTAAACTCTCTATACATATATATGTTCATAACTTTGCCCTAGCTTGCTTGCAAGAAGGATATCCTGTTATTTTCCATCTTGTTGCTTTTTCCTCCACTTTACTCTTTCTTAACTAGCTTGAATCTAATAATCTTCTGCAATTCGTTATAAAAGAAAGTGGAAACAATATCGTAATTTACACGGTTGACTAATCGAATATACCGTTTTTCATTTTAGAAAAACACCTTCCATGAGGGAAGACACTTTCGTTAATACATTTGCACGAGTGATACGACTAAAGGTACAATCCAAGGCACTCAAAATAAATTCCGGAGCAATGACCTATATATTAAACCATTCAGCCCATACGTTAATGTCCATATATATATATATATATATATATATATATACAGTCCTTCTCAAATGCGGACGTCCGCATGGTGAACAGTACGTACGGATTTGGCTTTTCCGGCCACTTCCCGGTCGAATTTGAGTAAACTTCGTTCTAGACATATGTACATACACCTATGTAGATCATTTGTCTAGAAGAAACTTTTGGCTAATTCGATCTCTAAGGCCCTCAAAATCGCGTTTCAAAAAAACTGGACATAAATCGGACCGGTTTATGTCCAGTTTTTTTGAAACGCGATTTTGAGGGCCTTAGAGATCGAATTAGCCAAAAGTTTCTTCTAGACAAATGATCTACACAGGTGTATGTACATATGTCTAGAACGAAGTTTACCCAAATTCGGCCGGGAAGTGGCCGGAAAAGCCAAATCCGCACGGTGAACAGTACGTGCGGACGTCCGCATTTGAAAAGCCCCGTATATATATATATATATATATATTTAAGAATAGAAAACTAAACGAAGAGCTGCATCCCATCTGTTTGTAATAATACTCATTGGGTAGGATATTTATTGAATATTTAATTTTAACAGAATATAATTACGAGTAAAAACGGATAACAAATACGGGTGTACTCAATACTCTATTTATTAAAACGAGTACGGGACAGATATGATATTTCAATATTCGTATACATACCCTCCTAATAAGAATATTAAATATAAAAACATTACATCTCTATATATTAAGAGAGATGAGCCTTTGACTGTTGAGATGGTCAAACATTCTAAAACCCAAAAAATGCCCACCTCTTATATATATATATAACTCAGAGAAAAAATAATAATTCAAGGCGATAAAGGAAAAATACACACACACACAAAAATTGCAAAGAGAGAAGATCAGGTTTGTACTACGTACTACTACTCATCCTGGGGTAAGGGTTATCATTTAGCCCATAGGACCGAAAAATCCGCAAGTAATCCGAAGCTCGAAAAGCCCGCAAGTAACCCGAAGCCCGAAAAGCCCAAGCGTGGCGAAAAACTCCGGCTCGACTCGGGTCTGGCCATTGGTGACCTCTACTCTGGGGTGTGTGCTCATTTCTAGTATTTATTATATAATTTATATTATGTATAATAATTTTTTTTATATAAAATTTTGAATTAAACAATATTTTATTTACCCAATATCCTAGTTTACTTACTTTTGTTATCAATTTTAAATAAGCTTGACATGTGTTACTAGTATTTAAAAAATTGTCGCACAAAATCAATTTAGATTTTTTGGATTGATGGATTTGCTTATAATAATTTTTTTATTTTTTGTTTTTAGTATATATTTTTTACAGGTAACATGTGTATGTAGATACTCTAGTATCTAATAAATAAGAGGACAAGTAATACCCAATATAATATTACAGATATATACTTAGATATAAATATAATATTTTAATTTTCATACCCTACCCTATCTATTACCATTCCTAGTGCACCTCATACTCTACTGTATATTAGAGGGTTGTCGAGTGTTTAGGCATAGAACTCACTAGAAAAGAAACTTGCGACTTTGTAGTCCGTTCAATGGAACTCACTAGAAAGAGATGCACTCCCCTCTGCTATAAAATTCTTTGTTTTTTTATTTCTTAATTTCTCAAATATCTCCTAGGGCAGGTACTACCACATCCATATATATATATATATATATATATAGAGGTCATTCCCCTATAGACGGTCGGAAATAAATCGTGTGAAAGGAGAATAACAAGCAAATATTCCATTTTCCTACCCAAAAAGAAACCCGAATTACCGGCTCCAACTCACGGCTCTCTCGCTTGCTCACCAATCTAATAAGGCGGCAAAAAAAAACACACCCAATTCAGTGACGGCGGGCGCGACTCACCCCTCTCTCTGAAAACCCTAAAAAAAATAAAAAAATCTCCCCCGCGCGCTCAGATTTCGTCGATCCGTTGCTGGTTTATTCCTCAATTTCACTGAATGCCGTCGATTTCGTAGGTGACCGTATTCTCTTCTCTCGTCTGGAGAAGACGACGGGTTTATGGAAGAGCCCGGGCAGCTCAAGCGAGCTGTCATTGACGCCACGGCGGGCTTAGTCGCCGGCGGAATTTCCCGGACAGTCACTTCGCCGCTCGACGTCATCAAGATTAGATTCCAGGTCTGCTTTTGCTATTTCCCTCTTTTGAAATACAAGTCTAGGTCTGAAAATGCTACCTTTATTTAAGCTTTGAAATTGCTGGTGATGAACTAAAGGAATTGGTTTTTTGGTTATGTTGTTGATAGGTTCAACTGGAGCCGACGACTTCATGGGCTTTGGTTCGTAATAATTTGTCTACGCCGTCCAAATATACTGGCATGTTTCAAGCTACCAGGGATATATTCAAAGAGGAAGGCTTACCGGTATAGTGACTCCTCAATTTCTAATGCCACGAATAGACATAATTGCATTATTAGCCACGACTGTTCTCATTCCAAGGTTTTGTATCATGTGGTCAGTTCTTGTTTATGACAGGGTTTTATGTATGACAGGGTTTTTGGCGCGGCAATGTTCCAGCTTTACTCATGGTTATGCCATATACTGCGATACAGTTTACTGTGCTGCACAAATTAAAGACATTTGCTTCCGGTTCTTCCAAGTCAGGTACTTTTTTCTTTCTTTTTCTTTTCAAACCTGCATATCAGAACAGTTTAGGCAATGTTCCTCCATGACTCTTTATAAATGAAGTCTTTACTTTACTGTCATACGAAATATAATTGGGGAGTGATGATAGCTAGGAACTAGTAGGGCAACTGAACTCGGCATTTGTCTCAAACCTTTGGAAGTAGACAAATGGACATTTTTATATGTTTTCCAATCCCATGGCTGCGTACATGTACCATAATTTGAAGATACTATAATTTGGTTTGTTGACTTTCTTCTTTGGAATCTTTTTTCATTATTTGTTAGTTTACCAAGAGTCTAATTAGTTCGTCCTCAATAGAATTCTGAGATCGTATTCTCATCAAGGCAATTTGAGTTGTGAGCTAGATATAGATTGTAATGGATGCAATGCTTATGTATGATGAAATATCGGTCTTTTGTTGTGATAATATCTTGTAATGAAAATTTAAATGTTGGAGATATGCATTTTGCATTAGCGCGGTGAAACTATAACAGCTATCATGATTCATTGTGAATATGGCTATGTCTTATGCTTCTCTATCACTTACGTTTTGCTTATCAAATGATTGTGTGCTAATGCAGAGGATCATGCTCATTTGAGTCCTTATCTGTCCTACATCAGTGGAGCATTAGCAGGTTGTGCGGCTACTGTTGGATCATATCCATTTGATCTTCTTAGAACCTTGTTAGCTTCACAGGGGGAACCAAAGGTATAGACTTTAGTACCGGCATTGTGTTCTATTGTATTAGCTCACACGATGAACCTAAGAACAGTACATGAGGTTTTCACTTCAAAATGTCAAGTTTCAAACTGGCTCTGACAGTCTAAAAAACATATTGTCATGCATCCGAACGTAAATGAGCTGTACTTTCTGCTATCACAAGATTGAAAATTCTTGATAGTGATTATTTGTCTATAGCTCTTGTATACTGTGGCTAATAATATCAAGTAATGAAAGTAGTAAATGCGGTCATGTTAGCTTGTTTGTGACTTGTACTAGAGTTCTTTGGCATGGCAAGCTCTTGAGAATCTGCTGTGGACACGTTTGTTTGGTTGGACAAAACTTAGGTTCAGAATTTTGTGCGTATTTTTCTTATTATCGTATAATGCAATGGTTGACCGAGGTATTTGGCACTCTTTTTGAGATATAAGGAAATTCTCTAGCATGCATGTGAGATCTATCAGGCCTGCGTAGTAAGCAGCTAAGTTGCCATTGTTAAGCTGACCCTTTTTAGTTTTCTTATAAGTTCCTGTGGGAGTTCAATCACTTCTTGTATTTATGATGTACATTATTGTGAGCTACAATCTAGAATGTGAAGCAGATTTGATATGATCAAACCTAAGTAGACATCCAGGTTCATTTGAATTTATTAATAAGGGGGTCCTGTTATCTTCATAATTTTACAAAGCACTAGTTTTTCGTGATATCTTTGACATTATAGGGCCTCACTGATATTTTCTTCCATTCAGGTGTATCCAACTATGAGGTCTGCATTTGTTGATATCGTAAGAACCCGTGGTTTTCGAGGATTGTATGCTGGATTGTCTCCAACGCTGGTTGAGATTGTTCCTTATGCGGGCTTGCAATTTGGCACCTATGACACGTTTAAGCGCTGGACCATGGTAAGGCTCTCGTTATTTTGCTGTTTGTGTTGCAGCATCCTTTGATGGTAATCATTAATAATTTTTTTTTCCTGCTGTAAAGATCCATCTGGACATCAGTGACTAGTTTGTAAAAACCAGCCTGACTTTTTAGGCATGTGAATAGAAATACTTTCTCTCTCAATTGGAAAAGGGTCTTCTTAGTTTGTGAAGTGGGTTTCTTTGGATCATGGAAATTTTAATACAGTTGGTTGCTCTCTCCGCTTTCGTACAAGCAATTTGATAAGAACTTCTAGTTATATTAGACCTAATATGTCTTTTCTGTTCACCTGTAGGTGTGGAACCAGTTTAGAACTTCGAATCCAAACTTATACAGTACAGATAATAGTCTCACAAGCTTTCAGCTTTTTCTCTGTGGTCTGGCTGCCGGCACATGTGCCAAACTTGTTTGTCATCCACTTGATGTGGTCAAGAAAAGATTCCAGGTAGATCTTTTGATGTCTTGAACTGTATATAACCAAATATGAATCTAATTCTGTTCACAAGTAAATGTGAATGCATTGAGTTTGGGTATGAACATAGTTTTTGGATTGTTGCAGATCGAAGGACTACAAAGGCACCCAAGATACGGGGCTCGAGTGGAGCATCGTGCCTACAGCAATATGGTTGATGCCTTGCGACGAATAGTGCAGAAAGAAGGCTGGGCTGGTCTATATAAGGGAATAGTTCCATCAACTGTCAAAGCTGCCCCTGCGGGTGCAGTGACATTTGTGGCTTACGAATATACATCAGACTGGTTAGAGTCTAGATTAAATTGACCATAACCATTCTCCATTCCTGTCAAATTAATTTTGGATGGGATTCTTTTGTCATCGGAAAGTGGAAACAGTACAAGGCCCTCACGATGAAGGAATTGAAGGGGGGCACATAATTTAGTCACTACTACAGGATCAAAGATTGTAACAGATACCAAAGTGCTTGAGATGTAGAGCATCTTAATTTTTTGTAGCAACATTCAAATCATAATTGAAGTCTTTCTCCTGAAAAGAACTTGGTTACTAGATTTGCATCTTCTTGTACATCCCCTTCTGTAGATCAGTACTGTATATATACCTAGATGACTAGATCAAACAATGTATGATAATTCAGGAACAGGATTTGCAATTCCACATAACGAAGTGATATAATCACTTTCTCACTGTTCAAATCAGAAGCCTCCGCAATGTTTGAAGTGTGGCATTTGCTTGCCTTCGAAAACCATACACTAGCTACAAAATTGGTACATGTTACAGACGGTATGGAGATATAGAATCCTCTAAACCACTTGGTCTCTGAGTAAAACTGCTCCAAATTCTATGTATCCTCAAATTTCCTTATGACACTAGCCACAGCTCTTGCAGTGTTTTCATGGATTCTTCTTCTGTTTACTAGTATCCTCCGGAGGCAGTGACACAAACTGCACAATCCTCTTAACCTCAGCGACATCAACGCGAAACTTGTCTGCGATTCTCTGCACCTCCATGGGGCTATTGTGATCCTCAGCCTTCCCCTGGTGCGGTAGTATAATGTGTCGCAGCTACGCCACGTTGAGCGTTCCCGGAGGAGCTGCTCTTTCCCCAAACCTACCGGAATCAGGCTTTGTGTTCCTCACTTTCGGTAGCGGCCTCTTGTACTTGTCCACTACATGCGCCTGTAACCAAAAAAAATCACACCATCACATACACATACAACACAGTTAAAAATCAAAACTTTACTACCATATCGAGAGAAACTGACCTCGCCCATTTCGGGTTTGCCGCCGGGCTTGGATTGAATCCGGCCCACCATTTGATTTAGCATGGAGTCAAATTTGGGATCGCGTTCTTCGAACAAAGTACTTGAGTCCATAAGCATACTGAACCATAATTCTCCATGGCCCCAGCAAAGAAATCATGGATTGCAACCGTATCCAATTTGGGCAAAGGGAATGGCACAACATATGAGCATTAAACTAATAGATATGCAGTCATTGTTGAAAAAACAGATAGAAACTAAACTATATGAGCACATATGAAATAAAAACTTCAGAGAGACTACCGATTGTCTACATCATGCATGGGTTGGGATTGTAAAAAGAATTACTAGTAACTTCATCGGTAAGGCAGAGAATATTAGAAATGCAATCCAAAGACAGAGAATATTAGTACTAGCCTAAGAAGCAAAATTGATGAATAGTAAACAAACTTGTAAATCCACAACCATACACATGATTAGTAAACAAATCAGCCTTACTAATTGTCAAAATCAGCATTTTCTGTAGGCCACACTTCTGTAAATTGAAAATCTAGAAGCTAACTACAATATCACAAAAACTTATGGTCCGAGACCATAAGAAAGCAATGGTAAGACATATTTTTTTTAAGAGATGGTAAGAAAGTTGCGACTATGAGGCTAAGAGAGAATGAGTTGCTTTCAGATGTGAGGCCGAGTATAACCAATGGTAAGACGTATGTTTTTAAAAAAAAAAATTGGGTGGTTTCAATTGTCAAGCAACTTTGTCAATTTTGTGAAAATCAAAGCTTAGTTTTATTTTTTTATATTTTAAAACGAAGCTCCTGGATAGAAATTACGATCATTTTTATTTTTTATACTAGAAATTACTATATTTAGAATAAAATTACGATCAATTTTTTTTATATCATTTACGAACAATTAAACTAAAATATAACATTGACAACGATTTGTTCTCAAATTTTTGTAAAAATGTGCTCGTTGAAATATTTACAAAAACTTGAATGAAACTATTAAGAAATCATCTCATTTTTCAAAAATAACAAAATTAGTGAATAAAATTTATGGTAGAGTCACCATAGAATTTTCCTATGTATAAATCAAGTAACATTTATACCAAAAATTATTGTGGCACATTTGGCTATTGCTTTGGAGCTTATTTTTATGTTGTAAGAGGTTGAGTGATTGAAGGATCAAACCTCACTCTTGTAAGACTTATTGGAATATTTTTGGCTTATATAATGACAACTTTGACATATAGTCAATGAGTAAAATATCGAATATCGATGCAATAAAAAAATCGACGAAAATTGAGATAAATATCGACAAAAATATCGATAAAAATCGATGCAATAAAATACGGATATTTCGACAAAAATATCAATAAAAATCGATGCAATAAAAAATCGACGAAAATTGAGATAAATACAGAAAAATTTGTATTTGAACTTTATGAGATTCTTATATGATCAATATGTGTTTTGAAACTTGTAAGTTGTGTTTTGTTGATTATTTATAGAGATTATTTGATTCAGATTTTGGGTTATTAGCGTAGAGGGTTTTGTACTTCTGATTTAGTGTGATCAACATAAATGTAAAGTCAAAATCTCGGATAAATTCGAAAATATCTAGGATTTCGACGATATATCAAAAAATATCGAATATTTCGGGAAGTGTCGCACAAAAGATATTGACATGCATGATTAATATCGGGAAGTCCAAAAAATAGAAATATCGCAGAAATATTGAGAATATTATCGATATTTCATTTCTTGCATATAATTATAAAATTAAGTGCTTGTATAACCAATGTGTAGCAATGTTGACCCGACTAATCAGTTAATTCTTTTTATAGTTTTTTTATTAACGTGCTTAATTTTGTAAAAAAAAAAGAATGCATAAGCCGAAAAATTGGAGAAGACCTTATCTAGACATCTAAGTACTTCATTTTTTTGGTTTATGTATATAGATATTGTTTTCTTGTTTAATTTTACTTAAATATTTCTAATTTATTTCATTTATTTGGATAAATATTATTAAATTTAATTTAAAAATAACAAATCGGACTAGTCGCCAACTAATCGTTTTGCCCTTCGATCGACTCAACTCCGATTAACAACTTTTAAAACATTGATCACAAGTTTAACCACAACGACAGAGTTAACACTGATTGCAAGCAAGAGCTACCACCCACCAAAAGGAGAGGCTCATCTTTAACATCTGAACATTAGTAATACCATATTTTTTTTCGTCAGATAATTCTGCATAATGATTAAACTAACAAATTTTAGAAATGTAATGATGAAAGGATGATCATAGCTTTACATGCATTCTTAATGAACACTGGCTTTGAACTATGATAGCTCTACATGCTTCCTTCTGCATTCTTTAAGACTAACATCCTCAACTAGCAACACATGACATAAATCTCTAGTTATTATAGGTTTCGGATGTAAAAGAATTACAATGGTTACACTAGAATCAACTATGCAGATATTTGATTCGGGAGCGAGCAATGCTACCGCTTTCAGAATTTCATTGACATTATAAGCAGGTATTGCAATTTATACCTACACCATCAGCGAGTCCAGAAAGAGAGACCAAAACTACTATCAAATGAAGTTCAACTCAGATTTGAATGATGGGTAACTTTGTACTGCCACCTTGGTACCGGATTGCCATATGTGCTTTATCTGATGTAGATGTGCCTTCTCGCAAAGGCACTACTCCAACTCCCTTGTGACAATGTAGTATCAAAATACATATACATTGCACAAGACTGAAGAGACTGCTACTCCCTTTGCTGTATATCATGGGTTTAGCAGGCTACCACAGAGTTCTCTGTTAATATCAAATCCTCATGCTGCCGTTACAAGTTGAATAATCAGCACCTAACCCATTTGTCAAACCATGTCAAGCTCACTGAATCCATCAGCATCACTACCGTGAACAGCACTTCTGTTTTCCTGCATACTGAAACCCACGACACTAGTATCAAAACTGTCAGGATATCTCACTCTAGTTCGAGCACGTCGGGATGGTCTCAATTTATAGTTATTCTCAGAAAATGCATCCCTATCCTTCCGCTTCTGCTTTGTGTCAAAAAATCCACAAGCAAGAGCTTCCAGTACCTTGGTCGTCAGCGGACGATTTCTTGTGCTTTGTCTCCGGGAGCTGACTGTAGGCTGCTGCTCAGAATCAATCATTAATACAGAGCTTTCCACTGCATGCGAACCGTTTGGTTCCTGGGTTGTTCTATCATGTTGTCTTTCTATCATAGGCTCATCAACTTCAGCATCTAGAGAACTAGGTTCCTCATTTAAGTCAAACTGAGGCCAGCGATGAGGTGGTTCCACACCCATATTGTTGCTGCCAAGAATGACTTCACCGCTAATCACCGGGCTGCCTCCTCTAGATGTAGTGCTGGTGGCTGATACCCTCTCAGGGGATGGATCCACTGAAGAGAGGATTGTCTCACTGACTTCAGGATTGTGTCCAAAAGTGCAGGCATCTTGTTGTGACACAAAACCTTGTAAGATGTGATTCGTTCTCCTGCTTGTCTCTTTGCTGCTACATGTAGCTAACTGTTGACGTTTTCTCGAAACAGGGACCACACGCTTTTTATTTCCAAACATACATTTTGGGCTCGTATGGAACTTCTTAGCTTTTCTAGGCATCATGTAATCATCTATGTCAATTTTCTCCTTCTTGGGTATCTTTGGAGCCACAGTAATCACATTAGGACCAAACGCCTGATGCTCCGACTCTGAAGCATTCTGTTTGAAAAACTTATCATCTGTAGATTCTTTTTTCCCCAAGCTGATCCTTACAGCCTTGGACACATTGACCTCTTTCCTACGAGAACACAAGGTATCTGCAGAGATGGATATATCTGTTGATTCATCAGAAGAATCCTCATCATCATCTTCAGAATCACTACTTGAGGTGTAGGTAGAGGTATTTAACTCGAATGGTAAGCTTCTCAGTTCCCTCACCTTGGATGTGTTCCCATAAGCCAGACTAGTATCCACAACAGTGAACTTCATACCATCTGTACTCTGACTCGGGGTACGAGGTTTCAAATAACAGTGCCGTTGCTGGTTCCGGAAATCTTCTTCATTGTCATCCTTGCTTGTGGAACGTTTATGTGCTCCTGCCTCAAGCTCAAGAAGCTCTGGGTCAGAAGCAACTTTGCTGAGCACATCACTAACCGAATCAAAATAGTGATTACCCTTCACCAGTTTCCTTTTGGAAAACTTCTTAATCCCAGGAAGAAGAAAGACCAAAGAATGCCTGGAAGCAGTAGCAAAGCGATCCTGACTAGGCTGCTCAGAGTGCCACCCTCTAGCAAGCAAACGCGGCCAAACAGCTTCCCAGAAGAGATCGTTTGAGCGGGCTTTGCTGAGCCGGAAATTCCCTGTCAGAAAGCCGACTATTTCCAAAGGTGAGAGTGCAGAGCATGCTTTGCCAACTGGTATTTCAGGGCGACCTGTAACAGTCTGGTTGGACTTTGATGTCTCTATGGCAATGCCTGTAAGATCGTGCTTCCCTTTACCAATTCCCACTGCCTCCACTAGAGCATCCAATCCAACTCTAGATTTTAAAATGAATACATATTCTTCTAGTGATATCTTTCCTTCCCCCAATGTCTTTGAGACCTAGCAATTCATTCAACAAGCCTAAGAAACCAAACAAAGGAAGAGACCAAAAAAAAAAAGGCATAGCAGAAACATATCCTTACGAACTCAGTTTGAGTAGGCAACACACTTATCAGTTGTATATGCAGCTATCCAATAATAATAATCAACTTTCCCTCACTGGTCATGGAATTGAGATTGAGTCTTTGTACAGTTATAACGATTTGTGTCAAAATCTGATATTAAAGAGCTTCAAAGGTCTTACTAGAGAAATTCAAATGCATACAAGTAATCAGACTGGAGTCATTTCTCCATGAGACTAGGTTTCCTTTTTTCCTTCCCCACCTCCCCCCCCCCCCCCCCCCCCCCCCCCCCCCGCCCCCCCTCTAAATCCTCATCTTTTATAGGAGAATGTGAATATGATAACTGAAGGTATGCAACATGTAAATGCAATTGCACCAATCACATCCATTTAATTTACCACAACTCTACAATGTACAAGACAGCATAGATGTTCTAAACAAGTACACAGCAGTAGGAACTTTACTTAACTCGAAAAAAGCTGGGGTAAAGAATTTAAGATTTCCAATCTTCCCAGTATTGGAATAATTAAATTGTGACATGAAATGTAGGCAGATAGTATTTAAAACTGAAAAAAAGTATAGTATTTAAAAAAAACAAAATTAGCAAAAGATTTTTAAATTTGCAATTTTGCATATTTATGTGCATATAATTTAATCAACACCTCAAAGATGAACCTAAATTCAGTTGGAAGTGAATACCTCAAGTAAAGCATTTTGGCATTCATCTGACACATGAGGATGCAAACGAGATAACAACTCATGTTGCCTTAATCCTGTAAATATTCTTTCTCCAGATATACATTTTCTGCTTCTCAGTTTCTTGCACTCTGACCACCTGCGGTAGCTTTTAGACTTGTAGAATTTTCCATAGTAGAATGATAATATATCACCCATCTGTTTAATACCAGCGAATTTCTTCACCAGAACGAGGTCCTTCCCAAAGATATATAAACCCAGAAGAAAACTGGCTTCCTCTTTGTGACTCCAACTAACACTCGAGGTACCAGGAACCGGACATCCACTTTGATTTTCAGGCATTGTCATTTCCTCTTTCACAGGTAACTTCACAAACTCATCCAAAATTATTCCATGATTCGACTCAACATCCATGGGCTCAGATTTGCATTTCATGATGTCACTTTCTGAAGCAACCAACTCACTATCATGTTCAGATTTTAGAGACTTATTTTTATGGGCCAAGTCAACTGCATTGTCAAATCCCACATACGGTTCATGTTTTTTGCACTCAAGTTCCTCATTGATCCATGTCACGGTTACTGGCAACCCCACCAGATATCTTTTAGAACTGTTACCTATGCTTTCTACATCAGTTTGGTTTTCTAGATGCCAGAGATAATCAGATACAGCCATTACCGGGGGAAGTTCTACCTGGTACTCATCGCCTACTCTAGGAAGTATCTCAGGTTCACTATTATATATATCAAAAGCTTCTACGGAAAGTGAATGCTCAGCGGAATCATCCTCAGTGAAATCTCCATGGTGATTTTCTTCGACTGAATCCATCTGCCATAAGAAGAGAGAATGCTCTATGATATTGTTAATGATGCTTCTTAAAGACAACTCCCAAGTCAAATTTTACTTCCAGTCTATTTAACAAATAACATATCAGACATAAAAATCATCAAAATCTAAGAAGACAATAGAATGCTATTGCCAAGTTGTAATTGGGTACTTTCTAAATTTCTATACTTCATTTTTAGTTTGATCAATGCTAAGATGATAACTAGAAACATATTGGAACTGATATGCATACTTTTGCATGCTAAGCAATGCACAATACTGTCTCATATAACGACATCAGTGCCTTGAAGAACCCATGCAGCTGACAACTATCAATTCTAGACTATCACTCCTCCAGGACAGAACACTAATGATTTAGATCAGCAAACTGGCATATTCAACATTTTAAGAAGACCGAAATCATGACAGCAAAGAACAAATGCAGATAATCCAAATTTATCGTGGATACAAAACAAAAGTGAACCAAAAGAAAGTTCAATCACTCACAAAGGTGTAGAGCTCCTTAAAAGTAAACAATAAACCAGCAGCCAAAAGACATACAAGTAAAAACAGAGGTCTACTCATGAGACCCAGATCCCATTTCGGATCCCAGACTATAACCCACACAAGCACACCCCGAAAAGCCATTCACAAAACCCATTCAACACATTCATCAAAACACACCCGAACACGATCACAACCCACCACTATTCAAAGCTCCATACTTGACACCAAACCAAACCCAACAAACTACACAAAGCCACAGTCCCCATTACCAATCCCAAACACGATCCCACCAAAATCAACACACACAAAAACACAGCTCTGCATTGAAATCGCACAACAACAACCCAATACAAAACACCATAATAAGTAAGAAAGATTCAAACTTTAATCTCTGTTCACCTCCATGGACATAGCAAGACGTAAACCAGCAACCTTGAGCAAATGGGTATTCCAAGTTAAACACTTTGAGCAAAGAATTGTAAGTCCTAGATTAATTAATACGTACTTAATAAACCAAACGCAGACATATACATATACAAACACACACACACAGAGTAGTAACATAGAGAGAGAAAGCAGACACAGACATTAGTACAAGTCACGCAGAGTTGTACCTGGGCTTTTGTGGAAGCTAAGCTTTCATGACCACCGAGGCTGATTTCGGAGAGCGAGCGAGAGAGAGAGAGAGAGAGAGAGAGAGAGCAAAGTCGTTGTTTTTAGAGCGAGAGAGAATACGATTTTAGGAGAGAGAGAGAGGGGGGGGGGGCCTCAGGACCGTTTAAAGAAGAGTACGAAAGGGAATTTCACCACGCGCGTTAGCCGGCGCGTGCTGTGGTGATTCTCGGAGAAACTCGACACGTGCGTGCTACAATAGACCGGGACGATATATGCTTCAATTATGGCCTGAGTGGTAGACGAATCATGTTTCGCCACGTCTATATAGTAGGGCCGGAAACGACCGTGTTGTGGTCTTACCGGAATAGCGAGTGGAAATGGATTTTGCCGTCAGATTTTGCGAGGAAATGAGAATAAGGAACGACTCATGTTTTGGATTTACGTGAAGATTTGGTTATAAACTGAGTTTAAGCTCGGGACAAGAGGACTTTAACTTCATAAACCACGATTAAATTTGTCAATTGACCTGGTTCTAAGTGTGATTAGTGATGAGAACCTAAAAGAGAGCCGCAATAATAATTAGATTGTCACACAAAAAGGATGAAAGTAAACAAATTATGATGGTGGCAGTTATGTGATCATTTTCATTTTTAAATTGATTTTTTCTGTTCGATTACAAAGAACATTTAAAATAATTTGCTAACACAAAGCCTTGTTAACATTTAACACAAAGAACATTTAAAATGAATTGCTAACATTTAAATTGATCATCCGCACCGTCCTTGTTTCAATAAAAAAAAAATCTGTACAATGACCCTAACACAAAGCCTAAGCGTCGTATTCAAAAAAAGCTCATAGCAATGTCGGTGCGGAGGGAGGACACTCTAATGGAGCTGCGGCCACAGTTCCACCAAAGTAGTTTGTTTTAGTCGGGTCAATTGTGTGGTTTATTTGTTTATTATTGACCAAGATTTTATCTAGATTACCAGTTCTAAAGAGTGTTCTATGATGGTAGTATATGCTAGCTCAAGCAGTGAATAATATTATCGCAGTTCGTTTGAGGTAGTCACAGTATACTCTACCTATTATTCCAATAATATAAAATGATTCTTGTCTATAGGATGAAATTTTAACATGATTGATTCTTATACCTAACCAGCCTAGAGAACGAACTTTGAAATCGACAATGACCGGAGAGCAAAACACGTGTTCATGCTCTTGTCGCATCTCTCTGGTGAGAGATTTTGGGATTTTCAAATGACAGTCTCAATAGGCGGAATTTGCAAATCCCCGTGTTTGTTCTCTATCAAAATCCCTTCCCAAATCTCGGTTTTACGAATTCCTTCTTCTATTTTTTTTCAAACGGGGAATTTGTGATGTGAGATTTTGAAATCCCTTCATCTGGTCATATTTCGCGGCCAAACGGACCCTTAGGGAACATCATATATGATTGAAAGTTTCATGCCGTAAAGATCCATGCGGGCTTTTGACGATATTGATCGAGCAAGAGCTCTCTGATGTCGATTGAGCATGCAGGAAACCTATAACGAAATGCTTGATCATCAAATGAGAGTCCTTCCAAGGAGGGGTGAGATTCAGGTGATTTGGCCTGGCTTGGTTTTTGGTAAAAATTAAAATCAAACCGTAATATTTTTTTCGGTTCGATTTTTCATTTTTTTAAAAAAAATCGCGACTATTTGGTTCGGTTTTTTTTTTGAAATTTTTTTGGTTTCTTCGATTTTTTACATAATGCATAAAAAACAACTTTTAAAAAAAACTAAATAAAAAAGTTCCCTATAAAACACTATTTTTTGAGTCGCCTAACATTTTGATTCGTCTCTATGAGAGAATTTGACAAAAATTGTGCATAAAGAAATTAGGATTTTAAGAGGTTTAAGGTTTTTATTTTGCATATATTTATGTAATATATTACAAAATACTCAAAATGATGTCGTTTTTTGCGTACTTCGGTTTTCCAGTTCGGTTTGATTCGATTTTTATAAATCAAAAACCGAAATCGAACAAAATATTTCAGTTTTTTTTTTGTTTCGATTTGGTTTGTATCGGATTCAATTTTTCTCGGCCGCAGATTCATTTTGGCTCGTTTTTTTTTTTCAGTTACAATGTCCCTCCCCTACTTCCAAGTCTATACTGAATTAGTTGTAGTATGCAAGTTCTCGGCCAGAATGAGAATCTCGTACGTGAAACTTTCTACTGCAAACCTCCGACAATCTTTATTGAATTGGAGAACATGGTACTCAAACCCAGTCGAACTAGGAGAATAGATCAGGGCATCAGAGTAGAGAGGATCCAACATAATCCAGGACTATGTAGTTTGAGTTTAAGTGACAAAAAATACCGAGGCCAATTCACCACGGAATGAATTTGACCGAATGTTGTTAAAGTGGAATTGCTTCAAGTTCTCTTCGTCTTTTTCCAATGTCAAACTGGACAAATTAGCAGTCTGTCAACAAATATGATCATTAACCGTCGGCAAGAACGATAAAGTATACAAAAGAATAATATAAACACCATTGTCCAAAATAATAAAAAGATGGAACCCGTCTCAAGAAACAGAAGGGAACCATGAAGAAGTATAGCTACATTCACTTTTTAATAAAGATACATTCATAGTTTCTACAAGCCATACATCATGATACGTGCATTTCAGAATAAAGAATAGCTACATGAGTAATTGATATTTGAAATGCAATTCAAAGGGAAATGCTAGAGTACTAAAATGACATGTTTCCTGCCAGTAGGGCAGCGAAACAATCGACAAAAGACAAGTGATGGTAGTCAAGAGCTAGTGAACATGGTAATTAGACAATGATACAAGGTGGTAATGAACTGATAATACACCGGAGATTATTATGATCTAGCCATTGGTACCTGGCTGCGATTGCAAAATGAACAAAGCATTCTCTCTCAGCTCCTTGAGGCAATCACTTTGAGCCGCTGATGCACTGATATAAACGAGTGGTTGGGCCATTGCTTTCCACCACCTGACTCGTTTGCTGTGATAATTACAGATGTAGTACATCCCACTTCATTTGAAGATGAAGCACTTCAGGCCAAGTACCTGAACAAATTCGGGTTCTCTTTGTCCCTTTCCAAGTAGTCTCTTGTGATTAAATCTTCAATCCTCTTTTTTATTGCTTTGAAATCGGGCTGAAATAAGGGGAAGAAAACACAAACGAACTCGACTATTTATTACCAAACGAAAAGGCATTAAAACATGTATTATGGTATAAAATAAGTGTACAAGAACCTTGAACATGCGACCAAGCTGCTCCACACACTCCAAAACCAACTGCTGATGACCCAAAACTTTACGGCTTTTCATAATACGTACAATAGAGGCATCAATGGCATACCGTCTGTCCTTGTCTACATCTTCGATTACTTTTTTCTTCTCGTCCACAGGTGGAAGAGGAATCTGCATGTTATATTCACCGATAACTGATCACTCACATAAAGCAATAAAATTGAAGACAAGACAAGAACAACATACTGGGAAAGAAGTGATACCTTGATTCTCCTCATTTTGTCGGTAAACTTAGTGTTGAATTCAAAAAAGTCAGTAGGTGAGATGGTTTTTGTGTTTGGCTCCTTGATAAGGATCTTGTACTTGGCACATGACAAGGAGTGGAGCAGTCTAACGACATCATCATCAGTCAAATTTAATTGAGTCACGATCTCGGAGTAACTCAATCGATCTGAGGTATTGAATAGAAGCAAAGCTGCAGCCTAAGGCAAAATGAAAAAAAATTAGAATAGAGATACAGTCAACTAGAGCCTGTAACACATAACCAGTTAACAAATTTTTAAAGATGTACAGATTAGGAAAGTATCAACAACCTAATGTACACACCTGATATGTCGTGACAATAAGCTCTATTGTTTTTGGTTCAAATTTCCCGCTGATGTTACAAGTACCCAGTGAATACATCCATGTCAGCTTTCTGTGTTTTGTCTTTGTTTGATAGAATTCTTTGAAAACCTCAACACACTTAACCTATAGTGATTGCAGTAGGTTAGCAATTGTCTAAATTAATTTACCCAGCAGGAAAGGAAAAAAGGATGCCTAATCCAAAGCAGAATCCATGCATACAAGCTCAGCAGGAAGGTTGAGGTCAAAAGATTTGTAGCTTGGCCAGAAGCCGGTAGTCAACACGGTAACTGTCAAATCAATCCCAGGATTTGCCTGTGAGTTATTGTTGAGATATTCCTCAAAGTTGGTCTGGTTCTCCTTGGCTAGTGTCAAGTCTGTAACCTGGAAGACACAAAGCAGCATTTCACTGTTGGTCAGATATCCAAAATACATGTACGTAATATTCAAAAAACAGTTCCTGAAGGATAGCCAAGGGAACTGACCATCCCCTCCATCTTTGAGGTGAATTGACCGCCACACTGTTGCTTCAACTTTGTCAATATACATCTCTCATGGTCATCATTAGCACTCTTATCAAAAAGAAGACGGCGAGCAAGCTTTTTCCTGACAGTCATAAACAATATAAGGTTAGTCAGCTGTAATAACATTTCAAGTCATATGTATTCATCCATGAGCCTATTCCCAATATACACACAAACGCATGGATGTATGACTAAAGCAAGAGAGCTTCAACAAAGACAAGTTATACCTGTAGAACTCAGCAAAAAGGTCTTTGTCACTAATATACGCCAACAGCTTTACTACCTGCAGTTTGATTAATTTTTTTAATGAACTTTGTACTTTGTCAAAGAAGAATCACAATCCACAGATCATAAAAGATAATGAAATGATAAGGAACATAGAGAATGACCTTCTCAAGAGTTTCCTCGATGGCTTCATCACTCAATTTCTCACTGCCACCTTTCTTAAGAATGTTATCACAGAAAGTAGCAAGCAGTTCAGCATTTGAGCTTCCAGCAACACCCTTGTTGCAGAAAATCTCAAATGCCTCCTTGAACGCCTACAGATGACAAGAAAAACTGTCAATAATGCAATGGAATGCAGTGATAAGTACGTCTAAGGAGAACAACAGTCTCACAACGATATGTTAAATCACAAACCCTGTGGAAAAGGGTATGGTTTTGGAAACAATCATTCACATATGCTAGGTACTTGTCATGCAGCTCAATCACTTTTCTAACAAAAACCTGAGGAGCACAATCATGTTAGTATATCATTGAGGATATCAGTCCTTCAAATTCCATATGTACAATTTATATAAAAGTACCTGCTCCTGCAGACCAACCACATCCCTTTTTTCTGCCTGGAGAGAGCAAAAATGTCAGCATTTACCAAAGTTAACTGTAATTAAGATGTTATGCACTAAAAAGTATAAAACACAACATCAAAACTAATAATATGTTCGGTTCTCTAATCGAAAAAAATAAAAATTTCCAAACCATGAGCAACGCTTCCGAATAATCACAATACTTTAGGCATCTCTAACCTATTTATATCTAAAAGAGCTGCTTATTAAGTTAAAGTTTCTAAAGTGTTAACCTTATTATTCGGAGCGACAAGATTATTGAAGGAACAGAAAAAAAATTATGCATTTTCTATCCATTTTCTAAGCCAGTATATAAGTTTCCCCACAAGAGCCACTTTACAAAAATTCACCTAATTCTGATCAGTAGTGGAAAATATTCTCGGCAGAATAACTACTTAGAGATAAGATAGTCAAGGCACACACCTTCTTGTTGCTTGCTGCATCTTCAGCCTGTTTGACTAAGGCCGTTCCTTCAGCAGTAACATGCTGCATCAGGGGAAACAAATTATTCCACGGACCAAGGATAAGAAAAGGAAAATACATGCTACCCAAGTACCCAAACGAGAATTTATGAACCCAGAAAACTAAGAGCAGCAATCGAAAGCTACTAACCTGCTTGAACATACTTGAAACTGGATCCAATCCTCGAGGTATCTTAGAAAAGAGCCTGAACATTCTAGCCAAATCATCCACCTAGAACAGACAAAAAGAATGGTTAGAAATATTATATTGTTCAATCTAATCAACAAATTTTAGTTCCAACATAATCAAAAGCCACCTTATCATCTCGAAGCAGAGCATGGCATCCAGAGTGTTCTTTCTCCAGCAGTTGAGTTGTGTATACAGACAATAGCTCATGTTGAACTTTCTACAGTAAGAAAAAGAACAATTTAGATAGTCGGTTTCAAATTTAACAAATAATTGTATCTTAGCCACCTCCCATAACATGAGTTATGACCACAACATGAACTTAGAGAGAAAAGTAAAGAAACATACCTCAAGTAGCTTTGGCTCACTACTCGAGTGCAAGTAATGAGCAACTCTATCTTTCTCCCTTCTCAAACATTCCTCTCCCTAGAAATTTCCAGGAAAGAAGGAAATCATGAAAGAAAGAAAAAAATGCATAGACAAATACATTGACCTCATAAATCAAATTTAATAAATTTACCTTCAGCATATAATCTGGACAAGAGTCTTCTAATATCCAGTTGGAAGCTTTCCGAGAATAATACGCGGCGGTGTCTTTGAGCATTGCTGCTTCAAAGTCATTGTCATAGTGGTCCATTTGCCCCATGCCAATCTCAACGAATATATCCAGAACATTTTTTAATAGAGCTCGGTCGATCTGCTCTCCTTCGCGTTCTTGATCAATCTAAATTGAACAGTTTTCTGTCAAGTAAATTGACATGACAACTTCATGCTACAACATGCATTTACAGGAACTTTAAAAACATACCAGAGAGTTTACAGCGTCTCTAACTTTTGCATTCAATTCTTGATACACCTGAAAAATAGAGACATAAACCCTTAATATTAGATGTCTTGCACAAACGTACAATGGCTCAAGCGATTTCATAACGGCTTTCATCCAAACTCTATCAATAAAAGATATGAGAGGAAAAGGAGGACAACAGAATATAAGCACTGACTGGCAAGGCAGAAATAAGTTTGGATTGTGATTCAAGATGCTATTAAAATAGTCCCTTATACAACATAATTTGATATGGCATATAAGGGTTCATTCAGAGATAAAAAAATTACCAGATCACGAAAACAAGTAAGTCCAACTTCATTCAGGGGCGGAAGTGATCTCCGAGCTATAAAGTAGCGATCAAGATAGTGAAAAAACCGAGAAAGCCATCTGACCATAATCTTATGGTTTTCCCACCTTTTCACAAGCTCTCTTAGCATGAACTCATCGTGCTTCTCTCGCAAAGATGGAAACACCTAATGATAAGCATATAATTAGACAAATCACGACAGGAAGAACATCCACAACTAAATAATCACATCCTCAAACTTCTCAAGACGACACATAATCTAGATATCTTTCTCACCGTGGAACTAATATACTCTTCGAAAGACTCCTTATACTTGTCGTATAGCTGCCGGGAATAGTCATGTGGTGGCTTTTGTGTGCACATATTATATATCGTTCTGCACAAAATCACAAAATTACAATCAGCAACATCAAACTAAACAGCAATAACATCTAAAATCGAAAACGAGACAGAAATGAATACGTGTAGAGCATCATGTAATCCTCGGAGCTAAATTGAGGCTCAGGCAATCCTTCCAAAATATTCTTGAGCTTTGTGATCCCCTTCTGCATAAACTCCCATCCTTGATCCAAATCAATAGTCTTCCTCTCATTCATCGTCATCTTCCTCACTTCAATTTCCCAACTCCCAAAAACCAATACCTGCAACAAAAATCAACCACCCAATTTCACACTCTGAAACAAAAATCATTTTCCAACACATAAAGCAAAACACCACAGCACAAAATTGAGTAGCTGCTCTCAACTTTTGAGAAACTAGTTTGGAAATAATGATCAAATACAAAGCTCACAAGCTCTTCTACTTCACAAATCGAACATTAAACAACAATTAATGAATGACCAGAATAGAAATCAAGAATCAAAGAGATTGAGATAGAAATGAAATGAGACCTGCCTGATTTGGGCGCCAAGAAAACCCTAAGTGGGGTGTGGTAAAGTATAAAACTTTAAGCCTAGATGCGTTTGAGAGTGAAAGCTGTCCACTTTGGATTCGAAATCCACCTCTAGTTTGTCTTCTGCTATATATAGATGTCTAAGCTCTAATTTGCTATATTACTGATAAATGTGCAGACTTTTGGGTTTTCTTATTTATTTATTTTTAGATATTTTAAACAGATATACTGTCCATAGGATTTAGATGATAACTTTTTTCACTATTTTCAAGTGGAAAAATTGACAACAAACTCATAGTCTGAATCACACTCTTCAGTTCAATGCAAGAAGAATCTAAATTCAAGGCATGTTGTATATGTTGGGTTCCTTTTGCCTACTCATTCTCCTAGTTACTTGTGTGCGTAGTCCTGTAGTAGCTATGACTCCTATGAGTGTACGTTTTGTTTATATTTGGTAGGTTGACCTTGCAATATGTGCTAAATTTGGCTTCTGATTAATGCAGGTCCCAAAGTTTCAACACCCGTTTCCTCAGGCATGGTTTTTTTTTTCGTCGGTTTTGGGAGTTAAAGTTTGTTTCTTTCTCAACGCAGGTATGAAAATGAAATTTTTCAAAAAAAAAAAATGAAATCTTTCATGTATGTTTGGTGCTTGGCATGACCTTCTAATCACAACGTTGTTTCCTGTGCCACATTTTCTTATGTAAGTTGGTATATTTAATAATCAGAGCTATATTTTCTCAACCAAATAATATATAACATTAGAAAAATGCATTGTTCGAAAAAACGGTCTGAACGACCGTTTAAACAGTAAACTATAAAAAAGTTGAACGTTTTTAGTTTGAATGACTCATTAAACGGTTGACCGTATAATCGTTGATTAAACGGCGAAACGGCCATTTAAACATTAATTAAACGGTCAAACCTCCGGTTAAACGGTCAACTAATTTCTTCTTTTTTCTTTTTTCCCTTTTTTTAATTAATTGAAAAATTACAAAAAAATAATGAGACTTGACAATATGGAGCGATTTTCTTGTTTGAAAGACATTTTATTATGCACTTATGCTTATGTGTTGAACTATGCGTTAATTATCTTGATCATTTTCATAACATTTTCTTTTGACTTAATTATTTTATATTCTAATTAATGATATTTTATATTATTATTATTTTATATATTTATTTAATATATAAATAATTATAATATTATTTTTTAAATAAAAATATCATTTTTGTTAATTTTTATTTAATCACCGTTTAAACGACTAAACAAAAAACGGTACCAAACCGTTTCGTTCCCATTTACTGTGTTTTTGAACATTGGAAAAAAGTGATGGCAAAACTGCAAAAGGAGCCTCTATTCAATAAATACAGTAAAACCTCAATAATTTAATACTCGATTAATTAATAACCTCGTTAAAATAATATTTTTTGTCAGTCCCAACTTGGGAACTTAAGTATTAATTTAATACTCGATTAATTAATAACTTCACTAAATTAATAATTTTTGTCAATCCCAAGGTTAATAATTTATCGAGGTTTTACTATAGTACATGATGTACAAATTTACAGCATAAGTCACTATGTCATCAAACATCTATATCGATCTTCAGAAAGACATAACAATATTAAACCACAAGAAGAAAAAGATAATATGAGATTTTAAAGTAAGAAGATATTGAAATGCATCTTGTGTGTGCAGCACACAAATGTGTAGATTAGATTTTGGCTTGGTATTCTTTTATATGCGCAAGACACATGCCATTTTGTTCATGATCGTACATTGGCGATCGTAAATGCCTCTTTTGTTAGTTCACTTAGTTGTACATTTGGGTCCCTTCGAACAATATCAATATCCCCAGCAAGACGTTGGTAGCTTTAATATTTTGGACACAGCTTTATTATGTGATTCAGCTGCACCAGGGACACCATTTTAATAAGGCATTCAAAAGATAGTTTGGCTAGTGCAATAACAAATCATTATCAATATGACAATTCTAATCACTGCATTAGCCAAACACTCCAGGTTTGAGAATTTTATCTTTCTAATGAGAAGTGCAGAATTTCATTGAAATTAATTAACCCAAAGAATAAAAAGTATGTTGAAAGATTATTATGTGTATTCTTAATTATGGTAGAATATACAGAGAACAAAGGAGAGAATCTATTTAGTAATGTATTAGGATTCTTACCATATATAACTTCATGTACTCTCCTATATAAATAAGCTTTTTATTATCAATAAAAGGTTACACATCATTGTTTCCACAATCTCTATATTTTATCATATTTCCTAAAACATGTTATCAGCACGAAACTCTAGTTTTGTGCGTGGATTTTAAGGAGAAGAACAATAAGATGAAGATTATTCTGTAATAATCTCAAGTAAGTTTTCTATGAACACAACTTGAATTTAAATTCAAATAACCTACTCTTTTGGGACTTTGAATTTTTTCGTAGGGATTTTGGGATAACATCTCATCCCTCATTTCTACACCGCACATTTCTTGAAGGTGGGAATTTGAAACAAAGAGAGTTCCTAGATGAAATAAGAGCGTTCATCGTGAACAAAGAGAGTTCACAAATTGATTTGAACAAAAAGAGTTCATAAAAACATCGATTAACGAATAAAGAAAGTTTGTAAGACCATATACATCAAAGTAAATGTCTAATCCAAATAATATATTGAAAAATAAATTAGTTGTCGAAGAAGTCTTTTACGACTGTAAAACTAATATATCTTATATTTTCTCATGATGTTTGATACGCAAAAAAAGCATTGACACCATGCTCCCGGATCTAAAAGAGAAGTGGAATAACGTGTGGTTTTCCGACTTTAAGCATATTGCATCAATAAATAAAGAGATACTAAAGCTTAGATCCATGCTCCAATTATGAGAAAAGCAATTGAAGAGCAAAATTTTTGCTCGAGAAAAATCTTCTACATAATCATAATTCAAGGCAAGTTGGAACCTAGAGTATTCACTATACGAATTATGAAAGCACATCAAGAGAATGGTGCATGGAGCGGAATCCTTAAAGTAATGAAATTTTGGTGAGACGTTTAGGTCCACACCACCGTCCCAACAAGGATGCTACAAGATAGCGCCATTAAAGCCATGATGACCATGATAGAGGAAGTGCCGGCCATGGAGGCCGTGGTAACCAAGGAAGCCATGGAGGTTGAGGTACCAATGTCAAAAGAGACAAGGATGAGACGCATGATATTTCTCGAATCAAAAGAGTTGTTTATTCTCAAGATGTTTGAGAAGATAGATTTCAGAAATTTTGGGTCAATAGGTGTTGAATACTATTGATAGATAAAATATGTGAGGAATCCATGGATTTCCAAGATCATCATCGTTATATTTGAACTACCCAATCTAAATCTACTTGATCCTAGAACATATCAATTTTCAGAACTGTTTTCTGCGTACTATTGTACAAATTATTCGACCTAGCTACCAGTCTCGAAAAATTATGAATTTTTTTAAAAGTGTTCATATACGTATCTAGTTTATGTATACAAAATTTAGTTGCATTCTGATAGACCAATAATTCTTCAGAAAATCTACAAGAAAGTATGATCAGATTCTACGAATTTTAAGGATCAAATAAACAAAGAAACAAAAGATGGAGATAGAGTTAATGTAAATCTCAACATAGCACACTTCAAAATTGGCAGAGACTCGATTGAAGAGATACTGAATTTTGATTATAGCTTTATGTTTTTCATGTAAAAAGACGTATGTGCCTAAGTATTATGTTTGACAATGTTGGTCAATTACTTTGGATTAGCAAACTTTGATGTATCATGTTCGCTTATTAATAAATGCACCATTATATTGACTTATTAATAACAGGTTTGTCTACATTTTCTGTATCACATACGTGTTTTGTGGTTGCTATAAATCTATTGTCTACTAGGGCTCACCTTAGTAACTTGTGATATCTAAAAAGAGAGATTTTTGATAAAGGTATTAGAGCGGACCTTGTGTCCCACGTACATTGATCTCTCATTGCCTAGTCATGAGTAAAAAGAGCTATCCAAATGATTATAGATGGCCTAGTAGACTAATAAATTCATCCATGTATCAAATGGGATAAGTTAAGAGTGCTAAAATCCCCGAAAATCATCACAAAACAGAAAACTGACTCTACTCTGCAGAGCAGCCAGATTCGACGATAAACTGGAAATTTTCCAGAAATTTTCAGCATATGAGTGATATATGGCTAAAAAGATATGGATGTCTAGTTTTCATAACTACCTCCGTATTATCGATAACTAATTTCTAGAAAGAGTTATGCCCATTTTACTGAACAAAGGTCAGAAACAAGGTATAACAGAATCTGCTCTGCAGATCAATCCACTTCGACAATATACTGGGATTTGTCCATAATGATCCAACATATAAATGACGGGTGGGAAATATATGAATGTCTAGTTTTCAGAACTACGTCCGGATTGTCGAAGCCTATTTTCTAGAAAAAGTTATGTCCATTTTACTCGACAGAGGTCAGAAACAGACATAACATAATCGGCTATACAGATTACTTGGATTTGACATGAAACTGGGATTGACTCAGAATGAACCAGTATATGAATAATATATGGTTGAAAATCTACGGATGTCTAATTTTTAGAACTTCATCTGGATTGCCAAAACCTATTTTGTAGACAAAGATATGCATGTTTAAGTTCATGGAGGTCAACTAAACCAGAGGAAAGAAAACCCGAGGAGGATCTTCGATTGATCGAAGGTGTACCTCGATGGATCAAAAAATTAACCCGAGGAAGCTCTTCGATGGATCGAAGGATCACCTTGATGGATCGAAGGATCAACCCGAAGAGGCCCTTTGATGGATCGAAGGCATATCCCCAGAAAACCGAATTTTTGAGTAATTTTTGAGTTTTTTCTCATGCAAGATTTGTTTCTTTGCAAATATTTCCCCCGAGTACTTTAAGTGTTTCATTGATATAGGAATTACACATACTAAGTTATGCCACAGACAACTTATATCGACTTTGTGCCTTGTCGATTATGTTTCTATAAGATGAGAATGGACATAGGTCTTCTCATCATCTATGCCAACAATTTTTAAGTGAGAATGGACATGAGTTTATTTGCATTATCTCTAATGATTACGGTATGATCCGAATATTAGAGAAACTCATGTGTCAGCCAAATCGGCTATGTAAGACAACTAAAAGAGAGTTGTAGAATCAAATCATGTCATGAGAGATGACTTGTATGATTCAGACACATATAAGGCTTTGACACGACAGACTAAGATATCCCGGATGTGATATGATGGTTCAGATTTGAGCAAGTCAATTGGGCATCACTTCTTTCGAGTGAAAGGAAACAAGAACTAAATTTGGTTCATAAGAGAGTGGAGTCAGGCACCATTCAGTGGTGGTGCCTTCGTCCACAGCTAGCTAGTGACTGGCGCATGTTCTCCTAAGAGGAGAAAACTAGATGCTGAGGATGACGTGCTAGTCTCCTATCATGCTTCCCGAGTCCATACAGACTTCAAGCCTCAACCAAAATCATCATTAGTTATTTTCAAAGGCTCATCACTCGTTATTGCAAAGCCCACTCATTCAAGAGATTATGATTGAGACTATTCTATGCAAAAGACATATGTTCTCACTATATATTACAAGAAAAACGCACTTAGACGACAGCGCGTTTCCGTCGTCTAAGTGCGTTTTTCTGTCGTCCAAGTACTTAGACGACGGAACCTCCGTCGTCCAAGGTCCGTGCTCCAAGTGCTGTCGTCCAAGCACTTAGACGACGGAGAATTTAATCTCCGTCGTCCAAGTTCACTTGGACCGCGGACAATCTCCGTGGCCCAGGTAAGCACCTGGACGACGGAGAACTGAATCTCCGTCGTCCAAGTGCCTATTTAATTTTTTTTTAAAATTAAATTGTAATTAAATATTATTAATTTAATTTATTATTAATTGAATTTAAATAATGAAAAATGTTAAAATTAATTAAATAAACTAAATTTTTAATATTACTTAATTAAATAATTAAAATTAATTTGTACATACACATCCAAAAAACCCATAAAAATTAAAATATTGTTCAGAATGCGGAAAGAAACGAGATAATTAATAAACTACTAGATAATTAACACACTGGAGGAGCAGATGCGCTGCCGCGTCCCCCGCCTCCAGCCGGGTCGTCGTCGTCGCGGTATGGGTTCGGAGGAGGTTGACATTCTTCTCAAGATTGTTGCATGAGGGCGATGAGTTGGGCTATTTGTGCTTGTTTCTCATTAAGTCTTTGACGCATGGATTGATTCTCTTCTCGTGCCAGTCGATTCTTCTCTCGTGCCAGTCGAGCCTCTTGAATGGCTGCTTCGACGGCCGCAGCCTAAGTCCTTCTCCGCCGCCCCGAACCTCCCGTAGATGATGAGTCGGAGGTTGTCGACAAATCTCGAACCACCTTAGGCCCGAAGTGCCTAACCTCCTTGCCAGCTCTACGACCGTAGACCTCATCCGCGATTGCAATTTGGCTCTCCATGGATAGATGAGGCAGGTCTTCCGGTGGCACGTCTGGGAACGCAAGCTGAGTGTTAGCCAATTCTTCCTGCACACGCTCTATCACCCTTTCCTACAAAAGAATAATTAATTTATTATAATGAAATAATATTTAAATAATAATTACTATAATTAAAAGCGCACACATATATATATATATATATCACTTACGCCGCATTGACTCTCTTCATTATCGAGCCCAGGCGTCACGTACACGCTTATGCTTACATCGAGATAAGGGTGTTTGGAGCCCTTATCCCTGTGCTCCTTGGCTATTTGAATGAGTTGCTTGGCGCCGGAAGTATGGTGTTTGTCCTTCTTCCCCCGGTTGGCTTTGTTGACACCGGAGAATTTCTGTTAGACAACATAATTAAATCATTAAAAAATTAATAAGTAACTAAAATTTAAATAATTCAATTATCTTAATTGAAATAAAAAAAGTAAATTAACACCTTAAATTCTTCATCGGCAAAGTGGTTACACAACCACTGCCACTCATCTTCTCTATCCCCACGCAGCTCTACAGGGGGAGGCGCGGGACCAATGGTTTCGAAGTACTGATGGAGCCTGTACTTCCAATTTTTGTAGATGGAGTTGGCGGTTTGGTTGATATGCCTCAACATCGCCGGTGTCGGATCCACCGCAAATTGTTCCTATCAGAAATAAATAGAAAATTATAATCGTATATATTATGAAATTATAACTAATATTAACAATATTATATAATAACTAAAATTGGACGTATTACGTACCGAAAGTTCTTTAAAGACTTTCGCCTTCTCATCATCTGGCACCTCCTTCCAAGTAGGGGAATTAATTCGAACCCGGCTACGAACGATTGACCCTATGCTATGCGCCGAGAGACTTGCTAGCTGAGCTGTGGGAGGGCCACCGGTGAATTCGTCGTAGGGCAAGTCAATCTTTTTCCCGGTCGCTTTGCAAATTTTCTCCGCTTTGCCCCCTTTAACGAGACCCCGAGTCCTTTTCGGTTCCGGGTCAGTGGGGGCCCTCCTTTGCTTACGGCGGGCGCTGTACATGATAGATTCAGCGGTCGAGGACGCCTGAGTACTTGCCGTTGAACCGGTACCAGGCGTCGGAGTTGAAAATGTGTCCACGTCATCACCGCTGGAGATAAATGGGGCAGAGGGAATTTCCCCAGAAGGCGCCACCTCCGAACCAGATGAAGGGTCCGGATTGAGGGTGTCGTTGCCCTCCTGTTGAACCCAACCGACTTGGTCTGCCAAGCGGCGGAGCATGACATCTTCTGCCTCCTGTTGGGCTTTCTTCTTGCCGGATGGAGCCATTTAAACCTAGGAGTACGTTGTTAAAATACCTACTTACCATAATAATTACAACTAAAAAGTTTACGCTAATTAAGTACGGTTAAGATTTAAATAGAGTACACTAGCTTGGCTTTTTCGGTCGTTCAATGGACGTGCGACCCGCGCGATAAAGTGTAAATTTTCAATTAATCAGCCTTGGTTAAATAAAAAAACATGGCCAGTTAGGGATAAAGATAACGCAAGAGGCAGGACTAATTTCGACAAAACACCCCGAGGCTAACCAAATGAATGGTATATACTCTATTGGTGTCGTCTTTCTTAGATCCAAAACTTGTCACCAGTCATAACCCGTTTCTAGACACCATGTCCGACATTCGGCCAATTTTTCGAAAATTTACACTCCCTCAAGTTCTTTGCAAACTCCGCCCTCAACCTCGTGTCCATAACTTCACTTAGGTTATGGTGTGCGGTGATGAAATCCACACATCACGAGGGGTAAAGGAGATAAGCTAAGAAAAGATGCGTCATCTATTCCAAAGAGTGCGACTTAATAAACCAAGCCTATGTACTAAATTTAAATCGAAGACGTACTACCATGCAATTTACTAGAAAATACACGTAATTATCAATTAATTAAAACAATAAATAATGACAATAATGAATTATTATTTATCATGCATTTAATAATAATTATTCATTTACCAATATAATTAATTATTATTAACAATAATTATTATTACAATTATTTAATTTTAACTAATAATTATTCATTACCAAATAATTAACAACTAATAATGATTACTAAATATTAATAATAACAACTAAATAATTATTATAATTACAACTATTAATTATTTAAAACTAATAAATTAAAACTATTTAGAAATTAAATAATTAATTAAATAAAAAAAATGTTAAAGAGGTAAAAAATAGAATTTAGTCGTCGGAGAGGGGGAACCACGCCGGAAATTTGGTCGTCAGAGCGTCGCCGGAGGAGGATCGCCGGAGGAGAGGAGAGGAGAGGAGGGGAGGAGAGGAGATGAGAGGAAATGGAATGAGAGAAGGGGGGGTGCTGTTATATATATATGCATTCACTTAGACGACGGAGACCTATTTTCCGTCGTCTAAGTGCACTTGGACGACGGAAACAGTGTTTTCCGTCGTCTAAGTGAAGCGTTAAATTTTTTCGAAGCGGCGCGTAATTAATGGGCGGGACGTTTCACCCGCCATAAATTTGGACTTAGACGACGGAGAATTGATTCTCCGTCATCTAAGTGAAATTTCAAGCGGTGCCGAAAATTGAGGCGGCACAATGAACCGCCATAATTTTCGACTTGGACGACGGAGATGGTCATTCTCCGTCGTCCAGGTGAACACCTGGATGACGGAGAATGACATCTTTGTCGTCCAAGTGCAATTTACATTGAAAGAAAAATAAAAATAAAAATTGAACCGCCATGGTAATTTCGACCTGGACGACGGAGAATGACCATCTCCGTCGTCCAGGTTCAAATTACGTAAAAAAAAATTTAAAAATTAATTCGCTAGGAATTTAGCGATCTGTCATTCGAGTGAAATAGTCGTACAATATCGATGAACGTATCGTATATATGAACAGTTAAATTTTAACCGACGAATAATTTTACGTCTTGAAAGTTATTAAGTATCGACTAATCTTTACGACTTAAGTGTTCATGAGTAGAGGCTCATTTGCAGCAGAGTATTAACGAAATTGAATTTGGACAAAACAACTGTTGGATATGTTCGTCGTAACATAATATACAATTACAATAAAGGACCAGAAAATAATAAGTTCGGGAAGGGTTTCATCGGCACAGTCAACCGCAAAACCGAGAATTTCACAAACCGGAAACGTGGATACAAGACATTTCGCAACTCCGATTTTCGAACCGTCGAAGCTCACACACCAAGAATTGTTTACTCTAAAGTCTTGACGAAAAGAATATGCATTGGAAGAAGGTCTAGATGGTCGTTGTCTTAGAAAAAATTATGAAATTTGCACCTGGACGACGGAGAATCCCATCTCCGTCGTCCAGGTGAAGAACCGCTGAATTCAGGGGTTAGGGCCTTACTGTTTAGGGCATAGTGTCTCTGCACCTGGACGACGGAGATGAGCTTCTTCGTCATCCAGGTTAGTACCTGAATGACGGAGAAGCTCATCTCCGTCGTCCAGGTGCAGAGACCCTGAATTCAGGGGTTAGGGGGCCTTAGGGTTTAGGGTATAGGGTTTGTAAACTTGGACGACGGATATGATGGTCTCCGTATTCCAAGTGAGTACCTGGACGACGGAGAATGACCATCTCCGTCGTCCAAGTGTACAAACCCTGAATTCAGGGGTTAGGGCCTTAGGGTTTAGGGTTTAGGTCGTCCCCGGTCATTTGTGTATCCGTTCAATTATTCTGATTCAAGAATATAATTAAAAAAATGATCGATCGATCCGATTTGCTAGATTTAGGGTCGAGGATTTAGGGAGATAGCCAAAATACCCAAAAGGCGACAGTCTGCAATTAATTTCTCCGTTGTCCAGGATATATAATTCGGATTAATTAATTAATTTAATTTAGTTTACGTACGTCGGTCGATCCGATCTGATCGAGCATGGACGCGTGTAATTAATTAATTAAGTACAAAAAGTCGAAGATATACGTACATATATACATTCTCCTCCTTATAATATTTATATTAATTATTGATTGATGATGCATCGATCATATATTACAATAATTACATAAATTAATTACCAATTAATTTTTCTCGTCTTAGTTAAGTAGTCATCATCATAATCCTCATCATCCTCGTCCCTGGTATCCGATTGCTCATCCTCCTCATCATACTCAGCATCGTCCGACGAATAACCTGAGTCCTCGTCCGCGTCCTCATCCTGCTCGTCTTCTTCATCTTCTTCATTAATGGCATCGATAATCTCATCTTCAGTTAGATTTGTACAACCATCAGGCATGGGTAACCGTTCACCATCTTGAACCAGGTCCATTATATCGGAGTGGATGACAGAAATATTAGGCTCTTGATAGGCAGGAATGTCTCTTTCTGGTTCAGCAGCATCTTCAGTCGTCGCTGGTGTCCCTTCAATTGTCTCTGTATTCCATATTCCTCGATGAGAGATATGGTTCACTATTTTTCACCATTCACCGGCTTTCAGATCGTCGAGATAGAACACCTGCCGAACTAAGGTGGCGAGAGCTAAAGGCTCATCCTCATACCAGCTTGAGTTTGTATCGACTGATAATAGTCCCAGGTCTTCCTTTGTACGCTTGAACCATCTACACTTGAATAGGAAAACGTTGACATCATTCCCGTAACATAGCTGAACCACATATATAATAGCCCCGTAATATAGATCATTGTCTTTCCCAACCGCTACCCCACTGTTTTGTGTTCTTCTTCCTTCGTCTCGGGCCAATGAATGGAACTTTACACCGTTCACAAAACACCCGGGATAAATATAGTGTTTAATCGGCTTCCCTGCTAGCAAGTGCTTTGGCCATGACCACCACCCCCCGTGGTTTTCAGATTTTTGCAGATCAATCATCTGCGAAAAAGGGCAAATTAATATAAGGGTTTACTTTCTACAAACATGATCGATATGTATATAAATTACTAATTAAATACCGAGATGTACGTACGTACCCATTGGAAGAAATAATCGGGAAACTTCTTCTTAACCATTTTCTCAATCCACGCCGAACTCTTGTTTTGATTTAACGCCTGAAGCCTCTCCCTGTATGACATCATGTACGGCTCAACTTCGTCACAGTCTCGCAACACTACCCAATGTGCCTCAATAAGTTCTTCCCGTGTTAACGATTCCTTTAATACTCCTCTAAACGGTCGGACGACATTGGTGACGACAGAAAGATTGATGCGGGCACTGGGATTGGAGGCAGTGGGAGGTGGTGGATCTTTGAGGTACCTGTTGCAGTAAGTAACACACTCACGCAATAGGTATGTCTCTGCTATGGAGCCATCCGGGACCGACCTGTTTTTGACGAATGACTTATACTGTCCAAACTATCTACAAAATCAAACGTACAATAAGAATAAGTACATATAGCTAGCTAGCTAGTAATCTCCAGTGGAACAAATTATGAATCGAAAAACCTGTATAATTAATTAGTTGTACGTACCTTTCTTGAGGATACATCCAAGTGTACTGGACCGGACCAGAAATGAGCACCTGCTCGGGCAGGTGGATCATTAGGTGAATCATGATGTCAAAGAAAGCAGGGGGAAAAATCCTCTCTAGTTTGCAAATGATGTACACAATTTGTTGTTGCAATTCCACCACATCTGACTTCTTTAATTCTCTGGCGCATAACCTCTGCCACCACCTGCACAATGCCACTATTGGTTCTACGACGTCACGAGGCAAATATGGTCGAATTACCACTAGAATCAGACGTTGCAGCATAACGTGATAGTCATGTGTCTTTAGACCAACAAACTTGTGTTGCACCTCGTCCACTGCTCCAGTTATAGTAGCTGCATACGTAGCCGGATAACGAACGCCCTTAAACCAGTGAAATACAGAACGTCTAAGTGTCGGCTTCACTGTGTAAGGTGCAGCTGACATCTTGTTGTACACTCCTTTCCTATCCCTCCTCAACCACAAGGGACGACGTAGATTCATTGATTCCAAATCTTTGCGCGCTTTGGGAGTATCTTTAGTCTTGAACTTAATACCGAGAATTGTTCCCACCACGCTGTCGCACACATTCTTTTCTATGTGCATCGCGTCCAAGTTGTTCCTCAGCTTCAACTTCGACCAGTAAGGGAGTTCAAAGAATATACTCTTGTGATCCCAATAGCTCATATCATGTGGAGGAATTGGATTGCATTTCTTTACATCCGCGTCATTGGTCAACACACCAAAGTCGAAATAGCTCAACCTCTCTAAAATCTCTTCGCCCGACCAACTACGGGGTTTAGGATTATTCTCTACCATCCCGTCGAAATGTGCTTCATCATGTCGCCACGGGTGGTCGTGAGGAAGCCATCTACGGTGACCCAAGTAATACACCTTCCCCGCGTGCCAACTAGAGTTCACGTCGTCCAAACATATAGGACATCCATTATATCCTTTTGTCCTGCAGGCTGCCAACATCCCATACGCTGGAAAATCGATGATCGTCCACATTACGGCAGCCCTCATCGTGAACATCGTGTCAGTGAATTTGTCATAAGTTGGGACTCCATTTTCCCACAACAGTTTCAGCTCGTCGATCAAAGGTCTGAGGTAGACATCTAAGCACTTCCCTGGAGATTTAGGACCTGGAATTAGTACAGTAAGAAAATTAAATTCCTTGTTCATGCACATCCACGGAGGCAAGTTGTACGGCATCAGAATAACTGGCCAAGTGCTGACGGCGGAGCTATTACTTCCCCAAGGATTGAATCCGTCTGTAGATAGGTCGAGTCTAACATTTCCAACCTCTGCAGCAAAGTCTCCAAATTCTCTGTCGAAATGTTTGAAACCCTCCCCATCCGCGGCGTGTCGCAGGACATCGTCATCTATTCGCTTTTTTGCGTACCATCGCATCGCCTCTGCTGTGTGTAAAGACATGTACAGGCGCTGCAATCTGAGAATGAAGGGAAAATATCGAACAACTTTCACAGGAATTCTCTTTTTCGAACTCTTCCTATTCACCTGGAATCTACACTGGCCACATACGGGACAATAGTCCAAATCTTTATACTCTTTGTAAAATAGCACACAATCATTCGGACATGCATCAATTATCCTGTACTTTAGGCCGAGGCTGCTCAAGATATTTCTAACCTTATAATGAGATTTAGGAAGATTGTGATCATCAGGAAGCAACTTACACATTTGCTCCTGAATTTCGTCAAAAGAACTCACTGACATTTTGTGCTTCACTTTTATCTTCATTTGCTCCATCACATATTGCAACACATTCTCTCGACATCCAGGGAACACCGGGGTCTGCGCTTCAAGTAGCATCCGGTTGTACTTATCCATCTCACTGGTGTCAGTGGCCAAGCTAGCAGCGGGGAATGTGTCATCATGCTCATTAGTGGTACTGTAACCTCCGTCTTGGTGTTGGTGTCCACCATGACTACATCTCGGAAACGCATCATGGACCAAATCTGCAGTTGGGTTGCAAGCTGGGGGTCCGGCACCACTGCCGCTGGATGAGGCACCATGGTAATTGTACCCTGAGCTGAAGTCTGCTGCGTTGAACTCTACTGCTTCACCATGCTCGCTCCATGTAGTGTAACTCCACATCATACCATTTTTGTACAGGTGTTGCACCATAACATTAACCTCCACATACTGACAATTGAGACATTTCTGGCACGGACACCTGAAACGCTTCTTTCCCTGACCATGTTCTATCGCAAAATTCACAAATTCGCTAATTCCATCCATATACGGGACATCACATCTATTCTTCAACTTCATCCAACTCTTGTCCATACTGCTACAAAATATTATAATTAATTAATTATTACATATATATATTAGTCCATTAATTTACGCTTAATTATACGTACTCGATCTACATCGATCCATCAATTACGTACGTAATTTAATATGTATATATAGCTAACATCCATGCATGTATGTACGTTTTCACTAAATATATATTAAGCAAATTTTAACTGCGTACGTACCTGCTGCCCTTCTCGATATCAGTTAATTAAGCTAGCTAGCTAGTCAACGGAGATCCCTGATCCTGATCCTTCTCCTTCTCCTTCTCCCTTCTCCTTCTTCTTCGATCTTTAAAATTTCCCGCGGGACAGAGGATCGGATGGAATGAAGAGAGTTTGGCATCGGGCTTATATAATACTTCACTTAGACGACGGAGTTAAAAGTGGAAGTTATACTTCACTTCGATCTTTATAATTCTTCGTCGTCTAAGTGGAAGTTACTCGGACCACGGCGTGTCGGTCCGTTGTCCAGGTGACCATCTAGACCTCGGAGACTTCTCCGTCCTCCAGGTGGTCACCTGGACGACGGAGATAGTATTCTCCGTCGTCCAGGTGACCACCTGGACCTCGGAGTCTTGTCCATCCTCCAGGTGTCCACCTGGACGACGGAGAATACTATCTCCGTCGTCCAGGTGGTACTTGGACGACGGAGAAGTCTCCGTCGTTTAAGTGTTACTTGGACCACGGAATAATTACGTTTCCGTGGTCTAAGTGCTGTTTTCTTGTAGTGATATAGAATTTAAGGTGATTCTATGGAACGATTCAACTAATTACCAGACCACTACAATATTTTGTGGTGTTGGTTTATAATGTAGACACATTGGTCATGTGTCATGCCATCGTCCACTTGTAATGCTGTTTAAACTTCTAGCTCATTTCATATGACTGCGGGCTCACTACCTGAGTCATCCCATTTATAGTCGGTTCGACTTAATAATGTTATATAGTTTACATCGAAGAGTTTCAATGATTAATATTGCACATCATTGAGATTTGATATTGGTATCATACTCTCATGAACAAACCCAAATGGTCTCACAAAAAATGACTACGATGGTAGCTTGGACATTAGTGATGCGCACCAATATTTTTTGCTTAGGGTTATGCAATATCGCAGTGCAGCTATACTACATCGTCTACGATACATCATCACTCAATCTTGTTTTGCACAACTAGTGACTGTGTGCGAAAATAATATCTCGCACTTATGCATATATGTGCCAAATTTGCTCTGTCACAACACATATTGATGAGTCAATCGATATGAATGAATATTTATGTTGGACATGAGTCTCTAACTATAATCTGTTATGAGAACCTTGACAGACGATCTCTTTACCGCTAGTTTTGCGGATGTCACTTTGAGGAGACAGTCTTCCCGTCGTTAGGGAGAGATAAGAACAAACATGTTCAATAGCAACGATAGGAATGGTCATGTCCTCACTATGTCTTATCATGATCTCCAAACGATATAATGTAATAGATTCGATGCTTGATGCATTTTCTAGTATCGATAAGGTGACGAGATCATATATACTTGCTGCAAACATGCATGTAAGGATTTATGTCCCTTTTGAGAGGACATGGCGCCACGAAAAATGAGTTGGTTATGGCGTTGCCACCATGGAATGTGGTACGGTGATGTCACAAAGTGGCATAGTATCGTCATAAGCCATGGGTTCCACTAGAGAGCGTAGAAGACCCAAAGTATTCGATAAATACTTGTTCAAGGAAGGGAACGAGTTTGACACAATATGATCCATTGATCATTAATACTCAATTTCATCATATGGTTATCATTGAGGGACACCTTAATATTAAAACCAATTACTCATAATATAGAAATCTCTACAAGTACAAATTACACTAGTGTACATGAGAGTATGGAATTTTGAGACTTATCGAACATATCTACATTGAAACTCCCAAACATAGTAGCAATTGGCCTACATGGAAAGAAGCGATTCAGTTTGAATTATGTTCACTAACAAAGAGCAAGGTAGTTGGGTTGGTGATGCCGGCACACCCAAGTGTAAACCCTATCGAAATGGGTCTTTGTTAAAAAGCATAATGAGAATAAAGAGACTTTACTCGCCTCATGGCGCAAGGCTTATCACAACGCTCTAGAATCGACTACGATGAGATAAATTCTCTCGTAATGGATGTCATTGCACTCCACTACCTTGTCAGTTTGGTAGTTTCTGAAAAACTTGACATGCAATGGGGATCTAGAATAAGAGATAGATATGAATGTCTCAGATAGAGTTCATGTACCCAAATCAAGTGGCTCTCGTTTTCTATGAGATTGAAACACTCACCAAGTGACTACTTGATTGGGAATGGATATGCTCAGGCGTGTTCATTTAAATGACAATTTCAGGATTTGCAATGTATTTGAAATCCGAATTTGAGATGATAGATCTTGGGAAGACACGGGGTTATCTCGAACTGAAACTCGAGCACCGTAATGATGAGATTTTCCATCAATCGGTTTATACTCTAAGATATGTTGCACTTTATGATGATAAAGTGACGTTTATGAGTACTCCAATGATCTGCTATAGTCTTGACCCTTAGAGGGATCCGCTTTCGTCCAGGGGATGATGACGAAGACGTGTTAGAGGCTAAAGTGCCTAATCTAAGTGCTAGAGTGTACTTAGCATAATACACAAGACTTAGCTCCTCATCATTATTGAACTTGATAGCTAGATGTAGCTATGCGCCCATGCAATGCCATTTGGGATGATTTAAAGATAATCTTTCAGTATCAAAGAGTATGAAAGATACGAGTTTGATCTATCCGCACAGAGAGGCCACAAAGAGAGTGGCGATGGAAGTAAGGACACCACAAAGAGATTAGTGTCGCTTTTCCATCACCCCCTACACCAACAATTGTTGTGATGTGTTTGCAAGTTTTGCTGAAATTGGATATCTCTCTGATCTGCACAAAAGTTGTTCCTAAGTTGGTTATGTCTTTACCATGGGTAACACCGCAATATCTTTAAGTCTAGATAGCAGACTCTTGTCGCAAAATCTTTGAATCATGTTGAGATTATTGATCTAACATGAAGTTGTTATGGAGTGCATATGGTTGAGATCCATAAGTGCACATATCGAAGATCAAGTGGTTTATGAATAACCATTGATGAACTTACATGCATTATGAGGATAATGTTGCTTGTATCAAGGTTATGAAGCTGGATTACATGTAGGGTGACAAAACCAAATATATATTACATAAGTTATTCTACAGCCAGCAAACAATATCAATCCCTCAAGGTCATGGTTGACCAAGTTTGATTGAGGATAAAGTGACAGACTTAGATTCTAAGTTATTAGCCAATTCCACATTTGAGAAGCATATGAAAAGCATAGTGTAGCTCAGCTTATCTAAGCTATCTTGATTGTTGACATCAGGGGGAGATTCAGGCTTCAGGGGGAGTTTGACATTCACATGAGTGTTTCTAAAATGTGAAGGACATGTTGTACTCTTTTTCCTTGACTAATGTTGTTTTTATCCCAAATGATTTTTATTACATAGCAAAATTTTAATGAGTCAACATAGTTAAGTGTCATATCATCATCTACGACGATCTGCACTCTTTTTACTTGGCGAGATTACTTTTTCTCCTGCAAAGGTTTTTGGCTCGTTAAGATTTTTAATAAGGCATCAAAGAAGCATTGAAGAAACATTATCTACCATAACCGGCACAAGAGAGAGTGTTGAAGGATATTTACCTTATTATGTGTGTTCCTAGTTATGGTAGAATATACGGAGAACAAATGAGAGAATCTTATTTAGTGATGTATTAGGATTCTTATCATATGTAATTTCATGTACTCTCTTATAGAAATGAGCTTCTTATTATCAATAAAAGATTACACACCGTTGCTTCCACGGTCTCTATACTTTATCATATTTCCTAAAACAAAGTACAAGAATACATTTGGGTGTATTTGCTTTTAATTGAAATATTAAATCAAAACTGTAAAAGTGGCCTGGGTAAAATTTGGCTATATTATAGGTACACAGTGTTGGCTGTTTTCCTTGTAAAACAACAACTCTTTTAACTAAACTTGTCAGCAGGTGCTAGAATTTGGCGACCCATTTTCTCAGTCGGGCTCTTTCACGTGGATTCTGGTGTTCAAGTTTGCTTCTTTGTTCATGGAGGTATACTAATCAAACCGGAATTTTAGATAACGTTGCGTTTGCTTATTCAGATAAATGTGACTGATGGGTTTCGAGAAATTTATTGTGAAGTTTTGGTTTTTGAAAAGGGTGGTATCAATAGTTGATAAAGAAAAAAAAATCTGGGTTTGAGTATGTTGTATATGAGAATATGGGTACTGCTGCCTCTTGTTCTGTTATATGAGAGTATGTCTTTGCTCTGGGTGATGTTTACTTTATGAAGATATGGATAGTGAAAAGTTCTTCCTTTTTATGTCAGTTAATCAATCTGTATAGCAAATTTTGCTATTTTAAGAGTATATTTTCTATCTTTAATATGTAAGATGTGTCCCAATAGAAATAGCTCTAATGCTTTGGACTTTAAACTGTGTATCACTCAATTATCATTGTTCTCTTGCTCCCTGTGATCCTCTCAGTAGTAGCTTCTAGGATTGTTTCTCTGAAGAGTGAGAAACTGAGTCAGCCAAGTTCTGAAAGGGATTCAGAGAAGTGTGCAAATACCTGTCATTTGTAGGAAAACATTACACTTTAAGACTGTATAATGAAAGAGAAGTGCCCCTCTCAGATTTTACTTGGAGTTTAGTGCTTATATCAGTTTCTTTCCTATTCGTTTCGCCGATAACTTGGTCTGAGGCTATAAAAGTAGTATGAGGATACTGATGTAACTTTTGCAGTAAGTTTATTTTAGAGTTCATGCCTAATTGGTACCTGTTTCCCCATGATTTTACAGATGGATTCAGTTGAAGTAAATCGCCAAGTAGATTTCGATGAGTATGAATATGGTGAGCCTTCACTTTATGTAAAACCTTCAGCTATATGTGATGTCTTTGGTGATCATCAGGTACTTCCTAGAGTAGGAAATGAGTATCAGGTTGAAATTCCCCCACTACCAACTGCGTCTAACTGTTTTGGGGTTATAGACAACCCAACTAATACAAAATTCTCTGCTGTCGATCCCTATGATTTGCTAATGGGATTGCCAATACCAGTAATGAAAATATATGAGGAAGTTCAGAGCAAAGAGCATAATCCAGGGATAGCTTTTGATGTTGCAGTTGATGTAACCAATAGAAAAGGGTCTATAAAATCTAAACGCATCAGACAGTTAATAAGTGACAACTTAAAACTCAGTGCTCAGTCTACAGATATTCAGTCTGACCATGGGATGATACCAGGCAAGTCGGTGAAGTTAGCTTGGAAACAAAAAATGATGAGTGAATTGCATGAAAAGCACAATATGAGACGGTATTATCTGGTTCCTGGTTCCTCAAGTGACAACTGGAGTGACATGGAAGAAGACAGTTTTGTTCTTGGTTTGTATATATTTGGGAAGAACCTCATTCAGGTGAAGAAATTTGTTAGGAGTAAACATATGGGTGATATACTGTCCTTCTACTATGGCAAGTTCTATAGGTCTCACAGGTACAAAAGATGGATAGAATCTAAGCAAATGAGAACCAAAAGAGGTAAAATAGGAGTGGAATTGTTTACAAGATTAAGGCAAGAAGTGTTACTATCCCGTTTGCTTCCTCACATGTCAGAAGAAGACCAATCTACTATACTTGAGGTATTCTCATCATATCAAGTCTCTTGAGCTAATATTAAACCTGTCTGCACATTTACATTAATACCATAATATGCAAACCACTAATTCCGTCTAAATAGTTTTTTCGTAAGTTCTGTGCTTCCTATTCTACGTGAATCTCCGTGAGCATTATTTCCTGGGCAGAGATTGTAGAATAGGACACAAAATATAATAGTGTGTTTGTGTTATTATCTAGCATCATACACTTAGAAAATTACCCCTTTATAGAAGCATCTGAAACCATAAAGCTCCTAAATATTTCTCTAAGTTTTGTATCCTTTCAATAATTTATACCTTGAGTAAGATTTTGGTTGCCTGTTTTATTTCCAGTTAAATGGAAGTGATTGGCCAACTTTACTGAGTGACACATCTATAAGGTGGAATGTTTTTATATCATTCTCAAGTAGGTTTTCGAGCTTATGAGTTGAGAGTTGAAGTACAAACTACAATACCTTAGTATAATGTGATCTAAGGAACGGGATGTAACAGTCTCAGCATCATGAATAAAAGTGACAGCACAGCTAAGGTTTTGTTCATTTAATTTGAAAACGTAGTTATCTCTAGTCAGATAATTATTTCCTGGAACAGAAGATATTTCCTGGAACTTAAAGTCATATTTGTTTCTTTTCCCATATGTCATCATATCACGATATGGTTCCTGTTAACTCATTATATCAATTGGCAGGTATCAAAGAAGTACTGAGAAGAAAAAATGTTACTAGAAGAGTATGTATTCATTTTGAAGGATACAGTCGGATCGGAAACTTTTGTACAGGCAGTCGGCATTGGTAGAGGGAAGGAAGATCTATCAGGCATATCCATGGAGTCTTCAAACTTCAATCAGGTTTTTGCTTTTGTATCGCTTCTTGTTATTTACCCGCTGCTGCTTCATATGCAGAGGTTCGGAAGAGACCAACTCCTTTAGCTCATCCCAACACTTCGGGGAACTGTGGTTTATTTTCTCCTGGGTCGAGGGGTAAGAACCAACTTTTAAATGTTATAGTTGTCTTTTATTCCTTGGTCATACTGACTCCTCATACGTGATTGAAATCTGTTATGTAGCTGCTGTGTCTCTTAGTAAGAAATCAAAGAAGTGCAAGAAGAGAGGAGCCGATGAAGTTCCCCAAGCTGAGCTGAGAAGAAACAAAAAAATGAGCTTCCGGCCTTCTGCAACCAGCTCACATCAAGCTACCCTGGTTCCCTTTATCAATTCTATAGGGAAGTCTGTTAGAAATCCAGCCAAGGCCTTAAACCCTGCGGAGCAGCTCCAGAGGTCCTACGCCGAGGCTGCACAGGTATAAACCGATCAAGTACTAGAATGTAACTTAGCGTGTGTCGGTTGCTCCTAATTGTACAATGGTTGGTATTTTTACAGGTCTTGTTCAATCAGTTTCATGCGTATGGAGATGTCATTGGGGAGCTGCAGAAGGGGAGCAGTACAAGGGCCGAGCTGGAGAAGCAACGTGCCAAAGCAAAAGATCTGGAGACACAGCTCTGTCTTCTCCAAAAAGAATTGGAGAGGACGAAGACTAAGCTGACTGAGCTGAATGCTGAGCTCGTCCTTGTCTCAGGGGATGCAGAGGAGAGGTATAAGGCTGCTGTAGAGCACTTTAAGGAGTCAAAGGAGTTTGCTCAAATTGAAAATAGCCTGATCAACCATGGAATCATTCAGTGTATGAATATCATGAATGCATACTTCCCTGACCTAGACTGGAAACGCTTCAACGGTCTACCTCCTGAGGAGAAAGATATGTTGCGGCAGAGGATGATTGAACGTGTATGAAGCAAATCTGCTGGACGAGAAACAGGTATATCATCTGTTATGTCTGCAAAATATGTAATGCATGTTGAATCCACCACTTTGTCTGTCACTTGTGTATTTCAGATTTTTAATTGAAAATCAAATGGGATCATATTATACATATAACCAACTTTTAAATAACTTAGGAATGCAGATAATCAGATGTTAGTCAGAAGAGCTGTGCTTTGAGCTACAACAGTGGCTGTGCTTTTCCTTGCTATTATCCTGATGTGGCTCCTTCTTAGTTTGTGCGATTCATTGCCTGGTTTTTAAAGGAAACTTGGGCGAGAAATGATGCATGAGAGAATCAAGAAGCCATCATCACCCTTCAAGAATGTGACAGATAATAATAGTACTGATCTACACCCGACTGATATAGCATTTATAGTTAACTCATTTTGAAGGCTACAGTTGGATTAATCATGCATGCTCGTGTACAGGCACTAGGCACTGGTAAATGGGAAGCAAGATACTAATGACTTCTATTGGTGTTCTAGACTTGTAGCTCTCCCTGTTTTTAGTATTTACTCAAATCTTTCTTGGATTTTTTTTTCGGGGAGGTCTTTTTTTTTTCTTCGAGGGAAACACAAATTTCTATTGAATGAAAGTAAAGTATAGATGAGATAACCAAATTTAACGAAAGTAAAAGGACTTATAGACAACATTTGGTCCTAACAATGATATGCTAAAATTAGAATTGGAATGTCTTCATTTGTCGGGTAAATCGGTTCTGAGCTGTGAATCACACAACGACATGTCAATAATCATTTTATATTTGGTAGTCAGCCATTCACAGAAGTTTCATCTTCAGAACTTACCTCCTTGGTCGCCAATCCCACATCGTGTGTCGCTAAAAATACACATCGGACGGGGTGGAGAAGCCTTGCAACGAAAACTGTATTTGAAATAAGCATAATCCAATGTCTGAAAGTCATACTACTAACAATCGAACCAACGAAGTTATCTGGGTCCCGTGCAAATAAAGCAAATAAACAAGAGTAATTAAAAAGTTGGGGATTTAAAGCCTTAAAGAAAACTCTAGTTTTCCTTATGGCCCAAACCAAATGAGAGACCCATATACCTCTAGCAGCCCAAGCAACCCATTAGAATTAGTCAGCCCATAGCCGCACAGGGGAGGTTTTTTTTTTTTTTTTTTTTTCTGAAAGGGCGCAAAAATTATTTACTATAAGAACAAAATCAATAGTAATACAGAATTTCACTGAATTACCCGACACGCTAAAGATAGAAATTCTACCGTACCTCTATATTTAGTTTAACTATATGACACACATACCGGTTCTTTTTTATCGAAAACAAAGTTATATTCAATCAGTAAAAACGATTCTTAATGTCAAGAGAACCTCAAAGACCAACTGTATAATGCTGCTGATACCTCTATAATAAACTGCCTTAACAAAACAAAAAAACAAAAACAATTGGGCCAAGCCCAAGTGAAATATATCTTTATATACATTCCTATGTTAAAGGAAAAATGAAAATATTTATAAACAGCGTGTTAGTGTGTTAAACCCTTAAACCCCTTTCTCTCAATGGAGGAGATAACAGAGATGGACTCGGCGAGAACCAATTCGGAGTGACTTCATCTCATCTGGGCTCAGGTAACTTCAATATTGCGGGCGACGTTAAAAAGAATTCTCATTTGCCGAGATGTTATTATCAATTTTAATCGATCAGATTCAGTGATAGGTTTGCTGTTTCTAACTGCACAAAGTTTGGGAACCTAAATGGCATTCACAACTCAGAAGAAAGAAGTTAGAAGTGCCATGGATTCGGTTAGTTCTTAGTTGTTCTTGATTTGGGTAACTTTCAGTTTCGATTTATAAAGCGACTAAGTTGAAAAGTTCCTTCCTTTAACTAAAATATAGTGAATGTGTGAATTGTTTTGTTCAATGGAGTTAAGGAACTGAATGGTGACCAACTTTAATTGTTGCATTTATGGAATTTTCAGTAAAATATATCAGTCACCGCCAAAAATAAAAATGACAAATTCCACCATTTTTGTGTAAGTAGTTGAAGATCATCTTTCTTGTTTGTTATTTACTCAATATCTCAGATAGGAGAAAACCCAGCTGATTCGGCTACGAAAAAGAAGAAGATGGAGTTGAATAGAATAAGCAACTTACTGGGTGATGTTACAGAGAATGTTTTATCACGTCTGCCTATCAAGGAGGCAGTGAGAACAAGTGCTTTATCAACAACTTGGCGGCACAAATGGGCCACGCTTCGGCATCTTGTGTTTGATGATCACTGTGTCTCCAAGGAAAGAACGCCGAAAAAAACCTTGGAGACCATTGTTGATCATGTTCTCTTACTTCACAGTGGCCCTGTAGATTCTTTCAGGCTTTGCACTTGTAAAAGGCTAGACTCTAGTAGTGTTGACAGATGGATTCTTCATCTATTGAGAAACTCTAGCACTATCAAAGAGTTCATCTTCAAACCAAGGTTGCATAAGTCATCGTGGGTGAAGGAAGATCCGTACAATATTTCGTTGTGTTTGTTTCTCTATCCAGAATTGACTCACTTGGATCTCAGCGAGTGTTTGGTAAAGCCCCCTGCTAAGTTCAAAGGCTTCCCCAGGTTGAAGAGTCTTGATATTCAGAATGTTACCGTGGCGCAAGATGTGTTGGAAACGTTTATTGTTTACTGTCCTTTGCTTTAGAGAATAAATCTATGTGACTTGAAGGATATCAAGCATATCCAAATTGATGCACCAAATCTAAAACACCTCAGAGTTGGCCGTCGTGGTTTTGTGTTGGAGAAGTTGATTGTTTGCTGCCCTTTGCTCGAGAGAATGAATCTATGTGACTTAAAGCATATCGCCCATCTCCAAATTGATGCACCAAATCTCCAACACCTCGGAGTTGCACGTCGTGCTTTTCGGGATTTAAAACTTACTAATTCCCCAAATCTTGTTGGTTTGAAAGTGACCAGCTTCCGTGGTGCGAAGGCTGAAGTAGATGGCCTCAAACATGTGCTTTTTAGCTCACCTGCTCTTCAAGAACTGGAAATTTCAGTAAGTCGTATTCTTTTGAAGCATTTCATTTTGTTATTACTCAGCTGAAGTAGAATATTGTGTGACCTAACTTGATGTACTCTTCTTAAATTGTAGTTTGGATACAAAATGAAGATGATGAGATTAGCTGACAACCAGTTTCCCCCGTCCACCCAACTGCGAAATTTGAAAGTAATTGGCTTTTGTGGTCGGATAACCAATGAAATAGATTTCATCAGGTTTCTGCTTTCAAGTTCACCTTCCCTTTCCAGGATGACTCTTCAACGTACTATTGATTACATTTCTTGGGACTTTCTGAAAACGTTAGAAGATTTTAAGCATGTGAAGACAATTTTCATGGACCAGAAAGATACTAGCTATTCTGACGACGACTCTGATGATGATTATTGAACGCATTGTTAAATGAATTCCCTTCAGAAATAGTAGTATGGTCCATAGTTCATGGTTAAACTTGCACTTTCTTGTGGTCAAATTACTCTAAGAAAGGTTTATTCTGCAGGAGCTCAGTTTTTGTAACTTGTGAACTGTATTTTGCTTGATATTGTGGTTTATGAGCAGAGAATTTGTATTCATATTCGGTAGGTCCCTTACCTTTATTCTGTAAGTACCTCCCCTGTTTGTTTGCTCCATTTATGATTCAAGTTTGTTGTAGCTTCAGCCTACTATATTTTTGAATCGCTCTAGTTTGAGATTATCTCTTCTCCAAGTTCGGTTACAAAGGTTTTCCAAGTGAATGAACATCGTGGCATGGTTTGCGAAGCAGCGAAGGGTACTAGTACAGTAGTACTACAACAAATTCTACTATGAAAGCATCGTGGAGTGTTAGAGAATGTGAATGGAGAAAAACTCCCACATTAGAAATGAGAACCTTGTTAGTGACTTATAAAGATTTGAGCTATGTACGCATATGTCATATAAGCATACCATTACCAAGCATAAGTAAGCATTAATATATATACTATATTAATTACCAAGCGTAAACGAGGCCACGACATGAAGACCGTCACTGGAGGTGCACATCGGTGGCAAGAGCCGGCCAAGCGGATCGCCGGAAGTCATCTTCCCATGGTCACCAAAAGAGCTTCATAGAACAACAAAGGGGAGAAGAGGGACTTGCACCTCTCTTCCACATTAGAGAAATTGTATTAAGAGAGACACTTACCTATAAAAGGAAGCCTCTCTCCCACTCATTATTGATCCCACTACTCTTTCATTAAGTAGTCACTTGAGCCTAATTTCTATTGGGCTTGAGATGCATAGTAAATCCCAAAGAGTCACAAATGGAGTAGCCAATTGGGTGAACCACTATACTTATCGTGTCATTTATTTATCGTCTTTACTTATTGCACTAGCTTAGTTATTTATCGTTCTATTTCGAATACTTGGCTATTCCCGATATGAACAAGCTACTCGTTGAATATACGTCGATTAGTAAAAGATAAGTTATTCTCACACACTTGAGATGATAATGTTTATCTCTCAGTTGTATTTTTGTAGTTATTTGATAGGACTCTACACCACCACGTCTGATGAATGAAGTATCCAGTTATCAAACTCTACGTGGTATCAGTAGTTTTCTAGCTTCTACCGCCTCTTCTGCATCTCTTCATCATGTCCACTGTTGCTAATACCCTTCCAGGTCCCAATGTTGCCCATTTTATTAAGCTAACCGAAACCAATTATCTTAATTGTCTTCGCCAGATGCGTCCGGTTCTCCATGGCCATAATCTATGGAAATATGTTGATGGTTCTTTGACTGCACCTTCTCTTACTCTTCCTGTTGTTGACGACGCCGTTCCTCAACCAAATCCTGCCTATACCGAGTGGTTTCTAGAAGATCAACTCGTCGTCAACTATCTCACAACCATTCTTTCTGAACCGATTCTCTCTGTGACTATCGGACATGACTCCTCTAAGAGCATCTGCACTTGCCAGATTTCTGGGACGAGCAACCAGCAAAATTTGTGGGGGCCGCCACAAATAGCACGAGTAAGTTGCAAAATTCGGTGTAGCGGTGAAGAAAGAGTCCGGCGATCGGAGGTTGACCTCGGAGGTGAGCAACTGCACGAGCAAGCTTTGCTCGTCGGTGAGAACAAGCAGCCTGGTGGATCCCACGCACGTGGGTGATGTCAAGTTGTGTGATTTTTTTTATTCTTTTTGGCACGTGTAAGTAATTTTTTTTATCTTCGATTTACGGACCAATCAGCTCTCGCCACATGGCCTAGAACAGTTGTCATTTCCTCCCAACGGTCAAGTGATCCTCAGCCATTCATTTCAGTTCCAAAATTGAATCTGATAGCTCAAATTCAAACACAACGGCCATTTTTGTTTCTGAACACAAAAAGGGCAGAAGCTATATTTTCCCCAAAAAACTTTCTAAAAAATTGTTTAAAAATTCCAAAAATTTACAAACACCACTCTACAATTTTTCTATAAATAATTAATCAATTTTACAAACCTCCCACACAAATTTGTGCACAACAAGTTCATCATCTCCTTCCATTTCTTTTCTCATTCATTTGTGTTGTTTTCGCAAAAAAAATGTCGAATTGGCTTCCTTCGGAAGATTTGCAATTGTGCATTTCTTATATGCATATTCGCATTGATCCTCTCATCGGCAATAAACAAAAAGTTGACAAATTGTGGGAAAAGGTGTATGCCAATTATATTAAAAATTGGGTGATAGGTAATGGTGAATCAAGTAAGGAAAATCGGAGCCAAACCGCAATTTCATCTCGTTTTACTAAGTTGAAGCCGGTTTTCAATCTTTGGGGAGATGCTCTTAGTTATGCACGAATGAATCCACCACCTCTCCACAAGATCAAGTAAGTTCTTGTAATTTTTCCGTGTCTATTATTTTAATTTTATGAACTAAATATTGACATCTCCATTAGAAATTTGTTAAGAAATTTTGTGACATAGAAATTTGTTATCTTTTATAGTTAAGAAAAACTCAAATGTGGTTTGTGTTGAAAACAAAGAAAGAGTTTTCGCAGTTTGAATGTTGGAAAGTGGTGAAGACTCATCCTTATTTTAGGGAAACCATGGCTACTACTCCAAGTACTTACAACTACGAAGCTACTACTCTTACCGTTAGCGAAATGCCTCCCACAAGCAACACCAACAAGCAACCGTGAAGGTTCTTCGAGTCCGCCTAGACCACCAGGAGTGAAGGCGGAAAAAGAAGCAAGAAAAAAGGGAAAAAATCATGACTCCTACAAGTGAGCTACGAGATGAGGCTTTGAAGACCATTGCGCATCAAGCCATTTGGGTCGCCGGGCAAAAATCAAGTGAGGATAGCCATTTTTCTTTACACAAAGCGCAACTCCTCATTCAAGAGAAAGAGTACAAATTGTGGGTTCAACAAGAAGAAAAAATGATCATGACAATGGATATGGAGAGGATGACCTCAAATTCAAAGAGGTATTTCATGAAGAGGAAAGCGAAAATCCTTAAGAAAGGAGAAGAAGACGACAATGAACAAAAAGATAGAGAGGGAACATTTTCAAATTGTTATCGCCCACTTTTTTAATAGTTTGGTTGAATAAGTTCGAACTCATTCGATACCTCCGACGAAATGCTTGCTCGTCGAAGACCGGGAGTTCGATGAAGTAATCTTCCATAAGATTCCGTCCCCTTGGCATCCTTAAACTTTCTTCGTTTGGATGGTGGCGAGGTGGTTCACCATCGAAAGCTGCAGCTACCACAACCGCGTTAGTGATGAAGGCATTACCTATTTCTGCATTTTGCCAGCGTTGTTGCCATCTTCTCGGGAAAAAAGTGTTTAAACTAAAATGATCCATCTTACTGATACTGGAATGTGAAGAAATGTTTGAAGAAATAGCAAGTAATTTGTAGATGGTGTGAGAATATAAGCTGCCTGAGATGATTCTTTTATAACCGATTCTAGGTTTTCTGATGTTTGTTGATGACGACACGTGTCATCTCGTGGTTGGTCGGAAATCACACCGGAAATATTTGGCAATTATTCACACAACAATGAAATGTGAAAGTGAAACGTGTTGTCAATTGATTGATCGGAAATCTTATCGAAAATTTTGGCTCAGTTATATAAACGATAACGATCCTTAGTCCGTGACACGTGTCATCTCCCAGTTGGTCAGAAATCTTCGTCAATTATTCAGACGACAATGACACGTGAAAGTGACACGTGTCGTCAAGTGATTGATTGGAAATCTTATCAAAATTTTTGGCTCAATTATTTAAACGATAATGATCAGTATGAGTGACACGTGTCATCTCGTGGTTGGTCGGTAATCTTACCGAAAATCTTATGCAATTATTCATACGATAACAACACGTGTCGTCTAGATATTGGTTAAAAAGTTTACAAAGAAATAAATAAAAAAATTAATATATAAGTGATGAATAGTAATAAGTGGTGCTATTTTTTATACTGCTGCACAGAAAATAGCAACAACACCTCATATTCGATGAATAGTGATGACACCTCTTGAAATAGGAAGAGAAAATGAGTGCATATGCTCTAAGGCTATATGAGACTGCTTTCAACAGGACTTTTCTCAAAAGTCAGTGGCTAATGCTACCAATCTCCGTTTTCAGCTTCTTGGTATGAATAAGGGCTCTCAATCTGTCACTGATTATCTGCAACATGCCAAGTCCTTGGCTGACTCTTTGGCCGCTATCAATGAACTGATCTCCAATGCCAATCTCGTCACTGCCGTTATTCGTATCTTGGGTCCAGAATATGCCATGCTTGTCACAGATAGGACTCTGTAATGTAATCTACAGAATATACATACGTCATGTATATATACACCACCATCTGTGATGAATAAAGTATCCAGTTATCAAACTCTACACTACTCGTACCATTGCCAATTGGTTTTGGTATGGAACCCATATTACTTAATTTATTATGATATCAGAGCATGTTCACCCTCGTGTAATGACGAATGAGCCACACGTTTTCACCGCCACCCATATATGTTGTCCACGTGTTTGGCTTGAGACGTCGCCATACGTGCGGGGGCGTGTTAGAGAATGTGAATGGAGAAAGATTCTCACATTAGAAATGAGGAGCCTGTTAGGATTTGGGCTACTTCTACCATTGCCAATTGATTTTGGTATGGAACTCCAGATTACTTTATCATGGAGACAAGTTAAGACCTGACATTTCCCTTGATCTTCAAGCACTTTGGTTTCATAATAAGAGTGTGTAAATGTGCATCATTTTATGGGACCGGGGCATACATTGGTCATTGGATGAGAAGAAAATTAACCAAAACGACATTATAGACTTTATAAATTATAATATGCCTGCATCTGCGAAAAGTAACTGAAATTACTGTATCAGAATTAGGATAAATAATATATTGGCTAGTTTACACTACAAGAAAAAAGCACCTAGACCGCGGAGCGTTTCCGTCGTTTAGGTGTGTTTTTCCGTCGTCTAAGTACTTAGACGACGGAACCTCCGTCCTCCAAGTTCCGTGCTCCAAGTGCTGTCGTCCAAGTACTTGGACGACGGAGAAGGTGAACTCCGCGGTCCAAGTGAAACTTAGACCGCGGAGATTGTCCGCGATCCAAGTAAGCACTTGGACGACGGAGAATGGATTTCCGTCGTCCAGGTTGTTACTAAGACCACGGACAATCTCCGCGGTCCAAGTAATAACCCGGACGACGGAAATCCATTCTCCGCCGTCCAAGTGCTTACTTGAACCGCAGAGCTTTTCATCTTTCTCCGCGGTCTAAGTTTTCATTTAGACCACGGAGAATTGATTTCCGTGGTCCAAGTGGGAACTTAGACCGCGGAGTTTTTGGGCTTTCTCCGCAGTCTAGGTGCCCACTTAGACCACGGAGAATTGATTTCCGTGGTCCAAGTGACAACTTAGACCGCGGAGAAACCCCAAAAATTCCGCGGTCTAAGTTCTCACTTGGACCACGGAAATCAATTCTCCGTGGTCTAAGTGGTTATTTAATTTTTTTTAAAATTAAATTTTAAATTGTTGTAAAAAATTAATAATTTAATTAAAAAACTCCAATCTTATTTAAATAATTAAAAATGTTAAAATTAATTAAATAAAATAAATTTGTAATTACTTAATTAAATAATCAAAAATAATTTTTACATACATGAAATTAAATATAAATTAAAATATTGTTCGAAATCGGGAAAAAAACGATATAATAAACTACACAAATTAACTACTAAAATATTGGAGGAGCAGATGCGCCGCCGAGTCCCCTGCCTCCAGCCGAGTCGTCGTCGTCGGGGTATGGGTTCGGAGGAGGTTGACACTGTCGTCGAGCTTGATTTTCCATGAGGGCGACGAGTTGGGCTATCTGCGCTTCTTGCTGATCAAGCCTTTGACGCATAGATAGATTTTCCTCCCGTGCGAGTCAAGCCTCTTGAATGACTGCTTGGACAACCGTAGCCTGAGTACTTTTCCTCCCCGAACCTCCCGTAGATGATGAGTCGGAGGTCGACAAATCTCGAATCACCTTAGGTCTCATCCCCTAAACCTCCCTTCCAGCTCTACGACCTTATACCTCATCGGCGATTGCAATTTGGCTCTCCATCGATAGAGGAGGCAGGTCTTCGGGCGGCAAATCTGGGTATGCAAGCTGAGTGTTGGCCAATTCCTCCTGCGCAGTTCTACCAACCTTGCCTAAAAAATAATAATTAAAAAAAATATAATTAAATTATAATTAAATAATAACTACTATAATTAAAAGCATATATATATATATATCACTTACGCCGTATTGAGTCGCTTCATTCTCGAGCCCAGGCGTCACGTACGTGTTTATGCTAACATCGAGATAAGGGTGTTTGGAGCCCTTATCCATGTGCTCTTTGGCTATTTGAATCACTTGCTTGGCGCCGGAGGTATGGTGTTTGTCCTTCTTCCCCCGGTTGGTTTTGTTGATTTCGGAGAATTTCTGTTTGACAACATAAATCATTAAAAAATTAATGAGTAATTAAAATAAAAATAATTCAATTCTCTTAATTTAAATAAAAAAAGTAAACACCTTATATTCTTCATCTTGGAAGTGGTTACACAACCACTGCCACTCATCTTCCATATTCCCACGTAGCTCTACGGGGGGTAGGCACGGGACCGATATTGTCGAAGTACACATGAAGCTTGTACTTCCAATCACGGTAGATGGAGTTGGCGATTTGGTTGATATGCCTAAGCATCGCCGGTGTGGGATCCACCTCATATTGTTCCTATCAGAAATAAATAGAAAATTATAATCGTATATATTATGAAATTATAATTTTTATTGGTTATTAGAAAATAAATTTAAAATTGGACGTATTACGTACCGAAAGTTCTTTAAACAGTTTCGCCTTCTCTTCATCCGGCAACTCTTTCCAAGTAGGGACAGTCATACGAACCCGGCTACGAAGGATTGACCTTATGCTATGCACCGAGAGACTAGTTAGCTGAGCTGTGGGAGGGCCACCGGTGAATCCGTCGTACGGCAAGTCGATCTTTTTCCCGGTCACCTTTAAAATTTTCTCTGATTTTCCACCTTTGACGAGACCGCGAGTCCGTTTCGGTTCCGGGTCAGTCGGGGCCCTCCTGAGCTTGCGCCGGGCGCTATAGATGATAGATTCAGAGGTCGAGGACGCCTGAGTACTTCCTGCTGAACCGGGCGTCGGTCTGGAATAGGCGTCGTCATCACCGATCGGGATAACTGGGGCAGCGGGAATTTCCCCAGTGGGCGCTGTCGACGGACCAGCTGAAGGGTCCGGAGAGAGCGCGTCGTTGGCCTGCTGTAATTCCCAACCGACTTGCTCTGCCAAGCGTCGGAGCATAGCATCTTCGGCCTTCTGTTGGGCCTTTTTCTTTCTTGACAGAGCCATTTAAACCTAGGAGTACGTTGTTAAAATACCTGATTACCATGATAATTATATAAAAAATTTACGGTAATTACACCTTAATATTGAGTGCGCCTAAGATTTAAATAGAGTACACTAGCTTGGTATTTGAGTCGTTCAATGGACGTGCGACCCGCGCGATAAAGTGTAAACTTTCAATTAATCAGCCTTGGTTCAATCGAAAAACATAGCCAGTTAGGGATAGAGATAACGCGAGAGGCAGGCCTAATTTCGACAAAACACCCCGAGGCTAACCAAATCAATGGTATATACTCTGTTGATGTCGTCTTTCTTAGATCCAAAATCTGTCACCAGTCATAACCCGTTTCTAGACACCATGTCCGACATTCAGCCAATCTTTCGAAAATTTACACTCCCTCAAGTCCTTTGCAAACTCCGCCCTCAACCTCGTGTCCATAACTTCACTTAGGTTATGGTGTGCGGTGATGAAATCCACACATCACGAGGGGTTAAGGAGATAAGCTAGGAAATGAGGCGCCATCTATTCCAAAGAGTGCGACTTAATAAACCAAACTTATGTACTAAATTTAAATCAAAGACTACTAATTTACTACAAAATTCCCATAATTATCAATTAATTATTTTTAATTACATGAAATAATAATCACTAATTATACTATTAATTAAAATAATAAATAATTACAATAAATAATTATTATTTATCATGCATTTAATAATAATTATTCATTTACCAATATAATTAATTATTATTAACAATAATAATTATTACTATTATTTAATTTTAACTAATAATTATTCATTTACTAATAATTATAATTACCAATAATTAGTTATCATTACCAATAATAATTATTACTAATATATTATTACTAATAATTTATTTTTACTAATAATTATTATTATTACTAATATATTAATTACTAATTAATTAACAAATTTACAAATTAAATAATTACTTAAATAATAATAATGTTAATTAAAAAATATAATTATTACCTAGCCGGAAAGTCGCCGGAGAGTCGTCGGAGAGAGGGAAAGTCGCCGAAATTTTGGTCGCCGGAGGAGGAAGGCCGGAGGTTTTGAGAGAGAGTGAGAGGAGAGGAGAGGAGAGGAGAAGAGGAAATGAGATGGGATGAGGAAAAGAGAGAATGAGCAGTGCTATATATAGGCTTTCACTTAGACGACGAAGCCCTATTTTCCGTTGTCCAAGTGCACTTGGACGATAAAAAAGGCCGTTTCCGTCGTCTATGTCAACCGTTTCAAAATTTTGAAACGGTGTCCAATTAATCGGCGGGACGGTTTCAACCGCCTTAAATTTCGGCGTCGTTCCAAATATTGACTTAGACGACGGAGAATCTATTCTCCGTCGTCTAAGTCAAATTTCGAAACGGCGCAAAAAATTTAGGCGGTACAATCCACCGCCATGGGTTTTGAACTTGGACCACGGAGAAGATAATCTCCGTCATCCAGGTGTGCACCAGGACGACGGATAAAGGCCATCTCCGTGGTCCAAGTTGAATTTACGTTAAAAAAAATTTAAAATTAATTCGCAAGGAATTTGCCGATCTGTCATTCGAATGAAATAGTCATAAAATATCGATTAACGCATCGTATATATAAACAATTGAATTTGAAACGACGAATATTTTTACGTCTATAAACTTGTTAAGTATCTACTAATCTTTATGACTTAAGTGTTATTAAGTATAGGCTCATTTGCATATCGATATTAACGAAATTGAATTTGGACAAAACAACCATTGGATACATTCGCCGTAACATAATATATAATTAGAATAATTTTCAGAAAATAATAAGTTCGTGAAGGGTTTCATCGGCACAATGAACCGCAAAACTGAGATTTTGACAAACCGGAAACGTGGATACAAGACATTTAGTAACTCTGATTTTGGAACCGTCGAAGCTTACACACCAAGAATTATTTACTCTATAGTCTTGATGAAAAGAATATGCATTGGGAGATGGTCTAGATGGTCGTTGTCTTAGCTAAAATTACGAATTCTGAACTTGGACGACGCAAATGAGCTTCTCCGTCGTCCAAGTGAGTACCTGAACGATGGAGAATGAGTTTTCTGTCGTCCAAGTACGAACCTGGACGACGGAGAATCTCATTTGCGTCGTCCAAGTACAAAACCCTGAATTTAGGGGTTAGGGCCTAACTGTTTAGGGTTTAGGGTTTTGTTTCACTTGGACGACGCAAAATGGAGTCTCCGTCGTCCAAGTGCCTCCGTTCAATTTTTCTGATTCAATTCGATCGAAAAAATCATCGATCAGATCCGCTCCGATCCGATCCGCTCCTCGATCGATTCGATCCGATCCGAATCGATTAATTAATTAATGAAATTTAATTTACGTACGTCGGTTGATCCGATCCAAGCATGGATGCATGTAATTAATTAAGTACAAAAATAATAGTTTTTCATACGTACTCCTCCTTATAATATTTATATTAATTATTGATCGATGATGCATCATATATTACAATAATTACAATAATTAATTACCAATTAATAATCCTCGTCGTATAATTGTACTCTTGGTCATAATCGTCATTATCCTCATCCCCGTTATCCGATTGCTCATCCTCTTCATCATACTCAACATCGTCCGACGAATAACCTGAGTTCTTGTCCTCGTCCTCATCCTGCACGTCTTCTTCATCTACCTCATTAATTGCCTCAATAATCTCATCTTCAGTTAGATCTGTACAACTATCAGGCATGGGTAACCGTTCACCATCTTGAACCAGGTCCATTATATAGGAGCGGATGACAGAAATATTAGGCTCTTGATAGGCTGGAATGTCTCTTTCTGGTTCAGCAGCATCTTCAGTCGCCGGTGTCCCTTCAATTGTCTCTGTATTCCATATTTCTCGATGAGAGATATGGTTCACTATTTTCCACCCTTCACCAGCTTTCGGATCGTCGAGATAGAACACCTGCCTAACTAAGGTGGCGAGAGCGAAAGGCTCATCCCCATACCAGCTTGAGTTTGTATCGACTGATAAAGGTCCCAGGTCTTCCTTTGTACGCTTGAACCATTTGCACTTGAATAGGAAAACGTTGACATCATTCCCATAACATAGCTGAACCACATATACAATAGCCCCGTAATATAGATCATTGTCTTTCCCAACTGCTATCCCACTGTTTTGTGTTCTTCTTCCTTCATCTCGAGCCAATGAATGGAACTTTACACCGTTCACAAAACAGCCGGGATAAATATAGTGTTTAATCGGCTTCCCTGCTAGCAAGTACTTTGGCCAAGACCACCACCCCTAGTGGTTTTCAGATTTTTATAGATCAATCATCTGCGAAAATGGGAAAATTTAAGAGTTTACTTTCTACAAACATGATCGATATGTAAATAAATGACTAAATACCGAGACGTACGTACGTACCTATTGGAAGAAATAATCAGGGAACTTTTTCTTAACCATTTTCTCAATCCACGCCGAACTCTTGTCTGGATTTAACGCTTGAAGCATCTCCCTGTATGACATCATGTACGGCTCAACTTCATCACAGTCTCACAACACTACCCAATGTACCTCAATAAGTTCTTCCCATGTTAACGATTCCTTTAATACTCCTCTAAACGGTTGGACGACATTGGTGACGACAGAAAGATTGATGCGGGCACTAGGATCAGAGGCAGTGGGAGGTGGTGGATCTTTGAGGTACCTGTTGCAGTAAGTAACACATTCATGCATTAGGTATGTCTCAGCTATGGAGCCATCCGGGGCCGACCTGTTTTTGACGAATCCTTTATACTGTTCAAGCTGCCTACAAAATCAAACATACAATAAGAATAAGTACATATAGCTAGTAATCTCCAGTGGAACAAATTATGAATCGAATCACCTGTATAATTAATATAGTTGTACATACCTTTCATGAGGATACATCCAAGTGTACTGGACCGGACCAGAAAAGAGCACTTGCTCGGGCAGGTGGATCATTAGGTGAATCATGATGTCAAAGAAAGCAGGGGGAAAAAATCCTCTCTAGTTTGCAAATGATGTGCACAATTTGTTGTTGCAGTTCCACCACATCTGACTTCTTTAATTCTCTGGCGCATAACCTCTACCACTATCTGCACAATGCCATTATTGGTTCTACGATGTCACGAGGTAAATATGGTCGAATTACCACTAGAATCAGACGTTGCAGCATAACGTGATAGTCATGTGTCTTTAGACCAACAAACTTGTGTTGCACCTCGTCCACTGCTCCAATTATAGTAGCTGCATACGTAGCCGGATAACGAACGCCCTTAAACCAGTGAAATACAGAACGTCTAAGTGTCGGCTTCACTGTGTAAGGTACAGCTGGCATCTTGTTGTACACTCTTTTCCTATCCCTCCTCAACCAGAAGGGACGACGTAGATTCATTGATTCCAAATCTTTACGCGCTTTGGGAGTATCTTTAGTCTTGAACTTAATACCGAGAATTGTTCCCACCACGCTGTCGCACACATTCTTTTCTATGTGCATCGCGTCCAAGTTGTTCCTCAGCTTCAACTTCGACCAGTAAGGGAGTTCAAAGAATATACTCTTATGATCCCAATAGCTCAGATCATGTGGAGGAATTGGATTGCATTTCTTTACATCCGCGTCATTGGTCAACACACCAAAGTCGAAATAGCTCAACCTCTCTAAAATCTCTTCGCCCGACCAACTACGGGGTTTAGGATTGTTCTCTACCGTCCCGTCGAAATGTGCTTCATCTTGTCGCCACGGGTGGTCGTGAGGAAGCCATCTACGGTGACCCAAGTAATACACCTTCCCCGCTTGCCAACTAGAGTTCACGTCGTCCAAACATATAGGACATCCATTATATCCTTTTGTCCTGCAGGCTGCCAACATCCCATACGCTGGAAAATCGCTGATCGTCCACATTACGGCTGCCCTCATCGTGAACATCGTGTCAGTGAATTTGTCATAAGTTGGGACTCCATTTTGCCACAACAGTTTCAGCTTGTCGATCAAAGGTCTGAGGTAGACATCTAAGCACTTCCCTGGAGATTTAGGATCTGGAATTAGTACAGTAAGGAAATTAAATTCTTTGTTCATATACATCCATGGAGGCAAGTTGTACAACATCAGAATAACTGGTCAAGTGCTGACAGCGGAGCTATTACTACCCTAATGAATGAATCAGTCTGTAGATAGTCCGAGTCTAACATTTCTAACCTCTGCAGCAAAGTCTCCAAATTCTCTGTCGAAATGTTTGAAACCCTCCCCATCCGCGGCGTGTCACAGGACATCGTCATCTATTCGCTTTTCTGCGTACCATCGCATCGCCTCTGCTGTGTGTAGAGACATGTACAGGCGCTGCAATCTGGGAATCAAGGGAAAATATCGAACAACTTTCACAGGAATTCTCTTTTTTGAACTCTTCCTATTCAGCTCATATCTGCACTGGCCACATACGAGACAATAGTCCAAATCTTTATACTCTTTGTAAAAAAACACACAATCATTTGAACATGCGTCAATTATCCTGTACTTTTGGTCGAGGCTGCTCAAGATATTTCTAACCTTATAATGAGATTTAGGAAGATTGTGATCATCAGGAAGCAACTTACATATTTGCTCCTGAATTTCGTCAAAAGCACTGATTGACATTTTGTGCTTCACTTTTATCTTCATTTGCTCCATCACATATTGCAACACATTCTCTCGACATCCAGGGAACACCGGGGTCTACGCTTCAAGTAGCATCCGGTTGTACTTATCCATCTCACTAGTGTCAGTGGTCAAGCTAGCAGCGGGGAATGTGTCATCATGTTCATGAGTGGTACTGTAACCTCCGTCTTGGTGTCCACCATGACTAAATACCGGAAACGCATCATGGACCAAATCTGCAGTTGGGTTGCAAGTAGGGGGGACGGCACCACTGCCGCTAGATGAGGCACCCTGGTAACTGTACCCTGAGCTGAAGTCTACTGCTTCACCATGCTTGCTCCATGTAGTGTAACTCCACATTATACCATTTTCGTACAGGTGTTGCACCATAACATTAACCTCCACATACTGACAATTAAGACATTTCTGGCATGGACACCTTAAACGCAACTTTCCCTGACCATGTTCTATCGCAAAATTCACAAATTCGCTAATTTCATCCATATACCGGACATCACATCTATTCTGCAACTTCATCCAACTCTTGTCCATACTTCTACAAAGTATTATAATTAATTAATTATTACATATATATTAGTCAATTAACTATTAATTATACGTACTCGATCTACATCAATTATGTACTTTATTATGTCTAGCTAACATACATGCATGTATGTACATTTTAACTAAATATTAACCAAACTTTAAAATATCCATACATATATACATACTACAGGTCTATAATTAACTAATATATATCATCAATTTCCTAACTTAATATATTAATTATATATTAGACGTACTAATTAATTATTAACAATGGTCGTTTTAACAAACGTACATGCAATTAATTATATATATATAAACCTACGTTAATGGTGTTGAAAAATTAACTGCGTACGTACCTGGCCTTCTCCGATATATGGCGAATTAATCGATGGTCAGAGCCGAAGATCGATATATATAGTGCTATGTAGCTAGCTAGCTAGCTAGGACGTCGTCGTTTGCTTTGCGTGCACGCGTGAGGCGCTGATCAAGACAAGAAGAGATTATGATCAATCAGTTGAGAGACGAGTGAGCGGAGAGGAAGAGAGTTTGGCATTGGCCTTATATAATGCTTCACTTAGACGACGGAGTTGTCAGTACGTCATCTAAGTGGCCACTCGGACCACGGCGTGTCGGTCCGTTGACCAAGTGGAGCTTGGACGAAGGAGATAGTCGTTTCTGTTGTCCAGGTGTGGACTTGGACGACGGAGATTATAGTCACCATCGTCCAAGTCCACACTTAGACCTCGGAGAATTCTCCGTTGTTCAGGTGGAACTTGGACCATGGAGATAATCGTCTCCGTCGTCCAAGTTATACTTGGTCCGCGGAGAATTCTCCGTCGTCCAAGTTACACTTGGACCACGGAACGTTTACGTTTCCCTAGTTTTTTTGAGGTTTGGCAAAAATCTCTCAAAAATCTCCTCACTCCGATTTCGATCCCGTCATGTCGACGGCGACACACCTCTGAATTCGATTACACACCGACGACTAAACCCTAGCCCTCTCCTCACTCGCTTATAGACCTCCGACTTCCGATTTCATCACAATACCCCCGCCTCAGCCTCTGACTTCGATTGTCGTTGCCACCATAAGGTTTTGGAACACCAGCGACGCCCACGCCACCCATGCAGACGAACGCCGTCGCCTCCCTCCCTCAAGAACCTCCTCATCCCAATTTCAGGTCTCTTTCTCTCTCTCAATTTCGTTATCGTTTTAGTTCAGGAATATCAGTATGTAGAATTGTTGTGAGTAATATGTAGTGTTGTTTGTGAGTAGTATGTAGTGTGCTCTGTAGTAGTATGTAGTGTGTTCTGTAGCAGTATGTAGTGTTGTCTGTGAGTATTATGTAGTGTTGTCTATGACTAGTATGTAGTGTGCTCTATAATAGTATGTAGTGTGTTATGCAGTAGTATGTAGTGTTGTCTGTGAGTAGTATGTAGTGTGTTCTGTAGTAGTATATAGTGTTGTCTGTGAGTAGTATGTTGTGTGCTTTATAGTAGTATGTAGTGTATTCTGTAGTAGTATGTAGTGTGCTCTTTATGTGAGTAGTATGTAGTGTTTTGATGGTCTATTTTATTATTTTTTCAGAAATGGCACAAATGGAGGACCCTAAATACTACTCACAAATAAGATCAACATTAAGAGGCTTTTGCAAAGTCATGGGTGAACTTCATAAAAAGTTGCCTAAAAAAATAGTGAGGATGTTGCAGAAACACCATTTGGCAGTTTCATGAAAAACATTATAACAGTTTGTTAAAAGTACCACTGTAGTTTTTAGAAAATACTACTCTAGTTGTTGGGCAGTACTACTCTACTGGAACTTGATGCATTCTAACTAAACTTTGTTGAAAGTACTACTGTAGTTTTCAGAAAGTACTACTCTAGTTGTTGGACAGTACTACTCTACTGGAACTTGATGCATTCTAACTAAACTTTGTTGAAATTACTACTATAGTTTTTATAAAGTACTACTCTAGTTGTTGGACAGTATTACTGTTAGTTTTACACACTATCTAGAAACTGAAAAACGAATCTTCGTTCTCGTTCTTTCCAGTGGTACAGAGCATGTATCCCTTGTACTTTCCCTTGAGATGAGAGGCATCAAAAAACAAAAACACACACACAAAAACACAGAAAGCTAATGTGGAGAGAATCGAGATAATGGAGCTCTCTCTTTCTCTAGCACGGTTCTCTTTCCCTCTCTCTAAAAGCTGTCGGTGAAGTTTTGAATTTGAACTAAACCGTTACCAAAAAAAAAAAAAAAATTGAACTAAATAGCTCTCTTTATAAAAGAGGGTAATTTTGGAAACTCAAATATATTAGGGAAGGGATAATTATCTTATGTGTGTAAAAATTTATAATGACTTTATGTGTGAAATTGGGTCTCTAATTGACCTTATATGTAATTTCCTAATATTCATTCTGCCACAGCTACGTTCTCTTTCTTTATGGTACCACTACCACATTTTAACCCATTGTCGGCGATTTTTAAATCGTCGGCAATGTTTTTTATCATTACCGGCAATTTTTTCCCCAAAAATTGCCGGTAATGTCTTTTTTTTTAATCATTGCCGGCGATTTTTCCGGCAAATCGCCGGCAATGTTCCGCCGGTAATTAAAAAATAAAAAAGACATTGCCAACGACTTACATTTAAGTCGCCGGCAATGTCTTTTTATTTTATTTTTTAACATTACCGGCGACTGAAATGTAAGTCGCCGACAATGTCTTTTTTTTTTTTTAATTACCGGCGGAACATTGCCGGCGACTTACATTTAAGTCGTCGGTAATTTTTTTTTAAAAAAAAGACATTGCCGGCGATTTTTGGGGGAAAAATCGCCGGTAATGATAAAAAACATTGCCGGCGATTTAAAAATCGCCGGCAATGGGTTAAAATGTGGTAGTATACACAATTAAATCATGGCTAGCTACAAAAATAATTCGAAAACTTCAACGTTGACACTACTGTTCCTCTCTGCAAGAATTAAATTAAGAAGAAGCAATTTTCAACAATTATATGAATTTAAGGTCACCGATTTGGTTGAGACATTTCATCGATTCATTGAAACCAGTAGCCTCAGAATCTCATCACCACTGGAAAAACACACTTAGGTGACGAAGCAATTTCGTCACCTAAGTAGCATTTTTCGTCGCCTACGTACTTAGGAGACAAAAATTTTGCCACCTAAGTTTCTTCGTCTAACAATCGTAGTCTAAGTATTTAGACAGTGAAATTTTTTTGTTTCATCGTCAAAGATGCTACTTAGGTGACGAAACATATTTCGTCGCTGTTGGAAGATTTATATCCCTATTTTTAGTAAGCTATTGGCTAACTCATAAGTGCAAGAATGATCTTCACTTGCAAGTATACAGAGACAAGTAATAGTATAGAAAAGGAAATCGAGTGTCGAACCCACGAGGATTAAGCACTTAGATTCCTTAGCTCGGAGTGAAAAGCACAAAGACTATGACTCACTAGACAATACTTGATACTAAAAGAAAATAAAATGTGAAAGTATATCTCTCACTACCAAGTCCTTTAGAGACTTAGCATTGTGAGGGATGATGCAATTACTGTGAGTGATTATACGAATTTATTGGTTGATTAACTAACTAAATAAAGTGAAAACATAAAGTAAAGAAAATAAAAGGAAATGTTTGGCCGGCTAGAGATGCCACTAGCCAACTCAATGTACAAACAATGTCCAAGTTATAAGTTTGGTTCAATTCACACGTGCTTGTCCAATTTGTAATCTTTAGGAATCACCATTTGTTGTGAACCTAATCTCCTAGGCCATTAGAGCACTGAAAGTGTTCGGCCCAACATTCAAATATAAAGCAAACCGAAACTAGAATACAACTCAATTACGAATCGTATCCTAATCATACCACATGCCTAATGAGTTCAATATGTGTTCACTTATGATGAATGTGAATGACTTTCCTTCCTAAGTCCATATTAGAGAACATAGAAGGAAGTTCTAATGACTTTCCTAATCCACACCATTTAGAATATGAATTAGAAGAAGTAACGAGTAGCTATAAAGCCTCTTTGAGTCAATGTAAGCTTGGCCGAAGCTCTTTGAATCATTCATACTTCAAGAAGGCTTCTGTCTATGCTCAAGTCCAATGGAAACCAAATCTTAGGCTTATCCTTTTAAGGGTAGACCTAAATCATGTTTACATGCTTATCTTCCTTAGGTGAGTGACTAATTCACTTAGGTTCATTTTTATCTTTCTTAAACACATCTCAACTTAGTCATGGCTAAGACATGAGTATGAAAACATTGAATCAAACCCAAACATGCAAACATACCATAATTACATCACAAGCTATCAAACTCATTCAAAACATGTAGTAAACTAAACCAAATTTAAATCCATAACTCAAAACATAGTAGTATGTACATCAAATTGGGTAGGGCTAAGCCCTAACCTTCCAAAAGATAACTACTCACTACTCATAGCTAAGATAGAGTATGGATATATAAATTAGAGATAAATAGGAGAAGAGATAACTAAAGAGTCCCAAAAGCTCCAAGCTTTTCAAGCTCTCCTTCCCTTTTTGCTCCATAAATGCTTCTATGCTCCAAGAACTTGAGTCACCCACCTTAGGTTCATGAGAAGATGGTGTAAATGGAAGTATGGAGGTGGTAATGGAGGTTTTCAAGCCTTTTGGTGGTGCTAATGGGTGTTTTAGAGGTGGAGGAGATGGCTAGTGGGTATAATAATGGATAGAGGCTATTTTTAGAGACTAAAACTATGAAAAACTAAGAAATGAAGTGAGTTGTATGTGGGTGTTGTGAGGAGCTCGAATTTGGGCTGAATAAAGAGGAAAATATAGACCCGTAGATGATAGGAAATGGTGAGATCGAAGATCTAAATGTTAACTTTAAATTAGGGAGACCATAATCCACTATTTTAGGCTCCAAGCTCCAAAATGGTGACATCATGCGGTCCAACTTCTTCGCTTTCTCTCCAAATCAGATTGATAAACATAGATGGGCTCAATGGGCCTCCATTGGGCTAGACTCCATGTGATTGGGTCAGCCAAGGTGGGCCGGCCAGTTGCGGCAAATTCTGGCCGGTTCGGGGCAACTTCCGGCGACCTCCGGTGAAGCTATGTCGTTCTCTTCCCAAAGTTGCTCCAAATTCTCTCTTGACCTTAGAAATGTATACGTCTTCTCCAATAAGTATCTAATTCTTCATATTTAATACATTTCTGAGCCAACTCCACATTTCCTAGCAAGAACAGAAAACGTCATAAAAACAATGCTTTATTCATAGAAAACAAGTTATAAGCATAAAGTTAAGAGCGTAATAGGCACATAATTATAGTCCTAACAGTCGCCTAAGTACTTAGACGTCGAAAAATTATACCTCTAAATGACGAAAGTGTTCGTCGTCTTAAATCCATCAAAGACGACGAATAAAGGTATTCGTCATCTGAGTATGTCCACTTATACGATGAACAATATTCGTCGTCTAAGTGATTCACTTAAACGACACAATTTTGTTCGTTGTCTAAGTGATTCATTTAGACGACGAGCTTTTGTTCCTCATCTAGGGTTCACCTGATAAAGTAATCTGGGGTTCCATACCAAAACTAATTAGCAATGGTAGGAGTAGCCCAAATCCTTATAACCCACTAGCAAGACCCCTCATTTTCAATATGGGAGACTTTCTCCATTCACATTCTCTAACACGCCCCCGCACGTGTGGCGACATCTCAAGCTAAACACGTGGACAACATATATAGGTGGTGGTGAGTACGTGTGGCCTATTCGGCATCACACGAGGGTGAACCTGCTCTGATACCATGATAAAGTAATATGGAGTTCCATACCAAAACTAATTGACGATGGTGGGAGTAGCTCAAATCCTTATAACCCACTAGCAAGACCCCTTATTTCTTATGTGGGAGACTTTCTCCATTCACATTCTCTAACCTTAACCACTTAGACGACGACGATCAATGTTTGTCATCTAAGGTTTATACCAAGACGACGAATCATTCGTCATCTAAATTCAATTTTGTTTGTTTGTTTAAGATTTATAAATTAAATTTAAAATATAAAATTAAATATTAATAAAATTATCATTAAATATAAAAATTATATATAAAAAATGTACGTACATCGATCGAAACTACAAAACTACGAAACTAAATTACCAGGAGTAGACATCCCGTCGATTTTCCCATCGTCGCCCGCATCATCGTTGCCCCTAGGAGGGGGCAGGGGGCCGACACATCGGCGGAGATTGCATGCCCAACCCTTGGAGAAATTAGATGACGACGCTTATATTATTGTTGGTATCGTCAAGCTTATCTTGCATCTTCCTTGTCTCCTCCTAGGCCAATCTAGCCGATTTCATGGCCAATCGAGCCTCCTCTTGGGCTGCTCAGACCGCCTTGGCATCCGTCCAACTGCGTCTAATCGTCGATGTGAATGACTGGGAAAAATCTCTCTTGACCGCCCATCCAAGTGCATGAACCTCCTTGCCAGCTTGACGACCGTAAACATCATCGACAATACCGATCTGACTCTCCTTCGATAGAGGAGGCAGCTGTTCAAGCGTTATCTCCGGGTTTTGCAACTGGGTATTCGCCGATTGCACTTGAGCCATTTGTATCAACCTCGACTGAAATTAAACATGTAAACAATACATAAATATTAATTTGTAAAAAAAAAATCCATAGTTTCCCCTAAAATTGGAGGAAACCAAAAACCTGCAGGAAATATGACACTTCGAATAACTAATTCCAACTTAACAAATTCACCGTGGGCACCGATTCCCATCTAGATTTCTCAATTTCAAAATCATAATCTAACCAACTAAAGCATATTCCAAGAGCACAACCTAACTAAATGTCCCAATCATAATTCAATATCTTGAAAGTTCAATTACCGTTATACTAAATTTCGATAAATTTTGGAAGCATGATTAAATTCAATTGATTTAGGAAAGATGAGTTTCTTACGTTGCGTTCACTCGCATCATTGATGACCTTTGGCCTGACATAAAAGGAGATGCTGGCATCCAGGAAATAATGCTTCAAACCCGCATCTCTGTGCTCATTTTCCAAATATATGAACCCTTTCAAGCCCGAAGAATGGTAGGTGGTCTTCTTCTCACGATTTGCCTTCTTAGCCTCGGACCTTGTCTATTTCACAATAAAGATCATTAAATAATAAATAAATGGTTAAAAATAAGAAATTATTCAATTTTCATTACATTAAAGAAAATGAAGATGAACCTTATACTTGTCGGACTCAAAGTGTGCGACCAACCATTGTCACTCCTCTTCCCTTTTGTTCCGTAGCTCTTGTGAGGTAGGTGAGGCGTTGTATTTTTGGTAGTACTTGTGGAGGTCGTGCTTCCAATCCTTGAAAATGTGGGTAGCCGTGTCATCGATGTGCTCCAACATCTCCGGTCTGTCTTCAACTCAAAATGTACCTAGGAAAATAAATAAAAAATTAAAATCCTAGATATTAGGCCTTTATGCTTTGTAATTAATTATAAAATCAAATAGTATTACCAAGAGTTTGTAGCACATCCTGAACTTTTTGGATTCGTGCTGCTTGTTCCATGAAGAGGCAACCATACAAAAGTCGTTCCATATGACTGAGCCTATGCTATGTGAGCACATACTACTGAGCTGCAAGGACGGAGAGCCTCAGGTGAACTCATCGAATGACACCTCAATTTTATTCCCTATTGACTTGACTGTACGCTCGCTTTTGGCACCCTTTCCAAGTCCCCTAGTCCATTTGGGGACCGGATTTGATGGTTGCCTCCTCGTCTTGCATCGGGCGTTGTAGTGAATAGAATCGTCGACCGACTCTTCCAGACATTGTGACGCCGCCACTGAAGCAGTGACGTCTAGCTCGTTCATATAGGTTGTGTCTGCCTCACTTGGAGCATTCGAGATTAGGCCAGCCGCCTGACCCGAAGGATTAAGGGGACTGTAATAGTTTCCTCTGAAGTTTGCCCTTAAGCCATTTTTCGTGCAATGGATTAGAATTCGGCATCCTTCTCGGCTTGCGTGCACCTCTTCCTACCGCTAGGCATCTTGATTAAGCTGAAAAAATCGAATATTAACAATATACTATTCATCGGCATCATAGTTTACAAATTCATCCAAATTACGTCATTTTGTAAATTCATATACATATCACCATATTTATCCAATTTTATCCATATAGATGTATCATCACCAAATTTATCCAATTTCATATATACATATATAAAATCACATCAATACATATATACAATTTCACCAATTTTCATATCTAATTTCACCAATATATATACAATATATATATATATATCCATATCCAATATCCACATCCAATATATATTCAATATTCACACCAAATTTATATAAAAATTTATCCAATATACATACAATTATTTCCACACCCATATATAAAATTTCATATATCAAAATTAATCCATTTATATTTATATATAGGGGCCATAGAGAGAGATACTGACGGGGATGGTGGAGGGGATGGGGAGGCGATGGCGTGGTGGATCCGACGGGGCTGTGGACACGTTGACGGAGGGAGAGAGATATGGGGCATGGGGAGAGAGAGGGCACAATGATTTTCGGCAAGAGGAGAGAGAGAGAGTGACGTGGTGGCGGTGGCCCGAGATATTCAGGCGAGAAGAGAGAGAGAGAGAGATTAGGGTTCTGGAATTTTATCGATCTGATTAAAGACTTAGGCGATGAATTGCATGCTTTCGTCGTCTAAGTGGGACTTAGGCGACGAAACATAAGTTTTCGTCGCCTAAGTTGTTTTTAAAAATGGCCCAAAAAAATTGGTGCAAAAAATGAACCGCCAAAATTTTGAGGTTAGACGGCAAAACTACATTGTTTCGTCGTCTAAGAATTCACCTAGACGACAAAAACATGTAGTTTCGTCGTCTAAGTGATACTTTTTTTTAGATAATTTAAAAAGAAATTTTGGCTACAATATAAAATTACAAAGAAATTAGTTGTCAGATGTTGCAAAAAAAATTGACGCCTATTCGGTACAGTTGGGTATTCAATCGATACAATTTTGTGAATATCGAAAAAAGTTTAAAAGACGGAAATGATCATAAATATTTATAATCATAAAATCGTTTTCGACGTGACGGACATTTTGTAATATGTCAAAAATTTATATATCAATTACATTTAAATTAATTGAAATATGACATAAAAACTAGATTGACGAGTTAATACTCGTTATCCATCTATGTACTAATGTTGAATTACTTATGTGTTCGCATGATAGTTTATACTCTACATGCATATTAATGAAATCGAATTTGAACAAAACAACCGTTAGATATATTCATCATCATTTAATATGTAAGTAGATGAATTTTCATTCAATACGAAGTTCGTTAAGGGTTTGATCAGTGTAGTCAACTATGCATAAAACCGAAATTTCACCGAAACAGAAACGTTGATATACGTAGTCCAAGAATAGTTTACTCGTGGAGGTCAGATTATGAAAACCTACTTATACGACAAAAGTGGTCATTTTCATCGTCTAGGTTGCACTTAGACGAGGAAAACCTACCATGTTCGTCGTCTAGGTGTGACTTAGACGAAAAAAATGATCACTTTCGTCATTTAAGAGTTTTAGGGTTTAGAGTAAAGGGATTAGTGTTAGGGTTGACCTAGACGAGAAAATACAGCTATCGTTGTAGTCTAAGTAGTTTTATTACGATGACTATATGTTCGTCGTGTAAGTAGTGTCAGTTAGACAACGAACATATGTTATATCGTCGTCTAAGTGAACCTTAGACGACGAAATAATATATGTTCGTCGTCTAAGATGTTTTTTTTTTCCAAATCCAAACATAATTGTACTTCAAGCAACACATGTATCGAAAAACATTAATTATTTACTGACGCAGTTCCATTGCCGCAAATAAAAATATCTCAAAATTAATTTATTAGATGATCGACAAACTAGAGGGACATAGAAGTCCAACTAATCTAGATAGCAAACAAAACCAAGCTAATGTAAACCTAGTACCCTCCCTTGAGATTATTGACCATAAAGTCAGGCAAATGTAAACCTATTACCCTCCCTTGTGGATGGCACCATTGACCTTGGCGTAGACCAAGTCAACAATGCGGTAAGTCATTCAGATATGTCGATAGTGGGATGTAATCCTTCTTCCTGAAAGCCCTAAAGAACAAGTTTCTGGTTTGAGATCGAAGACCATGTTCGGTAGACATTCTCTCTCACACTCTCTTCTCTCTAGGGTTTCTCTCTCTCTCTCTGGTGTAGTAGCTTAAGTCCTTTGAATGGGTGAAAATTCAAAAAAGAAGATATTACATTTAATTTGTCGATATTTTTCGGATTCTTGTCATACATAACTAATACAAACGTTTATATGTACGTACGAACACTCTAAATAATATAAATTAACCTCTTTTAAATAATAAAATTTTAACTTGAACGCCTTAATTAAGTAATTAATTACATATAATTAATCGTCATATCAATCCTCATCCTCATAATCATCATCGTTTGAATCATCCTCCTTACTATCAATTGAATCCTCATCCTCATCATCATAATCTCCATCATCTGATTCGTATCCGATGTCGTCGTCGTCACCCTCCAGCTCCTCTTCAGGGGCATTCTTCTCTAACTCTCTAATCTCTTCTTGAGTAAGATCTGTGACGCCATCAGGCATAGGTAAGCGTTCGTTAGACCGAATCAGTTCACTTATGTCGGGGATGGTAGAAGTATTAGGATCTTGATATGCACTGTCTCTATGTGCTTCAGTGTCAGTCGGTGACATCCCTTCAACTGTTGTGGCATTCTATATTCCTCGGTGAGACATATGGTTTACTATTTTTTCACTTTCACCAGCTTTCAGATCATCCAGATAGAACACCTGCTTAACTAAGGTGGCAAGAGAGATGACTCATCCTCATACCAGCTTAAGTTTGTATCGACTGATAAAATGCCCAGATCTTCCTTGGTACGCTTGAACCATTTGCACTTGAATAGAAAAAATTTGATATTATTCCCGTACAATAGCTGAACGATATTAAAAAGAACCCCGTAATAGACTTCAGCGCCTTTCCCAACCGCAATCCCATTGTTTTGTATTAGTCTTCCTTCATCTCGGGATAATGATGAAACTTTACTCCGTTCACAAAACAACCGGCGTAAATATAGTGTTGAACCGACTTATGGGTCAACAAGTGCTTTTTCCATGACCACCACCCCTCGTGGTTATCGAATTTTTGTAGATCAATCATCTGCAAAAATGTGAAGAATATATATGAACGTATATTTAATTTCTACCAAAAATTTGATATAGTTTCCCCTAAAAATAAAGGAAACTAAAAATTTGTATATACATACTAAGGCAAAACACTTTGCATAAGTAAACACCAAATGTCATTCGAATTTACCGTGGGCACATATTCCTATCCGGATTTCTCAATTTCAAACAAAAGTAATCACATATCTATACGCGTGCATGGTTTAAATTAATTAAACAGACGTACCCATTGGAGGAAATAATCAAGGAACTTCTTCTTAAGCACATTTTCAACCTAGCTATGACTCTTGTCCGATTTGGTTGCCTGAATTCTCTCCTTGTAGATCTTCATGTATGGTTCGATCTCATCACAGTCTCGCAATACTATCCATTGTGCTTTGACATTTTCTTCTTTAGTTAATATTTCCTTTAATACTCCTCTAAATGGTCGTACACCATTTGTGATGACTGAAAGATTGTTGCGGGCATTTGGATTGGAGGCGGTGTTCTGGGCTAGATCCTTGAGGTACCTATTGTAGTAGGTAACACACTCATGCATTAGGTATGTCTCTGCTATGGAGCCATCCGGAGCAGATTTATTTTTGATGAATCTTTTATATTGTCTGAATTGTCTGCAAAATCATACAATTAATTATTTGACGAATAGTAGAAACACAAAAAAAATGTAAATGATAAAAAACTGTTATAAATAATCGTATGTACCTTTCTTGAGGATACATCCAAGTATAATAGACCGGACCAGAAAGCAACACTGGTTTGGCTAGGTGGATTATGAAGTGAATCATGATGTCAAAGAAAGCAGGGGGGAATCCTCTCTAATTTACAAAGGATTTGTACAATTTCGTATTGTAGTTCGACCATATCTAACTTCTTCAACTCTCTAGTGCATAACTTCTACCACCATCTACGTAATGCTACTATTGGTTTGACAACGTCTTTAGGCAATTTAGGTCGAATTACCACTAGAATTAGACATTGCAGCATAATGTGATAGTCATGAGTCTTTAGACCAATGAACTTGTGTTGCTCAACGTTGACTGCTCCAAATATATTCATTGCATAAGTAGACGGATAATGAGCACTTTTAAATCAGTTGAATACAGAACCCCTAAGTGTCGACTTCAATGTGTAAAGTGCATTTGACATCTTGTTATGCACTCTTCTTCTATCACTCCTTAACCACAAGGGACAGCGTAAATTCATAGATTCCATATCTTTTCGCGCATTGGGAGTATCTTTAGTCTTGATACCGAGAATTGTTCCCACCACTTTGTCGCACACATTCTTTTCTATGTGAATGACATATAGGTTGTTCCAGAGTTTTAACTTCGACCAGTAAGGCAGTTCAAAGAAAATACTCTATGTGATGCCATTAGCTGAGATCATGTGGAGGATGTGGATTGAGTTTCTTCACATCTTGTCGTTGGTCAACAGACCAAAATAGAAGCTGTTTAATCTCTCAAAAATCTCTTCGCTAAACCATTGTCAGGGATTAGGATTATTCTCTACCATCCCGTCGAAATGATCCTTATCTTGTAGCCAGGGTGAACATGAGGAAGCCATCTATGGTGACCTAGGTAACACACTTTCCTCGCGTGCCAAATGGAGTTGACTTCATCCAAACAGATAGGACAACTATTGTATCCTCTAGTTCTGCAAGATGCCAACATCTCATACGCAGGAAATTCGATGATTGTCCACATTACGGTTGCACTTATCATGAACATTGTGTTAGTGAACTTGCCTTAAGTTGGGACTCAACTTTCCCACAACAGTTTCATTTCGTCGATCAATGGTCTGAGCTACACATCTAAACATTTTTTAAAGAGATTTAGGACCTGTAATTAGCATAGTAAGAAAATTAAATTTCTTGTTCATGCACATCCACGGAGGTAGGCTGTATGACATGAGAATAACTAGCCAATGGTCTGTGAGCAGCACTATTACTACCCTAAGGATTGAATCCTTTTGTATCAAGTTCGAGCCTAATATTTCGAACCTCTAATGCAAAGTCTTGAAATTCCTTGTCAAAATATTTAAAAGCCTCTACATCTTCCGCGTGTCTGAGCACATCATCATCTATTCGATGTTCTGTGTACCATCTCATCGCATTTTCTGTGTATAGAGACATGTACATATGCTGCAATCTGAAAATTAACAGAAAATAGTGAAGCACCTTCACAGGAATTTGCTTCTTCGAACTTCTCATATTTCGGTTCATATATCTGCATTGATTGCATATAGGACAATAATCCAAATGTGCATACTCTTTGTAAAACAGCACACAATCATTTATGCAGGCGTGAATTTTCTTGTACTTTAGGCCGAGGCTGCTCAAGATCTTTCTAACCTTATAATGAGTTTTCGAAAGTTTGTGATGATCAAGAAGCAACTTACATATATGCTCTTGCATTTCTTTAAAAGCACGGTCTAAAATTTTGTTCTCACTTTTATCTGAATTTCCTCCATTATATATCGTAACACATTCTCTTGACATCTAGGGTACACCGGGGTCTGGGTTTCGAGTAGCCTCATGTTGTACTTATCCATCTTAATTGTGACACTGGCCAAGGCAGTGAGAACTGTGTCATCATGAGTGGTATTGTAATCTCCCTCTTCGTGTGGGTGTCCATCATGACTAAATCCCAGAAAAGCGTCATGGACCAAATCTACAGTGGAGTTCCAAGAAGGGGCGCCACTAACGCTGGATGAGGCATCATGGTAACTGTGCCCTAAGCTGAAGTCTGGTTCTGAGTTGAAGTCTACTACTTCACTGTGCTCATTCCACGTAGTGTAACTCCACATCATATCGTGGTTATACAAGTGTTGAGATATAATATTAATCTCCACAAACTGATGGTTAAGACATTTTCTGCACGGACACCTGTATCGCTTCTTTCCCTGACTATGTTCTTGCGCAAAAAACATAAACTCTCTGATTTCATCCATATACCGCACACCACTTCTATTCCCCAACTATATCCAACTCTTGTCCATATTTAAGTTAATAATTATATTATATAATTTTTTAACCAATAATTATTAATTTAATATACTATATATATTATCAAATTACATAACACAATTAATTAAGTAGCATATATATGCTATAATCAATCTTATACTATAATTAATCTAGCTAATAATATATTATATATATATATTGACGTGTTAAAGGTAACCCAAAAGCTTCCTAGACCCATGACAAATCCATCAACCCATATGAAATGGTCCAACTGTGCATTGCACAGTGCCTGACCACATTTATAATTCAGTAAACACATTGTGACGCCACCAGCGTTCGATCGCATGACGTAGGGGTTCCATATAAACCATTTTTGTGGTGGGATCCAATGCTTCCATAGACCCATTTGTCGTGGTTATTATATTATATTGTTAACTTTATATAAATGCATATACATATTATATATATTAACTAATTATTCTAACATATATTAAACAACTAGCTTAACAATTAATTAAACATACAATTACATTTATTAAACAATTAGCTTAATTAATAATATATTAAACATATATGCAATTAATTAATCTTAACTACCTTGCTTAAACTATTATCTTAACGATTAAAGAACTAATTAGCTTAATCATATTAACATGTTTTAACTAACTAATTAATCAAATTAAACATACTAATTAACTAACCAATTAACTTACAATTAGATTAACAATGCAATAAAACAAACTAGTAATTAAGCTAAGATCACCGGAAACTATATATTCGCCGGAATATTTCATCGAAAAAATTAATCACTGTACGTAATTACCTACGGTATTAAATTCAGAAAAATTAATCAAGAGAAACGAGTTAATATATTCACTAATAAGGAGATAAGTAGGTAAACTAGAACTCCGAAGGTTGAAAAACTGATATTTGATGAATTTTAGCAAGCCGAGATCAGAGGTGGGTGTTGAGTGAGGAGAGAGAGAGGGAGAGAGAAGTTCAGAGAGGATGATGAGATAGTCCAATTTGGAAAAGAATCTGATCTAAATAATTGAGTTTTCTTAGATGATGAAATCATTTGTCGCCTAAGTATAATTTTTCATTGCCTAGGTATACACTTAGCCAACGAAAATAGTTTTGTCGTCTAAGTGATCACTTAGCCGACGAAACCTATATGCTGTCGTCTAAGTGTATACCTAAGAGACAAATATAGTTTTCGACGTCTAGGTTATTAAATCTAAGGCGACAATTTATATAATTCATCGTCTTAGTGATCACTTAGACGACAACACTATTTTCATCGTCTAAGTGTGTCATACTTAGACGAAGAAAACTATTATATGTCGTCTTAGTGTATATCTTAGGTAACGGAACATAATAGTCACCATCTAAATATACACTTAGACGACGAATTATGTTATCTGTCGTCTAAGATATTTCTTAGACAACGAATATCATATTTCGTCACCTAAGTTCGACTTAGCTGACGAAAACTATTTTTGGGAGACGAAAAAAAATTTCGTCATCTAAGTCGTATTAATTGTGTATTTCTTTTAGTGCATCTCACTATTAGAAATACACACTTAGATGATAAAACTTTAACAGTTTCGCCGTCTAAGTAGGTGTTAAACACGAAAATGAAAATATTTCATCGTTTAGGTTCGATTTAGATGATGAATTTTCAGTTTCGTCGCCTAACATTAAGATTATGATTAGACGATGAAACTTGAGTTCTCTTAGACTACTAATTATGTATTCATCGAACATTTCGTCATCTAAGAAAACTCTTAGACGACGAATAAAAGTTCTGTCGTCTAAGTACAATTTCTTAGACGACGAAGATATTATCCGTCGTCTAAAAGCTCAACTTAGACGAAAAATTATGTATTTCATCGTCTAAGAGCTAACCTAGACGATGAAGATAGTTTCGTCGCCTAAGTTTGTACTTTGATGATGAAATGTTACACATAATTCGACGCCTAAGAAAACTTAATTATTTAGATCAAATTTCATTTCCAGATCGAGCATTTCATCTCTTAACATCTCTCAAAACCTCTCAACACCACTTTGGGCCACAATTTTAATTTATGTGATCTTTTCACCTCCAGAGTTTTAGTTTACCCACTTATCTTTTTATCGGTAAAAGTATTAACTCATTTTTCTCGATTAATTTTTTTGAATTTAATTATGTACGTAATAACAGCGACCTTGCATGTTTGCATATTGTATTAATTAATTATTTAATTGTTAAGATAATTGCATGCATGTGTTGATTAATTATATATATGATTAAATATGTTAGATTAATTAGTTAAAAAAATTATATATATGTACATACATATTATTGTGTTATGCAATTTAATTATATAGTATATTAGATTAATTAGTTAAAAAATCATATAATATGATAATTAACTTACGTAGAATTATGGACAAGAGTTAGATACAGTTGGTGAATAGAAGTGACGAGGGGTATATGGACGGAATTAGAGAGTTTTTGTTGTTTACGATACAACATGGTCAAAGAAAGAAGCATTACAGGTGTCCGTGTAGAAAATGTCTTAATCATCAGTTTGTGGTGGTTAATATTATGCCTCAATATTTGTATGACTATGGTATGATGTGGAGTTACACTACATGGAGTGAACATGATGAAGTAGTAGACTTCAGTTTAGGACCAGACTTTAACTCAGGGTATAGTTATCATGGTGCCTCATTCAGCAGTAGCGGCGCTCCTTCTTGGAACCCTACTGTGGATTTGGTCCATGATGCTTTTATGGAATTTAATCATGTTAGACACCAATACGAAGATGGAGATTGTGATACTCCTCATTATGACACAACCTCTATAGCCTTGGCCACTGACACTATTGAGATTGATAAGTGCAACATGATAATACTTGAAGCCCAGACTCGGTGTACCCTGGATGTCCAGAGAATGTATTTCGATATGTAATGGAGGAACTTCAGATAAAAGTGAAGAACAAAATGTCAGATCGTGCTTTTGATGAAACGCAGAAGCATATATAAGTTGCTTCCTGATCATCACAAACTTTCTAAAAACCATTATAAGGTTAGAAAGATCTATCTTGAGCAGCCTCGGCCTAAAGTACAAGAAAATTCATGCATGCAAAAACATTGTGTGCTGTTTTACAAAGAGTATGTACATTTGAACTACTATCATATATACAACCAATCCAAATTTTTGCACCATAATAGGAGGAGTTCAAAGAAGCAAATTCATGTGAATGTGCTTCACTATTTTCCATTGATTCTTAGACTGCGGCGTTTGTACATGTCTCTATACACAGAAGAGGCGATGAGATGGTATGCGGAATAGAGAATAGATGACGATGTGCTCAAACACATGGCAGGTGGGGAGGCTTTTAAAGATTTTAAAAGGGAATTTCCAGACTTTGTAGCAGATGTTCGAAATGTTAGACTCAGACTTTCTACAGATGGATTCAACCATTGGGGTAATAATAACGCTTCTGTCAGTACTTGGTCAGTTATTCTCATGCCGTATAACCTGCCTCCATGGATGTGTATGAACAAAGAATTTAATATCCTTACTCTGCTATTTCCAGGTCCTAAGTTTCTTGGAAAGTGTTTAGATGTGTACCTTAGATCATTGATTGACGAGCTGAAATATTTGTAGGAAAATGGAGTCTCAAGTTACGACAAGTTCACTGAAAAAATGGTAATGACGAGAGCAGTCGTAATGTGGACCATCATCGATTTTCCTGTATATGGGATATTGGCATCTTGCACAACCAAAGAGTACAGTGCTTGTCCTGTCTGCTTGGATGACGTCAACTCCAGTTGGCACACAGAGAAGCTGTATTACATGGGTCATCATAGATGGCTTCCTCATGATCACCAGTGACAATAGGATAAAAAAAATTTCGATGGGACAACATAGAATAGTCATAAACCCCGACAGTGGTCCGCTGAAAGGAATTTTTAAGAGGTTAAACGATTTTTATTTCGGTGTGTTGAGAAATGACAATCTTGTGAAAAAGCTGAATCCTCACTCTCCTTATCATTTTAGATATTGGAATCACATGAGTATTTTCCTTAAACTGCCTTCCTGGTCGAAGTTGAAACCCAGAAACAATCTAGATGTCATGCACATAGAAAAGAATATGTGCGACATCGTGGTGGGAATAAATCTCGGTATTAAGTTCAAGAATAAGTATACTCCCAAAGTGTGAAAAGATCTGAAATCTATAAATTTACGCCATCCATTGTGCTTAAATAGGGATAAAATAGGAGAGTACAACAAGATGTCAGATGCACCTTACACAGTGACGTCGACACTGAGGGATACAATATTCAACTAGTTTAAAAGTGTTTGTTGTCCGTCTAATTATGCAGTGAATATATTTGGATATGTTAACGTTGGAGAACATAAGTTCATTGGTCCAAATAATTATGATTGTCACGTTATGCTGCAACGTTTGATTTCAGTAGTAATTCGACTATATTTGTCCCGTGACATTATCGAACCATTAGTAGCAGTTAGTGGCGGATCCAGTTTTTTTGAGGTTTGGCAAAACTAATTATAATCGAAAGCAAATCATAAGCGAATTTGTAGATAAAAAAAATATTATTACTAGAATTTACCTCATCATGACTAACTTAAGTATAGTCTATAGAAGAGAGCCTATAAAAAAAAGACAAATAAAAAATAAACTCAAAGCAATATTAGGGGCAAAGAATAAAAAAACATAAAAATATAAAAACTTGAGCACCTACACAAATTTTGAGGGAACTTTCCTATCAATCTATCATAGTATTAGAAGTTTAGAACATGGCAACAAAGAAGAGTAGAAGACTATATTATTGATCTATTTCAAACGATGTCGTTCCATTGAGATTTGTACGCTAACGACGTTGTTTTCATCAACAAGATTATTGTTCATCAACAAGATTACTGTTCATCTTCTTCTACACTTTCTGCCTTTATTGCTTGGATTTTCTGCATTTTTCGTCCAAATTAACAATACCCAATCTATAAAACTTGAGTAAACTTCAAATCTCAGGTTGGTCAATTGCCCACCCTCGCCTATATGTGGATCCACCACTAGTAACAGTATGTAGATGGTGGCACATGTTATGCTCTAGAGAGTTGAAGAAGTCAGATGTGGTCGAACTACAATACGAAATTGTCCACATCCTTTGCAAATTAGAAAGGATTTCCCCTATGCTTTCTTTTACATCATGATTCACCTCATGATCCACCTTCCAGAACAAGTGCTGCTTTCTGGTCTGGTCCATTACACATGGATTCATCAGGAAATGTAAAATTAATTATAATATGGTTTTCAGCATATATATATTTTTGTGTTTTTTCATCAAATAATTAATTTGATCATTTTGCTGACAACCCAGACAGTATAAAGGATTCGTCAAAAATAAATCTGCACCGGATGACACCTTAGCAAAAACATACCTAATGCATGAGTATATAACCAATTGCAACATATACCTCAAAGATCCAATCTAGACCACTGCCTCCAATCCATATGCCCGCAATAATCTTTCAGTCGTCACAGATGTTGTACGACCATTAATAGGTGTATCAAACAAATATTAACTCAATAAGAACTTATGGAAGCGCATTGGGCAGTGTTGCGAGGCTGTGATGAGGTCGACCCGTACATGCAAGGTTACAGGAAAAAAATTCAGACAGCCAAACTGAACAAGAGTCATAACTGCATTGAAAAAGTACTTAAGAAGATGTTCCCTGATTATTTCCTCCAATAGGTATGTTTAAACCATATACGTTTGTGATTTCTTTATTTTAAAATTGAGAAATCCGGATGGGAATAGGTGCCCACCGTAAATTAATTTGTTATTTTGGTGTTTGCTTATTTGAAGTGTTTTTTCTTAATTTGTGCATGCATGTTTTTGGGTTTCTTTTGTTTTAGGAGAAACTATGTCAAATTTTTGGTAGAAAATAATTATTTACTCATATATCTTCTTCACAATTTTGCAGATGATCGATCTAGAAAATTTTGGTAACCACGAGGGATGGTGGTTATGGAAATAACAGTTATTGACCTATAAGCTGATCCAACACTATATTTACCCCAGATATTGTCAACGATGTAAAGTTTCATTCATTGAACTAAGATGAAGGAAGATGAACATAAAACAGTGAGATAACTGTTATATGATGAGATTCTAGTTAATATCGTTCAGCTACATTATGAGAATGATATCAACATTTTTATATTCAAGTGTAAATGGTTCAAGCGTACGAACGAAGATTTTAGCCTTTTATCAGTCGATATAAACTCAGTTGGTATGAGAATGAGCTATTTGCTCTTTCCACCTTAGTTAGGCAAGTATTCTATCTGGATGATCCAAAAGTGGGTGAAGGTTGAAAAATAGTTAACCATATGTCTCACCAAGGAATATGAAGTGTAGCAACACTTGAAGGGACGTTGGCGACTGACATTGAAGAAAATAATGACAATGCATATCAATAGCCTACTACTTCCATCATCCCTGACATAAGACAACTGATTCTGTATAATGAACAGTTACCCATACCTGATTATGCCACATATTTTACTCAAAAGGAGATTGATGACCTAGAGAAGAATGTCTTTGAAGAGGAGCTAGAGGATGACGACGACAATGACACGATGTCGTATACGATTTAGACGATGGAGATTATGATGATGAGAATCATTCAGTTGAGAGTGAGGATGATTCAAACAATGAAGATTATGATGATGGAAGTGAATGATATATAAATATATGTAATACGTAATCATAATTAAATAATAGATGGAGATAATTCGATCAAATTCGAATTTAATTTGTATGTACGCGTACGAATCGTTCGAATTTGAATGCATTATAAGGCACTAATTAAAAGAGGTTTATTTAGAGTGTTTGTACAACTTGTTATGACTTATAGGAATGATTTTAGAATAAACAAATGCAAGATGCTTTTATGTTAAAGAGAACATCTTAAACAACGAATTGATAGAAGTTCGTCATCTAAATTCACCTTAGAGGATGAACATTGTTTTGCCATCTAAGAACTACTTAGACGACGAACTTATATTCATTTTGTTGTCTAAGTACATTTATAAACCCTATACCCTAATCCTTAAAGCCTTTCCACTTTTGCCGTCTAAGTAGAGTTTCACAATCTGACCTCTAAGAGCACGATCATGTTAGATTATGAATTATATTCATCAAGGGCATAGACTAAACAATTCTTGGACTATAAGTGTCGACGGTTCAAAAATCGAAGTTACAAAGATTTGTATATCAACGTTTCCATTTCGTTGAAATTTCAATTTTATGGTTGACTACGTTGATCAAATCCTTAACGAACTTCATATTGAATGAAAATTCGTCTACTTACATAGGGAGTTGAAATTAGCACCACCTATTTTACAAATCACAACCCCCCTCATTGATTTCTCTGTGTATTTCCTATACACTTTTGCTTGAAAATGTGAAGAAGAGGGTGTGGTTTGTAAAAAAAGAGATGTCAATTTCACTAGCCCTTACATATTATGTCGTGATGAATATATCTAATGGTTGATTTGTCCAAATTTAATTTTGTTAATATGGATATAGAGTGAATACAGACATACGAATATTTAAGTTTTACAACATTAGTAGATGTATAACAAGTATTAACTCGTCAATCTACTTTTTGTGTCAACTTTTAATTAATTTATATCTAATTGATATATAATGTTTTGATGTAAGTGGAAATGCTCGTAACGTCGAAAATAGTTTTGTGATTAATAAATTATCATCGTTTCCGTCTTTTAAACTTTTTTTGATATTCACAAAACTATATCAATCAAATACCAAACTATACTGAATTGGTGTCAATTTTTTTCTACAATATTATATAAATGTAGTGATTACATTTGACAGTTGATTTCTTTGTATTTTTAGTCAGGTACCTTTTTTTACAAATAGCTCAATAAAATGAAACAAATTATGACTTAGACAACAAAACGCATAGGATTCATCATGTAGATTCCTTCTTAGATGACGAAATCATGTTATTTTGTCGTCTGGCCCTAAATATTTGGCGGGTTATTTTTTTTCCCCCAAATTTTTGGAGAATCTTTTTTAAAATGACTTAGATGACGAAACACCTAGAGTTTGTTGTCTAAGTCGACTTAGGGAACAAAAACCTATTGTTCATCGTCTAAGTTGATAAATAAGGTCGACTAAATCATCTTCTTCTCCAATTTCCCCCTAAATCCCTAAAACAACACATGCCTCTCATTTCTCTCTAACGGAGATTTCCACCCCCCCCCCCACACACACACACCACTGCTATCGTTCCTCTCTCCTCTCTTCCAAACACCATTGAGGTCTCTCTGTCTCTCTCTTTCTCTCTCTCTCTCTCTCTCTCTCTCTCTCTCTCTCTCGCCCCGAGTACACTACTGTCGATACTCTCTCACCTTGATGCCATCACCACCACAACCCACCCACGCCAGCTGCCACTCCACCAATGTCACCACTCCCCGATGCCATCACTCCACCCACGTGGTCTCTCTCTCTCTCTCTCTCAAGGATTACTGTGTTAAATTACATGTGTTGATTTAATGATTTTGATATGTGTTGAATGTGTTGATTGTGATGAATGTGTTGAATTAAGAATCAGATTGTGTTATGAATGTGGGATTGTGGTATGAATGTGATGTTTGGTATGTGTGATTGCTAGTATGTGTTGATGTTTGGGATTGTGAAATTGCAAGTATGATCAGGATTGTAGGATTTCATGTGTGGTATGTGTGATTGCTAGGTCGGTATATGTTGATGTTGGTTAATGTTGTTGAACATATGTGTGTGTTGGATAGGTACTGGATTGGATAGCTAGGTTCGGTATGTGTTGATGTTGGTTGATTTTGATTAAATATATGTTTGTTGAATATATGTTGTTTCGGTTGTATATCTTAAGATGCTTGGCGGGAGGAAGAGGCACAATGCACAAGATAAGAACATCGAATTTCAATCTACAGTACGACAGTTGGGTAGGGGTCAAAACCCAAAGGAGACCGTTACAGCTCCTGCGGCTCCTGATAGGTCACAGTCGATACATAATGCTCCTAATAAAGCGCCGACAGTCTATATAGTCGAGCCATGGATTTCTGCTTCAGACGCTATATTGTCACAAGCTCCCTAATCATCTGTCAGCGATTCTATTTGCTTTAGCGCCTGACACAAAGTGAACAAGAGAGACCCCTCAGCCCCGGTCCCCAAACACATTCGGTGACCTGTAAAGGGAGCTAAAGTTGAGAAGATAGTATAGTCAAGGGGGAAGAAGAACGAGGTGTTGTACGACAATTTTACCAGAGCCCCTCCAACGTCGGAGATGAGCAACTTACACTCGCAACATCAGATCTATTATGCAGAATAACATACGTATGAATGCCCCTTCTTGGGACGAGCTGCCCCATGTCGATAAGTTCAGGGTGTATCGCGAACTCTCGATAATAGGGTATATTTAATTTTATTTTATTTAATTTTATAATTAATAACAAAGCATAGGGTCTAGGAATTGATGTTTTTTATTATTTTTTCCTAGGTATATTTTGACTATTAAGCAAAATTGGAGATATGGGAATCCGTAGAGAAGACTACTATAGATATTTACAAGGATTGGAAGCACGACTTGCATAAGAACTACAAGGAACACAATGCCTCGAGTGTCCACAGAGAGTTGTTGACGGAAAGGGAAGACACGTGAGAATGGTTGGTCAAACACTTTGAGCCCGATAAGTTTAAGGCCCGTCTTCTTTTTCTTTAATGTAATGAAATTGAATCATTTCTTACTTTTAAATATTTATTTATTATTTAATTTCCCTTGTTGTGAAACAGAGAAGGTCGGCGGCCAACACTGCTAATCATGACAAGAAGACGATGCACTATAAGTCGGGCTCCAAAAAGATGATCAACATCACAAAGACTCACAAAGATGCGGGTTTGAAACACTGTTTTCTTGATGTCAGTATGTCTTCTTACTTCAGGCCCGGACAAGAAGATATCGTGAGTTAACGTGGCGTAAGTAACCCCTTTTTTGAAATTGATTGAGTTTAATCTTACGATTGGTTTGAAAAAATTGAATCATGATTATGACATTTATTAGGTTGTGTTATTAGAATTTGGTTTAGTTGGCTAAATTAAACATTTTTCTAAACTTGAGAAATGTAGATGGGAATCGGTGCCCAAGGTTTGTTATTTTGAAATTGGTTATTCAAAGTGTTTTTTTTCCTACAGGTTTTTGGTTTCCTCCATTTTTAGGGGAAACTATGTCAAATATTCTTTAGAAATTGACATTCATATATTGTCCACAATATTAATTTCAGGAGAGGTTGATACAATTGGCCGAGGAATTGGCTCACACACATTCGCAGAACCCGGAGATGATGCATGAAGAGTTGTCTCCTCTATCGAAGGAAACTCAGATCAATATTGCAGATACAGTTTTCGGTCACTGACCTGGGAAGGAGATTCGTGGCCTTGGACGGGCAGTCGAGCGAGACTTGAGCAAGCTTTCGGTTTCTTCAAGTAGTCGTTCGAGTGCTGCGACTGCCAAGGAATGGGTCAAAGCGACCGAAGAGGAGGCTCAAGCGGCCCAAACTCGGACTGATATGTTACAGACTTAGATGGATCATATACTCAAGTTCCTTGAGACTAGGCTAGGCATGGATCCTGATTCTGTTTGTCATCTAAATGTCACGCTTCGAGATTCTGGACATGATGACGATGATCCGAGCATCAGGGAAATCAGCGGAGTCCAAACTCGCGCAGACGTCGATATTTCTGTTTAGTTCGATCGAAAAAGTACAATATTTATGTACAAATTTATTATTTGATATATTCAATGAGTATTTTTCTTAATTTGCTATTTAATTTTAATTCAATTTATATTTCTAAAATAATTGTAAAAAAAATATACAATTTAGATGATAAAATTGAAGATTTCGTCGTCTAAGTGGGACATGTTAGATGACGAATTTGTTAATATTTGTTCGTCTAACAAAAACACTCAAACGACGGAAAAAAATTTGTTGTCTCAAATGGAACTGTTAAACGACGAAATATCAGGATTCAATAAAGTTTCGTCTTAGTGAATTACCATAGACAAAAAAAATATTTCATCCTCTAAGAAATTATACAGGACGAAAATGTTCGTTATCTTTTTCAATAAAATTTTATCATCTAAAAATTTAGATAACGAAGTAAATTTCATCGTATAAGTATTTTATCCTAATAGTACTACAGTACTAAGATACTCATGACCAGCTAGTGTTACAGTTTAGAGTGAACAAAATTCCTAAAGGCTTCATGCATGAAAAGTTTTTTTGTTTTTAAATTAAAACTTCGATTTGGTGGTCCATATATATTTTGGGATCCGGATTCAGTTTCATTTGCTTAGAATCGGATTCAGTTTCATTTGCTTAGAATTGAATTGCACACACTCCAACGACGACCTTAATTAGCTGAATTTGGGTGGACCGCCTATCATTTCCTGGAAAATTGTTGGTGCGCAAGTCTTTCGGCTTTTCAAAAAGGGATGTACATTGCACCTTGTTCCAGTGGTAGGTTCCTGTCCATGCATACTTCAAAAGCAGTCACTAATAAAAGAGTCAGCAATGCATAGTATTCATCTCTATAATTGCTTTACACAATATCTCCCTATACTTTTCTATATATATAGGTGAAATTAGTCCAATTGTCATTTTTGTCTGTCTAAAGCGACATTTTTATAATTATCAAATAATATATGTCAAAATAGTCACTCATCTTTATGTTCACATATCAATTTGGTCACTACTTCTCAAATGAACGTTAAAAATTGAATATTCTGCTAATTTTGAAGGATATTTATGTCTTTTTCATATATTCCATTTTTTTTTAACTGAACACCCCAAGTTTATTTGGGCACCACAAAAAATGGATCTGCGAACTTTCTCTCTCTCTGGTTTCGATCTAATCCAATGTTTTCTATGCTTGTTTGTCAGACCCTCTAGTAGTTTCGGCTTTCAATTCCATCTAACTGCCTCTAGGTTTAGCAAATGGCGTGTGACGTGGAAGCAGTGGTAATCGACAACAGAGATGGCTGTGGCAAAAGACAATGACGAAAAAGTGGAAGAGGGCTTGCAAGGTCTCAGAAGGCTTAGGAAAAATTGAAACTGAATTCGGGTTCAGGGATGATGAGCTAAAAGATCAAGTTCGGGGATGATGAGAAATCAAAATCGAATTCAGTGGTGATGATTGGGGATTTGATGGATGAGAGTGGGTTGTCGCTATCGAAGCTCATGGAGGACATTTTCCACAAGGTCAAGAGAGGAATGAGGTTGTCGTTGGTCTTGGTCTTGGTCTTAGTGGTGATGTCACTTTCGCGATTGCGAAGAAGAGGGTGCTAGCAGTTGGGCAAAGAGAAATGTACGACATAATTTACAGAGAGAGAGGGAGAGAGAGTATAATAATAATGAAATATTGTAAATAAAAGAAGTTGATGAATATCAAGACAAATTTACCCCTTATAAGTCATATAATTTAACGCCTCAGTTAATAGAGTGATCATTTTAATATACTTTGAGCAAAGTAGAGTGATTATTTTGATATATCACATTAATAGTTACCAAACTGTCGTTTTGGGTAAACGTAAGTGACCATTTGATGAATTTTGCCATATATATACCAAGATTTTTGGTGGAAAAGTTCTGTATGTATTGTATATTCGGTGATTTACAAGAAATGTATTTATACATAGGGTTACAAGTGTTACCAAGCTAAATATGAAAACAAGATCATCTAATCAATAGAACATATACATGAATCATGTTAACTAGGGACCCTAAATCAAGGAGGACTTCGTTCCTCAATACTCCCCCTTAAGTTGGAATGGATATTTATGACACTCAACTTGTGTAGTAATGCTGAAAATTGCTTCACGTTCAATGGTTTAGTAAAAACATCTGCAGGTTGCTCACTACTTCTGATGTGCATGGTCTTGATTACGCCTTATGATACATTTTCTCTTACAACATGGTAATTGATCTTGATCAGTATGTTTGGTACGCTCATGAAACACTGGATTTGAAGCTATGTGGAGTGCAGCGTGATTGTTGCAGAATTGCTTTAGTGGTAGCCATGGACCTGTATTCTTCTTCGGCGTTGGAACGAGATATTGTTCCTTGTTTCTTGAATTTCCAAGATACAGGCCCATTGCCAAGAAATATGCAATAACCAGTGGTTGACCTGCGAGTATCCTTGCAACGTGCCTAGTCAACGTCACAAAAAGCCTTACGCTCTAACTGTCTTGTTGATGGAAGCATACCTTGACCTGGTGTGTGTTTGATGTACCGTAACAGTTTGTAGGCAGCTCCAAGGTAAAGTTGTCTAGGTTTATTCATGAACTGGCTGAGTACATGCACTGCATACACAAGGTTCAGCCTTGTGATAATCAAGTAGATAAGTCGACCAACCAATCTTCGATATTGACACATATGACAATTTGGTTCCTTTTCCTTCTGTCAGCTGCACGTTCTGATCGAAAGGAGCTTAAGATGGTTTGGCTCCTAGAAATCCAGAGTCTTCTAGAATTTCAAGTGCATACTTGCATTGACTCAATACTATCCCTCTTCGAGACCATGCCACCTCGATTCCGAGGAAGTAATGTAACTGTCCCAAATCTTTCAACTTCAAACAACTAGCAAGGAATTATTTGGTTTTCAAGATATCTTGCAATTCATTTCTTGCTATTGTGACATCATCGACATAAACCAATAAGGTCGTGAATTTACCTTGATGGCATCAGAAAAAAAGTGAGTAATCATACTAGGATTGCTTGAAGCCACTGATTTTAAGTGCGGCAGAAAGTTTTAGGAACCATTGACACGATGCTTGCTTGAGTCCATAGAGTGATTTATGTAGTTTGCAAACTTTGTTCTCCCCCTTTTGTCCGAAACCAGGAGGAACTTGCATGCACACGTCTTCATATAGATCGCCATGCAAAAATGTGTTATTCACGTCTAGCTGGTAAAGATGTTGGTTCTTCAATGATGAAATGGCAAGTAATACTCGAACAGTTGTGAGTTTAGCCACTGGGGCGAAGGTTTCCCTGTAATCAATCCCTTCAACTTGATTGTACCCTTTTGTCACTAAATGTGCTTTGTACCTCTCCATAGTCCCATTTGGATTGTGTTTGCTCATGTATACCCATTTGCACCCAATTGATTTCTTTCCAAGGAGAAGTGAAACCAAACTCCATGTCTTATTCTCTTGTAAAGCATGAATTTCCTAGTTCATGGCATCTCTGCATTGTGGCTCAAGAACTGTCTGTGAAAAGGATCGCGGTTTCTTAACCAGAGAGATGTTAATAGTAAAGGCTTTATAGGAAGGTGAAAACTTATCATAAGAGAGAACGTGAGAAATGGAGTGAGGTGTACTTGAAGGAGCTTCTTCACTTGAGGAAGACGATGGGAGGTCGCGTGAAGGAAGGACAACCTCAATGTGAAAATCTTGCAACGTGGAGGGTATCTTGGTCTCTCATTGGGATCTAAGGCCTGAGGCTGCGTTGTAGCTGGTGGTTCAGTGTTTATGGTGGTCTCTGTAGATGTTTGAGATTGTTGGAAGTCATTATTTTGTGGAGAGTTGTTGGCAGCGGAAGGTAAGGAAGGTGGATCACAGTTGGATTCCATGATATGATCATCATCAAGGGTTGGTGCGCTGGATAAGGGAGGAAAATAAGGCTAGTATAGTGAACCGATTGTGGAGGAGGAAGAGATATGGTTTGATAAGGAAACTCATCTTCTAAAAATATGACATCTCGGGAAATTAGGGTTTTCTTGTCGTGCAAGCTGTAGACTTTGTAACCCTTTTGACCATTGGGATATCCTATGAAGATGCATTCTTTCGAACGTGGATCAAACTTGGTAGGTTTGAGTAGATGAGTTAACACAAAACACCGACAACCAAAAACACATAAATGGGAATAATTCGGTGTTTTATTGAAAAGCTTTTCAAAAAGTGTCTTTCTTTGTCACAATGGAGTGGGTGTTCTATTGATCAAATATGCAGTTGTAAGTATGGCATCACCCCAAAACTTTTTAGGCAAGTGAGATTGGAATAGAAGTGCAGGAGCAACATTCAAGAGATGATGATGTTTGCGTTCAGCAACACCATTTTGTTGTGGTGTGGTGACGCAACATGTTTGATGCAGAATGTCTTTGGATGAGTAAAAATTAGTGCACTTAAATTCTGGACCATTATCACTTCTAACAACTTTGACTCTTTTATCAAACTGAGTTTCAACTAGAGTGATGAATGATATGAGAAGTGCTCGTGCCTCAGATTTGTGACACATGAGATAAATCCATGTAGCTCTAGAGTAATCATCAACAATAGTTAAGAAGTAATTTGCTCCGAAAAGAAATGAAACATGATAACCTCCCAAATGTCAACATGGATTAATTCAAAGTATACATTGCTAAAAGAAGTACTCAAAGAAAAAGGTGTTCTAGTTTGCCTGGCTAAAGGACAGATTGAACAATTACTTGCATCATAAGAATTATTGTGTAAATATGGGACAAGTGACAATACTTTGCTAGAGGGGTGACCTAATCTTTGATGCCATAGCTCCCGGATTTTGACTTTGAGCACATTGCATGTTCCTTCCCTTGGCATCATGAGGCAGTAGAGTCCTTCACGTTTAGCTCTCGTCCCAATCTTCCTCTATGTGCGAAGGTCTTGTATGGAACAAACTTTCTTAATGAATATTGTGATATAAAACAAGTCTAATGCAAGTTTGCTGGCAAATATGAGGTTGAGATAGAATAATGGGACACAAAGAACATTGTGGAGTGTAAAGTGTGGAGAAAAAGACACGATCCCTATGTGAGAGACTTGCAAGGTAGTGTTATTAGGTAAGCACACTGTTCAATTGTGAACTGGTCTAGAGGATGTGGAAAAATCAGACCAGTAGACTATATGATCACTTTCTCCACTGTCTAGAATCCAGGTCACATTTTTATCATCCTGTGTAAGTGAAAAAGCTTTCATCTCTTCATAGTTTGGAACATTACCAATTAGATTGGTCGAGGCATTGGTAGAGGAGTTCAGCATTTCAAGTAATTGGCGCCCTTCATTGGTTTTGCCAGCAGCAGCCTTCACTTTACTCAACAACTCCATCATTTGTTGGCATTCATTTTATGAGAGTGAGAATTTTGGTGTGTCTCCTTTACTCTCACTAGTGAAATTCACCTTTGAGTTCAAGTTGCTTTGTCCTTCTCCCATCATCTTCTTCTTTGTGTGACAATAGTTATATGTATGCCCATTCCTTTCACAATCGGTGCACTTGAGATATGCCTTACAATGTTTGGTATAATGGTTGTCTACCTTGCATTTTTCACAGTACTTTGCTCCTGCCACAAATTTGGAGTCACAAGAAGTCTTTTTTACTACAAAAGCCGAAGCTTCTGTTTGAGTTGTTGGCTTATCATTGGATACCTTTTGTTTCTCGTGACGTAAAACCATTGCATAAGTCTTGTTGAGTGTTGGAAGCGGCTCCATTACGATGATATTGCTCTGAGTCTGCATGAAATTCTCATTGAGTCCCATAAGAAAATTCACGGTCTTTTGCGTCTCTATATAAGACCTGACTTCGGTGGCAACTTCACACGTGCAAGCTGGAAAATTGCAAAGTTCATCTTTCTCATCCCACAGACCTTTGAGCCTTGTAAAGAAAGCAGTCACACTGCTCGTGCCCTGTTCACAATCATGTATGGCACTCTCAATTTCGAATAGAGCCACTGTATTAACTTGGGAAAATATTTCCTTCAGCTTTAACCACATACCTCGTGCATCCTTACAGTGTCTCACGCAGCCCATAATTTCCTTTGACATAGATCCTAGTAATCGAGCCTTTACTAGCATGTTGCATCATTCCCATTGCAGTTTCTCAGAATCGTTGTGAATTGGTTTGATAAGGGTTCCGTCAATGCAACCATTTTTGTTTTTGCTGGTGAGTGCCATAGTCATCGACTGCGCCCAGTTCATGTAGTTGTCTTCCATCAAAGTTTGTGTAACCAGAATGACTCTTGGTTGATCTGATTGATGGAAGAAAAGAGGATGATTGAAATTCTCCCATGGTGTGGGGGCTTTGGAGGAGTTCTCCTTCTTGTTGTCTTCTCTATCCATGATGTAAGTTGTGATTTAGGTTTGTTAGGTTCTGAAGAGCGAATGCTCTGATACCATCAAGAGTTTTTGTGGAAAAGTTATGTATGTATCGTATATTCGGTGATTTACAAGAAATGTATTTATACATATCGTTACAAGTGTTATCAGACTAACTATGAAAACAAGCTCATCTAATCAATAGAAGATATACGGAATCCTGTTAAATAGGGACCCTAAATCAAGGAAGCTAGACTTAGTTCCTCAATATTTTTCTTACTAACAATTTTGCCATATTTATATATTCTTACTATCTCTTAGATTCATTTCCTTCACCAAAACAAACCATATGAACTACATTCTAATAGATAAATTACATTTTAACATGCATGAAATATATGATCGATTGGCCAGCTGAAAAAACTAATCAAGGGTGTGCTCGTGGACAGAGACATGATAACAAGACTGAATTTTGGTCTGGAAAGATGAAGACATGTAATGGGAATCCAGAATGGCCCCTACTACCTTCCCAATTGAGAACGAGTCTGCAATAAGAGACAACTTTATGTACGTACCAGCAGTAGTCACTACTCACTGACTATGCCACCAATGTTTTGATTCTTTTCTCTGCAAAGAAAAATAAAAGTCATTGCTTTAGATGTTCACAATCTGATCTATCAAAGCACCGTGCATGACATGCACCTTCTGAATGGCACCAGAAACAACAAACATGTTATTCATAAGAATTGATTGATATCATTTTTTCTTATTTATTCAGTTATTCTGGTAGATATTTTATTACTGTTTAGTCATCGAATTTGGAAGCACAATTTTGATTGTAAAGTGTACTATATTAATTCTACAAGCATTTGAAGTTTTATGGCCAGTTTCGCAATTCTTCGCGCTGTTGGATCTCATTTTTATTAATATAATACACATATTTGTGTTGTAAAGTAGCTCTACTTAAATCCCATGTATATGAGAGAAAACCCAAAAAGCGAGAATCCCTTACCTTTCTCGTCCAGCTGCCCAGGCGGTGGTGTCGGCCTCTAGCCTCACCGGTGTGCTGTGGGTGTGGCCGGATGAGAATTTTGTTGCCTCGTGGCTCATGTGTCCATTGATAGACGGGGTTGTCGGCCGAAGTTCGAGGGAAGGTATGGGCTCTACTCTAGTTTGGAGCTGTCGCAGAGAGTGTTGTGGAGAAGATCGGTCACAGGGAGGGTTGGGGAGTGTTGGGTTACACCTCTTCCTTCAGGGCATTGCATCGTTGCCGGAGAGCGGCGTTTTACAGCATGGAACGCGTTCCATTTGGCTTTGGGTGCTAGCGGTACTAGATTGGGTGGCATGGAAGTTGGTCGTAACAACTCAGGTCTTGATCGGCGCAGGTCGGTCGGAGTTCGTTGGCGGCGCGAGACATGGGAAGCAGTTAGTGTTTATGCGACAGATGCATGGTAAAGTTTGGGCCTGTTACTTTTCCTTGATTGGGGTTTGAAGTTGGGTTTGAGTTTTTACCCTATGTCCAGGTTGTTGGATTTTCTTAAGTATTTGGTATTATTATTTTCTTTTAAATATTAGTAATGTTATGCCAATAATAAACCCTTATGATATGTGGCTAGGGCTCTAGTCAGGCGTTTTAGGTTGGTTGTATGTGTGTGCACTTTGAGTGCCTTGTCTGTTCTAGAGATGATGCGTTCTATTAAATGGATACATTTTCCTAGTAGTAGGATGAAACGTAATGCCGACGACTTGATTTTTGTTCGACAACATACTAGGGAAGCTGGTAAAATAAGGGTATGGATTGAATGCTTTTGCGGGGGAAGCAATATGACATTTCCAATGTGTCGCCACTATTATAAAAGTGGATAGAATAGTCTGTATGACATTCTCTGCTAATTGGTACATGTTTGATTATATAATTAGTGTAGGATGTTTTGTGACTATCTAAGATGTTCTATATGTGCTCATTATAATATAGGGTTCAGATTTTATGTCTCCCATATGTATTCAACAATTTCATTAGTAAATGTTTCAGGGCTGCCGCACCTGCCCTTATTTTTTTAAAAACACATATTTGTAGGTCCATCATAAAGCGTAAAAGTATATTCCCAAAAATTACTCTAGGTAGAATATTAGTGTCCAGCTAGCTCATAATATCTCAGTACGATCCAGCATACATATAATATTATTCTAATTAACTTCCCAATTTGACCATGCAGTAAGTATATGGTCATTTTTTTTCTCATGAGAAACCATTGGCCATTTGGTTGGTCTTTCTAGGATCGAAATTAAGGGACTAGAGGGTTGAGCATGCATGATTTAACTTTGTAACTAAAGTGCATAAAGTGAGACTCCCACAAGCTACACTCAACAATAAGACGTGAAAGTTGTAATTTTATATAGAATTCCCCAAGTAATTGAGTGCCCTACCTTATACTTTCCTGTGCCTATAAATACAGGCATGTGCGAGAGAGTTGAACCACCATTGAGAAGTACTAGCTAGTTGATTAGAATTAAGTTGCTTCAATTAGTTTGTTACCTCCAAATTAAGTCCAAGCTCTTGTGCTTCCATGGCCCCAATTCCCTTTTCTCCTCGCAAGGTTGGTCACATTGATGATGTCCAAGAGCTGAGAAAGACTAAACCTTCCACAATTCCTGAAAGATTTGTAAGGGACATGACTGAGAGACCAACAGCTCTAGCCACTTCAATACCTTCCTCCAGTGAAATTCCCACTGTCGATTTCTCAAAGCTTTGCATGGGAAACAAAAATGAACTCGGAGCCGAAATCTCTCAGCTTGCAACTGCTTGCAAGGACTGGGGATTTTTTCAGGTATATACACACATATTTGCAGCTTTGTATTACAATATATATAAGAACATCATGCATGCATGAGCCTCCACAAATTAGTTATAGATTGAAAGCTCTAACTTTAACTATAATATTTATGATATGCAGGTGATAAACCATGGGATTGATCTGAGTCTGCTTGAGGCCATAGAGAATGTAGCTCAAGATTTCTTCATGCTACCTTTAGCAGAGAAACAGAAGTATCCAATGGCTCCTGGAACTGTTCAAGGATATGGCCAAGCTTTTGTGTTATCAGAGGACCAAAAGCTTGATTGGTGCAACATGTTTGCTCTTGGGGTTGAACCTAAGTTCATAAGAAACCCAATACTTTGGCCAACAAACCCAGAAAAGTTCAGGTAATTAATTAAAAGTTTTTGGCCTTTTGCTTTACTTTCACATACAATTTAGTTCAAGGCATTCTGTTTTCATCAATTAAAATGAAAAGGTGTTCTAAACAGTTTTATTTCGTTTTCCTACAGTGAAACTGTAGAGGTCTATTCAAAAGAAGCGAGGAAACTATGTCAGAATCTTCTGAAGTACATAGCCATGAGCCTTGGCTTGAAAAGTGACATGTTTGAGAAAATGTTTGGTGAGGCTGTGCAAGCAATAAGGATGAACTACTACCCTCCTTGTTCAAGACCTGACCTTGTTTTAGGCCTAAGCCCACATTCAGACGGGAGTGCCCTAACAGTTCTGCAGCAAGGAAAGGACAACGTAGTAGGACTCCAAATCCTCAAAGATAACACATGGGTTCCTGTCCAACCTATTCCCAATGCTCTCGTCATCAACATTGGGGACACTATAGAAGTGAGAACCTCAATATCAGAAACTATTATCATAATATATATATATATAAAGTTTCTTAGTTTTATTTATTTTAAAGTATTGTATATTGTTTGTCTTGGTTATTTTCTAATTGACATAATTAAACATCATTACGTACAGGTTCTTACAAATGGGATTTACAAGAGTGTGGAGCATAGAGCAGTGACTCATAAGGTGAAGGACAGGCTTTCAATTGTCACATTTTATGCTCCCAGCTATGAGGTAGAGCTTGGACCTGTACAGGAACTGGTGGATGAAAACACACCATGCAAGTACAGAAGATACAACCATGGAGAGTACAGTAAACACTATGTTACAAACAAGTTGCAGGGAAAGAAAACACTTGAGTTTGCCAAGATTCAAAGCAAAAGTTCAAATCAGCAGGAAGGACCCATGTACTAGTAGTATCTTTGTATGCTGTAGCTCCCCAAATCTTGTATATAGGAAGTTAATTAATTAGTCGATCAAGAATGTACATTTGGTGGATCATGCATGTTGTGGAAAAGTAGTTTAAATTAATGGGTGCACTGTTTATATGCAAGTCATGTGTACTCAAGAAGGCTAACGTGCAGTTAATGGAAGCTAGCTTATGGGGTACGTATTTGTGTTCTTTTGTTGTCAAATTGTGCTCCTTTTATTTCTATATGCCTTGAGCATCTTCAATGATAGCTCTTTATTTTTTTCGACGGATTTGTCGAAAATTAACACTGATCGAAGTACGTTTGCGCTCAAATTAAACCTTTCGGATGTCATTCGATCATTCATCATTCATCATTCACTTTCAGGATCGCACACATTTATATAACTTATACATATCAAAGTCCGTACGTTGTGGCGAAGAGATCACTCATGTTGCTATACGCCTTGCATGCATAGACGACTCAGATGATATGAGATCATACCAACAACACTCACACCAGCCGATCGATCAGACACTCCCCTAATTTCTTCATACGTAAGATCGATAAGAAACTGCAAGTTATGTTTAGAGTCCTCTACTTCGGTCGACACTCAGGATCATCTTTCCTGTAGGGTTTATTAAGGGTTAGCCGGTTAGGGTTAATTATGAGTCTTCAAACCCGACTATGGCTATTTAACCATTTTAACCCGATCATAATGAGTTTTCTAGCGAGGGCCAATGATCAACCTTACAAGGTATATACTTCAAAGATACTCAGACAGTGTGAGATGCTACCAAGCTAGTAACAAGCACAAGAAAACAAAGAAGAATGAAACTGCAGGACAATGACACTTTTTACTGATTCCCTGTATAAGATTCCTAATTAACTAATATAGAAACAATTCAAGCATGCAATCATATGCAGGAATCCCACACCAGCAACCTGCAGCCCATAATATATTCTTCAATAATCGAAAAAGAAGCATGGACAAAATTATCGGTGTTCCATTGCTGGACAGAGAGAGGTAGCTTTTTCTCAGTGGTGGGAAAGAAGAGAGGGAGAGGGCCATGTCTGTGTTTTTGTTGATGTTCGACCATTATTCAAGGAAGGGGAAGCACTGAGAAACTTGTGATGCACCCCCCCCCCCCCTGGGGACTTGAGTGATAACAAGACTAACGTACGTACAACTACTACTCAACTAGCTAGCTAGGGGCTAGGGCACAAAGTTCAATTGTGCCACTTCATAATGTTAAAGTTCAATAAAGAAATCAGCCTATTCTGGAAAAGGAAGCTGTGATGCAATTGGAGCGGATCCATACACAGCGCTGTGTAGGTTATAGTCCACGGTCTTTTTCCGACAAAGTCTTCCTAAAAAAATATGACCCTACTTTGTAGCCTCCCTGATTCCCAGATTCTCTCGCCAAGCTTTATTCAAATTCGTTCAATTTTGATTTCACGTACAAAACTTCTGTATTTCTTATCCTTTTATTAATTTATCTGAAAGAATTGAGAGTTTGCTTTCCCTTTCTTTTGAGAATCAGAGGTAGTTTGAGACTTTGAGAGCGCATGGTCTCTCTCTATGTTGGAAATGTGCTGCTATTTCCCTTAGTTAAGTTTGGCCTACAAACTTAGCTCATTTGGACTTAAATCAAACTTGCATACAATTTTTGTTTTTTAAATAAGACAATTTAGTTAAGATCAAATCAATTGTGTAGTGATAATATTTAATTAGTAGAAGTTAACATCCACATATATGTATATAATTGGGTCATTATAAGATTTATTTACTGATTTTATTTGAGTTTAAGTTCATGTATATATTATCCCATGTTGTTAGCAATTATTGGATTCATTCTTGTGTTTATATACAAATGACTTTGTTCATATACAAACCACAGAAGAAAAAAAATTGTGCGCTACACAGTACAGCCCACGATATTAAAAAATCTTAGATTCGTCCTGATGTTTTGTGAAACGTTGGGGGAAATGTTTACCCTACCACATCAATCAAGTTTGACATGTGCAAATTGAACAACAAAAAGACTAGCTACAAAGCCATTCATGATGAAATTTGTTTAGTGGAGTTAGATTGTCTAAGGGTAGCTAGCTAGCTAGAGGAGCATATATATAGAATAATTAATCGATCTTCAGTACCATGGCACTCATTATTTCCTCATCGGTCACCAATTCACCATGCCAGTGGATCCACAGATTTGAGAATCACAGTACGTTCCAGTAGTGTTTCCTTCTATCGATCGTCCATATTCATTTTAGGGTTCCCTATCTATCTTTTAACCTCATTTACAAACTTCTTCTCCGGATCACGCGATCATCTCTACATGATCCCAAGAACTTGATCTGTCATTCTCCATCTCGATCTAATTAATGCTTGTTCTTGCTTGATGATTTGTCTCCATATATAGTAAACCCACCCTAATTCGTTTATTTGTATTTTTAACAATCGTATTTAGTTTGAAAAAAATCTTGAAACGCGTAATTAATGTTAATTTGGGACATTTGCATATATACAAGAGCTAGTTTTGTTGTAACTTGACACATGCGTGATCAAGGAGCAAACGTCAGGGCCGGCCCTGAGTTTCAGGGGGCTCTAAACGGTAAAAAAATTTGGGGCCTCACATGTAATGATAGAAAGAAAAAAAAATGTAACAAAAACTCAAATGTATACTAAGAATATCGTTGTTTTACAAAATAACCTTCAAGCTATTTAAAAGACCACTACTCAAACATAACTCTTGTTGCATTTTTTGAAGCAAAAGTATTGATTAAGCTCTCATATTCAAGCTTGTCAACAAGATACTTTTCAATCGATAACATAGCCAAATCATTCAATCTTTCTTGTGACATGGTTGAACGAAGGTAAGACTTGATCAACTTCAATTTTGAGAATGTTCTCTCAGCAGAGACAACTGTGACTGGAATTGTTAGAAGAATTCTGTAGACAATCCAAGCATTGGGATAACAAGCCTCAAGATCTTTCAAAAAATTCAAAACCTCAACTGCTCTTTTTGTTCCTTCTGGTACAGCTTCGCTTAAGCGACGTAGTTCCAAGAACAATTCAAACCCATTGATGTCTGAAATATCTCCATGCTTCAGTAACTTTTCAAGATTCGAACAAAAGTTCATCAAACTCGTTTTATCAGCAGACATCAACTCCTTAAAATCAAACAAGAGTCCAAAATCGACTTTATATTTCTTAAATTGTTCAAACCTACTTTCAAGTGAAGAAAGAGCTTGATCAATAATGTAAAGGAAGTAATTAACCTTGAATGATTCCATTGCTGATTGTGTCACGTCTTCGGTATCAACTATATCATTGTCATCAAACCACCTCTTTGGTTTACTGATTCTCTTTTCATGAAATGAGGCAGTAATTTTCATCGTAGTTGCAATCTCTTCAGCTTCAATCAAAGATTTCTCAAAATCTGTTTCTCTGTATGTTTGCAACCATGACATGAGACTTTCCAGTTTACTAATAGCATAATCAATGTGCATATCTTCGGTCTGAAGAATTTTGCTCACAATATTAATCTGATCCAATAAATCATACCAAATAACCATACCAAAGAGGAACTCAAAATTCTCCATCTCATGTGTTAGTAATGAACCAGCTTCACTCCTTGTTCTAGAATCATCACCATATTTTTTCATGTGAGCTAAAGCATCTCTTATTTGTGGAGCTTGAAATCTGATTGCTTTCACACTTTCAACACGACTTTCCCAACGAGTTTCAGACAATGGCTTAACTGTCAAGCCTGTCACATGCTCTCTAAAAACTTTCCATCGTTTTGTAGAAGATGAAAAGAATGAATAAATTCGTTGAGTTGCTCCAAAAAAGGAATCAGCTTTCTCACAACAAGTTGCCATATCACATATTGCAAGATTGAGACTATGAGAACCACATGGAGTATACAATGCTCTAGGATTTACCTCAAGTAGTCTTTTCTGCACCCCATTGTGTCTTCCTCTCATATTAGCTCCATTGTCGTATCCTTGTCCTCTTATATCATTAAGATCAAGCCCAAGAGAGTCCAATGCAGCTGTAAGCTCGTTAAAAAGTCCAAGCCCTGATGTGTCATGCACCTGTAAAAATCCTAAAAAGAATTCTTCTACAACAATTGGACATGCCGAAACATTAACACATCGTACCACAAGAGACATTTGTTCATCATGACTAGTATCAGGAGTGCAATCAAGTATAACAGAAAAGTACTTTGCTTCTTTGATTCTTGCAACAATAGAAACTTTTACCTCACTTGCCAGCATCTGAATCATTTCATTTTGGATCTTGTGGCTCAAGTAATGGTAATGAATCTTCTTTTTACCAATACGTCGAACATGTTCATCCATCACAGAATCAAATTCTGCAATCATCTCAATCATCTGTAAGAAAACTCCATTGTTGTCCTCATACAACTTCTCACTATTTCCACGGAATGCTAGATTATTCTTTGCAAGTCTCTTCACGACAGCAAGGATCCGTGCTAGTAATTTCCTCCAGTGCTCTCTCTCTTTGTCTATTTGTTCTTCCACGGCTCGATCAATTGTTTTTTTTTTCTTCAATCTTTTCTCTAACTCAATCCAACTAGTAAAACAAGCAATGTGGTAAATACTCTTTTCATGAGTTGTAAGTCTTGCACCCATATTTTTCCAATCTTTCACTCCTTCATTTTCAAATTGGCCAACAAGCATCTTGTTGCGGTCTTATTTAAACAACTTACAACAAAAACAATATACCTTGTTCACGGATTCTGAGTACACTAACCACCGGCGATCTTGCTTTTCCCCGTTTGGTAAGATACGGATGTAATATGATGGGTTGAAGTGTCTATCTGAATCATCTGTAGGATAGATGACATCACTGACTCGTTTTGGCCCTCTTTCAGTTGAGAACTCTCTAAAATTATTCTTCATCTTGTCCCAATTCGCTGGATCATCAAAATCAAATGAGTAGACAATTTCTTCTGATGCTTCTTGCTGACTCTGCTGATCACTTTCTATTCCCACATTCAAAGGTTGATTTTCTTCTTCTTCTGTGGGCAGAGTCTCCTCTTCAATTACATCTTCAGTCGTAGCTTCATTAGCCTGACTTGCTTCCTCATTCTCATTCATGAGTTGATCATGTTCTTGTTCATTGGCACTCCCTTGTGCCTCAATATTGTTTTCATTCTCAAGTTCCTTATTTGTCACAGTATTTTTTGAAGTTTCTCCTTTTTTAGTGAAGAACTTATTGAGAGAACCCGCTTGAAGTCTTTCTAAAGCTTTTCTTCTCTTCCTTGCTTTCTCTTTTTTTGCTCCGGATGGATACTTTCTTTTAGGAGCCATATCAAGTCTGCAAAATCGCATACAAATGATACAATACAAATGAGTACATCAACAAATTATTTAAAAACGAAAAGAATTCCCAAACCGTGTTAATCTATTCACCCAAACAAATTGATGTTCAATACTTCAATGTTCAATTGTTCATAACTTCATATACTGATTACAGTAGCAAAAGGATTAAAGGAATAAAGGATTAATCTCTAATCAAATTCTTAATTCTTAGAATGAAAATAGATTAGAAGTTTACATCAATGCAAATTAAAGAGATGATTTGAAAAGAAAAATACCTGAATGCAAGACGAGATGATCAGATGAATGAGGAACTTGCGATGATCAGATGAATGCAAGATGAGATGATCACTCTGTGTCTCTGTTCACTCTGTTGCTCTAGCTGTAGCAGACAAGACGATTGAGATCAATGAGATGCAATAAAATAGCAGACTTTTGGGTATAGCCATAGGGTTTTATTTTAGTTTGGGCTTACCTACTGTTTCCTTGTTTGGGTTGGCCTATTAGAGTATTGGTTACGTACGTTAGGTACGTAACTATGTAAGTGATATCTTGCTATTTAAATAGTTTTATATATATATATATATAATATAAAATTTTCAAATTTGGGGGCCTCAACATTTGGGGACTCTAGGCACCGGCCTATATGGCCTATACCCAAGGCCGGCCCTGGCAAACGTTAAAGGTGAGCTCGACTTACCTCATTCATGACAATTGACACAATTGATATGAAGATCCCACTAACGAATGGACCCATCGAGTGCAAATTTGTGCCGTTTCAATTCTAACTCTCCATTACCATCAGCAATTGTGGGATCTTCACGACCCTCCTTTGCCCCCAAGGCAGATATTTAAGCATCATTTTTCAATAAGCTCTTTGGTTGGTTGGAGAATTTACAAGTGTGATCTCAGCAAATGGGTCCGCAGATCCAAGTTTGAATCACTTTAATTATGAGTTGCCAATACCAAACTTGATGAGACTAGTGATCGATCGATTTGTAACAAGCTAGAGAATGGGAAGAGCTTTAGAAAAAGTGCGCACCAATAAGAAGTCTAGAGGAGGGAGAGCTCCCAATTAATTATGGGAGCAATTTTTTTCTGGCCTTCAATCACCATTGCAAGGTTGAAATGTGATCCAAGCTAGACAACCGTTGATTTTGCTTCTGTCAGTTACATTACCATCGGTACAATTTAATTTGGCATATGTAGTTTGTATGATGGCTAGATATATTCATGGAACTTGAACATCCTTGAGAAACTTAATTTGTTTGTGTGCATAATTATAATGTGCAGATCCGAAGTCTATAATGAACGTGTAACCTAAAATCTCATCAGTCTGTTTTCTGATCCATGCTTCTGTGTTGTCTGGCTCTATATAACCGAAAAATCACGAAGAATCGAAATATCCATAACTTGATCACATATTGGTTTAATGGTACCTCTCTACGCTAACAGAAAACAAAACCAAATGCATGCAGACGAACTTGAAGTTTACATGCATGTTAAATGTATGATCACAAGCTTAATTAGTTAATTATTTGGACTTCTCACAGGTGCTGTTTATGTTTTGATTCTATGTCGTCGAAATGAGCACTCAACTGAGATTTGTGATATGACCAAAACATGCATCAAATATTAACACAAAGTAGACACTTAACACATAATTCAATCATATGCAATTTAAACCCTTTTTGTGTAGATGTAGCATTGATAAGTAGGGTATCGTTCTAAACCGGGGATTGAAGGGTGCATGCAATTCTTGTGTAGTAAAAGGGGGGTATAAAAGAGTTGATTTTAATTTCCTAAATTTTCTTTCTAATTACTAAAAAACGTCAATCGCATAGCAAGTATTCCTAGGACTCTATCATGCATCAACTCATAGACAAGCAAACACATAAGAAAATCCCAAAAACCCTTACCATATTTTCGACAAAAACCTAATTAATTACATGTGATCATCATATTCAACCTAACCAATTTTCTCTACCTAATTAAGCTACCTTCGAAATTTATGCTCCTACTTCTTATTATTAACATGCCATGTGGTTTAAAGCTTAACGCCTTAAAATCTAATAATCATTGAATAACTTCCAGGCGAAAGGTTAAAACACAATCATCCCGCACTACCCAACGCATTAAGAACTAGACATAGCATGCCTCAAACAAAACTAAGAACATAAACACATGGAAGATATACTCAAGTAAGTATTAAAAATCCAAAAGTATTCACCAAAACCCAATGTCAAACAAAAAGAGTACAAGAACAAAATATGACTACGGAGTAAAGGGTTAATGGTTACACTTTGAAGAAATCCCGCTTAAAGCTGCAAACTCCCAAGGTGTAGATGACTCCAAGGATGGTGGTTCTCACTTGTATGGACTTAACATGTGCAAGCGATCCGAGTGATGGTGGATGGCGGTATAGTCAACTTCGTGCTTGGCCTTGGTGTTTGAGGGAGAGGGTGGAGAGTAATTTTGCAGAGCTTAGGCTTAGAATATGTGATGATCCACTTTGAGGCCGAGCTCCCCAATTTATAGAAGAAGATTAGGTCTTTTCCTACCAAAACAAGACTTTCCTTGTGTACCCGGGCAAATCTGACAGTCTGTAAAGATTTGCACTTTCCCGGAGTTTTACATATTCGAATTGCGTGATTCTTACGGAATTGGAAAGATATTTTCGAGAGCTATAAAATATCTTCATTAATCACCTCAATCGGAGTTGATATGAAATTTCTACAGCCTGTCGAAGTTGACCCATCTGCACAGGCAGATTCTGCTTTCCTTATTCTTCATGATTTCCTTCTTCTTTTGACTTTGGGAATCCTTTTCCTACCAAAGCTTGATCTCCACGAAATTGGCTGATTGGATCTTCATATTTGGGCTATCTAAATGGTCTTCTAATTAATTGGACCCATTTTCATTTGTTCTTCTTCAAGATCCTTCCGGAAGCTTTCAAATCCTAGTCAACGTAGGAAAGGTTTTCCTAGTCAACCAATGATTTCTTTTTCTCCTCAAATTTTCTCCTTTCTTCCTTGGAATTTCGAACCAATTTATTTTCTCCATTATTTTGTTGCGTTTTGCGTGCTTGTAGACTCCTTTACTCCGTCTCTTTTGGTCAACACCTGAATTTAACAAAATAAGTTAAAACTAATAAAACTAAGCAATTATCAAAGTAAAAGTGTAGGGAAAATACATTAATTAATATGCATAAAATGCGTAGATCAATTTGCTAACAACATTGATTGATTTGGCTTCCACATTACAATTAACGGCTGTCAGCTACCTAATTACTTGAGCACTAATGGGAGCTTTCTCCTTTTCAAGAATATATATATGAGTATGACCAGTAAATTCACATCTTAATGAACACTACTACAGGGCCGGGAACGAGGCGACAAAGATGATTCACCGCGCAAGCTCCTTATTGGTCGCTTTGATGGTTGGTGACTTTTTTTTCGTCGCTTAAGCATCGTCGGCTGATACGATTTTTTAGATATCCCTATTATTATGTAATATTTATCAATGTATTATTATGGCAAATAGGGGTCATTACCCGTTGAAAATTGATGAAACTAAGCGTTAGACGCAAACAAACACTAAAATCAGTTTCCTGACAGACTCGGCCTACAGACACTAACCTAATTAATTACCTAACCTAGACTCAACTAAAAATTACAAAAATAATACTGGGCACACTAGACACAGTGGAAGACTACCACGTAAAATTTTAATGGATTCGGAGTTGATTTGATATGCTAAAAAAAATAAACAAAATAGATGAACGCAGGAAATCAGATTTGAAAAAGTGACGAAAATCAATAAACAAAATAGTTAAGGAGAATGTTCTCCACCATCGTCACTCCATCTAGACAATATATGCTCAACCTAATAATGTCATTCCAATGGATGCAAGTTCTTAGGAAGATTCAATTATGCTTAGAACACAACCTATTACCTAATCTTTCACTACCACATTATGCACCATTGTCGGCGAGAAGGAAAAAAAAAGGCCGACGACGGAGCAAGTCGCCGGCAATAACGAGCATTGCCGGTGATATGAACCGTCGCCGGCAATAAGATCAAAAAGTCGCTGGCAATGGTCAAAATTATTGCCGGCGACCTTCTCCGTCGCCGGCAATAATCTCTCCACCATTGGAATGACAATAAGTTTCCACCATTTCCGGCGATTTAATGAATCGCCGGCAATACCTCTTATATCAGATCCAGATCGCAGCAACTCATTCATTTGGGTAGAGAAAAATCCGGTGAAATCGAAAGAAGGAAAACGCTCTGAAATCCTTGGGTATTGTCAAAAGGCGTCGAAAACCCGCTCGGGGCGCTATATATATATACGTAGCTATATATAGGTACGTATTTACGTATGTATATATATGTGTGTTGATTTAATTAGATCGATATATATATATATATATGCATGCATGTGTTGATTTAGAGTTTAGATATTGATTATTGGTTTGATATGCAAATAGAGTGGATATATTGTTGATTTCGAGTGATTGACTGTTGATTTTGAGTTGATTTGAGATTATTTCGATGAAAATATGTTAATTTGTGTATATATATATGTATGGATATAAAATTATTTTGTGAATATTAATTGTTAATATGTCTATATATATACATGCATGGTAATTTGTAATTGTGAATTGTTGGTATATATATATATTTTAATTTATATGCATTATGCATGGGTCGACTTTTGTTAATTAATCGGATGAATTCGAATGTAATTAATGATGATTTATTAATTAATTAGTAGTGAATGTGTATATATATATATATACATATTTATAGTACGTAATGTTAGAATTTTTAGGATGGACAAGAGTTGGATGAGCCTCGAAAGATGGGATGCGAGATATTACCATGGAATTAGGAGTTTTGTGGATTTTGTGAAGGCTAATTTTGGAGACACTACACTTCATTATTGCCCGTGTAAAGAATGTAAGTGTCGCAGCGATCGATTTCGTTTTCCCATTGATAAAGTCCAGAAGCACCTGAGTAAATACAGGTTTTGGGATAAGTACACTTGTTGGATTTATCACGGTGAAACATCGTTATCGGGTCCGCATGATCATGGACAATTTGGTGAAAGGGCCAGTCCATCCTATGATCATGGACATTTTGCTGAGAGGGCCAGTCCATCCTATGATCCAACATCGATGTTAATCAATGATATGTTTCCTCATGAGAGCGGTGTATTTGCTGATCAAGCACCAAATGTCCCTCCCGTCGTGCAGGGTTTCCCCCATATTGAGCCAGTCGAGCCATTACCTGGAGCTCATGTCAACACAAGCGGTATGGACAAGTACAACAACCTAATTGCATTGCAACAGACTCCGTTGTACGACGGTTGTAGTAAGACTGTTCTTGAAAGTGTCATGGGAGTGATGCAGCTCAAAATGGAGAACAAAATGTCTGTCAAAGCTGTTGATTCTTGGCTGAAGTGGACTGCTTCGCTACTGCCACCCGGTCATCGTCTTCCTACCACTCATCATAAGGTGCGACATATCCTGAAAGATCTTGGGCTTTCCTACATCAAAATCCATGCATGCAGATATGATTGTATTCTCTTCTGTGGAAAAGATCTTGAAGACCTTGAAGCATGCCCGGTATGTTTTACAGAAAGGTATAAGTTGACTCCTGCAGGCAACAAGAAAGCTGTGAAGATACTTCGATATTTCCCGCTTATTGATAGGCTGGAGCGGTTGTTCATGTGTGCTTCCACGGCCGAAGCTATGAGATGGTGGGCTGAGAGGAATTTTCCTGACGATGACACCCTTATACACCCTTCCGACGGAGAGGCTTGGAAGCACATGGTCAGGGAGTTTGATCATTTTGCAGCAGAGGTCCGAAATGTTTGGCTAGGGCTCTCATCTGACAGATTCAACTCTTTTGCCAACATGAGTCTTCAATACAGTATATGGCCAGTTATTTTGGTACCGTACAACCTTCCACCATGGATGTGCATGAAGAAGGAATACAATATGCTGACTCTGTTAATTCCGGGCCCGGGTTATCCAGGATAGTGTCTCGATGTGTATTTGAGGCCTTTGATTGAGGAGCTTAAGTACCTGAGTGAGTGTGGCTACCCCAATTATGATAGGTTCAAAAATGAGATGTTTCAGATGCATGTCATGCTTGTTGGCACCATCAGTGATTTTCCTGCCCGCGGTATGTTGTCGGGCAACGTTACCAGGGGTTACAGGGCTTGTTTAGAGTGCATGACGGTTGATTGTTGCAGTCCTCATTGCAGTAAAATTGTTCAGATGCGTCACCGTTGTTCACTTCCATATGATCACCCATTTAGGTAGGATCAAGACGCTTTTGATGAGACTGTGGAAACAGGTGTGGCACCCAGGCGATGGACAGAGGATGAAATTTTGGAAGTGTTGAATGAATATGATTTTGGCCAGCTGAGCAATCATCCTGAGATAGTGGCGTCAATTCCAGACAAGCCCGAAAGGTATAAGTTTTGGACACACAAGAGCATATTCTGGGAACTCCCCTACTGGCCAAGGTTGCCTATCAGACACTACCTAGATGTCATGCACATAGAGAAGAATGTGTGTGAAAGTGTGGTGGGCACTATTCTTAATTTGGAGGGGAAAACAAAAGACATCCCTAAGGCACGCATTGATCTGAAAGCTATGGGACTGCGGAAACATTTGTGGTTAAGAGATGGTAAGAAAAAAATGCCGCAAGCTCCTTACACCGTCAAGCCGAAGCATAAGCATGAAATTTTTGGGTGGTTGAGTAATGTCAGGTATATATTCTTATGGCTATGGAGGAAATTAATATAATTTGTACTTATATATGGTTATATGCGAGAAATATAATTGTTGCTTATGGCTATATATGCAGGTATCCTTATGGCTATGCAGGAAATATAAGCAGATGTGTTAACTTCCGGGACAATAAGATGTACGGATTAAAGAGTCATGACTGCCATGTACTGCTTCAACACCTTTTCCCTATTTTCATTCGAGGGTATCTGCCCAAAGAGGTGGTGGAGCCGTTGGTGGTCTTGTCAAGATTCTTGCAGAAGTTATGCACCAGGGAAGTTAAAAAATCAGATCTCAGGGAGATGCAAGATGACATCATTTTTATCATGTGCAAGCTTGAGAGGATATTTCTCCCAAATTTTTTCGACATCATGCCTCACCTGATGATCCATCTTCTCGAACAATTGTTGCTTACCGGTCCCGTACACTACACTTGGATGTATCCCATGGAAAGGTACAAATGATTCATACATTTGGTTTGCCTCTGTTTTTATATGTAAATTCTTATTTTTTAAGTATCATAACATGCACTTGTTAACTTGTAGACAATTGGGAGCCTACAAGGACTATGTGAAGAATAAATATGCACCTGAAGGGTGTATCGCTGAAGCATATATTGCGCACGAATGTGTAACATACACCAACTTGTATTTGGGAGCGCTGGAGGACCCCCAACAACAGATGCCGATAGATGAACCCCAGTTCAACATTTCTATTATCTCCAATGACGTGGTAGTACATGGAAGTTTGCCAAAGTCGTTGAAAGGACCCAACCCCGATTTAGCTCCCTAAACCGGAATCAAACCCTTCCGAAAACACGAACCAACAAAAAAATTTCAAAATTTGGGCAGAGTTTCGTTACTAGCGTGGAATTACCATTACCTGCACGCGGAAAATACACTTCATCCTATGCCAAAAAAAGCAAACCGTGGGCACCAATCCCATCCAGATTTCTCAATATATCAACAGTAAAGTAAATCAATAAATATATCTATACTTTACTGAAATCCGGTGTAAAATCATATAGCATATTCAATAGGACGCTCAGAGCGACTTCTAATACATAATCATATACGCATACCACAGTAGGTAGAACAATAAACCTACTGGATGAAACAAAGTAGCTCGAGCACTATGCCTCCGACCACGACGTGCGACACCAGAGCCTGAACCGCAAACTGGGCACGGAAACCGAAAAGCCCAGGGGAAAGACAATAAACACGTTAGAGTGAGTGGACGAAAATAAATGTCTTTCACCAGTTAATATATATGTTATAAAAACATATGCGAGTTTAGGTAAATAAAAACAACATAGTACACGAGGTAAAACTCACACTCCTCCAGTGTACAGAGCATGCAAGTAAAAATCCCACGGGGTCACTCATGGACACACACCGTGCTAGTACAGTCCGAATCACGGGATCCCAGACCCACACGTGACTCTAGCCAGAAAGGCCTCAGGTCAGAGGTCTGCCTCCCCCCGGTAAAGGCCTCGGGTCAGGAGTCACAGCCTCCCCCGGTACACATCCTCGGGGATCAGCCGGGATGCGAGTGTATCGATACAACAACATATAATGACTGTACTCTGTGTAAACTAAATCACAAACATTTCGATGCAAATGCATGCATGAAACAACATATAAGTGTATGTATACTCGTATACGTATATTCGTATAAATATAATCGTATAATCGTAAAAACACATGCTCATGTAATCCGTAATCTCAATACGCATGCTCAAGTTCGAAAATCATATAAAAGACTCGCAAACAATCCGTGAAAAGAAATTGTCCACTCACAGACTGGCGTAACGCGTATCGCGTTAACCCGTGATCCGGCGGAAAGTCCCTCGCCAAACGAACGATCACGAACACCTGAATATTCACAAAATCCATATCTCAAAATCATATCTCGACAATGCAAGACAAATCACGAGAAACCACCGTTCCCGGAAACACATAACTCAAAGCCGACGAATCGTCGAAAATCCATATATAACACCTCAATACCTCGCTTTACTTTCGGATGCTCAAATCGAGAAACGAACCTCCCCACTGCGATCGGAGCGCTATTTCGAGTCAAATGACATGCAACTTGCCGAAAGTCCAAAAAGTCAATCTTTGACCGTTGACCGCCGTCCACGGCGGCGCCGCTGCCGGACGTGAAATTTCACGGCGGAGCTGCACCTATTCCACTCAAAATCATGCACTGAGCAACTTTATCAACTGCACCGAAGTCTAATTCTCACTCTAACACATCCAATTTCAAGCAAAAACGAATTAGAACACAAAATTCAAACCCAAAATTCTCCATCTACAAATCGAATTAGAACACCATGTTTATATGGTTAGAATCACATTGAAGAGGGCTACAAAACCCAGTACCTCTTGAAGTTCAATTCGGCCGAAATCGGAGTTCACCATTAAACCCAAAAATCCCAAACTTTGGATCAATGTTTCTCTCTCCACCGTGAGACTTGCCGGAAAGTGTGGCCGGGGTTGAGTAAGGGACGTCGGGGCGAGTCGAACGGCATACGGGTTAGGCCGTGAGGTGGCCGAAAAATTTCCATCGTCGGCGAAGCCGTGGAGGACGCCGTGAGCTTCCCTCGAGTCAACTCGGTCAAACCATTAAATGAACCAGATTTTTGACTTTCCCCTTTTAGTAAGTCCACTATTTAAAGCTTTCCCAAAAAGGAAACTTCATGTTTATCCATTTCGACGAACTTCAAACGCGCGTAACTTTCTCGTCGTATATCCGGTTCCGATAATTCTCGCGGCCACAAACTCGTCTCGACATGTTCTTCCATTATCACTCGAAGTCAAACACATCGGCCAAACGGATAAAAAGTCAACCCTTCAAACCAACATATAATGAATCGACCAAATAACCAATAATCGGAAATAATCACAACTAAATCTTCGTAACCCAAAATCATGCTCCGGAAGTTCTTACGAACTCGAAATTAAATTCTGAACAACTTTTGTGAAGAAGCCGAAGCCAAATTCTCGTCCGATAATTTAGTCGCGAAGTAGCTCGCCATATTAATCCGTTTCCGTCGAAACTTCAAATATTCATAACTAATTCTTCGGTCGTCCAAATAACGATCCGAAACCGCCCACGAACTCATAATCACACGTACAACGACTCTCGAGAAGAGACCCAGCTCCAATTCTTGGCCAATCATTTAGTCGTTTAGAAGCTTCGGCGATTAAAACGACTGTCGCAACTCTGTGACTACGTGCAAGCTCATCAATCAAGCTGATTCCACTGCTAATTCTGGTCTGGGTCGTCACAGTCATACAAGTTGGATGGAAATGAGGTAGCCATTGCCCACTGGTCGGTACTGATTAACTGTCCAGAAGTATAATATTGGAAAAACTATCATCTTCATTGCCCTACTATTGCCGGAAATGTTGATTGCCACAACAGGACGTTTGCAAACTACTTTGGTCAATGGGTAAGGGTATATGTGTATATATATATTTTTTATATCCTTATATAGCATGTGTGTACGTGGTTTTCTTTTTCTATGTTCATAATTTCTTGTGTGGTTTCTTATCGTTTTCAGATGAACCATGTAGCAAATGATGGTTGCCCAGAGTGGTCAAACGAATTGAGGGTCTTGGCGATGAAACCTATAGCTTCAAAAGTTTACTCGATGTGTCAGGTCAATGGCGTGAAATTTATATGTGAAAATCGAGACGACCGACTGAAAACACAGAATTGTGGAGTGATGGTCCATAGTGGGCAGGATGGCGTTGACTATTACGGTGTCCTTCATTTAGTTGTTGAACTAATTTATGGGAACCGCATGAAAGTGCACTTGTTCAAATGTAGATGGTTTGATACTAGCCCGGAGAACACAAGGACCGATCAGTACGGAATATTTTCGGTGAATACTGCTACAAGCTGGTATAAAGAAGACCCTTTCGTTCTTGCCACATCAGTAAAACAAGTGTTTTACCTTGACGATCTTCTCAACAAAGTCCCGTGGAAGGTGGTTAACCATGTTGCTCATAGAAACATATACAGTGCTGCCACACTTGGTGAGACCGCAGATGATGAAGAAGTTACTGCATACCAAGAGCCGAACACTTTTGACATTCCGGAATCATCTACAATTCGCCTTAATAATGTGAGATCTGGGAGTGTGGTTCGAATTACTGGAGCAGAAATTCTCGATGTTAATCCAAATGAAGTTGACGTTGATTCAGATGATGAGGAGCGGCACATATTGCCAGAGGTTACCTATGAAACCGAGTCAGACTCAAGTGATGAAGATGATTACGATTATCATCCTTAATTAGTACGTTAATGATGTACGTATTTATAGTCGGAAATTCTAGTCGGAAATTCTAGTCGGAAATTATAGTCGTAAATTATAGTCGGAAATTATAATCGGAAATTCTAGTCGAAAATTATAGTTGGAAATTCTAGTCAGAAATTATAGTCGTAAATTAGAGTCGGAAATTATAGTCGGAAATTATAGTCGGAAATTATAGTCGTAAATTATAGTCGGAAATTGTAGTCGAAAATTATAATTTATCGGAAATTAATTATAGTCGGAAATTCTAGTCGGAAATTATAGTCGTAAATTATAAAAATTTGGCCATGCCAACGTCATATCGATCGGTGTTATTTATGAATTAATACTTGCTGGAAATTCTTGGCCGGTTATTTATGGGTAATAGTATTACCCACGAGTTATCAACTCGTTGGTAATAGTATTGCCGGCGAGTTGATAAGTAACTCGCCGGCAATAGTCCCTTAAAATCCAGCTCGAGTTTCTCCCCACCATTTCTTCACCGAGCTCGAATATCCTTGCAAACCCTAAACATCTCACCTCTTCCTCACCTCGCCGCCCACAAACATTACTTCCTCTCCTCAAATCTCTTCTCTCTCTCCCCTCCCCTCCTCTCCTCTCCCCTCTCCCCTCTCCACACAAAAATACCCCAAATCTCAATTTCCTCTCCTCCTCTCCTCCTCCCCTCCTTCTCTACCTCCTCCCCTCACCTCCGTCGCCGGAAGCCGAGCTCGACCATGACAGGTCCCCTAGCTCTCTCTCTCTCTCTCTCTCTCTCTCTCTCTCTCTCTCTCTCTCTCTCTCTCTCTCTCTCTCTCTCTCTCTCTCTCTCTCTCTATCTCTCTCTCTCTCTCAATTTATGTTTTTTTTTAATTATGTATATATATATATATGCATTTTAATTACATTTGTATGCATTTTAATTAACTTGATTAATTAAATTTTGGTTTTTGAGTTAATTTTTGATAATTATTAGGCAAGTGTATGTATGTATATATGTAGAAAATATTTAGGTAATTTAAGGTGATTTGGATTACTTGTTATAGGTAATTTAAGGTAATTTAAGGTGTTGGGCAAATTAAGGTGATTTGGATTAATTGATATAGTTGATAATTATATTGTATTTTTGATAAGTTAATTAGTTAATAATGTAATTATGTATTTTTGTGTTGGTTAATTATATTTGTTACGTTAATTAGTAGAATATATTTGTTAACTTAATGAATTGGTTAAATAAGTATTTCGGTAATAATTAATGGATATTTTGATAATTATATTCGTAATGATCGAAATGATATGATGCAATTTAATTTAATGTTTGATATGATATCATAAGCATTTGGCCTATGAAATTTAATTTAATGTTTGATATGATGCAAACGGTTCCAAACGGTTCCGGTTCCGAACGGTTCCGGTTCAAAACGGTTCCGGTTCCAAATAGTTCCAGTTCCAAACGGTTATCGGTTCCAACAATTAGTCCTGCATTCGGTTCTATGAAAAACCGGAACCGGAACCGTTTGGAAACGGAACCGTTCGGTTCCGGTTCCAGTTCTAGCGGTTATCGGTTCAAAACGGTTCCGGTTCCAAACTGTTCCGGTTCCAAACGGTTCCGGTTTTTCATAGAACCGAAACGAGGAGTAATTGTTGGAACCGATAACCGTTCGGAACCGGAACCGTTTGGAACCGGAACCGGAACCGTTCGGTTCCGATTCCGGTTCTAGCGGTTATCGGTTCCGGTTCCAGTTCCGGTTCCGGTTTTTCATAGAACCGAATGCAGGACTAATTGTTAGATGTGCAGGAGGTTTTGCGGCAAATTGGCTTGGAGGCACCAAACGGAGAGGGACTAGAAACAGTGGAAGGAGCAGCAGTCAAGGTTCCTCAGCCGCAGTCAGCAACACGCGCAGATGGCCAATTATGAATGCTCGCACACAAATGTTGCTAGCTGCGCGAGGAGAGGAGAAAGCTGCACGATCCGGATCTGTGCAACCCCTAGTCCAGCCTTGAGCTTCAGTCAGCAGACCCTCAGTCAGCAGACCCACAGACGAGCGACAGTCAACGGGGGCATCAGAAACTCCCTCCATCCGAATGCCCCCTATTGGCCCGGTGCCTACTCCCGTTTCACGGGAATCATCTGAGGCAGATGGTGCTGGGGCCTCATCGTCTAGGCCTCGTCTATCTCCGCTGTCCGGTCTCTTCCTGCCCGACGAGATTCCTGTGATCCCTGAATTCGATGATAAGGGGAGGCCTATTTATATTGAAGGACGGCCGGAGTTCCTGAGCGTGGAGGAAGCGTACAACATCGTCCCGTTCGACCCCGTGTATCTTTGGAGTGCGAGGTGCACCAACCAGCAACCCGTGTATCATCTCTTTGGAGTGCGAGATGCAGGTAAATTTTATTTAACAAGATTGATTACTTAATTATTACTTAAGACTTACGATAGGTTCAATTAATGATATCAATTTGTTGACATTGTATTATTAGGCAATTTCGTTAATGGCACTGGAAAACGAAAGACTAGAGGCCCCTGCACCGGAAAGAATCTTGAGCAGGCCACCGGGGGAAGGAAAACGCTCATTAGGGCCAATGAGCATGGTGAGGTGATCGAGACATTTGACACCACGCGAAAGTATGCTAGCATGGCCGGGGCCGTCGTGCGGGACAAGGTCCTAATGCTTTGGCAAGATTGGGAATATGTGCCTCTCTACGTGAAGATGCAAGTGCATAATGCATTGAGTGTGAGTTTAATCGTATTTTCATTAAGTAAATTTTACATTTATTAATTAAGTCCGAATAAATATATAATTTTACCGTTTATATATTCATCTTGAAGGTGTGGTTTGACGTGGATGAATGCCTTATTCACACGTGGGTAGAGCGTCAACTACATATCAGGTGATGTGATTCGAGTTATTTGAGTATATATTGAGTTAGATTTTTGTTTATCAAGTGTTTTAATATCTCTAACTTTTTTTCTGGTGTTAATATAGGTATAAAGAGTAGAAGAACGAGCTTTCAAAACATTACACACAATACAAGGAGCTAGGCCGAGGTTCTACCCCTAGCGAATTCCGGTTTAGGGAGTACGAGTGGCTGTGGCTGGTAGCCCACTTCGAGCACCCCAAAGCGAAGGTATGCATCCTGAATATATTTTACAACCCTAATGTATCGTATCACATTGAAATAGTTAGTTACTAATTTTTTTACATATGTTTATCAAACAAGGCGATTTCCAAGACGAACAGGGAGAACAGATTGAAAAACACCAAGGCCTATCATGCAGGTTCACTCAACTATTTGGGTTGGTCGAGTAAGGCGTAGCAACAACAAGAAGTCAACCCGTTGGTGTTTGTTCATCAGAAGTTCTATCCGCAGTGCCCTGAAGAAGCGGTAAGTCTTTAGCCTCATTATTTTGTACTTCACATATGCATGTGTTAATAAAACTATTTTTCTCTATTAATTTTTTTTTAATAATACGTTATTCATATTTGCTTTTCAATAAGGCGAGAGTGGAGGAGGCGATCACAGAAGTCACCATGAATATAGCTCGAAACAACTATCCTGACTGCTCGGAGGAAGAAGTGACCCAGTATGCCTCTCAGATCGATCCGCTTGATCGCCCTATAGCGGCTCAGATCATGGCAAAAGCGTACGGGACTGGAAAGAATACCTACTACTGCAGGGGAATGGGCTCGGCGGGCGAAGGAGTATTGAAGAACACTTCGGAATACTCTACCGGGTCAAGAACTTCAACTTCTAGGAACTCTAACCTAGCAGCAGAGCTTCGGAGGACGCAGAGGGAGTTGGAGGAGCAAAGGAGGCAGATGGAGGAGATGCGGCAATTGGCCGAGCAGCAAGCAGTCAGAGATGTCGAGTATCGGGTGATGGCCGAGCAACATCGAATGATGGTCCAGCAGCAGACACAAATGTTCACATGGATGCAGACGATGTATGCGTGCCAGACTACCGGACAGCCGCTCCCCACACCTCCCCCGGTCCCTGTGTTCCACACTGATCCACCACCTTAGCAGTCACCGCCACAGCAAGACCAGGGTAGCCACCGGAGTTCAAATGATTACGTCCACATGGATTTCCTCGACCCTTAGTGTAGTTGTAGTTTATTTTCGTATTGTTGCTGTTTGTACTGTACGTTGGACAATTATGTGTGTACTGTTGAACTTGTATTTATACGGTTTCTGTTTTTCAGTACAGGTTCTGGAATTGGGCCCAATCCAGAACCGGCTTTTTTTTGACAAATTTCTTCGGGTATTGCCGGAGACTTGGACCTAAGTCGCCGGCAATACCCCTCATTTTCCGGCCACGGCGGAGGAACATTGCCGGCGACTCAAGTTAATCTACCCCTAATTGAGTGCCTCAAGCAAGTGCCAAAATATGCTAAATTTCTCAAAGAATTGTGCACCACGAGGAGACAAACGAGAGAGAAGAAGATTGTGAAGGTAAATGAGACTGTTTCAGCAGTCATTCAACGACGGCTACCCCCAAAATTGAAGGATCCAGGGAGTTTCTCTGTTCCCTGTGTGATTGGTGCCAGATCTTTCAACAATGTGATGCTAGATCTTGGAGCTTCCATCAACGTGATGCCTTATTCATTGTATCAAGCTCTAGGTCTTCCTGCATTGGAGAAAGATGATGTTATCATCCAGTTAGCCGATCGTTCTGAAACTTATCCACGAGGTTATGTGGAAGATGTTCTTGTACAGGTCAATCAACTTATCTTCCCAACTGATTTCTATGTTGTTGATATTGAAGATAGTGACGTCAATACCACGCCAATACTATTGGGACGTCCATTTATGAGGGCTGCAAGAACGAAGATTGATGTGTTCAGTGGTACATTCAGCATGGAATTCGATGGAAGAGTCATCGAGTTCAACATTTTCGATGCTATGAGTCATCAAGAGGACTGTGGCGCCTAACAGAAAAGATTGAAGCCAACGTCTAGAAGACACATTATGGGCCTACCAAACTGCTTACAAGACACCTATCGGAATGTCACCTTACAGGTTAGTTTATGAAAAATCATGTCATCTTCCGGTAGAGCTGGAGCATAGAGCTTATTGGGCAGTGAAAAAGTTCAACGTCACCTATGATGAAGCTGGCCTACATCGAAAATTACAGCTTGATGAACTTGAAGAAATTAGGAATGAAGCTTATGAGAGTTCTTGGCTCTACAAAGAAAAGACTATAGCATTCCATAACAAGAGGATCAAGAACAAGTCGTTTGAAGTCGGACAGAAAGTGCTACTCTTTCATTCTCGACTTAAGCTATTTCCTGGGAAGCTGAGATCACGCTGGGTTGGACCTTTCATTATCACGCAGATTTTCAATCATGGTGCAATTCAAATTCGTTCCAACACATCAGGGAAGGAATTCAAAGTGAACGGTCATCAACTGAAGCCATATTACGATGCTTCCATGGAGAAAAATGTGGAGGAGATGCGCCTCCAAGAGCTGACCGTTCCTAGTGCTTAAACGTTGCATCACGTCTTGGCTGAAAAGACGTTAAAAATAAGCGCTTGTTGGGAGGCAACCCAATGGCTGATCGACAATCAGATTTGCTTTCTTTTCCCTTTCTCTTAATTTTGTAATTTGTTTGTTTGTTTGTTAAGTAGTTAGTTCTTTTTCGTAAAACCATGTCTCCATGCTTGATTCTATGCTTTTACTTTAGTACATTGAGGACAATGTAGGATTTAAGTGTGAGGGGGGGGTTTACAACTTTGTTTTAATTCAAAAAAAAATTGATTTGTTTAATTTTCGTTGCTTTTATTAGTTTAAATTATTTTGAGTCTAATTTAGTGTTTTACAGAGTCTTAGAATGCCCTTAACTAGTCGATGATGATTTTGGACCAAAACGAAGAGTATACATGGCATTTTGATCACTAATTAATGGAATTCTTTTGTTAATTGAGATGTTTTGATTGCATTGACATGTAGTAGATATAGATAGCAAAACTTAGTACAGAATTCGCATGCTAAAATAAGTTTGAATCATATGAACCTATGTGAGTTTTGAGCTACATGTGCTTTATTTCTTGAGTGATATTTCATCATATTTTCGTAGCTTATTGGTTTATATGTCTCATCTGATTTCTTGCCATAGTTTTTAATGAACTAGAGACTGCTAGAACTTACTCATGATTGATTTTCAAAGCTTATAGTCAATATATACTTTGATTTTGGATATGATTAAAGGCACTTAGGATTTACCACCACTTTGCCAAATAGCCATGTGTCCCTTTTGTGCGCACGAGTTGCGAATCCTCTAGACAGCCATTTTGAGCCCACATTAAGCTTTTCTTTCATCACCCTTAATGTTTAACACTTAGCCTAGTGTATGACTTCTTTACCCTATGTTCTGTAGACGTAGTGTGAAGTAATGTCGACAAGAGGAGAAGATGACATTTTTGGTGATGTCTCTTAATTGCTTTAATAGTGTGTATGGGGATAGACTTGTCAAAAAAAAAGCATGAAAAATGTGAATTGCCGGAAAAAAAATGTGAAGCTCTCCGGCAATGAGTTCTTAATGTTAAAATTTGGATTAATGTCCCCCATACTTGTGGATTTGGAGGGTGCTACAAATTGAAGGCCTAATAGTGAAGAAATATGGTCTTTGTCATGTTCGCAAGACTCAAAGGAAGGATAGAATGAAGTTCGGGACCCAACATGATGGTATCCAGCTCTTAAATTAATGTTAAAGTTTGATATCTTTGGCGTTGGAGAAGAAGGTGATGCACAAAGTTAATGAAGTTATGGAGCTTAGACTAAGTCCTTGGAATGTGATTGATCACCACTTTCCCAAATTTTTGAATACCATAGCCTTAGCCCCATTACAACCCTTGCAAGTCCTTTATGATCCTTAAGATGAGTAACCTTTGATCTGTGGAGTTAATCACATGAGTAAGCATATAGTTTGGGTTCATTTGCGCAAGTAATTAGTTTCATTCATGAAGTATTTCATTGATTCACATGAATATCTTGAGTGAAAACCTTTTCTTCATGAGTGAAAAGATGATAAGTGCATCCATATGAGGCAATTTTGAACTTCTCTAGTGCATGCACAGCTTTAAATCACCATTGTTTTCATCTAAGTCTTACTTGTTCATGCATGAGAATGTCTTTGTTAACTCTTGAATTCTTTTTTATCATAATTGTGATTGCCATAAAAAAAATTATTCTTAGACATATCAGTAAAGGGCTTAGTAGTTATTTTAATGTGTTTTTGAGTTTCCAACGTTGATGACATGCACCTTGTGGAAACGTTGGAGAATTTTCATTTAAACTTTTATTTCTTAGTTTAGTATTTGCTAAGGGACTAGAAAAGTCTAAGTGTAGGGGAATTTGATCTACGCATTTTAGGCGTACTAATCAATGTACTTCTCTCCACATTTAACTGTGTTATTCACTTAGTATAGTTAGTTTTTACTTATTTTGTTATTTTCAGGTGTTGACCAAAAGAGACGGAGTAAAAGACACCGATTACACTAACTAGTGTACCATATTGCAAATGAGTGATGGAAAGAAAAGAAAAATAAAATTAATACCTTCAAGTCCATCAATGAAATGCACGCATTACCTTGCTTGGCATAATCAATCAAAGAAGAATGGAAAGGCCGGCAAGGAAAGGCAAGAAAGAAGAAAGAAATTATGGAAGAAAACAAGACAAGAAGTGATGGCTTGATGAGAGTAGGTGGAAGAGTGAAGAAGTTGATTAGCAAAGAAGAAGAGAAAGAAGAAAAGAGAAGAAGAGCAACCGGCAATCCAAGAAGAGAAGTAGAGAAAAGCAAAGTAAAGGTTGCTTGAATGAAGAAATGAAATGATGGCTTGATGGTAGATGGAAGAGTGGAAAAGTGGAGAAAAACAATCAAGCAAAGAAGAAGACCAATTCGACAAAGAAGAAGAGAAGGAAGAAAAAGATTGCTTGAATGAAGAAGAGAGTAGGTGGAAGGGTGAAGAAGTGAAGAAATGAAGTGATGGTTGCTTGCAAAGAAGGAGAAAGCAAGTAAAAAGAAAAAGAAAAAAAATCAGAGAAATAAGGATAGAAAGATGGAAAGCCAGCCTGAAATCAGGGAAAGAAAAGTGAGTAGAAAGAGGAAGAGTGCTGAAAGAAATGTAGCAGTTGGAACAGGGATAGCTGAGCTGCCTGGAATCCTATAAATAGGATGTTGGCTGCCCATCCAGCTATTCCTCCTCTCCAGCAGAATCCAAAATCCTGAAATTTTCTCTCTTCCCATTTTTCCTCCCTCCCCATTTTCTCTCCACTCTCCCTTTTTGATCACTTCTCTACATTTTCTTGATGCCAAATTTTCACAAAGGCTTTCCACATCAAAGCTCTCCAAGTACTAGGAAAACTACACCACCACCACCTCTCAAATTCTTCATCTCACACTTCTAAATACGGTTAATTCCTTTAGAAGGTGTGTAGCTTCCACCGAAGGATCCATCCACTCAAGATTTTGCAGGGGATACCGGAAATCAAAAAGTGTTAATGGAACCTTTGCTCCGCAGTTCTCCTTGTAATTGTATTATTTTGTTTGTAAAGACAATGTGTTTATCTTGGTTTTATTACATATATGAATTTCAATAACTTTTTCATGTGTTCCTTATTCTAGATTTCGATTTGCATGAAGATAATTGATTCTTAATACTTTGATTTAGATTTAGGGGATACATAGTCTAGGTCAATGGTGTTTAGGGGATACCTAGAACAAAATATGAATTATCCATATTTAATCGAAACCTAGGGTTATGGAATTTTGGTAGTATTGTTATTTGTATATGTTAATAATTGAGCTGAGTGTAGAATAAGTCGATCACATGTATATAATTAGTTAGGTTTATTTTCGTCTTAAGCATGATTTAGATTTTTTAGGAGTCTTCTATATGTGGCTTGTCTATGAGTTTTTACATACTAGAATCCTAAGAATTTTGACTTATGCTTGTGACATTTTTAGGTAGTAACTTAGAAAATTAAAAATCAACTTTTACAACCCCCCTTATTTTTATTCACACAAATTTTGCATGCATCCCTCAAATCCCCGGTAAGAACGATTCTTATTTACCAATGCTAAATCTACACAAAAAGGGTTTTAAATTGCGTACGCGTGAAACATGTGTTAAGTGTCTACTCTGTGTTAATATTTAACGTGTGTATTTTGCGAACACGTCAATTTTTGGCGCTTTTGTAGAATTCCGCGCTTCACGTTCAAGTGCATAAAGTGAGAATTCCGCGCCTCTCGGATGTCATGCGATCATTCATCATTCACTTTCAGGATCACACACATTTATGTAACTGATACATATCAAAGTCCGTACGTTGTGGCGAAGAGATCACTCATGTTGCTATACGCCTTGCATGCATAGACGACTCAGATGATATGAGATCATACCAACAACACTCACACCAGCCGATCGATCAGACACTCCCCTAATTTCTTCATACGTAAGATCGATTAGAGACTGCAAGTTATGTTTAGAGTCCTCTACTTCGGTCGACACTCAGGATCATCTTTCCTGTAGGGTTTATTAAGGGTTAGCTGGTTAGGGTTAATTAAGAGTCTTCAAACCCGACTATGGCTATTTAACCATTTTAACCCGATCATAATGAGTTTTTTAGCAATGATCAACCTTACAAGGTATATACTTCAAAGATACTCAGACAGTGTGAGAATGTGAGATGCTACCAAGCTAGTAACAAGCACAAGAAAACAAAGAAGAACAAAACTGCAGGACAATGACACTTTTTACTGTTTCCCTGTATAAGATTCCTAACTAATATAGAAACGATTCAAGCATGCAATGATACAATCATATGCAGGAATCCCACACCAGCAACCTGCAGCCCATAATATATTCTTCAATAATCGAAAAAGAAGCATGGGCAAAATTATCGGTGTTCCATTGCTGGAGAGAGAGAGGAAGCTTTTTCTCAGTGGTGGGAAAGAAGAGAGGGAGTGGGCCATGTCTGTGTTTTTTTTGATGTTCGACATTATTCTATTCAAGGAAGGGAAGCACTGAGAAACTTGTGATGGTTTTTTCCGATCTGGTTATTCAAAGAAGCACGAGTTAATTTGTACATGTTTGATTATATAATTAGTGTAGGATGTTTTGTGACTATTTAAAATGTTTTATATGTGCTCATTATAATATATGATTCATATTTTATGATCCCCCTATATACTCAACAGTTTCATTAGTAAATATTTTAGAGTTGTCACACTTGTCCTTATTTTAAAAAAATACACATATTTGTAAATCAATCATAAAGCGTAAAAGTATATTCCCAAAAATTACTCTAGGTAGAATATTAGTGTCCAGCTAGCTCATAATATCTCAGTACGATCCAACATACATATAATATTATTCTAATTAAATTCCCAATTTGACCATGCAGCAAGTATATGGTCATTTTTTTCTCATGAGAAACCATTGGCCATTTGGTTGGTCTTTTTAGGATCTAAATTAAGGGACTAGAGGGTGTTGAGCATGCATGATTTAACTTTGTAATTAAAGTGCATAAAGTGAGACTCCCACAAGCTACACTTAACAATAAGACGTGAAAGTTGCAATTTTATATAGAATTCCCCAAGTAATTGACTGCCCTACCTTATACTTTCTTGTGCCTATAAATACAGGCATGTGCGAGAGAGTTGAACCACCATAGAGAAGTACTAGATAGTTGATTAGAATTAAGTTGCTTCAATTAGTTTGTTACCTCCAAATTAAGTCCAAGCTCTTGTGCTTCCATGGCCCCAATTCCCTTTTCTCCTCTCAAGGGTGGTCACATTGATGATGTCCAAGAGCTGAGAAAGACTAAACCTTCCACAATTCCTGAAAGATTTGTAAGGGACATGACTGAGAGACCAACAGCTCTAGCCACTTCAATACCTTCCTCCAGTGACATTCCCACTGTCGATTTCTCAAAGCTTTGCATGGGAAACAAAAATGAACTCGGAGCCGAAATCTCTCAGCTTGCAACTGCTTGCAAGGACTGGGGATTTTTTCAGGTATATATATACATATTTGCAGCTTTGTATTACAATATATATAAGAACATCATGCATGCATGAGCCTCCACAAATTTGTTATAGATTGAAAGCTCTAACTTTAACTATAATATTTATGATATGCAGGTGATAAATCATGGGATTGATCTGAGTCTGCTTGAGGCCATAGAGAATGTAGCTCAAGATTTCTTCATGCTACCTTTAGCAGAGAAACAGAAGTATCCAATGGCTCTTGGAACTGTTCAAGGATATGGCCAAGCTTTTGTGTTATCAAAGGACCAAAAGCTTGATTGGTGCAACATGTTTGCTCTTGGGGTTGAACCTAAGTTCATAAGAAACCCAATACTTTGGCCAACAAACCCAGAAAAGTTCAGGTAATTAATTAAAAGTTTTTGGCCTTTTGCTTTACTTTCACATACAATTTAGTTCAAGGCATTCTGTTTTCACTAATTAAAATGAAAAGATGTTCTAAACAGTTTTATTTCGTTTTCCTACAGTGAAACTGTAGAGGTCTATTCAAAAGAAGTGAGGAAACTATGCCAGAATCTTCTGAAGTACATAGCCATGAGCCTTGGCTTGAAAAGTGACATGTTTGAGAAAATGTTTGGTGAGGCTGTGCAAGCAATAAGGATGAACTACTACCCTCCTTGTTCAAGACCTGACCTTGTTTTAGGCCTAAGCCCACATTCAGACGGGAGTGCCCTAACAGTTCTGCAGCAACGAAAGGACAACGTAGTAGGACTCCAAATCCTCAAAGATAACACATGGGTTCCTGTCCAACCTATTCCCAATGCTCTCGTCATCAACATTGGGGACACTATAGAAGTGAGAACCTCAATATCAGAAACTATTATCATAATATATATATATATATAAAGTTTCTTAGTTTTATTTATTTTAAAGTATTGTATATTGTTTGTCTTGGTTATTTTCTAATTGACATAATTAAACATCATTACGTACAGGTTCTTACAAATGGGATTTACAAGAGTGTGGAGCATAGAGCAGTGACTCATAAGGTGAAGGACAGGCTTTCAATTGTCACATTTTATGCTCCCAGCTATGAGGTAGAGCTTGGACCTGTACAGGAACTGGTGGATGAAAACACACCATGCAAGTACAGAAGATACAACCATGGAGAGTACAGTAAACACTATGTTACAAACAAGTTGCAGGGAAAGAAAACACTTGAGTTTGCCAAGATTCAAAGCAAAAGTTCAAATCAGCAGGAAGGACCCATGTACTAGTAGTATCTTTGTATGCTGTAGCTCCCCAAATCTTGTATATAGGAAGTTAATTAATTAGTCGATCAAGAATGTACATTTGGTGGATCATGCATGTTGTGGAAAAGTAGTTTAAGTTAATGGGTGCACTGTTTATATGCAAGTCATGTGTACTCAAGAAGGCTAACGTGCAGTTAATGGAAGCTAGCTTATGGGGTACGTATTTGTGTTCTTTTGTTGTCAAATTGTGCTCCTTTTATTTCTATATGCCTTGAGCATCTTCAATGATAGCTCTTTATTTTTTTCGACGGATTTGCCGAAAATTAACACTGATCGATGTACATTTGCGCTCAAATTAAACCTCTCGAATGTCATGCGATCATTCATCATTCACTTTCGATCAGGATCACACACATTTATGTAACTGATACATATCAAAGTCCGTACGTTGTGGCGAAGAGATCACTCATGTTGCTATACGCCTTGCATGCATAGACGACTCAGATGATATGAGATCATACCAACAACACTCACACCAGCCGATCGATCAGACACTCCCCTAATTTCTTCATACGTAAGATCGATTAGAGACTGCAAGTTATGTTTAGAGTCCTCTACTTCGGTCGACACTCAGGATCATCTTTCCTGTAGGGTTTATTAAGGGTTAGCCGGTTAGGGTTAATTAAGAGTCTTCAAACCCGACTATGGCTGTTTAACCATTTTAACCCGATCATAATGAGTTTTCTAGCAATGATCAACCTTACAAGGTATATACTTCAAAGATACTCAGACAGTGTGAGAATGTGAGATGCTAACAAGCTAGTAACAAGCACAAGAAAACAAAGAAGAACAAAACTGCAGGACAATGACACTTTTTACTGTTTCCCTGTATAAGATTCCTAACTAATATAGAAACGATTCAAGCATGCAATGATACAATCATATGCAGGAATCCCACACCAGCAACCTGCAGCCCATAATATATTCTTCAATAATCGAAAAAGAAGCATGGGCAAAATTATCGGTGTTCCATTGCTGGAGAGAGAGAGGAAGCTTTTTCTCAGTGGTGGGAAAGAAGAGAGGGAGTGGGCCATGTCTGTGTTTTTGTTGATGTTCGACATTATTCAAGGAAGGGAAGCACTGAGAAACTTGTGATGGTTTTTTCCGATCTGGTTATTCAAAGCGAATCCCCCACCCCCCTCCCCCCCCCGCCCGGTAGTTCAATTGTGCACTTCATAATGTCAAAGGTTCAATAAAGAAATCAGCCTATTCTAGAAAAGGAAGCTGTGATGCAATAGGGGCGGATCCATAAAAAAAAATATGGCCCTACTTTGTTGCCTCCCTGATTCCCAAATTCTCTCGCCAAGCTCTATCCAAATTCGTTCAATTTTGATTTCACGTATAAGACTTCTGTTTTTCTTATCCTTTTCTTAATTTATCTGAAAGAATGGAGAGTTTGCTTTCCCTTTCTTTTGAGAAGCAGAGGCAGTTTGAGACTTTGAGAGCACATGGTCTCTCCCTATGTTGGGAATGGGTTACTATTTCCCTTGGTTAAGTTTGGCCTACGAACTTAGCTCATTTGGACTTAGATCAAACTTGCATACAATTTTTGTTTTTCAAATAAGACAATTTAGTTAAGATCAAATCAATTTTGTAGTGATAATATTTAATTAGTAGAAGTTAACATCCACATATATGTATATAATTGAGTCATTATAAGATTTATTTAAGTTTAAGTTCATGTATATATTATCCTATGTTGTTAGCAATCATTGGATTCATTCTTGTGTTCATATACAAATGACTTTGTTCATATACAAACAGCAGAAGAAAAAAAATTGTGCACTGCACAATGCAGCCCACGATGTTTGAAAATCTTAAATTCGTCCCTGATCCAATCAGTTTATGAAACGTCGGGGGAAATGTTTACTCTACCACATAAATCAAGTTTGACATGTGCAAATGGAACAACAAAGAGACTAGCTACAAAGCCATTCATGATGAAATTTGTTTAGTGGAGTTAGATTGTCTAAGGGTAGCTAGCTAGCTAGAGGAGCATATATATAGAATAATTAATCGATCTTCAGTACCATGGCACTCATTATTTCCTCATCGGTCACCAATTCACCATGCCAGTGGATCCACAGATTTGAGAATCACAGTACGTTCCAGTAGTGTTTCCTTCCATCGATCGTCCATATTCATTTTAGGGTTCCCTATCTATCTTTTAACCTCATTTACAAACTTCTTCTCCGGATCACGCGATCATCTCTACATGATCCCAAGAACTTGATCTGTCATTCTCCATCTCGATCTAATTAATGCTTGTTCTTGCTTGATGATTTGTCTCCATATATAGTAAACCCACACTAATTCGTTTATTTGTATTTTTAACAATCGTATTTAGTTTGAAAAATATCTTGAAACGCGTAATTAATGTTAATTTGGGACATTTGCATATATACAAGAGCTAGTTTTGTTGTAACTTGACACATGCGTGATCGAGGAGCAAACGTTAAAGGTGAGCTCGACTTACCTCATTCATGACAATTGACACAATTGATATGAAGATCCCACTAACGAATGGACCCATCGAGTGCAAATTTGTGCCGTTTCAATTCTAACTCTTCATTACCATCAGCAATTGTGGGATCTTCACGACCCTCCTTTGCCCCCAAGGCAGATATTTAAGCATCATTTTTCAATAAGCTCTTTGGTTGGTTGGAGAATTTACAAGTGTGATCTCAGCAAATGGGTCCGCAGATCCAAGTTTGAATCACTTTAATTATGAGTTGCCAATACCAAACTTGATGAGACTAGTGATCGATCGATTTGTAACAAGCTAGAGAATGGGAAGAGCTTTAGAAAAAGTGCGCACCAATAAGAAGTCTAGAGGAGGGAGAGCTCCCAATTAATTATGGGAGCAATTTTTTTCTGGCCTTCAATCACCATTGCAAGGTTGAAATGTGATCCAAGCTAGACAACCGTTGATTTTGCTTCTGTCAGTTACATTACCATCGGTACAATTTAATTTGGCATATGTAGTTTGTATGATGGCTAGATATATTCATGGAACTTGAACATCCTTGAGAAACTTAATTTGTTTGTGTGCATAATTATAATGTGCAGATCCGAAGTCTATAATGAACGTGTAACCTAAAATCTCATCAGTCTGTTTTCTGATCCATGCTTCTGTGTTGTCTGGCTCTATATAACCGAAAAATCACGAAGAATCGAAATATCCATAACTTGATCACATATTGGTTTAATGGTACCTCTCTACGCTAACAGAAAACAAAACCAAATGCATGCAGACGAACTTGAAGTTTACATGCATGTTAAATGTATGATCACAAGCTTAATTAGTTAATTATTTGGACTTCTCACAGGTGCTGTTTATGTTTTGATTCTATGTCGTCGAAATGAGCACTCAACTGAGATTTGCTAACAACATTGATTGATTTGGCTTCCACATTACAATTAACGGCTGTCAGCTACCTAATTACTTGAGCACTAATGGGAGCTTTTTCCTTTTCAAGAATATATATATGAGTATGACCAGTAAATTCACATCTTAATGAACATTACTACAGGGCCGGGAACGAGATGATGAAGATTATTCGCCCAAGCTCCTTATTGGTCACCTCGATGTCTGGTGACTTTCTTTTCGTCGTTTAAGTGTCGTCGGCTGATATGACTTTTTAGATATCTCTATTATTATGTAATGTTTATCAATGTAGTATTATGGAAAATATGGGTCATTACCTGCTGAAGATTGATGAAACTAAGCGTTAGACGCAAACAAACACTAAAATCAGTTTCCTGGAAGACTCGACCTACAAACATTAACCTAATTAATTACCTAACCTAGACTCAACTAAAAATTACTAAAATAATACTGGACACACTAGACACAGTGGCAGACTACCACGTAAAATTTTAATAGATTCGGAGTTGATTTGATATGCTAACAAAAATAAAAAAAAACAGATGAACGCAGGAAATCAGCTTTGAAAAAGTGACAAAAATCAATAAATAAAAGAGTTAAGGGGATCTCCACCATCGTCACTCCATTTAGACAATATATACTCAACCTAATAATGTCATGCCAATGGATGAAAGTTCTCAGAAAGATTCAATTACGCTTAGAACACAACCTATTACCTAATCCTTATGATTATACCAGTGAAGGTTCGCTTATCACCGATGACTATTTCTCAAAGAACCCAAAAGTCACTGACTCGGGTTTACTAAGAGAGAAGCATTATAATCTAGAAAACGTGTGAGAATCTACAAAGCTTCACAAGTACACTAAAGACGTGCCTTGCTAGACTTAGGGCTTCTTATAACCGAACAACTCAGTTTCTACTCAAGAGAAATTGAAGAAGATCAAATACAATCAACAGGCATCAAATTCTCATAGATTTAAATCCCTAAACATGCATACTAAACGTGCACCCAAAGCATACAAAATAGAAATCATCAATGTAAAATCAACAAAGAAACATCATCCAAGAACATAACAAAATTAAGTCAAAGTGTATATATTATCTAAACTTCTTGTACGGGGCTTCAAAACCACCCATTAACAAAATATTTAGCTACTCATAGAATAGAAAGATAAACTAAAATAATCCATAAAAAAAATTGAAAACAAACGAGACGACAAAAGATGGAAGAACTTGGCTTGCTCTTGGTCCTCTTTGCCTCCTTCTCTCCCTAACGTCTTCTCTCTTCCCTTCAGTCAAAAACTGCCGACTTCTCTTCCTTTTCTCTTTTTATACCTCTCCTTCTAGTTAATCACGTGCTCCCTTTCTGACTCCTTTTCTAAGCTAAGTTAATTAGCTTACCTCCTAAACACGTGCTAGCTTCAAATATATATATGGACTTCTTCGTTGTAGCCCATGTAGTCCACCAAATTCCACAAGTATATGGACTCCACTTTATTTGTTAGCCCAGATCCTTATAGCACTAGGAAAATTTCTTTAAATTCTCTTTTCTTTATTTTCTCTAAAAATCTAAAAAACAAATAAACATAATTAAAATATTTAATTAATAATAATAAATTAAATATAAAGATTAAATTAAATTAAATATCAAGTAGCCGTATCAATATGCAACTATTATCGCTTCATATTCGTCTCTCCACTCCTTGGCGACGTACTTTTATAAAAGTACGTCGCTAAGGATCACTGAAGCGACGAAGCCATGTTGGTCGCCAAATAGTATTGTGATGAAGATTGGAGGAAGATATTTTGTCGCTTCTATATTGGGCGACCAATATTGATGAGCTTGGGGCGACCAAGATCTGGTATAGGGTGTTACATAGAGCGACGCAGTTTGAGGCATCTTCGTCGCCCCATGTTATATGAAGCGACCTAGTTTGACATATCTTCGTCGCTCCATTTATATGAAGCGACGTATTGTGACCTATCTTCGTCGCTCCATTGGATGACAGTAAAAAAAAATTAATTTTTACGTACCAAGTTACGACATAACACAATTATGCACACAATGTGCACAAAATCATTCTCAACACACAATATGCACAAAACAAACACATTCAACACACACAATCATCCATACACAAATACAAACCTCAAATCTAAACGTACTAGTTTGATGTCTATACAAATACATTATACCATTGTTCACAAATTGGAATCTTGGTCGGCACGCAAATTACAGCTAGATTGGGTGCCAGGAGCAGGAGTGGGGGTAGTGCAGCTTGTTGACCACCAGCTTGGATAGATCGTATTAAGGCCTCCATTTCTCTCATCCTCTAGGCGAGCGCATTATAACCATCTCTCAACTTGCATGCCACCTCTTTTGCTTCCTCGATCTCCCTTTTCAGCATCTCGGTTTCCGCAGCATTATTGTTCACCTGGGCGCCTCCTCTGGTTTTGGGCTCGCGTGTGAATGCGCGTTCCACCCCTGCCACGACAAACATGAACAAATAAATATGTATCAATCATACACGAAAAACGATCATACACGAAAAATGAGATAAACAACTATATGTTATATATTACCTCTTATAGAGGTTTCGGGCCTTGCACCCATCACTTCCTCCATGATATTTATTTGCGTATCAAAAGGAAGAGGAAAGTCTCGGGAAACCACATCGTCGTCATCCTCGGCCGCTGCACTGTCTTGTTGCGACAACATTTCGTCAAGCCTTCGCTTGATTGCCGCCTGCTCAATTAAACCATAATAATTAAATAATATTAAATATATGGTAAACACAAAAATAAAAGTAATAATTATTGTCCGCTCACCACTTTCTCAGCCGCATTCTTATCCGGGCTCATATACATCGATCCAAGTCTGGAAAGTCAGGGATTTATGGCCCTTCTCCAACACTTCGCTCCGGTATGAGAGTGCGAGGGAGCCCGAATAGTGGTTGAGCTACTGCTCCTTATTTTTGTTTCTATTTCCCTAGTTCCATGAACACAGTTTCTGCCACACAAAAAAATAATTTAACAATATTAATAGATAAATATTTAAATTTAAAATCATGCCCAAGAACTCTGCAAATAGGTTATGAAGCTTACCAGGTAATCAGGGCTTTCGAAGTGGCCTTTCAACCACTCCCATTCTTCTTCCCTCCCTACGAACTCGGCAGGAGTCTCCTTGCTGAAGTGGAGATAATGTTGATGGCAATCATACTTCCAGTCCTTGTATATGGTTTGCGCCGTCAAGTCTATGAAGTTTCACATGTCCACCTCGAACGCAGGGATGTCATAGTTCGTCTAGCACATAAAATTAAAATGTGTTAATTATGTTTAATAAATACATATACCCTAAATTAACAAAGTTAGCTAAGCGCAAAAAGTATTCCTCAATAATTGTGTTGACAATGTCATGGTGCTCATCTTTAAGTCCTAAAAAGTTAGGCGCAAGCATGGGAACTTTACTGCGGATGATGCTGCCAATGTCTCTAGACATCAGACTTCTCTACTCTCTCGTCACAGGCCCTCGATGTCTGGTAGAGTAAGGCACCTATAGTCGCTGATTGTTGTTCAGCCAGATGAGGTACTCAGTCTTTATGCCGACAACGACCCCGCGCTGCATCCTCATCGCATTTCCAGTTGCCATGGCCACCATGTCTGCTCAAACCAATATAAGCCAATAGTTATACATTTACCACACAAAATCAGTAACATAAAAATGAGAGACAAGCAGTGGACCTGGAAGTCTAGTCTTCTTGCAGCGGATGCTGAGGGCGGGCGATGGCTCCGAGCTACCGGAGGCGACAATGGCGCCGGTGAATACCTTATCGCTGTGATCCACTGACAGTGTAGTGTCGTCCAGCGGTGGGGCTGACATTTCCTGCTGGAAACGAGCCTGCGGAGGAGGCCTGGATGAGCCGGTGGATACCCCAGCAACCGCCGTGACTTGTCGACGCTCGAGCGTCGTACTCCCGGGAGCTATTCTGTAATTTCCAAAGACAACACACCTTGAACAGTCATGTTAAGAATAATGATAGAAGTGCAAGTTGCGATAGTTTTTAACAGTCAAGTTGCGATAATGATAAAAGTGCAAGCAAAATCAATAAGGAGGGTGTGACGACCCGAATCAGAATTAGCACGTTAATCGGCTTAATCCGCGAGTTTACGAGTAATCACAGTTTATCGTAAATTAATTGAATTGGCAGTTCGATTCATGACTTAATTATCGGGCGAGAATTTGAGTTGAGTCTCTTCACGAGAATTTGAATGCGTGATTTCGAATTCATAGGCGGTTTCGGATAATTTTTTCGACAACCGAGGAATATTTTATGAATATTTGAAATTGCGTAATTCCGTCGTGTTTATCCGTTCGAGTTTGAATTATCCGAAACGTGGATGTGATTCGTTTTGGACCGTTGATCGTATCGAGCCGCGAGTATAAATATCAGAATAGTCAAAAATTGTCGGAAATCACTGTTTCGGGAAGTTTGACCAGAGGAGACCGTTGACCCGTGTTGACCGAGGGAGAAACGGACCACCGTTTGACTCGCCGGTGACTTTTCATTTCCGGCCACCTCCGGCTCCGATTTGGGTATGGTTTGATTCTACTCTTGATTTCCTATGGTTTAGCACTTTGATTTGTGAAATTTGGTGAGATGTTGAGGGAGAACGAGGAGCTTAAAGTTGTGGGATTTTGGGGTCGACGGACGGTGGTGCACTGGCCACGGTGGTGGCCGGAGATTAGGGGGGTTTTGCTCATGGGGCCACGGCATTGCCTTTGGGAGTAGCCTCGAGGGCCGCTGTGCGCCGTGGCCGGAGTTTTGACGGAGAACAGGGTTGCCGGCCGGATTTGGATTTTGGAAGTTTCGAGCTAAATTCCGGCAATTCACGGCGGAATTGGAGGAGGCCGTAGTTGTGAGATGTGTTAAGCTCGAGGAGTAGAGGAGTTCTGGGTTTTCCTCACCGGGAAATTCCTCCGGTGACTGCGCGCCGCCGGCAGCGGCGGCGGTCAACGGCAGAGCTCCGGCGAGGCGTGGACTTTTTGAAATTTGAAGAGTTTTATGCCGTTTTGCTCGTAATCGCGCCCTGATCATCGCCTTGAGGTTTTCGAGTTGATTTGGTTATCGAATTTTAAGTCGAGGGTTTATGTGGAGAGTTTGGGGATTTTCGTCAATTATTTTGTATCCGAGTTATATGTTTCTGGAAATGGTTGGTTTCCGAGGTGTGGTACAGAGTAATAAATTGTGATTTTGATCAGTTATATTTTGTGATTATTCAGGGGATCGAGATCGTACATTGGGCGAGGGATCTTCCGCCGGATCTCGGGATTAGCGCGTTTGCGCGCTGTGCTTGTCTGTGAGTGGACATTTCTTTCACTGATTGATTGTGAGTCTTTATTATACATATTACAAGCATGAGCATACGTATGTGATTATAATTTATATGAGCATGTGCTTTACGATTATGCATTTATATTATGCTTTATACGTATGCATGAAACTATTTATGATTTGATTTACACAGAGTACAGTCTTAGTATATGTGGTTGTATCGATACACTTGCATCCCGGCTGATCCCCGAGGATGTTTACCAAAGGGGAACTATACCTTGTGCAGATGTATTTTCGGGTGAGTACAGATGTCTGTTCCTTGTGTCGATGTATTTCTGGGTGGGAACAGATACCCTGACCTGAGGCCTTTCTGGTCAGAATCACGTGTGGGTCTGGGATCCCGTGATTCGGACTGTACTAGCACGGATGTGTCCATGAGTGACCCTGTAGGATTTTCTATGCATGCTCTGTATGCTGGAGGAGTTTGGGTTTACCTCGTGTACTATATCATATTCATTCTTTTTGACTCGCATATGTTTTTATAACATATATTATTCGGCGAAAGACATTTATTTTCGTTCACTCACTCTAATGATTTATATGTCTTTCCCTGGGCTCTTTGTTTTCAATGCCCAGTTTGCAGTTCAGATTCTGGTGTTGCACGTCGCTGTCTAAGGCTTAGTGTTTGAGCTACCTTTCTTTTCCAGTATGTTTCTTGTTTAACCTACTGTTGTATATTTATGTGCATATATATATATATATATACTAGAGGTCACTCTGAATACTTTGATGTTATATTTTCATATGATTTTCCCCGGATTTCTGTAAAGTACAGTTTTATTTATTACTTTACATTATTTTATGATATTGAGAAATCCGGTTGGGATTGGTGCCCACGGTTTGGCTTTTGTGGCATAGGATGAATTGTGTTTTCAGGTGCAGGTTAATGGCAATTCCACAGTATAGCGAAACTCTGCCGACATTTTTATGGTTTTTGCAAGTTCGTGTTTTCAGAAGGGGTTCGATCCCGATTTAGAAAACTAAATCGGGGTTGTGTCCTTTCAGCTTGGTATCAGAGCATTAGGTTTCAGGTTCTATAGACTTTTGTAGTTATGATACTTAGGGTATTTGAGTATGTACAGCATGTCTGGAGCGATGACCCGACTTGCCAGCGGTTACTCATCAATACTTCGGGTGTTGTGTGTTCTCAAATGTCTGAAGTTTCATGATTAGGTTCCCTGTGCTTGTGATTAATGCTTTTGTCGTATTATTAGGATGCCTCCTAGACGTGGTTCCTGTGTCAATAGGGATGTGGATCCTGATGAGGATCGTCAGACGCATGACTTGCTTATGCGAGTATTACGTTTGGAGGAGCGTTTTGACCCTGTGGTCAAAGCTCTAACTGGTGGAGCGACTGTTTTCTCGAGTTCAGCTGATCCAGAGATTTGTGAAGCATGGTTGGTTCAGGTGGAACGAGTTTGTGAGCGTCTACGTTTCACTCCTGGGCAGATGATAGTGGCAGTAGTTGGGTTACTTGAGTCTGATGCATACTTCTGGTGGTTTAGCACCGATAGAGTTCTGGTTGATACTCCGTGGACTTTGTTTAGAGATTTTTTTATACGGAGATACTTTAACCAGGCTACACAGTAGTGGAAGTATGAGGAGTTCACTCATTTGAGACAGGGCAGCATGTCAATACTTGAGTACCGGGACAGATTTACTCGCTTATCTCGGTTTGCTGGTGACATGGTGGCTACAAAGGAAGTCAAGTGTCGAAGATTTGAGTTGGGTTTGAACCTGAACATCAAGGGGACACTAACAACGATGCCTCGGAACAACTTTGATGAGTTCGTGAGTACTGCACTTCAGGGCGAGGATATCGAGAAGGAAAGACAGATGAGATTCCAGTTTCGACGATTTGAGGAGGGTGGACCGAGTCAGGGACCTTCCAAGAGGCTGAGTTCTGACACTTCCGGATCGGCATCATCATCTGGTAGTGGACCATATCGACCACCAGCTAGTGCAGCTAGACAGAGACAAATATGGAGGAGGGATCGGCCACAGAGACCACGGTCCAGTGGAGGTTCTAGCGGATCCAGCTATCCTCGACGTACCGGTGATACTTTTGCTATCCCGAAGGAGTATCCACTATGAAATTTTTGCAACGGGCATCATTTCGGTCCTTGTCAGCGAGGTTCTACCATTTGCTATCGTTGTGGCCAGTAGGGTCACTTTGCGAGGGACTGTTTCCAGCCTGTTGGTGTTGGTGGACAAGCAGCTCAGAGTTCCAAAGGAGAGCGAGGTACCACTTTTGGGGCTCAACCAGTACAGTCTTCTGGCCAGGGGGGACAGCAGAGTCACCCTCAGCGTGGACGACCAGCCGGGTAGGCCAGGGTTCATTCCATGTCATTGCGTGAGGGCAGAGCTTCACCAGAGGTTGTTATTAGTACGTTGCATGTTTTCGGCTATCCAGTACTTACTTTGCTAGATCCAGGTGCTACGCATTCATTCATATCATATACATTATCATCTTTAGCTATTATGCCTGCATCTCCGCTTCTGGGGTTATGGAGAGTGTTGTATCCGTCCGGTGAGGTTGTGAGCATTGGTCGGGTGTATAGGGATTGTGAGATCTTTGTGGGAGGTTATGGTTTGGCCGTGGATTTGTTATTGCTGGACATTGTCGATTTTGATGTGAGTTTGGGTATGGACTTCTTGGAGACACATTGGGCTATGTTCGATTGTCACAAGAAGGAGGTTGTGTTTCGACGTCCAGGTTTCCGTAAGATATTGTTTCGCAGTGAGAAGAATACTTCATTGCCATGTGTGATTTCAGCGATGAAGGCCGAGCGGATGATGAAAAAGGGTTGTGTTGCATACTTAGCTCATGTTGTAGATTCTACGACTCCTGTGCCAGACATTGGTGATATTGAGGTGGTTTCCGAGTTTCCAAATGTATTTCCGGAAGAGTTACCAGGTATTCTTCCAGTTCGGGAAATCGATTTCACCATTGAGTTATTACCGGGCACTGGACCCATATCACAGGCACCTTATCGTATGGCGCCAGCGAAGTTGAAGGAGCTACAGATTCAACTTCAAGAGTTACTGGAGAAAGGTTTCATACGACTCAGTGTATCACCGTGGGGTGCTCCTGTACTGTTTGTGGGAAAGAAGGATGGTTCCATGCGGTTATGTATTGATTACCGGAAGCTGAATCAAGTCACTGTGAAGAACAAGTATCCGTTGCTGCGGATTGACGACTTGTTTGACCAGCTTAAGGGAGCTTCAGTCTTTTCGAAGATTGATCTCAGGTCTGGATACCATCAGTTGAGGATCAGAGAGTCAGATGTGGCCAGGACAGCTTTCAGATCATGGTACGGGCATTATGAGTTCTTGGTTATGCCGTTTGGGTTGACCAATGCCCCCGAAGCCTTCATGGACTTGATGAACCGGGTGTTTAGACGGTTTCTGGACAAGTTTGTGATCGTGTTCATCGACGACATCCTGATTTACTCCAGGAATGTGGGCCAGCACAAGAAGCATTTGCGAGCTGTTTTGCAGACTTTGCGGGATAATCAGTTGTTTGCGAAGTTCAGCAAGTGTGAGTTTTTGTTGGATAGCGTGAAGTTTTTGGGTCACGTGATATCAGTTGAGGGAGTCAACGTGGATCCTGATAAGATTGAAGCCATGTTGAATTGGAGTAGACCTACCACCGTACCAGAGATCAGGAGTTTCTTGGGTTTGGTAGGTTATTATCGGCTCTTTGTGTATGCTTTTTCACGGATTGCCACTCCACTTACCAGATTGACGAAGAAAGGTGTCAAGTTCGAGTGGTCTGATGCGTGTGAGGAGAGTTACTTACTCTTGAAGGAGAAGTTGACTACTGCACCGGTTTTGACCCTACCTGACGACAGTGGAGAGTTTGTGGTTTACAGCGATGCATCGAAATTGGGACTTGGTTGTGTTTTGATGTAGCATGGCAGAGTAGTGGCTTACGGTTCCAGGCAGCTGAAACCACATGAAGTCAACTATCCTACCCATGATTTGGAGTTGGCTGCCATTGTATTAGCCTTAAAGAGTTGGAGACACTACTTGTACGGAGCTCAGTGCAAGATATATACAAATCATAAGAGTCTCACCTATTTGCACACGCAGCCAGACTTGAACATGAGACAGCACAGATGGATGGAGTTGATCAATGATTATGATTGCACTTTCGAGTACCATCCAGGGAAGGCTAATGTCGTTGTTGATGCACTCAGTCGGAAATCGGGAACCTCATTATTTCATGTGTGTGTGGCCAGAGTTTCCATGTTAGCCGAGTTATGAGGTACGGGAGCTGAGTTAGAGTGGGATGATGATGGAGCCTTGTTGGCTAGCTTCCAGGTTCGACCGGTATTGGTTGATCAAGTTCGGGAAGCTCAGGATGCGGATTCCTAACTGTTGGACAAGAAGATCATGATTCGGATTGGTGTGCCAACAGAGTTTCGGTTGAGTGATGATGGTACGTTGCTATTTAGAGGCAAATTATGTGTACCTAGGGATGAGAGTTTGAAGAAAGAGATTTTAGACGAAGCTCATTGTTCTGCGTATGCGATGCATCCCAGCGGTACGAAGATGTTTCATACACTTAGAGCTTATTACTGGTGGCGAAATATGAAGAGAGAGATTGCCGCATATGTGAGAAGATGTCTTATTTGTCAGCAAGTTAAAGCAGAGAGGCAGAAACCTGCGGGAAAGCTACAGCCCTTGGAGATTCCAGTTTGGAAGTGGGAGCACATTACCATGGATTTCATGTATCAGTAATTGCGTACTTCGGTTGGTAATACTGGTATTTGGGTTATCGTAGATTGATTGATGAAATCCACTCATTTCCTTGCGCTTCCGAGGAAGATTTCAGTGGGCAGATTGGCAAAGCTGTATGTAGCGAAGATCGTTCGTCTGCATGGTGTGCCTGTATCTATTGTGTCTGACCGAGACAGTCAGTTTACTTCAGAGTTCTGGGAAGCATTGCAGCGACCCTTGGGTACCAGATTGCATTTCAGTACAGCTTTCCATCCTCATACTGATGGGCAGTCTGAGAGGACTATTCAGACTCTCAAGGATATGTTGTGGTCTTATGTTTTACAGTTTAGAGGAAATTGGAACCAGCAACTGCATTTGATCAAGTTTGCTTACAACAACAGTTATCAGGCCAGTATTGATATGGCACCGTATGAGGCTCTATACGGGAGGCAGTGCCGCACTGCTTTGTGTTGGAGTGAGGTGGGCGAGCAATGGCTTATTGGTCCTGATCTAGCGAAGAGTACCATGGAAGAATTTCAGATTATGTGAGACAGACTGAAGATTGCCCAGGATCGCCAAAAAAGTTATGCGAACGTGAGAAGAAAGAGTCTCGAGTTCGAGGTGGGCGACTGGGTCTTCCTGAAACTATCTCCTTGGAGGGGAGTTGTGCGTTTCGGGAAGCGTGGCATGCTTCGACCACAGTACATTGGTCCGTATGAGATTACCGAAAGGGTTGGTGCCGTGGCTTACAAATTAGAGTTGCCTTCTGAGATGGCTCGTGTACACGATGTTTTTCATGTCTCAATGTTGCAGAAATACATTCCAGATCCATCACATGTGTTAGCACCACATCAGCTTCCTATCCGGGAAGATTGTGGAGGAGCCGGTACAGATTCTCGATTAGAGTGAGCAGGAGTTGAGGCACCGTGTTATACCGCTTGTGAAGGTCTTATGGCGGAATCATTCAGTTGAGGAGGCCACCTGGGAGACCAAGCAGCGTATGAGGGAGCAGTATCATCATCTATTCGTCTAGCAGGTACGTAAATTTTGAGGTCAAAACTTTTTTAAGGGGGGTAGATTTGTGACGACCCGAATCAGAATTAGCACGTTAATCGGCTTAATCCACGAGTTTACGAGTAATCACAGTTTATCGTAAATTAATTGAATTGGCGGTTCGGTTCACGACTTAATTATCGGGTGAGAATTTGAGTTGAGTCTCTTCACGAGAATTGTTGTATGCGTGATTTCGAGTTCGTATGCGGTTTCGGATAATTGTTTCGACAACCGAGGAATATGTTATGAATATTTGAAATCGCGTAATTCCGTCGTGTTTATCCGTTCGAGTTTGAATTATCCGAAACGTGGATGTGATTCGTTTTGGACCATTGATCTTATCGAGCCGCGAGTATAAATATCGGAATAGTCGAAAATTGTCAGAAATCACTGTTTCGGGAAGTTTGACCGTCGTTTGATCAAAGGAGACCGTTGACCCGCGTTGACCGAGGGAGAAACGGACCACCGTTTGACTCACCGGCAACTTTTCATTTCCGGCCACCTCCGGCTCCGATTTGGGTATGGTTTGATTCTCCTCTTGATTTCCTATGGTTTAGCACTTTGATTTGTGAAATTTGGTGAGATATTGAGGGAGAACGAGGAGCTTAAAGTTGTGGGATTTCGGGGTCGACGGACGGTGGTGCTCCGGCCACGGTGGTGACCGGAGATTAGGGAAGTTTTGCTCGTGGGTCCAAGGCGTTGCCTTTGGGAGTAGCCTCGAGGGCCGCCGTGCGCCGTGGCTGGAGTTTCGACGGAGAACAGGGTCGTCGGCCGGATTTGGATTTTGGAAGTTTCAAACTGAATTCTGGCAATTCACGGCGGAATTGGAGGAGGCCGTAGTTGTGAGATGTGTTGGGCTCGAGGAGGAGAGGAGTTCTTGGTTTTCCTCGCCGGGAAATTCCTCCGGTGACTGTGCGCCGCCGGCAACGACGGCAGTCAACGGCAGAGCTCCAGCGAGACGTTGACTTTTTGAAATTTGAAGAGTTTTATGCCGTTTTGCTTGTAATCGCGCCCCGATCATCGCCTTGAGGTTTTCGAGTTGATTTGGTTATCGAATTTTAAGTCGAGGGTTTATGTGGAGAGTTTGGGGATTTTCGTCGATTATTTTATCTCCGAGTTATATGTTTCTGGAAATTGTTGGTTTCCGAGGTGTGGTACAGAGTAATGAATTGTGATTTTGATCAGTTATATTTTGTGATTATTCAGGGGATCGAGATCGTACATTGGGCGAGAGATCTTCTGCCGGATCTCGGGATTAGCACGTTTGCGCGCTGTGCTTGTCTGTGAGTGGACATTTCTTTCACTGATTGATTGCGAGTCTTTATTATACATATTACGAGCATGAGCATACGTATGTGATTATAATTTATATGAGCATGTGCTTTACGATTATGCATTTACATTATGCTTTATACGTATGCATGAAACTATTTATGATTTGATTTACACAGAGTACAGTCTTAGTATATGTGGTTGTATCGATACACTTGTATCCCGGCTGATCCCCGAGAATGTTTACCAGAGGGGAACTGTACCTTGTGCCGATGTATTTCTGGGTGAGTACAGATGTCGGTTCCTTGTGCCGATGTATTTCCGGGTGGGAACAGAGACCCTGACCTGAGGCCTTTCTGGTTAGAATCACGTATGGGTCTGAGATCCTGTGATTCGGACTGTACTAGCATGGATGTGTCCATGAGTGACCCTGTGGGATTTTCTATGCATGCTCTGTATGCTGGAGGAGTTTGGGTTTACCTCATGTACTATATCATATTCATTCTTTTTGACTCGCATATGTTTTATAACATATATTATTTGGCGAAAGACATTTATTTTCGTCCACTCACTCTAACGATTTATATGTCTTTCTCTGGGCTCTTTGTTTTCAATGCCCAGTTTGCAGTTCAGATTCAGGTGTTGCACGTCGTTGTCGGAGGTTTAGTGTTCGAGCTACATTTCGTTTTCATTAGGTTTCTTGTTTAGCCTACTGTTGTATATTTATGTATATATATATATATACTAAAGGTCGCTCTGAATACTTTGATGTTATATTTTCATATGATTTTGTGACGACCCGGACCAGAATCAGCAGTGTGATCAGCTTACTTCATGAGTTACTGCATAATCACAGATTTCCAACGGTTATTTGAATCGCCAGATTTGATAACGACTAAATCATTGGCCGAGAATTGGAGCTGAGTCTCTTCTCGAGAGTCGTTGTACGCGAGATCTTGAGTTTGGACGACCGAATCATTATTTGGACGACCGAGGAATAAATTATGAATATTTGAAGTTTCAACATAATCGAGTTAAATTGGTGGCTCTCTTAACGACTAAATTACCGGACGAGAATTTGATATCGGATTCTTCACAGAAGATGTAGAGAATTTAATTTCGAGCTCGTGGGAACTTCCGGAGCATTATTCCGAGTTACGAAGATTAAGTTATGAATATTTAGTCGGTTAAAGTATGTGTTTGGGTGAACCGTTGACTTTTTATTGGTTTGGTCGATGTGTTTGACTTTGGGTGATAATTGAAGAATACGTCGAGTCGAGTTTGTTGCCGCGAGAATTATTGGAATCGGAATTACGACGAGGAAGTTACGTGTGTTTAAAGTTTGTCGAAAAGATAATTACGGAAGTTTCTATTTTGGGAAGGTATAAATAGTGGGTTACCATATCAGGAAAGTCAAAAGGAAGCATTAATGTGTTGGCCGAGTTGACTGAGTCAACTCGGTGGAGAGAAGATGGTGGCGCGACGTCCACGGCTCGCCGGCGACGGTGTTCTTTTCGGCCACCTCGGGGGGCGGGGCTGGTCCCGTTCGGTGCGCCTCGGTGCCCCCGTCTCCGTGCCGGCCACCACTCACGGCGTGGGTGGCGGTGGAGAAAGAATTTTCGGTTTGAAATTGTGAAATTTTGGGGTTAATGGTGGATTTTGATTTCGGCCATGTTGAGCTTAATCAAGTAGTGGGCTTTGAAGCTCTCCTCTCCATGATTCTAACCATGTAAGTATGGAGTTCTAATTTTGTTTGTGTGTGGAGAATTTTGGATTTGAAATTTGTGAGACAATTCGGTTTATCATGAAATTGACATGGTTAGAGTGAGAATTGGCCTTCGATGCAGTCGTGAAAGTTGCTCAGTGGGTGATTTTGCATGGAATAGGGGTTGCTCCGCCGAGAAATTTCACGGTTGGTGGTGGCGCCGGCGCCGGCGGCGGTCAATGGGGGTCAACTTTGACTTTTTGGGGTTTTCGACAAGTTGCATGTCGTTTCACTCGAAATCGCGCCCCGATCGCAGTGGGGAGGTTTGTTTTTCGAATTGAGTGTCCGAAATTACAGTGAGGTATTGAGGTGTGATTATCGGATTTTCGACGATTCGTCGTAATTGGATTACGTGTTTCCGAGAACGGTGGTTTCTCGTGATTTGTTTTGAATTGTCGAGTTATGACTTTGAGAAATGAATTTTGTGAATATCCAGGTGTTCGTGATCGTTTGTTTGGCGAGGGATTTTCCGCCAGATCACGGGTTTACTGCGTTACGCTAGTCTGTGAGTGGACAATTTCTTTTCACGGATTGATTGCGAGTCTTTTATATATGGTTTACGAACTTGAGCATGTAGTTTGATTATGATTTTACGAGCATGTGTTTTACGATTATGCATATACGAATATACGTATACGATTATACATACATATATATTATGTTTTATGCATGTGCATGAAAAGGATTTATGATTTGGTTTACACAGAGTACAGTCTCAGTATATGTTGTTGTATCGATACACATTGGCTTCTCGGCTGATCCCCGAGTACGCTCCGGGGGGGACAGATATCCTGACCCGATGCCTTTCTGGCTAGGAATCACGTGTGGGTCTGGGATCCCGTGATTCAGACTGTGCTATCGCGTGGTAGTCCATGAGTGATTCTGCGATTTTTATGATGCATGCTCTGTACGCGTGAGGAGTTAGAGTCTCCCTCGTGTACCCTGACGCGTGAGGAGTTAGAGTCTCCCTCGTGTACCATTTCTTTATTTATGCATTTAGACTCGCATATGTTTTTATAACATATATATTACGTGGTGAAAGACATTTATTTTCGTCCACTCACTCTAACGATTTTCATGTCTTTCCCCTGGGCTTTTCGGTTTCCGTGCCCAGTTTGCAGTTTGGATTCTGGTGTCGCACGTCATGGTTGGAGGCATAGTGCTCGAGCTACCTTGTTTCTTTCAGTAGGTTTATTGTTCTACCTACTGTGGTATACGTATATGATTATACATTAGAGGTCGCTCTGAGTATTCTGTTGTATATATTATACGATTTTACTCCGGATTTCAGTAAAGTACAGATATATTTATTACTTTACATTGTTGTTGATATATTGAGAAATCCGGATGGGATTGGTGCCCACGGTTTGATTTTTGTGGCATAGGATGAAGTGTATTTTCCGCGTGCAGGTTATGGTAATTCCACGTTAGTAACGAAACTCTACCGAAATTTTGTTGGTTTTTGTTGGTTCGTGTTTTCAGAAGGGGTTCGATTCCGGTTTAGGCAACTAAACCGGGGTTGGGTCCTTTCAGATTTTCCCTGGATTTCTGTAAAGTACAGTTTTATTTTTTACTTTACATTATTGTTATGATATTGAGAAATCCGGTTGGGATTGGTGCCCACGGTTTGGCTTTTGTGGCATAGGATGAAGTGTGTTTTCGGGTGCAGGTTAATGGCAATTCCACGTTTTAGCGAAACTCTGCCGAAATTTTTATGGTTTTTACAAGTTCGTGTTTTCAGAAGGGGTTCGATTCCGGTTTAGGAAACTAAATCGGAGTTGGGTCCTTTCAGAGGGTTTACTACTTCTTGAACTCTAATTAGAAAACCAATGTCATTTTTACAAGAAAAAAATTTAAAATTCGAGTTAAGCTTTCTTTGACTACAGTATAAGGATTGCATACATGACATCTCTCTAGAGTTCTAGTAAGGAATTCTATTCAAAACCTGCAACTGAAACATAAATTGCCTAACATTTCAAGAATACTGAAACAAAAAAATGTCTCAGAAAGATAAAGAGAAGATTGTATAATCAACAGTTCCAACATGCTCCAACATAAACCCAACCAACTCAACAGTTCCAACATGCTATTCCCTAATCAACAGGTATATCAACATCAACCAATTTTGATCAAATCAACCTGCTATGTTTGTAAATCAACAGATGTAACATACAGTATTGTGCCTTTGATAGCAACAGATGTGCCTTTAATATCAACAGTTCCAACATGCCAAATCGGTTTTCAACCTGTTATTACAACCAAATCAACCAATTTTGATCCACAAAACAGACCCGTCTGGCTAATTTACAAACATTCTGTGCCTTTGATTTACTACACCTTCGTTCATGAACAAACTGGAATAAATCACAATAAATCAACACCCACAACTGATTAAATCTCAGAGAGAGAAGAAAAATGGCAATGTACTTCACGGGAAGGCCGAACCGAAAACTAGACAGAAACCCAAATTCACCGGCCATGTACTTCACGGGAGGCATATATAAATAGGAGAGGATCACCTTGAAGATATTTCGTGAGTGATCGAGTGTAATCCTTGCCGAAGCCGAGGAGGTGGAGTGTAAACAACCTGCTTTTCGCGGCGGAGAGGAGGGGAAGGGTTTCGCGGCGGAGGGGAATTAGGGGTTTCGCGCTCGGGGAGGTGGGTTACGGGAGAGGAGGGAATTTAGGGTTTAGGAGATTTGGGTTCGAAGAAGAAGAAGAAAGAGACTGTGCCAAGTCTGAAAATATAATGGAACTGGGGCGACGAAGATTAATTACTTGGTAGCCTTCATCTTCTGAAGCGACGAATATTGATCACTACGTCACTTGGAACATCTGAAGCGACAGAAGTGTCAATTTTCACTCTGGGACTACTAATATTCCACTCTGGACAAGTGTCAATTTCTTCGTGGTCTTCCCGTCTCAGATAAGACTTACAATACGTAACTGACTCCTGTACGAGGTACCGTTCTACAATACTACCCTCCGGATAACGTTTATTCGTCATTGACTTTTTATATTGACCTAATTTCCTGCAATATTATGTAAATGGTTAGTACATATTACATAACTAACATTATAGTAGCAGTTGAACAAGTATTATACCTTTCAATTGGATACATCCATGTATAGTGTACTGGGCCTGTAAGCAATACTTGTTCAAGCAGATGAACCATAGATGTAAAAAAAATGTGGAGGAAAAATCATCTCCAAATTGCAAAGAATCAACACTATCTCAGCTTCCATTTCACGCACAACCTCCTTCTTCATCTCCCTAGCGCATAATTTACCAAACCAATTTGATAGTGCTATCAATGGCTTCACTACGTTATCTGGCAAGAACCCTCTGATAACCACTGGAAGAAGACGTTGAAGCAATACATGACAATCATGCGTCTTCAATCCATAAAACTTTGACGAGGGTGCAACTTTGGCCTTACTTCTCAAACTTCCTGCATAACCAAGAGGATACTTAACAACCCTTAACCACTCAAACACATCTTCTAGAGCATCCTTTTTAACTAAAAAAAGTGCATGAGGAACCTTCACCGTCCCCTCATCACCTTCTCTTTGCCATTGATTTTTGCGTACATTCCTCTTCTTTAAAGCAGCGCGAGCTTTTGGACCATCCTTGGTCTTCTTATCAATTGCAAAAATGGTTGCAAGGATGTTGCCACACACATTTTTTTCAAAGTGCATGACATCTAAGCAATTTTTGATCTTCAATGATGACCAATAAGGCAGCTTCCAAAATATGCTCTCGTGAATCCAACACTATCTATTATTTGAATTGTACGACACCTTCAAGTCGTCATGTTGGCTAAGAATGTGATAAGTGTGCGACCTAACGTCCTCCAAAATTTTATCTCCATTCTTCTGAACGGGTCTTCCGCCAAACTCCACATTCCCGTTCAATGCCTTACTCAATTGCCATGGGTGGTCCTGGTGGAGCCATTTACGATGACCTTCACAAACTATCCTCCCACATATATGCTCTGAAGTCAGCTCATCTAGACGAATTGGATATGTCTTGTACCATTTCACTGTTGAGCCCGCAAGCAACCCTAAACCAAGAAAGTCACTGATAGTCCACATCACCGCTGCCTTCATCAAGAATAACTATTTGTCTACTCGATCAAAAGTATGGACTCCAACAACCCATAAATGTATTAGCTCCTCGATCAATGGCTTCATGAGTTCACTAAGGCACTTTTCAGAAGATTTAGGGCCCGGAATCAACACCGATAGCATGTTATATTCCTTCTTCATGCACATTGACGGTGGTAAATTGTACGGCATCACAAAAACGGGCCATGTACTATGCAAAGTTCCCATTGTTCCGAATAGATTGAAACCAGCTGTTGCAACTCTAAGGCGCACATTTCTGTAGTCCCGTGCGAAACCTGAAAAAGTTCTGTCAAAATGTTGAAACGCTTCTCCATCAGCTGGGTGGCTGATGCTATCAGCCACTTATATCCTCTCCCCGAACCATCGCATATGCTTGGCAGTGTGTGGTAACATAAACAGACGCTTCAACCTTGGTGTCAGAGGGAAGTAATGAATAATTTTTTTGGGAATGTCATCCGTATATGGCTTATATCTTTCAGAATTACACATAGGACAAATCCTCTCATTTACAAGCGCCCCCCTAAACAACACACAGTTGAACTCACACGCATCAACTCTTTCATAACCAAGTGAAAGATCACTCACGATTTTTTTAATTCTTGAGTATGAACAGGGGAATGTGTGCCCTTTAGGAAGAAGTTTGTTAATGTTAATATATAAAAAGTCAACACTTGTGTCTGACGATCCATTTTCATTTTTTATTTTCATTGCATCTAATATGGCACTCAAAACAGTTTCCTCACTGCCATCATATAATGGGGTCTGTGACTCCTTTAATAATCTATCGTACTTTTCATAATCATTATCTACCATGTCATTGAAGTTGATGCCAGAATTATCTTCTACAAATTGTTGGGGTGCATCTACATGGTATCCAGGATAATACGAATATGCATCATGTAGAATCTCCTACTGCGGGTTCACTGAAGGACCCGCACCACTAGAAGGACCGACTCTGTCTTGAAGCCACTGTCTTCGGAGACTGAGCATTGCTGATTCACTTAAAACTTCCCTGTGAAGATGCCAAACAGTATACTCCGGATTCAAACCATTGTGTGACAAGTGATGATACATGGTATCCATAGTAACCTTGAACGGATCGTTCTTACAACATTTGCACGGGCAGAAGTGATAATCGGCTCCGTTCCTACTATGTCGCCGGGAAAAATTCATAAACTCGAATATGCCTGTGATGTACCTTGGATCAGCATGAAGATATGTCATCCAGGTTTGTCTGGGTGTCCTTCCATGTTTTCTGTCAACAGAAACAATCAATATGAACAAAGTTACCACACCACATTTATGATACAACCAAAGCATGTCCCCACACTTCTTCTCCTTATGCCTCGGGGTACGGTCCTATCCTCTTCAGGAGAACACAACATTTGTCAACCCTCTAGCACTCATGGGTTTCAGCTCCAGTTTAGGAAAATTTCAGCAGCATCTCCCTACAGCCCAAGTGCACACATATCTAAACAACCTAATTTGCACTCGAGGAACATTGTAAGGAGACATTGTCGAAACTGTATCCCAAAACTGAAACTGAAACCACATGAATAGCAAAAGGATCAACAAAGTCGTGTTCACCTAAAGTGTCCAAAAATGGGACAATTTGAGAATCAACTACTCATCTCGATCAACTAGATGAGTTGTTGATTCTCAAACGGGAGTTCTAAGTTGATAAACATCCCAATTATATATAACCCTACGCTCGATTTCATCATTAACACTAATAACACCACTAATTGAGACCAATAAGCCTAATCTACACTAATCATCACAAATTTCACTAAATTTAACCAAAATTTAAACATTATTGATGAACCCATAACATGAGTTATCACAATTCAATAATTCAAACATGAATTACAACATAAGACCAAATTCAGTTCAACTTAAAAAATTTCACATAAACATCAATTTCACTTCTCAATTAACATATAATATGGTTATAAAGAGGGTTATAAAGCAAACATCTTCTTCTTCTGATCTCTTCTCTCCTTCTCAAGTTCAGTCATAAACGAAGGTACTTTCTAATTTGTCGAGGAGTTCTTATGTTGTAGTACAAAACTCAAAAGTTATTTTATCCTAAGAGAACAACGTCATACAAGTCAGAGGGCGGCGTGAAAGTTCTTAAGGAGAACATGTAATACACGTGACTCAACTTACTTCTTCCTCTTCAACCTTCAACCAATCAGTAACGAATTTTCATATTTGTTTCTTTAACATTAGTTATATATTTATTAATTATTGAATATGTATTTTTGTAAACGATTTCAATATCACTAATATTTTCTACATAGTGTGCCCACAAATATGCAGGTTAATTTTTGCACCAATTTTTTCTCCCATGTGCAAGCTATTTTTACTCTTAAAATGTTCTCACACATAGAATCTCTTTGGTTAAGAGTCCAAACAACCAAAGACAACTTTCATTGTTGGAGCTTCAAAAATATTATTATGGGTGTGATAAACTTTTGTAAAACCACAATTTAGCATGTCACATTGAAAGATGTCACACATTATTTATGAAGTTGTAGGAGATAATCGTAGCATTGCCATGGCACAAGCACGAACATCAAACAAAAAATCTACAAAAAGATCATAGGAAATTTAGTGAAGCACAACTTTTCTGTCATTGAGTTGAGAAATCTCACATGCCTAGTTCTTGGGGCAGTAGATTTGCTTAGGCCTGTCATTGGAGCGGAGTCGGACCGAATAAACCTAGATCCAGATCCATTTAAGTAAAGAAAAAGCTAGAATTGAGTCGCCCTGTTTATCCAGTGGATTTTTAATAACCAAATCTGGATCTGGATCCGGCGGATCAATGGGTCAACGGAGCGGATCTGGACCCGTTTATTAATATGCTAATTACTAAACTAATATTTTTTTTGAATATGTTAATTATTATCAATGTGCCACATAACCCTGTGACACAATTAAAATATTTCATTAAAGCAAATTAGATAGACCAGAATAATAAGTTTTCAATTTATATTGAGAAACTTGACAAGAAACAAATCGTTTTGGGGTTTCAATCATTTAATTGATTAATATTTTTATATAACTTTGAAAAAGACACATATAATTTTTTTTTAAAAGGGACTTTTAGGTTACAAATATTTCATACATGTAAATAAAATAATTATATTTAATAAATTAAAAAAAATTAACGGGGCGGATCATAAACTGATCAAATCACTTGTGATCTAGATCAGATTAACGGGTTTGGGTCACAAACGGATCAACGGGTCCAAAAATCAGACCCAAATACGTTTAGTAGGTATGGGTTTGGAGCGGGTCCGGATCAAAACTCGCTCTGTTGACAGGTCTAGATCTGTTGTCCCAGAAAATCCAGTGCAAATTATTTCTCGTGCTTAATACCTTGACACATGTCCTCACTACTAACAACAATCAACCACATTACTAATAATTCAATAACTAAAATTCAAATAAAAAATATATTTGTGGCAGCTTTCTTTCTTCCTCATCAGTTTCTCCGTTCTGTGCGAGCTCCCTTCAAAATCGGACCCAACAATTATACATATCAATTCTCTTCCATTCTTCTTTTGGGAGAGGTAATTGACTTAATTTTAGTCACGCACATTTACCTCGCTCTTTTGGCTTCTCAATTCACAACAATTATGACCCTTCTCGCCATTGCAGATTGGTGATTTTTTATTCAATTTCAACCCTATTAGGAGTATGAGTTCAGCCCATAAACTAATTTTCTTGGTTTTTCGGTAGAGCTAAAAAAAAATTATTATGAATGGCGGGTCACAGTCGACAATTAGTCATTAAACTTCATCTAAACAAAATTCGGTGATCATCCTAGCTCATTTAAATGAGTTAAATTTCATTAAAATAGTCTGAAACCGAAATAACTCATAAAATAATAGGTGACTATTGTCACAACAACATAAAGAATATTGTCACAAAATTAAATATATAATTGTTTAAGGATAAAGAGATACACAATAACTGTAGGCTGAAAACTGTATATTTATTCATTGATAGATGACTTTAAATACATGCATTACAATCCTTTACAATAAATGTCTTCTGAATAATCAAGGATTGCTAGAATCTATATCTAATATAATTAGGACAAGACACACACCGGAAGATCAGGAATATACTTTCTTTAAACACTCCCCCTTATGTCGAGCTCATAATTATGTATGATGCATAACTTGTTGTCTTATTAAAATTCTTGTCAAGTAAACAAAAATCTCATGGGAAAAACAAAGACTTGGTCGAAGGAAAAAAGAGTATAATGCATCAACTACAAATGATACTACATTTAATGTATACTCCCCTTAATGTCTACCAACATATGACTCCCCCTGATTGGCCGCTCAATTTTTGATTTCAGATAATCTTCACATGCCAATGCGCTTCACATGTTTTACAAATATTAATTTAGGAAGTGACTTGGTGAACAAGTTCGCAACATTATCCACATAACCAATCTGGCTCACATAGATATTCAGGAACTGCTGTTGTTGCTGATTGTAGAAAACTTTGGCAAAATGTGTTTAGTATTATCACCCTTAATGTAACCCAACCTCATTTTCTCATTACAAGCTACATTATATATCCTCAAAGATGTAGATTGGTGATGTCGTACTAGATGATAATTCACTAGACTCTTGAATATGGTGTATTACTAACTTGAGCCAGACACACTCTTTAACAACTTCATGCAGAGCTATGATTTCAAAATGAGTCAAGGAAGTAGCAACAAGGATTTTCTTTGTAGATCTCCAAGATATCGTTGTATTCCCAAAGGTGAATACATAACCAATTTGTGAAAAGTCTTTATGCGGGTTAGAAAGATATCTGACATCAGCAAATCCTACCAACACATCATTCGATGTCACATAATAGGGGACTATGCTGAAGGAAGTTTCATCGTCAGATTTTGATGGGTCGAGAGACTCATTCGATGGGTCGAACGACTCTGGCATATCCGTCCAGGGTACATGGTTTGACGGGTTGAGACCATGGTTTGACTGGCCGAAATGCCTAGAATCAGAAAGTTACGTTTCTACCATTCTATTTACTAGAATTTCAAGTTTTTCTCTTGCTTATTTGTATGAAAAGAATAAGCCCAAGTCAATGGATCCCTTTAAGTACCTAAAGATGTGTTTTACTCCATTTCAATGACGTTGCGTAGGTGCAGAGCTAAATTTAGCTAATAAGTTCACTGAGAAGGCAATGTCTAGACGTGTGCACTAAGCCAATTATAAAAAAAGCTTCAATCGCACTGAGATATGGAATCTCAGCTCTTTAAATTTCTTCATCATCTTTCGGACGAAACGGATCTTTTTTGGGTTTCACACTGCAAACAACCATTAGTTTGCTAAGAGGGTATGATTTGTCCATGTTAAATCGCCTGAGTGTGTTTTGGACATAAGCAGACTAGTGAATAAGAATTATACCAACTCAATGTTCCAACTCTAAACTGAGACAAAATCAAGTCCTTCCAAGGTCTTTCATCTCAAACTCGGATTTCAAATAGCCAACTGTCTCACTAATCTTATCAAGAGACTCGATGATGTTCATATCATCTACAAAGACTGCTAAGAAATGGCAAATCCTGAACTTGTTCATTTAATGAACAGGCATGGACACAACCAATAAGTAAAATATCGGATATCAAGGATATAACGACCATAAAAAAATATGGCTATATCAATGGAAATATCGATCCAGTAAAAATTTTGACGAAAATAACGGAAACTAATAAAAATATGTGGAAATTTTTAATGAAATTTTCAAAGGTTGTTATATGATCAATTATCAACCTTATATGAAAAAAAAATATTGATCAAACATTATGCCATATGAATTTTTTATATTACTATATGAATTATTACATGTAGTGTTGATAATTATTTAAATATAATTTAATACTTCTTCTTCATTTTTTATGGCTAAAATCTAAAGAGAGGCTATGTCATCACGTCTTTTGTACGTACATTATGTTATATATCATACATCACAAAGTTAACTACATGAATACTTCAAAACTATGTAGAAGACTTATGAGATCCAAAATTTAAACTATCTTCCTCATCTCCCTATGTAAAGCCATGTGTGTATTTTAAAGAGTAATCATTAAATGATTGCTCTCCCATGAAATTCTCCATGTATTGACTTACATGCCAACCATAAGGGTCAAGGGGCAGTCTCTGATGGTTATAGATATCGTAGTATAGACTAGGTATTGCTCGAATTTCTCCAGGACTATCATCATCTGAGTCATTTCTTTGTAATTGTAACCATGAGTTGTCACTCAATGGAAGACCATAAAGCATGACATATGACAGATAAGGCATTGCAAAGTTTTGACCATAATTATAAGGTTGGTAGTTACCATCTCCCGCACCTATTGAGTCAAAAGTGGTGGATGAAGTCCTTGGCTTGATGACGTTCAAATTAAAAAATTAGAGAAAGTTTATGTAAATTTCGAGAATATCGGTAAATATCAACGATATATCGATTTTTTTTATATCTCTTCCCAATCAGGTAGTCACTTAATTAAATGTATGTACCACATTCGATCGGATTACTTCAATCCATATAGTGAACATCTCAGTTTGATCACATGTTTATCTCTAAATCAAGATCCCCATAGAGATATGTTGTAACTAACATGGAAGATATATCCATAATAATGCGCATATCATTGTTACTTAATGAGATTTTCTTGTTCTCTGACATCAAAAATGACTTTGAAGTGTCCCCCATATATGCCAATTATGACTTTAGGATATAACTGTAGTTAGGAACAATCTCATATGAAGGATTCACAATGTTGATGATGAACGGATCATTTTGTGTTCGGATGGCCTGTCACCGGCAACTCATCTGTGGATTTTTTTGTCTCTCCTTTTTCCTAGTAGGGAGCCAAGGCTAACTCCACACCCTCCATGCAGGCATCAGAGACAAGCCCTACCCGGGAATGGCGTTAACTCACCCCTCATTAGGGACTTCCAACGTTGCAAGGTTTGCAGCAGGTATATTTGATTTCATCACTTTCGCAATATCAGTAAAGAAGTCAGACATCGAATCTGCTACGATCGAGAATACATCGCACTTCTATCTCACTCTGAGATATGCGGGAATCATGATTAGACATTATAGGGTTTGACCACATCAAATTCTGACGTTCATAGAACCATTCATCTCACCCCCTAAAGCAGGAAATATGTCTCATCAAAGTGATAATCTGCGAATCTAGCAATAAAAAGATCTCATGTCAAAGATTCTAAATATTAGACAATTTTTAGAGCTTTATAACCAACATAGATACCTAATCATCTCTGAGGACCCATTTTTGTACATAGTGGAGGCGTAGTGAGCACATATACCATGCAACCAAAGATACCTAGATGTGAAATTTCAGGCTCATATCAAGTTACTAACTAGTATGCACTGAATGGTTGGCGTGCTACGGGTCTGAAATAAATAAACATAGTTGCATATAATGCTACATAGCCCCACACAGATATAGGAAAGTTGGTATGCATAACCAAAGCCCTAGCCACAAGTTGTAACTACTTGATATGTGCTTCTGCAAGACCATTATGTGAATGTAGATGGGGAACATGTGCAATAACTATCAAAAGATTCTAATGTAAACTTTCATGCATTTTCCAATCGAATAGGAGTTGATTGGGTGGTTCGAGTGGTGTGCCCGGAGCTTAATAATCTGAGTTAGGAGTCTTGCAAATGCAATATTCCTTATGGGTAGCAAAGCGACGTGTGACCAACGCGTCGATGCATCTACCAAAATCATAAAGTATTTAAATGGTCTGCATTCAGGTTTGATATGTCCACAAATATCTCCTTGGATTCTTTGTAAGAATGAAATATTTTCAGTAATGTGTACATCAAAATAAGGTTGTGCCTGTAACTTTGCTATTTTGCTACTGAACAAACTTTACAAAACAAGCGGTATGCATCAGAGATTTCCACAAAGGAATTTGGTGGAATAACGTACGGTGCCTCAGCAATATGTCACCGAAATTGTGCTGCACTTATCTTAGAGACCGAGCCTAGACCAAGAGGAATAATCTCAGCCCCTCCATCTAACCAATGGTTTTGAGTATTTCCACATGCTTCTTTGCTCTAAAAAAATGAATGACCATGTGAATTTTCAATATCTTGATCATCATATCTCGACCTAGGTGACCCAAACGAAAATGTCAAAGTTTATATGATGTAGAGGCACACAGAGTATTATGAGTGACTGCATTGGATTCAATGATTCAAACTGTAGTAAGATATAAACTATTACAAATGATAATAAACTTTTCCATAATGCATTTTCTGCCACATTCTATAGAAACACATAAGAATTATTTTCCATTCTCATAGTATGTTTTCAAGTGTAAACCATTGGCGCTAATGTCCTTAAAACTTAGCAAGGTTTGATTAGTCTTTGGCGTGTATAAGGCATCAGTGACATAAATTCGAGTACCATGTAACGACAAGAATTGTGTTAAACCTTGCTCTTGTATAACTAAAACTGAACCAATCATGGTTGTCACTGAAGAACTATATGGCGTAAGATCCATTAATAATTTCATATATCTCGGAATAGGGTGGGTAGTATCACTATCTGATAAACACTCAATCTCACCTTCAGACATCTACAAAAGAATATAAATTAATCAGTCTTTGAACTCAAGACATGGCGAACACTTTAAGCGAATACTTAAAGATTTTGAAAGGGTTGTGACCCTTATAGAGTACTTGACATGGCAAGACAAAACTGATGTACAAACAACATCTAAACAACACTGATTCTTGCCAAGGACATCGACGGGTCGAAGCTTGTTTTGACGGGACAAAAATGCTCGAGGTCAAGTCCAGGGTGCCAGTCTCAACGAGTCGAGAGAGCTTGAAGGCGAGTCTAGGATAACATCTTTGACGGGTCGAATAAAACTTGGCAAAAATTTTGACGGGTCGAAATACATGCCAAAACGATCCAGGGTGATCATCTCGACGGATCAAGAGGATCTCTCGATGGGTCAAAATGCCTGGAAATAGAATTACTTTGTTTTGTTCTTGTTTTTCCTGTTTGGTGGTGTCACATTTACCATGGAATATTGTATATCACAAACTATTCATGCATGCATTATGTGGCAAAATAACATTCTCAACACTTTCATATACCAAAAATAGAGAAATTTTGTTACTTTGCCAACTCAATTACATCAAAGATGTCTTATTCTGCAACGACTAAAAACAAAGTCTGAAGAACATGACTAAACAAGCTAAAAATAACTAAACTTGATTACATAGCAGTAATAACAGCCTAATATATAGACTAATCAAAATCTAGAGTCCCCAGGTTCTCCATCTTGTTGTTTAATACCCTGAGATTAACTTCACCGTCTTTTTCCATCTCATAGTCTCCCCCAGCAAAGTTAGCCTTTTGTACCAATCATTGCTTGTGCTTCTTGTAAATATTTTGAATGTCCTTAATTGTTTGCATGACATTGTTTGTTCATATGCTTAGTAGATCCACACTTGAAGCATGGATACTTGCCAGATGGAGCAGAGTTAGATAATATTATTTCATTCCTTGGACCAGAACCATATTGGTTCTTGTTCAAATTACTGGGGCTGGCGTCTTGGTGATGCTAAGTCAAATTATGACTACGGCCTCTACCACGACCTCTGCCACGGCCTCCTCTCCCTCCACGGATGTAAGGCTCAGAATGATTGTTCTTCTTTTCCTTACTAGTCTTCCCTCCAATGATGTAATTCTCAGGCGTTTTCTTGGTCCCAACGAGCCTTGAATTGTTGTTGTGAATTATTTCATGATGTCTATCCTTCTTTTCTAGGATGTTCATGAGATCACTAAATATTTTTATCCTTCCTTACCCGTACTCAAGTCGATACTGATGAACCAATATACTCATGAAAGATGGGAAGGTGTTCAGAGACTTCTTGATCATGTCATGATCAGTCTTGTCAACCCCGTAGAAACTAAGCTCAAACTAGAGTTCCAACATAGCTTGGTTGTATGAGTCAACCTTTAGGTAATCCAACAAATAGATTATTTTCCATCTCTCTATCAATTCTAAAAGTTGTGCGTCATGCACGTTGTTGAAGCGTTGCTTCAGAACGTCCCATAAATATTTGAGATCAGTTTTCTTGAGATATTACTTCTTCATAATTTGATGGATATGATGCCTCAAATTGGTGGGTAGATAGTGCTGGTAAATTTATTTTCGATGAAGGTGTTCTCTACATCGGAGACCCATCGATGATACGTACTCTTTTCCATTGGCATCAACGATGTCAAATTTTGTCCTAGCTGGCTCAATTGAAGTCTTCTACAAAAGAGACAAGAGAGTCGAAACTACGATAATTAAATATCAAGTTTAGAGAATAAGAACGTGATCCAAGATGTATGGTCACAAAAATCGATATGCTCGATAAACAATGGCTTCATACCACACCCAGAAACTATGACAATCATAATCAATCACTTATATCGATTTCCTGTTTCTTTCTCTTTTTCATATACCGTGACTCCCCATGACCATCACTAATCAAACTTTTTGAGTAAAAAGGTGATGAAATCTCCTTTTCTTGACATATAATTCCACAATATTAATTCAAAGTGATGAACAACATAAGATCTACGGTGTTGCAGAAATTAAGTTTTAATCGTAGATCTAGGATGTTGCGAAAATTAAGTTTTACAACATAATCTCTAAATTGAGGATGTTAAAAAATTTACCTCGATTGGTGTTGTACTCAGTATGGGTAAAAATGGACAACACATAGGTAATGCTCGTCTGACGCGAGATTTAGGCACTCGAGCAATCTTGACGATTTGGAGAAGAAGCTTGCAGGTGGATTTCCGGCGATCGGTGGTCGGTGTCGAGGGAAAAGGTGGCCGATGACGGAGGAGTTGACTAGCAACGGTGGTGGAGGATTTTAGATATTTAAGGTTAGGGTTTTTCTTTTATGTGATGATGGCTATCAAGTCAGAGCTACTGATAACGTATTGAAGGATAAAGAGATAAACAATAATTGTAGACTGAAAACTAAAAACTTTTCCGTTATGACTTTATTTATTGATAGATGATCTTAAATACAGACGTTACAATCTGTTATAATAAATATCTCTCGAATAATCAGGAAAAGACACTGAAAAATAGGAATATGCTTTCCTTAATCATAACAAATTACAATTCTAAGTGTATTATCCGACCACAATGCCCTCGATCTGTTTGGTGACTATTTCTGTGAGCACGCCAGCGAGGCAAATGAAAAAGCCGTTGAGCCCAAACCTAGTACCTGCCCTCGTCACCGCCTCTTCAAACTTTTCCCGCCAAAACCCACCGCAGTCTCATCTCATTCAACACCTCCGGAGTTGTAAACACTCTAGCTCCGCCAACTCCATCCATTCCTTCATTATAAGTCCGGCTCTTTCGACACTACTTTCACCGCCCATCATCTCATCAACTGCTACGACAGGCTCCAAAGACTCGACTATGCACGCCAGCTGTTCGACGAAATGTTTCGACCAAACGTTGTGTCCTGGACTTCGCTCATGTCCGGATACATCAACACGGGCTGGCCCAGAATGGCGCTGTGACTGTTTTCGAAGATGCCCAAGTGCTCGGTTCTGCCCAACGAGTTCACTTTCACCACGGTGATCAATGCGTGTTCGATTCTCGCTGACAGCGAAATGGGACAGAGGATTCATGGGCTTGTTGAAATCTTGGGGTTGCAAGATAACCTCGTTGCGAGCTCGGCGCTGGTTGATATGTACGGGAAGTGCAACGATGTCGATGGTGCTAGGCGGGTTTTTGAGTTAATGAGTGTGAGGAATGTTGTTTCTTGGACATGGGTTATTTCTGCGTATGCCCAGAACGGACAGGGCGAGGAAGCGCTCCGTCTTTTTGGAGAATTTAATCGCACGATGTTGGAGAGGCCGAATCATTTTATGTTAGCTAGTGTTATTAGTGCTTGTGCAAGTTTGGGTCGGTTAGTTTCGGGCAAAGTGGCACATGGGGCAGTGATTCGTCATGGCCCTGATTTGAATGACGTGATAGCGAGTGCGATGGTGGACATGTATGCGAAATGTGGATGTGTTGAATATTCATTTAAGGTTTTCAGACGAATCCCAACTCCCTCTGTAATACCCTATACATCAATGATTGTGGCCGCCACGAAGTATGGACTGGGGGAAATGTCACTTCAACTCTTCGAAGAAATGATTGATAGGAAAGTAAAACCCAACGATGTAACCTTTGTAGGTGTTTTGCATGCTTGCAGCCGTTCAGGGCTTGTGGAAGAAGGCCTCCAACACTTTGAATCCATGTTTGAGAAACTTGGAGTATCTCCCGATGTAAAGCATCAGACTTGCATTGTGGATATGCTTGGTCGAACTGGTTGTCTGAATGAGGCATACAAGCTGGCAAAATCCATCCAAGCAGAACCAAACCAAGAAGCCTTAGTGTGGGGGACACTTCTTTCCGCCAGTAGGCTTCACGGTAGGGTTGACATTGCTCTTGAAGCAAGTAGGCGGCTAATAGGTTCTAACCAACAAGTATCAGGTCGTATGTCACATTGTCAAATGCGTATTCGTTGAATGGGGAGGGGGAGACTGCTCACGGCCTTCGGTCAGAAATGAAGCGTACCGGAGTCAGAAAAGAACCTGGCCACAGTTGGGTTGAGATTAAGGACTCCAATTACGTGTTCTATGCTGGAGATGTCTCGTCATGTGCACAGCGGAGTGAGGTGGTTAGTTTACTGAGAGAGTTGGAGGGCAAAATGAAACAAAGAGGCTATGCAGGAGGGAGTACGGGATTGGTCTTTGTTGATGTAGAGGAAGAGGCCAGGGAGCAAATTGTAGGTCTTCACAGTGAGAGATTGGCCTTGGGTTTTGCGTTGCTTAGTATACCAAAAGGAATCACTATAAGAATAATGAAGAACTTGAGAATGTGTACAGATTGTCATGAGGCTTTCAAGCTCATCAGTGAAATTGTTGGGAGGGAATTCATCGTTAGAGATGTTTATAGATTTCACCATTTTAGAAGTGGTTCCTGCAGTTGCAGGGATTTTTGGTGATATATTTTCTTTTTCGATAAAATCACAATAGCAAGATAGTCGCATGCAACAGCTGCAATTTTTCTTTATTATCTTTGCTACCAGATAAATTATTGTCCAACTTAGGTAGACGTAGACCAGCATTTTATTCCAAACAGGGCATAATGTGTTGTTCTCTGTCTTCCAAAGATGCAGCTCCTTGATTCATACACAAGGAGATAAACATTTACATGAAAACCAATGGATCCAAATAGGAAAGAATAATACCGAAAGTAACGCAATGATTTGACAAAGGGATGTACAAAGATGACAGACTTTACTACTCAAATCATTACTGTGATACAGGATGCACAAATCATGTGCCATCAGTCGATAAAACAGATCGAAACTTATTACATGATGTGTCCTAATACAACTGCAAAAAAAAAATTGACAAAAGTACAAAATAGAGAGGAATTTCATGCGACTAACTGGAACTTTCTGCTGCCAAAGACCATAACTTTTCTTATTAAACCAAAACCCTACTGTGATGATCAGAATTAGGACGTCGACACTTCTTCAATACCTGCATCAAGTGGCGTATCCTAGTCACAAAAGCACGAACGTTTAGTAAAAAATTTAAAACAATGCAGGCATATCAGTCTATTATTCTCAGCCATCAATAGTTGATTCTAAATCCACGGTCACACATCCAAATCCAGAAAATCTAATGACGTTTGTAAATTCATGCTTTCTGTCTTTTTATCTCTTTGTTTCAAGCAATTTGGATCGTCATACTTATTAATCTTACAATCATAAGGACAACCGATGGCATATATTGCCACAGTTCACTCAGTTCAGGCTTCTGGACAATACAGGAACAAGTCAAAATTGCATGAAAACAGAGTTAGTAGAGCACATACCAAAACATAATTAGAAAGCTTTACCTCCTTCACACATGGATTCTGAATAACATTACATCTCGGTCATATTGTCAACAGACACATCCTATAGTTTATGCCTAATTTCATCTCCAAAAAATATAGATCAATAAATCAGGTATATTGCCACAAAACAAATAAATGTGTAGTCATTTCCAGAAAAAGAAACTCACATAAGGCATCACAGTATACTCCACTCCGGAAGGTCATGGAGTGGAAACCTGCTCATTTATCAGCTCAGAACCCAACTGAAACAACAAAAGCTTTTTAAATGAGCTGCACTAACATAATATTCCCATTTTAAATTCAATAAACTAAAAGTAACCTAAATTTAAGCTTCAAATAATGCCAGTATAAAGTGAAACAGAATGTAACATACCTCATAGCTGTAGATTTGATAGACATTCTTGCATGGAAAAGCTGGCACAGTCAATTAAAAGAAAAGCTTCAGCTGGACAAATTTCACATAGATAGACAGGTAACTTACCCAAGATAGGTTTCTTTCCATAAAAAAATCCAATAAATTGCAATAGAACAGACAGTGCTAGATAGAACATTGATAAGTCATTTCAACATTAGTATTCAACCTCTTCAAAATGGTCGCCTACATGTATCGAATTTTGATAAATATGTTTTCCCTCAGGCTCCGAATTCAGGGAGCTAAAAAAATTGAATTGAACTATTACAAGGTGTGCTGCCAAAAGATAAATTCATTTCCTCTTTTTCCCAACCAATGGAATTTATGGATGAGCAGGCTGTGCCCTTATCCATGTCAAGAATAGACGTAACTCGAAAAAGAATACAATAGCTCACTTTGTACACATGTACAGAGGGTAATAATCAATTCAACCTGCCTCTTCGCAGATTTTCAAGTGCAGATCTATGTAGGCAACCTTTTCCTTTCTTTCCTGATGCCTGTTTCAGAGGAAAAAATCACAAAAACATGCAATATCTACAAGATTGACTTATCCTCTAGCCCCACGAAATTCAGATCGACTTATGGCTTCCATTGCAAGACGAACCAAGCGGACAAATTCTTCTACATCTTGGAAGCTGAAATCATTTACCCTCTTAATAGAAGAATAACAATCATTCTTATGTGCATCTTCCAGGGTCAAGCAAGCAGCTGCAAAAGCACCCTGGTATTTTCTTGAGGCTTCCATTGCACAAAATACATCCTGTGTCTGCAAAATAGTACATACTAATCTCACCCTCTTGTAACACCTATTGAAAGCATTGCCGTAATATAAGGCATGAACTTCAAGTCTGGTTTGATATTGTACCAATCCTAAAGGTGGCGTATTACTGAACATTCTAAACGATGTGGAAAATGATCTACTTATGATTGTAATGTCATTTATTATTGTAATAATAATGACTCTTTAGTCCAAATAAGTGATAATCGAAATACCACAATAGAATGATTTTAGAGGGAGGGTCATACAATTCATATAAAAACAGCACGCACGATAAACTTACAAATTCTAGAAGCCTGACAAACTTGATGTTTCGAACAACAACATGGTTCCCAGTAACATGAGAACCAACACCTCTGGATAACAAAGCCTTTTCTGCCATCACTTGGTTGTTTAAGTTATCAATATCCGAAGCTGAAGATGATGGAGACTCACCTAGACGGTAAAGATATTTACATAAACAGTGAGTGGTTTGATACAGATATAAGATCAAACAAAATGGATTTCCACCAAAGCATGCTCAACAGACATTATTCTGATATTAATTTAAATGTTGCACCAACATGATCTGTCAGATGTCCTAGACCATAAAAGGAGAATCTGATAATTCTGGTGTGTTCCACTCCCAGTTATGCTTCTTAAATTACTACAAATGAGAGTAAGAAACTAATGCTCTCTTAAAATTTAAAACTTGACATTTTGAATTAACAGAATTTTTTTCCCAGCCCTCTTACTTGGAATATCAATCTCTGAACAGGAATAACTGTTTTACACCTTGTTAGCTTGTATGAATGAAGTTGAAAAATTACAGAATGACATCCATCAGCTAAGTCCTGAATTTATTTATACCTTGAGGAGGCATATTTAAAGAAGCTTGCATCTCATTCCGTTCTCTGTGGATACTATTATTTTTACAGTAAACTACCCTCATGTATGCCACCTCCATGCATTTATAGGCCAATGCAGCAGAAGCTACTTCTTTGCGTCTTTCATATTCATGGGCACAAGATCTGTGTATTCAATAGGTTCACAACATAACAAAAATCAAAGGTTAGGGGTGACAATCGTAAGGAAAAAAAAAACTAAAATGTGAAAGCAAAGTAAGCTGAAAATATTCTTATTTATATAACAAACTTCCTTAGCAAAACAAGAAGAAATCATATTGAAAGAGCAGCGCTAGGGTTTTTTTTTTTCTTTTTCTCTCTAGTTTCTTCTCTTTGCACAACGTTTGGCAGTCATGGTGGATGATGTTGCCGATCGTTTTTCTGAGTCACTGGAGATCTCCGGCCAATGGCGCATGACCTTTGTGGCGGTAGGGAAGGCAGCTCTCACCGAAAATTGCTCTGCGGTGGGTAGACTACTCACTACAAAGAAACCAGCTGATCCAAGGGGTTTCATGGGATCAGTCTGGGGATTGAAGAAACAGTCGTCGATTAGGGTAAAGAGAGATCGTTTTGTGTTTACCTTTGTGTTGGTAGCGGAAAGGGATTGGGTTTTGAAGGGTGGGCCATGGTTCTACAATCGCTCAACCCTAGCATTGGCGAAGTGCAATGGCCTCTCATCAATGGCCGCGGTGCCGTTGAGTTCCATTCCGGTTTGGGTGGAGGCGATAGGCTTGCCGCCTGCTTTGCTCACAGAACAGCAGGGAAGATGCTAGGGTTCTCACTTGGTTCATACATTGATGTGGACCGACCTGGTTTTCTTCGTGGACGTATGAGAATCCACATCAACCACCCTGTTGCGGCTCCTGTGCAACAGGCTTTTCCGGAAAGGGAATTCGACTTTAACGTCGGAGTTATGGTGCTTGTTCAGTTCAAGTATGAGCACATAGAAGGTTTCTGCAAGGACTGTGGTTTTCCTGATCGGTCTAAGCCAATTGATCTATCAGGGATCCTCAAAGGAAAAGGTGCAGATCTCACGGTGCCCCCAAAGCCCTAACCCAGCACCAGTCCCAGAGAAGATCCAGGGATTCTCGTGTGATGCTAACAGGTTGAAGCCAACGAAGATCTCGCCTGAAGGTAGGCAATTGAGAGGGTTGCTGCAGGAACTGGGGCTTCCAGCTATGAACTCGGTACCAAGCCTTCAGTTGCCAGTCGTGTCAGCTGAGACATCTGGTAATAGTCTGAAGAGGGCTGCGGCTTCTGAGTTGGTGGTGTACAAGAAAAGGCCGACGAACCCTAAGGACACTAGTTCATTTATGTCAGGGTTTATTCCGGAGGTAGTGTTGCCGGAGGAGAATGCTGTTATTACCGTGTCTCCGGCAAAGAGAAAGCGTCGGGGTCGACCAATTGGGTCCAAGAACCGGGTGAGGACCGAGGAGATTCTGTCATGGAGATTGGGCAAGGAAGCTTGCAAAAAGCAGGTTCCAAAGCAGTCGTCGCAGGGGAAACGGCGTAAGGTGCCGAGGACACTTCTAGACGATTCTGCAGAGGTGGGAGTCGAAGATACCTCCCTGAATGTGGAGCCTGAGAATTCAGATAAGGAGGAGGATGATGAACCTCCTGATGTGGCTGGTTCTGGCTTAGAGCCTCCTGATGTGGGAGAGGGAATCGTGATCGAGGTGAAAGAAGGTGCCGAGGATGGCACGGTGTAGCCCTCAATGAGTTGGGGTCTGGTTTGTCGGGACCTGGTTGGTCTGCCCACCCCGACAATGTCTCTTAATCATGGTCACATGGTTTGTTTTTGCGCTTCGTCCTAGTGGTTGCATTTCGATCTAGGTCATGTTAGATCGCATAGGTTCTATAGGAACGTTGGTCTTCCCTCGGTCGTGCCTTTTGGGTGGATCTATATATAATGTAACCCATTATTTGTTGAATGTGACGAACATTTTGTTTTAAAAAAAAAACAAGAAGAAAAAACACATAACAAGTTATCAACTGATTGGAAAATCATCCTAACAAAAACTTTAAAGAAAACATCTAAAAACAAAGAAACCGAAAATTAATTCCATGAAACATAAAAGAACTGAAGCCCAACAATCAAACCCTTTCACATTTTATCATCTTAAGCAAATGCCACAATTATATCTTCCTTTAAGTACCTTTATAGAGAAAAACAGAGTCCGTTCTGGTACGGATCTATATGATAAGAATGCAAATCTTTATGAGAATTTACTAATAAAACAATCTACAGATCTTATAAAGTAAGTCCAAGTAAGAGGAACATGGTAAACACATAATCCTGAGAAGATCCAGTTGTAATTATATAAGAAGGCACAAGACATGGATTAAGATGGGAAGTGTAGGGTTGGCCCAATAGACAACCTTGAGATAAACAAAAATAAAGTTGTACTCTACTTAGTTTTTTTCTTTTAGTGGATTCCTTGTTCGCTTTCTGTAAGCTTTTTGTTTTATCAATAAAAAGCTGTTTTCTTTTTTAGGAAAAAAAAACAAAAATAAAGTTGCAAGCATTTTTGTTGAAGATCCACACTATATTATGCACATTAGCTTGAACTGTCAAAAAGAGGTTTCATCGTCCCATTTAAAAATTAAGATCATTGGGATGAAGGGTTAAGTATTCAACTTACTCGCAAAGTTTAGCTGTGGTCCTATACACTTGCACTGGAGTCATATCATGTTTGCCTTCCTCACTACTGCAACTTTCCAAAAGAACCGCTCCCAGGAGAAACTTTAGGGCAGCTTGGAAATAAGCCTCACTACTTTCAAAATCAAACCGACCATTCTATAAAAAGAAATTAAAACTAGTACATGAGTTAAGAGAGACTAAAAAAACACCATATAGATCGTGTAAGGAATAGCAGAAAACTGCAAAGAAACAGTAATAAAAACCTTATATTGTTCAGCCTGGTCTCTTAGCCGTTTAGCTTCATTCAGGGTCTTAGTGGCAATCTCAGCAGCAGAGCTTAGCACAGGACTTGAAGCATTGACATCTACTACACCCTGTTGATCAGATATGAGATGTCCCATGATGCGATTGACTCCATGGTTGTTAATAGTAGTCCCAGACTGTTTTAATGACTGTAGTGCATTACCATTGACAGCAGAGCTTGCTGGAATTCCTTGAAACACAACTTCTCTTTCAGACCAATCCACAGCTTGAGAACTTTGACATCGTACCCCTTCTTTCCCTTCACACCCTTCTTCCCCCGTATTCTTTATAGCCCCTTCTTTCAGTTCACTGTGAGAATGTGAAGACACTTTTGGTTTTGCGCTTCTGGACTTGATATGTTTCTGACCACACTCAGAGTCCAGATTCATGGTCTGCTGTGGGGCACCGAATTTTATAGGGGTCTGAGAGGCACCCAACTTCTCATCTGACTTTCGTCTTGATTGAGTTTCCACTCCACTGTCCCTTGGTCCTTGTCCTGCATTATCTCTCCTACAAACATAATCTTTCCCATCCTGAACCTTCACCGGCTTAGGGCTACACTTTTCAGGAGGATTGTGTCCAACATTGTGACTGCAGTCCATCTCAGAAGCACACTTTTGACTCTTTTTTGAGTACTCATTCGCTGGATCCGAGTTCATCTTATCCCTATCTAAACCATAAGTGGAACCTCTAATAATGTCCTTAGACTGTAAACAGGACCCCTTGTCGAATCTTTTCAGCAAGATTGCATCCTTCGGATGGGTCATGCTCTCTCTATTATCATCACTAACATTTCCATCCCCATCCAAGAAATTCTGGGAATCAATTATCCGAGAGAAACCAGCACAAACCACATCATCCTTCCCAAAACCATCTCCTCTTGGTAAACTTTGCCTGAGTGAATTAGAGGTCCTCGGTGGTGATGAAGTAACTGATTCCACAGGCGAGGCTTTCACTTCTTCAAAATTACCCCTAATCATATGGGAACCTGAAACCTTTGAAGAGCTGGAAGTGGCAGCTAACAAAACATGCCCAGATTCCAAATCGCTTTTAAATGCATTTGCTCCTTCCAAATTTTGATGAGATACATTGCTTCTACTATGCTTTCCAGGTTGCTGGACCTTAACAATACTCTTATCCTTCTTCAAAGCATCCACGGCATGAGCTTTTGTGCCCGACAGAACTATCTTGGTTACTCTGATTTTTCTATCTGATTTATCATCATCATTACCAGTGCCAGATTTTTTACAGTCAGTTTTCGAAATCCGGACCTTCTTTACCTTCTGAGATCCACTTTCACTACTTTCCTCCTTGGTATATACCCTGCCGTCATGCACACGGTTTTGAATAGGATCCACATTATTCTGGTTATCCTGCCACTCTCTTTTTCTCTTTTTAATCAACGAACTATCCCCTTTACTGCGCTTAGCCTGAATTTGGTATCCCAGCTTCTTTCCAGAATCATATACTCTATCATTTGTGTCTTCAGAACGACAAAACTCATTAAATTTTCCATCCTGACCAACTTCATGTGTCTGCACACCATTAATGGAAGTGAGGCACACCCTCCCAAGGTTGATATCAGACATCGGATCTTTATCAGCACGCACTCTCTTGGGCTTCTTAGAATCTCCACAAGTATAGTGATCAGTAACCTCTTTGTGTTTTAAATTTAATTTCTTTGCATCACCTGAAGACATAGAGCGACCTAATTAAGTAGATGTGTGACTTGAATTTTTACGAGTTGCTAAGGAATAGCAAAGAGAAAAATTTTAATAAATTACATACCTCCTCGACTAATTTGTTTATCCTTCTCCTTAGCTAATTTTTCTTCCATATCCAAGTTCTGGAGGTTACTGATAAGTTGATCACCAGTTTTCTTCATTAGATTTGGTTCTAAAGGAGGCTGGTTCATGTCATTTGAGTTTGTACACTTGAGAGGTTCATGTGGGTACGAAGTCAATAGTACTTTCTGACTACTCGCATCTGGTACTTCCTTTATGCCATTTTTCTTCTTCCCCTTATTTGACATGCCATTAACACCGAGAATCTGGTAGTTCTGATCCTGATGCTGAGGATGACCTAAAGGTTCTACAGATGATGTTCCATTAGCATGAGCTTGCAGGTTAGTCAGACTTTCTGACGATGGTATTTGGTATAATGCATTGACTGCTGATGTCGTTTCCTCTTCACTGATATCACATCGGTTCATTCCAGGTCCACTAGTATACAGTTCAAATAAGACAATTAAAAGGTATCAATACTAATAATACAAATATATCACACACAGAAGTGCGACAAATGAAAGAAAGAAAAAGGAAAGAAAAAAAAGCCCTCTGTTAGTTTTAAAACTTTATGCAATTATAGTCCCCATCAATTGAAAGAACCAGTAATATAATTTTCAAAGCAAAGATGAAAAGAAACTCACAGCCAGTCTAGCATGCTACACAACCATTTCTCAGGGAGTTGCTCTGGCTTTTTGCCGAAGGGTAGAAGCCGCCACGCTTGACAACTATCACAGCATACCCAATTATCTTCTATAACAATAGGGGCTGGAACTGCTGGTGCAATCTCTGAGTTCAGGCTATTTACCACTGTAGGAGGGCACGTACTTGCAGCATCTTTCACAGATCCACCTGACATCAAGCGAGTAGCAACCTTTTTACCACTCAAAGATCCAGTAGATTTATCCTTTGATGATTTCCATTCTTCTTCAACATCATCAGTAGGCATTTCCATTACATCCATTCTATCCCTTTGTATCAAAATCTTACTCCCCAGTGAGCCTCTACGATTATCTCTGACTGTATCCTTCTGCAGCTTTAACTTCTGCACTTGGCTGCTAGATGGAGAAACACCATGACTACCATTCAATTTACGTTTTGGAAGTACAACCATTTCAACTCCCAGGATTTCCTCTTTTGAATTTGCTGGTAGTATTCTTAGTTTACCCTTCGACTTGATCTTTCCCTCAAAAGATAGTCGTTCCTTCTCCACAAGAATATTACACTTGTCTTCATCAGGATATGCAGTTTCCCCACTAGCACTTTGGGTATGCAGGTCTAACTCTTTCTTGCATTGGGATGCACCAGAATATTCTAATAATGGTATAAACTTGTAGTCTTTGCTCCTGCCTTCATCTCTGAGATCGATCGGGGTATTCTTGTGGGAATTGTTTACCAACTGTTTCTGCACTTTTTGCACTGGCCTGGAATTTCGCTTCTTGTTCTTGTCACAACCATGACCGGATACCGACTCCAATGACTCCTCTGCTAACTTAGAGGAAGATAGCCTTCCTTTCACCTCATTGTTATAGGTCACCCTGGAAACATTGGGTGTCCTACCAATCAATTTGGCACATTCAATACCATCACCCCTTAAGTTGGATGGACGTGATGCATTGTAGCCGTTGGACAAAATTTTCTTGCCTCTTAGGGTTTTGGTTTCTGCTCTCTTTTTTATCAATATTTTCATGTCGTTGTTGACATTTGTAACATTCTCTATCTTCGGTTCCACCTTTTTTCCACCTGTACCTGTAACTTCGACTTTCAACTCCTTCAACAATTTTCCACTGCCCAGTGTCAAAGCTAACTCCTCATCAGACAAAGAGCAACGTCGTTGAAGAACCTCAGATGGAGGAGCCATTTTCTGCTGAACAGGTCTCTTCTTTCTCATTAAACGTATCAGAGTGTCATGAAGAGGTGACAACGGCACATCACCGGGGACTGGAAATGAAGTCATAACCTGTTATATTACATAAACGATATCCATCAATACAACAATAACAGTCTAGCTCCATCTAGTTCACGAGAAGCTACATAATTATGCACTTGGCTTTTTCTAAACCAAATATTGCCATTAGTAAATTTGTATGAACAAAAAATATCAAAAATATTGTAAAAATATTATATTTAAATTATGAACGAATAACAAGAGAAATATTGTGACACAGTTGAAGTCCCACTTTTTTTCACATGTTTGAATTGCAGCTGATGAAGAAGGAATATTTAAATATAAAGTTATAGGGAAAATATCAACCCAGATATAGAAAAGGAAAAAAGCCAATTCACATGAGCATGAACATGAACATGTTGAAGAGACTGGTAAAAACCCATTACAATACCTGAAGTATGTTAGCAGGAGACTGATCCACAGTCACTTGAGAGCGAGGTGGCATCTCTGCACTCTCCTCGGGGCTGTTCCCGAAAGATGAAGATGGAGAGTTAAGCCCAAGACCACTATAAATTGCTTTGTTCTTCAGAGCTGTTTTATCAGAGTGCATTTTGATTCGAACCTTCAGTGTACTTTGATCAGTAAGAATATTAGATCTGATTGACTTCTCATCTTTGAAGGAACACCCCTCGGCTAAATGCGTAGAAGGAACACATGAATCTTCTTTGGCTGAAACTCTCCCAAAGACCTTTACACTATGTGAAAAATGGGCACTGGACAAAGCATTTCCAAGCCTCATAGTTGGAAGTGCATTTGATGAAGCTTTCAACTTCTCAGAAGCACCCTGTATGGTACCAGAAGCCACAGCGAAAAAGTAACATTGATACCTTTTTCAGTTTGAGAAAATATCAGTAATATTTATTCCCTCCTACCAAATAACGAATAAGAAAACAATTCCATATACCTCCATCGACATTTTAGTAGATCTTGATGTAATGCAGATCCCCTGAGGTGTCTTCGGAGTAGCGATAACAGACGGAGACCATTCATTTGGAGCTAAAAATGTGCCATAATCACCAAGTTTTGACCCTGACAGAACGCAGCACATATCCACCAAGAGGAACCATTAACCACTAACAACTGAGCACAAGGAATTACTAAAGCTTTAGTCTGTGAACCAAAGCTTACCTAAAGTCCCAGAAGAAGCCTCATCCTCAAAACTCTTCTGGATATGACCCAGAACTTTTTCAAGTTTATCTTCCTTAAAAAGACAAAAGCAATAATCTTAGTAGAATCAGTACATGCATGAAACAAAGATATAACAATAAATAAAGACAATGTCACAGCACAGAAAATTGTAGATGAAAATATAGCTTTCTGTTTTTGTATTTAGACCTCTTTGGAATAATTCTATCAATACGAGCTTAGCTTCTCTATCTTGAAAGCCTCACTTTATATTAAATAAACAAACGGCAAGGAATCGTTTACTGAACCTTGTTACTCTCATTGTTATATTACAATGGATGTTAAACAGAAACAAGTATTAACATGCATTCACTTTATACTCCCAACTATCCTCAACAATCTGTTGAGCACAGCATCAACAGAAAACGTAAAAAAGACCATCCAATGTAATCATAACCAGAACCTACAGAAGACTTTGAGGAATTACTACAATAAACCGTTCTAGACAAGACTACGATAATACTATTGCAATTTAACTTTCCAGCCCCTCGCCATAAGGTGCTCTATTTCAATAAACGAATCAAAAAAATGATCTACATTGTTCCCAAATGCAGCCAAAAAAATCCACCAATTCTAATGGCAGATTCCTATGCTTTTTGCACATCAAAACCAGTAGAAAGAAGCACAGATTAAAGCAAAGACCACAAAATGCTATTCCACCAAACCACACATTTGCCAGCAAATCTAACTCGATGCCTCTCATGTTTTAAACAGACATTACAATTCTGGTAAAACCTAACACCATTGTATTCAATCCACACATACACAAAATGCAGTCGCAACTCATTCCGGGCAAATTCAATGTTACTATGATCACCATCATCACACACACTAACTAAAAGTTCATAGCTTTGAGCAAAAAAAATAAAAATCTCCAATGGAAGATTCAAGGGTCCTTACAATGTATGCAAGATCGATGTCCGGGTCAAATTTTTTGTCGTTGTAAGAAGCCGCCTCGCCTTCTTCAAGCTCAGCATGATTATTATTAACATTATTATTATCAACCTCCATTTGCCCTAAACACCTCTCACAACACTCAAACCCTAACCCTAACCCCAAAACCGTAACCTTTTTTTCTTCACTCACCGCCGACCTTCCCTGAAGTCCAGCGTACCACTCCCGATTCCAGGAACGGCCCACCAACAGTTTCCAAAAGCCCAACAAAACCCAGAAAACCCTAATCTTCTAGAAACAGATGATTATCACAGAGTGCGAAGATTTCCCAATGAATAATATTACAATCCCTCTATGAAATAAATCCCGAGAAAAATCAAATAGAAATTAACTGAATTCATATTAGAGAGAGCCCTGCCCGAAACTGGCACCGGCGGCGAAAGTCGATGATCGGGTTCAGCGGCGGAAATTGGGACGGAGCCACGATCAGTAGTTTGAAACAGAAGACGAGAGTAATAAGCTGAATTGAATTGATGATTTCAGGTTTTTGGGACACTGGTCTCTCTCTCTCTCTCTCTCTCTCTCTCTAATACCACTTTTTTTATTTATTTTAATTTTAATTTTTTTAATTTTTAGTTTAATTTTTAGAAAAGGAATATTGGGATTAAGTTTTGGGTGGGAGGCGCGTGGACGAGAAAGTGGCGGGAGGGAGCGTGAGGTTGATGTGGATTTGATTTGATTTTGTCTTGTACGCTGACAAGTCGGGGGGAGGGGACAAGTTTCGGAGAAGAAAACGGCGCGCCGTTTGCCACGTTGGTTTGAGTTGGAAACTAGCTCAACCTTTTGCAAGTATAGCTTATGGCTGTGTGACTTTGAACATGTTTACTCCACGAAACAAAAGACTTCCACATCACGCATAGTCACTTTGTGGTAGTTTGTTTGTATGCCTTTTTTTTTTTTAATCAAGGAGTTCGGCACATTAAATTTTCACTAAACTAATAATGAAAACACATAGATTTATCCTAACGAATTAACTTAAAGAACATCAACGTTCCTAAAAAAAAACTTCTATGTTTTAACAAAGTTAGGCCAAAATGCAACATTTGGTATGAAGCGCATAGTAACCATGTGACCAGATGGAAAAACTTATAAAGGTGAGTGAGAGTTGTCAGGCCTCGACAGTAAGAGTAGCCACTTAACGTATTAGCCTCTTTTTGGAGCGATCACAAAACTGCCAAGCCCCACAAATAGACTAACACAAACCTAACTAACAAACTTCCCGAATCCCAAATCCAGATCCAAAAACGGATCTTGATCAATAATCTGGGCCCAAACCTGAACTAATGCCCAGCCAACAAAGAACTCCACAGTCTCAGCACTCCATAAACACCGCCGCCAACAAAGCTCGATAGCCGCCATGGAGGACTGAGCTCAAACACCAGAGGATTGGAGGCCCCCAACGACCTATCTAACAACTCGATCGAAAAGGAGAAAACGACAAGAAAACCAATATGATCACCTCTAAAAAAGATCAAAGATAAGAGACTGACGAAGAATCCGACGCACATAATCAGAGGTTATTTTTAGCCTAGCCCGACTCGCCCTCACCCTCACCCTGGACACCATCTCCTCCGACCTCAAATGCACTACCATCTCAAATCCAATACCCGAAAAGGAACTCAACCCGGATCTGTGCAAAACGGGGTGATCGACTCCAAGTGAGGAGCCACTAGTGTAACACCATCGAGGGACGACAAACAGGCAACTGAACCAGAAAGAGCATCCGAAGAACAAGCCTTGTGACGGAGCCAAGGAGCCTGAAAGGACCCAACCCTAGATTTACTAATAATCTAGGATCACGCCATAACGACAAGACTTAAACCACAAATTTCTGTAAAATAAATGTTGACATAGTTTCCTCTACGAAGTCGACTACGAGAAACCTGCAAGAAAATCACACTTCGGATTTCCCACAAACAATACCATGGACCACCGATATCCACCCAGATTTCTCAATAAAGTCCGGAAAGTAAATTAATTAAAATGTTGGAACAATAATACAAGAACTGAAAACTCATAATCCAACAATATTATCAATTCACAACCAACACTAAAAAATATTTACAACACTAGTGTTCAAAGCGACTTCTAGGAGTAGAATAAAACATATGAAAGTACATTGTTAGTGTGCCGAAACCTACATAAAAGTATGATAATCCGGTGGACTCAAAGCCACTGGGGATCTAAATTCAGCTCAGGAGAAACACTGCAACCTGGGCATGGAAAACCGAAAGGCCCAGGAAAAGGCAGATAAAAACATAAAAATGTTAGCGTGAGTGGACAAAAACTCACAATCATTGTAAAATAGTAAAATATTCTATCTATGCTTTTCCGGTGATTTATGTGAAATCATGCGAGTTCAAAATAATAAACTGAATAAAATGTGAAGGTGGGCTCTCAAGGTCTTTAACCTAACCCGAAGCGACTCCATGACTGTAAATACAAGGTGATGAGATTGTCTAGGGTGTTTTTTTCTAACCTGAGACGATCTGGGTTGGCAGGGTGTTTGTCCTAACCCGGTCTGACCTGACTAGTCAATGATCAGCTGACTAGTCAAAGCATCGATGCTGAAAATAAAACCATCACAAACATACCTTCAAACTCGACCATAATAAAATACAGGGGACTGTAAATCTGTATAAATATGAACTCGCAGCAACTGTGAAAATAAATAAACGTCCACTCACAGTACTGTGCCAGGATATTCATAAAGTTGAAACATGTCAATCGGCGCAATAATCATCTTACACCGCCCGCTAACTCGTAATCTTGAAACTACGATTATAATTAGTATCTAATCGTCGATATTCATAATAGCTAAGCTCGTAATCCGACGAGCAATAATGTCGAGAATCTCGTCTTCTCGAATAACGTATTTTTCAACTAATTACAAACTTAATCAAATTCTAAATTCAATTCCTTGCATTTCTTCACTGTAAATCAATTTTAGAGTCGCAACATAAATCTCAAACATCGAGCGACTCGAATTTAAATCGATAGTTGGATCGTCCGTTAATATTATCGTAAAATTATTTAATTAATATCTGATTAAACCCACGTCTAAATTAATTAAGTCCATATCAATTTCCCTCTTTAATGTAATCAGTATGTGATTACGAGCAAAACGACACAAAATTTACATCGAAATACACTTCGTCGGAGTGCCGCTGTGAAACATCGTCAGATATGGCGGTGCGGCGATGCAAGTCAAATTTTCCGGCGGTCTGAGGCTCAACCGAAAGCTGTCGATAAACCCAACAAATTGTCTAACCACACCTATGGCCAACTCGTCTGGCAACCAGTCCAAAACCGGCCCGAAATCAACCTCGCCGAAAAACTTCAAATTCTAATTCGGGCGCCGTCGAGCCACACCGGAGCTCGAGGCCGATCGGAAAACCTTTACCAAGACAGGGGCTACAAAACCCCTAACCTCACGTCCCTAATCAAATTCGTCAACCGCCACACCCAACTATGGCGATCAGGATACAATTTTTGAACTGAAATCTTGTCGATTCAATCACAATTTCACCTGCAAATTACAAATTGAACAACCCATATCATTCCACACATCACAAGGATTCAAAATATACCTCAATCATCGCCAGAGGTGTCGCCGACGACGGTGACCAATTTTGCCCGAAAAACCAAGTTTTTCACGGCTTCGATTATCCCTCCACCGCCGTCAATCGTCAAAAATAGAGTCCCCAAGTGATAGAGGATGACGAGACACTTCAAACCCAACCAAATTCATGGTTGTAGGTGGTCAGAATCCATCACACAGCCACCGTTGCCTTTGGCGGCGATTTTGGCCGCTGGAGGTCAGTCAACGTGGGTCAATGGGTACATGACCCGAAATAGAAAGTCTGACTTTCCAATTTTAAAAAATTCCAATTTGTAGGTGCGAGTTGCCACTAATCGATTCCATAAAATCGAAAAGAACTTTCGTTGACCACAATTTCTTCATCGTAACTCCGATTTTAATACTTGACGTAGCGACGAGCTCGTCACGATAACTCTACGACTTTCCACAAGATAATTTCCCGAGATAGAAAGTTCCATTATACTCATCCATTTGCGACTATTATAGTTCCGATAAACTTTCGCTGATCATAAATTTCTTGTCGTAACTCCGCTTTCAGTTTTCTTCATGTCTATGGACTCGTATCGACAATTTCTACGACTTCCACCCGAAGTCAACCAACTTGAACAATCTGATAAAAATTCAACTAAAAGCTCTCAATATTTATCGACGGTAACAAAACTTAAATAAATCATAAAAATTAAATTCTCAGGACGAGATGTTACAATCTACCCCCCTTAAGAAATTTTGTCCTCGAAATTTATGCACATACTAGTACAGTACCAATGGATAATACTCCCACATGAGTTCTTTTTGGCTCTCAAATAACATCCACAACTGAGAGAGAGTTATCCATAATACCTTCACCAAGTATCGCTTAGTTATGAAGTCTTGTTCTCCAGATCGAGAGTCACAGACAACTACTCACCATTAGCCTGGTACATGAAAGAGTCGGGATGCAACCTCCGTAATATAAATAACTAGAACATCTGATATCCATGCCTCTTTAATGGAAAATGCTAATAAAGTTTTCGGCATGTCCGGTCAGTCCAACCTTCAGTTGCGGTTCTTATATGCCTGTTGTCTAGCTGATGGTGTGGCTCTACCTCCTGAAGTGGCTCCTGATAACCACTTGAACCCTTCACCATAAACCTACCAGACGTGTCCCTAGATGGACATTCTCATATAAAAGTGACTGTCATGCTCTCAAAGGTAACAAGCTGAAGACCCAAACTGACAATTCTAAAGCCGTAACATTCGTGGTCATCTAAACAATCTCAGGGAATGTGTTGACCTGCTCAATTATCTCATTCCTGAAAATTCTACTAAAAATTTGACATAGTTTCCCCTAAAACTCAAGGAACCTAAAAACCTGCATAAAGAGAACACTCTAAATAACCAAATCCCAAAAACAAATCGTGGCACCGAATCCCATAGAAATAATCTACATCTTTGTCGCACACAAAACAACAGCTGCTCGGAAGTTTGCATTTCTGTGTGTCATTCTCATAAATACATCTGTGAGTGATGATCGCTTATTTATCTGGATGATACTCCTACATCCAGTCTAGCAAGAACCCGGAGTTCGTGCAATACACAATGAATCAAGTCATACTCTATTTTTTTCCTGCACATGCTTGCAAGATACACAAATCTTTTCTGACTCTCAACCTTTGTGGTTCCTAGCTGTACAGGCGTAAAACGCATAAGTCTGGTCTAGAATCTTGGTATTAACGTATTTACCCTTGTGAACCTCTGTGATTCATAACAGGGGGATATTTACATTTCTAAACTAGTTGCACATCTCTTGAAACACCTTTATAGAGAAAAACGTTTTCACCACATAAAATGAACACAAACAATATAAGAAATAGCAAAATTGAAAATATTTTAGGTTAACAAAACTGAATTACTAAAATTCTTCAAAGAATGAATGAGTTTTGAAGAAGGAATATCAAGATTAAATAAATCATCGACCCCTGGTAATGGACAGATGTTCTTTCCCAAAACTTGGTTTAGTTTCCGATAAGCGATGTGTAACCTCGTTAAACCATCCTTCACACTCGCGAATAATATTGGGGCTCCTCACGATGAAATACTGGGACGGATAAAATTCTCGTAGATCAATTCCTGAAGTTGAGTTTGCCACTCTCACAACTCAGTTAGAGCCATCTGATAGGATACTTGAGTTATAGGATCGGTATACGATAATAACTTAACAATAAAATCTCTCCCAGACTGTAGGTAAACCTGGTAACTTCTTGGAAAATACATCCAGATACACACTAACTACTTCAATCTAATCAGTACATAAAGTAGAGACACGAAGTTTCACCACATGTGCCAAGTATACGGTACAACCCTCCCATAACATCATCACAGCCTTCACGGCCGAACTCAGGCAGAAATATAACACACTTATCTCACCACAGAGCAAAATCTCAGGCAACACCGGACTCCAAAACACTTGTTCTCGATAACCGTCTACCAACACCTGATGATGGCTCAAGAAGTCCATGCCTAAGCTAAAATCAAAATCTACTATATCCAGAAGTATTAGATCGGTAGACAAACTAAAACCTCTAAACATTACACTGCAATCTCTATAAAATCATCTAACTAAAATCATCTCACCAGGGGGATAAATTCACTTGCCACAATTATAAAAAGGATGTGATATGTACGTTGACTATGGACGTCAACCTTACCGATATAAAAGAACGCGTCACCCTCTGGGTCAAACAAAGGATAAACGAAATAGTCGAAAACATTCAACGTACCAAGATTAACCTTCGAAGATATTGGACTCTCCCACAGTGTCATCCGGTGAAGGCGAGCCTGACCTGACAGTCCCGCTGTTCATCCTTTCTAACCTCGGTCCTAATATGTTGGCTGCCCAAATGGTGGTGTAGGTCTGGCACTCGATTTAATTCTCTGGTCGCCACCAGAACTAAAAGCAAGAAATTTTCCTGAGGTATCCCTCGCAAAATGGTCCACCTTACCACAGTGATAACTATTAGGACCATAATTATGTTCCTATTATGCTCTTAACTTTATGCTTATAGCTTGTTTTTTATGAATAAAGCATTATTCTTATGACGTTTCATGTTCTTACTAAGAAATGTGGAGTTGGCTTAGAAATGCATTAAATATAAAGAATTAGATACTTATTGAAGAAGGTGTATACCTTTTCGAGGTCACGAGAGAATTTGGAGTGACTTTGGGAGAATGACGAAATAGCTTCACCGGAAGTCGCCAGAAGTGTTCTGGAACCCGCCGAAATTTGCCACAGCCGGGCGGCCCAATCACATGGAGTCCAGCTCAATGGAAGCAGCCCATTTATGCTTACCAATCTGATTTGAAGAGAAAGAGAAGAAGTTGGACCACTTGATGTCACTAATTTGGTGTGTAGCTTTCTATAGCCTAAAATAGTGGATCATAGTCTCCCTAGTTCAAAGTTAACCCTTAGATCTTCCACCTCCTCTTTTATTATCATCCTAAGGTCGAAATGGATCCTCCCAACTTAGCTAAATTCGAGCTCCCCTCTTCTCACTCACACAACTCACCTCATTTTCAGATTTTCCATAGTTTTACACTCTCTCTAAACCCCTTATCCTTATACCAACCATCTAGCACTCTCTTCTACCGATCCTTCTCCCTTTCTAGGCAAAAATACATCCATAACCACCACTACTAGAGACCTAGCCCTTCCCTCTCTTGGGTAGAAACGAATCTCACCACCATATCACCTCTCATCCTCACCTCCTAGGGTTTGGCTAAGCTTTTAGAGTTCAAAAGAGTGGGAAGTAATCCTTTTTCCCCTTGCTTCTTGGAATCCTAAGGGTTTACCTTACCTCCTCTTGAAGACTTAGTGCTTGTTGAAGAAAAGAAGGAGCTAGAAGGCTTGAAGTCACTTGGTGAAGCTTTGGCTAGGAGACCCTTGGTTATTTCTACTCTCTTCCTACTTTAAGCTTGTATTAACTCTTATATTTAGTTATGTGTAGTGAGTAATTTTATTTGGGAGGCTAGGGTTAGAACCCTAGCCATGTGATGAACAAATGATGTCTTAAATTATGTATGATTTATGATTTTAGTGTATGTTATGTGATTGTGTGTTATGAATGAGCAATTGTGTGTTTGTGGATGTTTATTGTGCTTGAGCTTCATGTCTAGTTTCACTTATGCATGTGTTAACCCTAGCTAAGTTAATGTATGTGTAAAGGGACTAAAAATGGACCTTAATTGAATTAGATACTCACTTAAGGCTAAATGAGTGTGTAAACATGATTACGGTATTTTCTAAGAGGTTTACCTTGAGACTTGGTTGCCTTCGCACCTAACATGGATTAAAGGTCCTTTGAGTCTCAATAGACTTGAGGGACTCTAGTCAAGTGCACATTAAATCCAAAAGGTTATTGTGGCTATTAGTAGATTCTCTTTACTCGTAACCCAATAGGTGCGAGTTGGGGGAATCACATAGACTTTATCTCGGATTCTTCAATAGAGATTTGAGAAGGAGAACCTTCCACATATATCACACAATATGCTTGTTGACTTCATAAAGTGACATACAATCGAGATGCAAGCCAGAAATGGCTTGGGGTCTTGGTTTTGATTCACTAAATACTTCAATGTTGGGCTCAAGTCATCTAGAGTTCGAAATGACCTAGGAACTTGGGTTCAAAACCAAACGTGACTCACAAGATCACGATTTGGACACTAACTTGTGTGAACAGAATCTAATATAATACAGAAACCAGGACAATGTATGATGCATCATATGGTTAGTAGGGATTTCCCTAGTCGACCATCTTTCCTTATATTGAATTTGTTTGCTGTTTTAGTTTCTGCATTGTAGTGTAATTAACTAACCAATCAAACTCATATAACCATTCATCGTAATTCAATCACCCCTCACAATGCCACGTCTCCACAGGACTTGGTATGGTGAGATACACACATTTGCATTTTACTTTTCATGTAAGTGTCAAGTTAGTGTCTAGTTGTGTCTGTAGTCTAAGCGTTAATCATTCAAGCTAAGGAGTTATAGTGACTAATTCTCGTGCATTCGACACTCAACTTCCTACAAACACTATAACTTGCCTCATATACTTGCCGGTGGAGAGATACTTTACATTTATGAGTTAGTTCTTAATTCAATAAGTGTAAAGAGTCCATTTTTCTCCAACAAGTTTTTTGCGCCGTTGTTAGGGATTAAGTTTATATTAATTCCTTAGCTCTGATTAGCCCTTGATTGCGAATTATCCGGGCATTTTGGCTTGATGTTTGTTTTCTTATCTTTTAATTCTCTTCAATTTATCACTTAGAACTTTATTTTTCTTGTTTTTGTTCCATAGGATACTTTGGTAGGTGTATTGAGGTGAAATTGTGTTAGAATTTGTGCTCTAACATTTGCTGTAGGACAATTTTTGATCCATCGAAGGATACATTTTGACCCATCAAAGATTTTTTGCAAGACGGTCCAGGGTGCCTCTTTCGATCCATTGAGAATTTTTCTCGATCCATAGAATGGTATCTAGTCAGTCTTACAGGGTAGCTTCTTCAATCCATCAAAGGCATACCTTCGACCCATCGAAACTAGGCTGTGCTTAAGGTTGTTTCACTTGATCTTTCATCTCTTTCCCTTGATTATCTATATCTCTTTGGAGCATATTTCAATAGTGTCTTACTTTTACGCATTGTAGTTAGTGTGTGTCTAGATTTAACAAACTTAATTTTCGTTACACCCTAGATTCTTAGGACTTTATTTAGCGATTTCTGTATATTGGATAACGCACGCATTTACCTCGGTTCACCTCAGTGTCCATAGCACAGTGAATGCCACTACGCCACGTACCAGAATCTCATTCGAACTCTTAGAGTGCTCATTGATGTTTCCTTGAGGGGGGTGTCAAGGAAGCACTATGGAAGGCCCTCAAGGCTTTGAGTACTTTGAGAGTTTGGAGGCCTAATATCAAGTGGTTGCTTAGTGTGATTTTCAAGTTTATGTCCTTTCATCATCTATGTCTATACACGCCATCTTCTGGTATCTCATATGTTTTATGGAAGACCAGTTTGGGGTTTGACATCATGGCTTCATTAAGAGAAGGGTCAAGCACTAGTAGTGAAGAAGATGATGGTATACTGGTGTTGAAAGTGAATAACCAAGAAGCACTTAGGAGTTTGTTTGATCTTGCCGTAGAGGCACAACGCAAGAATCCAGGTTGCACACCTTGGGTGTTTACAATTCAAGTCGATCCTCAACTTGAGGAAGAAGAAGATCTACCCCTTGAAATCCACCATTTGAAGAGGAAGAGGAACCGCAAGTAGAGTGCATCACTATGGAAGACGAAGTAAATGAAGACCATTGAGAGACTGTGCTCTTCTCTCTTTGGCGGCTCACACGGGGTGCATCATGCTACAACCATTAGTGGGCGAGTCATTTGAGATTAAGCAAAGTTACACTTCTGTTGTTCCTTGGCCACACCAATTTGGACCCTTACTTGCACTTATTAGAGTTTGAGGAGGCATGTGCCCACCTAAACATCCACAATATGGACCCCAGAAAATTGAGGTTGAGGGTCTTTCCATCAAGCTTGCGGGACAAGGAAAAATATTGGCTCAACAAGCTTCCTCCTATCAACTCATGTGAGGGTCTCTAAAGGAAGTTCAACACTAAATACTTTCCTCTGGGCAAAATTAATGAAAGAAGGACAAGCTTGATGACCTTCTGTGAAGAGGATGGCAAGTTGTTTTGTGAAACATGGGAAAGATTCAAGGACTTATAGCTTAGTTGTCCGAACCATGGCAATCCCAAGACATGCTTATGTCCCTTTTATATCAAGAACTAAGAACAGAAATAAGAAGAAAGGTCGACAATACATGTGGCGGAGATTTCATGGACAAGACCGTGAATGAAGCCCATATCTTGCTTGAGAAGTTGGCGGAAAGGTCGGCATTTTGGGATATCAAGCCTAATATAAAGAAGTCAGTGGTATCAATGAGGGAGGCCACCCAAACTTATATGGGTGGAATCTATAAAGTCAAGGGATCTCATCAACAAGAAGATGTTATTAAGTGGCTTAGAAATCAATGAATTGGAAGTTCAAGTTCTTAATGAAGCAAAGTAGAAGTGGAGGCCAAGCCCACCGAGTGTTAGAAGTTTGTGTAGAGTCGGTCACTTGTTTAATATGCGAAAGCACGGTGCATGAGACTTTGAGTTGTCCTCATCAAGAGGATTATCCAAAAATTATCGAAGAGTGCAAATGAATCTTCTATGAACAACAAAAGAATGATCCATACTCTAACACTTATAATCTGGGATAGAGGAACTACCCTAACTTCTCATGGGGTGGTCAAAATCAAAATCAAGGGAACCAAGGCAATCAAGGAGGGTCGCCAAGGCCGAATAGTGGTTTTCAAGGAGGTTTTGAACAATCAAATGGAGGATACAACAATCAAGGTGGAGGTCAAGTCAATTTTGGTGCTTCAAGAAGTGGAAGCAAGGGAGTCTCTACTTATTAAGGAGTTCCTGGATTCGCACCAAGAACTAGTGGGGGTTTTGCTAATGCCTCGGGTGGTAACCCTTACCCATCAAGAGCGCCATTTGTTCCACGAACTCAACAACAACCTTTTCTGCAAGAGCCAATTCCTCTACCACAATTGGAGGCGCCCAAGTCCAACACAGACGAATTGCTTACCAAGCTCGTCAAGAATCAAAAGGAGGATAAGAAGATGTATCTTGACATTTTCATGAGCATGAAGAATGAGAGTAAAGTCTTCCCCAATAAGAGCCAAAGCGTCATCCATAAGTTGAAGACTCCAGTTAGTCAATTGGTAAAAACAATCACCACTCAAGGGAATAGCAAAGCCTATGAGTTTCCCTCCACAACCGAGAAAAACCCAAGCACCAAGCTAGTCAACGTGGTCAAGGCAGTGTTGAGATCCGGAAGGGGATTTGAAAACTATGTCGATGCCTTTATTATGGAAAGCGATGATGAAGATGACTTAGACACCCCATTGGTGTCAATGTCACAGCTCTAGATGGAGAAAGGTACTTTGAGTAAGGATAAGGTGGTGAAGTTCAACAAGGATGCCCTTTTGATACCATATGTAGATGATGAGCCAGATGGCGAAGAAGACGAGTTTGTGAATGAGATAATGGGCACTAAGATGGGTACAAGTCACCAAGGGAATGCCGAAAATGGTCAAGAAGGTAGAGATATCAATGGAGAACATTCCGGGGCAAGCTTGAAGAAGGATAAAAGAAACAATTATGTTCCTTCGATGAGTCGAGATAATCCTTCGACCCATCGAAGGAATCACTCTGGTCAGTAGGACACCTTTTCTTCGATGGGTCAAGAAAAATCTACCACCCATCGAAGCCAGCTTCCTGGGTTGCCAGATGAAAATTTTCGATGGGTCAAGAAGAACCTTCGACCCATTGACGACTCAGTTTAAAGAACTTCCAAGGGGAGTTCCAAGAAGGGTCCGAGTGATAAGGAAGCATGCTTACCCTTCCCATAAGTAAGGAACAAGGAAAGGGATGAAGTTAGCTTAGATAGAAAGACTAGTGAGTATTTGGATGTCTTCAAGAAGGTTGAGATCAATATCCCCCTTCTTGACACCATTCAAACTTTTCCTATGTACTCCAAGTTCTTGAAGGACTTATGTACTAACCGCCGATTAAAGAACAAGCTACAAGGGGAAGAAAGAACGAAGAAGGTGAAACTCAACGCCACGGTGTCGGCTATCATACAAAGGAAGGTGCCCATGAAGTTGAAAGATCCGGCAAGCTTCACTATGCCATGCACCATCGGGATGAAGTACTTTGAAAGAGCTTTGATAGACCTTGGAGCTTCCATTAACTTGATGCCATATTCGTTATACAAGTCCATTGGCTTGGGAAAGTTGAAGTCAGTGAGCATGTCGTTACAACTAACGGATCAGAGCATTGTTCATCCAAGGGGCATGGTTGAAGATATACTTGTCATGATTGATGACCTCATAATGTCGGCCGACTTTGTAATTCTCGACATGGAGGAACCAAGAGGCTATGAGGATCTTCCTTTAATCTTCGGAAGATCTTTCATGTCTACGGTGGGTGCCAAGATTGATGTCAAAGTCGGAGAGCTTACCCTAACCGTGTTTGAGAAGACGAGGGCATTCAAGATATTTGAGAAGACATCCTCAATCCCTTCACTACAAGCCATGCGCATTAGAGTTGTGAAGAAGAAGATGTGAGCTACAAGGAGCCGGAAGCCAATGAGTTAAGTGTCGAAAAGGTGACGACAACGAATAAAGGCAAGGGATGTGTAAAGAAGAAGAGAAAGCCGGTCCATAATGGGGATGACAAGCTAGTCATCAGAAGCAAGGTTGTCTTGAGAAACTCCTCAAGGGATGCATATTACAAATTACTTGAACTTTGCCTGAATTGAGTGGTGCATTTGAGGAACTTGACAAATGGGAGAACTTTTGTGCTTCATAGAGAGCAAGTGGTAGCAATGGAGGAGTTTCCAAGGAATTATAATGGGAAGGTCTATCACTTTAAGGACCCGCCCATGATGATTTGAAGCCTTGCTCTCCGCCCATCTGAAGCCTTGCTCTCCGCCCCAACCGTGTTAAGGTCGTTAAACTTGAACTTGTGATGGCTGGACACCATTGAGAAAGCTACAAGAAATAAAGTGTGAGGTAGAAGTTGTGATCTTGTGACCCAGGACGACAATTTGAAGAAAGTCAAGAATGCCTAGCATGGAAGGCAAGACCAATCTTGGTCTTGCATGTTGGTGATTGATGACAACTTGGGCGACAATAGTTTCGGTCTTCAAGGGGGAGCATTCCTAATCTCATACCTCACTTTGAATTTTGTTTCTTATTTATGCATTTGTGTATTAAATTTTTATCTTTGTGTCTTTGAGTTTTGTGATGAGATGATGGATTGAAGACTTAGCGTTCCTTATTTGTTCGATGTGCTTTTAATTTCTAACCCCTCTTATTTCATAACCTTGTAGGACTTAATTGTTATTTTGGACCCCTTAGAACATCGTTGACTCTTTGTGTTGATGTCAAATTTGTACCTTGTTTAGTTTGTGTTTTGTGTGGATGGATGCATCATTTGATTGCATGTGTGTGATTAGATGATGATTTGTTGAGTAATTAGATGTGCATCTCACGATATTTTTATGTGTTTAGCTTGTGTTATGTGGTTGATGTGTGTGTGAAGGTCCATTTTTGGTATAGGGAATGGCATGAACCTGAATAGATATTGGCATGATTTTACTTCACCTTCACATGGACATTCATGATACTTGCCTCAATGGATTGAAGGGTTTCCCTCGATCCATCGAACAAGATTGGCCAGTTGGATCCAGGGGCTCTGCCTCGATGGATCAAAGAGTTTCCTTCAACCCATCGAAGCCAATTCCTGATGCACAATTTTCAATCCTCTTCCGGAGTTCGAATGTCATGGCCTTGACCATAGAACCCTTTAAGCTTTCAAATGCTATAAATTTCAATGCGAGGGCTACGTTTGCCGGTTCTTACTTCACTCGTGCAACCTTTGGATGGCGAGGCCTAACTTAGCCTTCGTTGGTTTACATGTTCGTACATTTGGAGCTAGGAGCCGATCTTCAAAGCGTCTGCACCCTCTTTATCCATACTCTCTTTATTTCCTTGTTTTGTATGGATATGTTTAGGAATGATGCTTAGAGTATATTTGAGTAGTGTTAGAATGTGGCAATCTTTATGTGATACATGTTGCGATACTTATTGCTATGGACTAAATGCCTTTATAGGTTTCCGATCATTCCATGCTAGGGTTTTCAAGTTCTAAGTGTGAGGTCCCCTCATGTTACATGCTAAATTACAATGTGGTTTTCCTTTGAAATGTGATTAGTATGCATGTCCCCATTGTGGTTGATAAGACTCTAATAGCTTCATTATTTCTTATAGACTATATAACCATTTAAGTGTGAATGCATGTTAGTTGCTATGCCTAGAAGAACATTTGTTAGGTGAATAATTTGGTGAAATGATGATGCCTTGCTATCTTGTTTACACTTTGGGTTATTATGTGGTTTATGAAAATTGAGAACAATTTGGTTATAAAGTGTGAGGTAGTTGGTTAAGTCATTATCACACATTATCCGGAAAATCCATAAAAATTAAAAAATGTGAGGAATTATAATACAAAAATATGTGTGTTTTGTGTGTTTTGTGTCCCAATAACCACTCCCAATGATGAGATTGGGTTAATGGCTAGTAGATTGCATTATTTTGAGCATGGTTAAAAAGAGAAAATAATGCATGTTTAATTGGTTTGAAAAGTGCATATGTCATTTAAAATGCATTCACATGAGAAAAAGAATGATTGACATGTTTTCGAGCTATCTATGCCCCATGTGAGATTTTTTTAGCCTTATTGTGTATACATAGCTACATTATGCACTTATTCCTTCTTGTGTGACATCGATCAATCATAGTGTAATCTAGAACTTGCTTTAAATCGTGCAAAACGTTTTTCAAATCATGAGTTCTTTTCGAAAATGATAGAGGCATTATGATTACCACCATGGTCAAATTGCTTTTGAACCCTATGATGCCAATTTGAGCCTTATATTATTTAGCCTTTTAATTCTTGAACACCACAAATCCTTGCTAAGCTGAAACACTTACTCCTACCCTTAACTAGGCAATCGAGCAAGCGGTAATGAAGTCTTATTAGGATGTGCTTAGAGTTGTACCTATTGTGAAGTTTAGCAAAAGCTCAAGTGTGAGGTGGAGGAGGTCGTTGTGATGTTCATTTGTATTGTGTTTTGTTCAAAAAGAAAAAAAATGAAGAAAAAAAATGAGAAAAGAGTATCAAATAGAAAGAAGAAAAAAAATAGAAAGAAGAAAAGAGTTTCACAAAAAGAGTATGAGTTGTACATAAATAATAAGAGTTTTGGGAAGTAGTTTTGTGTAAAAAAGAAGAAGTTAATGGCACCTAGATGTTTAGTAAGGAACTTCGACAAGTGAATTGCTTGCTAGGTTGCTTGGTTCTCGAATTCCTATACCCTTATTTCATTAAACCCCATTATAACCCGAATAAAAGTCCTCTTAATTTGAAATGCTTGTGTTTTTGGATTGTTAGAGCATTTGGTTGAAAATCGAACTTATGGAGAAAATGAGATTGATGCGATTTTTGAGTGCAAACACTAACCCTCAAATACTTGTGTGCATTGAGTGATATCTAGTGAGTTTGATGGTTAGGAAATATATTAATTTGAATACATCTCATTGTGATGCATTTGGATTAGCATAGTGCATAACCATTTCGGCTTATTACATATGCATTGATTTCATATTTTAAAAATGTTGCTCAAAAGTAGTTCAATTCATCTAGTCATAGTTCTTTGAGGGATATCGATCATTAAGTCGGGACACTTACATACTTTTACATGTTTTGTGTGTTTTTGTGCTTTGAGTCTAGCTTGGCTTATTTCTTTTCTACTTAGTTTGCTTGAGGACAAGCAAAGCTTAAGTGTGAGGTAGTTGTTAGGACCATAATTATGTGCCTATTACGCTTCTAACTGTATGCTTATAGCTTGTTTTCTATGAATAAAACATTGTTCTTATGACGTTTCTTGTTCTTGCTAAAAAATGTGGAATTGGCTCGAAAATGTATTAATTATGAAGAATTAGATACTTATTGAAGAAGATGTATACATTTCCAAGGTCACGAGAGAATTTGAAGCGACTTTGGAAAAATGACGAAATAGCTTCACCGGAAGTCGCTGGAAGTTGAAAGACCCCCGAAATTTGTCACAACAGGCCGACCTACCTTGGCCGACCCAATCACATAGAGTCCAGCCCAATGGAGTCCTATTCAGTCCATTTATACGTATCAATCTGATATGGAGAGAAAAAGAAGAAGTTTGACCACATTATGTCACTAATTTGGTGCGTAGCCTTCTATAGCCTAAAATAGTGGATCATAGTCTCCCTAATTCAAAGTTAACCCTTAGATCTTCCACCTCCTCTTTTATTATCATCCTAAGGTCGAAATGGAGCCTCCCCACTTGGCCAAATTTGAGCTCCCATCTTCCCACTCACACAACTCACCTCATTTTCAGATTTTCCATAGTTTTACACTCTCTCTAAACCCCTTATCCTTATACCAACCATCAAGCACTCTCTTCTACCGATCATTCTCCCTTTCTAGGCAAAAATACCTTCATAACCATCACTACTAGAGACCTAGCTCTCCCCTCTCTTGGGTAGAAACGAATCTCACCACCATATCACCACCACTTTGGCTTAGTTGGGGTATTCGTCCTCTCATCCTCCCCTCCTAGGGTTTGGCTAAGCTTTTAGAGTTCAAAAGAGTGGGAACTAATCCATCTTCCCCTTGCTTCTTGGAATCCTAAGGGTTTACCTTACCTCCTCTTAAAGACTTAGTGCTTGTTGAAGAAAAGAAGTGGAGCCAGAAGGCTTGGAGTCACTTGGTGAAGCTTTGGCTAGGAGACCCTTGGTTATTTCTACTCTCTTCCTACTTTAAGCATGTATCAACTCTTGTACTTAGTTATGTGTAGTAAGTAGTTTTATTTGGGAGGCTAGGGTTAGAACCCTAGTAATGTGATAAACAAATGATGTCTTGGATTATGTATGATTTATGATTTTAGTGTATGTTATCTGATTGTGTGTTATGAATAAGCAATTGTGTGTTTGTGGATGTTTATTGTGGTTGAGCTTCATGTCTAGTTTCATTTATGCATGTGTTGACCCTAGCTAAATTAATGTATGTGTAAAGAGATTAAAATGGACTTTAATTGAATTAGCTACTCACTTAAGGCTAATTGAGCGTGTAAACACGATTAAGGTATTTTCTAAGAGGTTTACCTTGAGACTTGGTTGCCTTCGCACCTAGCATGGACTAAAGGTCCTTTGAGTCTCAATAGACTTGAGGGACTCTAGTCAAGCATATATTAAATCCAAAAGGTTATTGTGGCTATAAGTAGATTCTTTTTACTCGTAACCCATTAGGTACGAGTTCGGGGAATCACATAGATTTTCTCTCGGATTCTCCAATAAAGATTCGAGAAGGGGAACCTTCCACATATATCACACAATATGCTTGTTGACTTCACAAAGTGACATACGATCGAGATGCAAGCCCAAAATGGCTTGGGGTCTTGGTTCCGATTCACTAAATACTTCAATGTTGGGCTCAAGTCATCTAGAGTTCGAAATAACCTAGGAACTTGGGTTTAAAACTAAACGTGACCCACAAGATCATGATTTGGACATTAAATTTTGTAAATAGACTCTAATCTAATACATAAACTAGGACAATGTTGGATGCATTATATGGTTAGTGGGGATTTCCCTAGTCCACCATCTTTCCTTATATTGAATTTGTTTGCTATTTTAGTTTGCGCATTGTAATGTAATCAACCAACCAATCAAACTCGTATAACCACTCATAGTAATTCAATCACCCCTCACAATGCCACATCTCCAAAAGACTTGGTAGGGTGAGATACACACATCCGCATTTTACTTTTCGTTTAAGTGTTAAGTTAGTATCTAGTTGTGTCCGTAGTCTAAGCATTAATCATTCGAGCTAGGGAGTTATAGTGACTAATCCTCATGGGTTCAACACTCAACTTCCTACAAATACTATAACTTTCCCCGTATACTTGCGGGTGGGGAGATACTTTACATTTATAAGTTAGTTCTTAATTCAATAAGTGTAAAGGGTCTATTTTTCTCCAGCAGTAACATACTAAAATCCCCGACCGACACTGCCCAAAACAACATTTGTGGCAAATGTTACATAAAAGAGGATCTCTGGGTGTTGGGGATACAAATCTAGATCGACTGGAACTCACTCTAAACTCCTGCCCTTGGCGTAGGCCCATTCTCCATCTTGGAAAATAACTAGAATGATGGGCATTAGAAACTGAGGTCTGAGATCCCTTGCCAAAAGATGATGTGGAACCAATTATGTTGTAACCTCTACTCATTGTATATCTCTGGCGGGGTCCTCCTCCCTCAAATCGTCAAATAACATCCCGCACAAATCGAGGTCAAATCTCGCATTAAACTGTAGCACAGTCACATTCATCGAAGTCCGTATATGGCACTTGCCATAAATGAAGAAATTACAGGTCACAAGCCTTACTCAGACCTCCAGTATTTCTCCCTCACTGTTTTGACATAACATAATGCAAATCGGAACGGCAATAAAAGCAGTCCTGATACACCATAGCTGACAAATTTCCTCGTCACAGATTCACAAACTCCTCATACTTTCTCAGCTATGTCGCCTCACTAAACAAACGACTCATAAATAGCTCTCTGATCCCACGGAGTAGCAGCCTCTTACTTCTTGATGCTCTCCCACCAACGATAAGCATGATCCTGAAGTAGGTTGACAACTATCTCTGTCCTCTCCTCAGGTGTTAGCTGAGAATGCATATGGTCGCAAAATTGACCAATTTCGATAAGCTAGTTCTCACACACCTCAGGGTCGTGAGAACCAGGGAAAGGCACAACACCTGCCTTCTTAGCCCGAGTAAAAAGATCATCACAGTCTTCCCGTGGCACTGGCATAATGCATGCGAATAGCTCACGCATTTGCTGGGCCAATGACTATGCCTCATCTTAAGGAGCTTGTTGTTTAGGCATAATGATCTACGAGTCCACAAAAGATTAGCCCACACAAGGAGGCCAAAGAAACTGGTTCAACTAGAAGACTCTAAACATGTAAAAATGCACAACACTTGGAGATGATGGGGATCCGTAGGTCGGTCGGACCACCCCTCCCAGGAGTGTTGTACACTATCAAATGTTCAAACTGATCTGACCAAGGAAGTCTTAGAATCTGTGACCTAATGTTCTGATATCCAATGAAAGGACCCAACCCTAGGTTAACTAGTAATCTAGGATCACGCCCTAACGATAAGACTTAAACTACAGATTTTTGTCAAATAAATTTTGACATAGTTTTCTCTACGAAGTGGACTACCAGAAACCTGCAAGAAAATCACACTTTGGATTTCCCACAAACAATACCGTTGACCACCAATGTCCATCCGAATTTCTCAATAAAGTACGGAAAGTAAATTAATTAAAATATAGGAACTGTAAACTCATAGTTAAGCAATACTATCAATTAATAACCAACACTGAAAAATATTTACAACATTAATGTTCAGAACGACTTCTAGGAGTAGAATAAAACATATGACAGTACATTGCTAGTGGGCCGAAATCTACAGAAAGGTATAATAATCCGGTGGAATCAAAACCACTAGGGATCAAAATTCAGGTCAGGATAAGCACTGCAACCTAGGCACGAAAAATCGAAAGGCCCAGGGAAAGGCAAATAAAAACATATAAATGTTAGCGTGAGTGGACAAAAAATCACAATCAGTGTAAAACAGTAAAGTATCCTATCAGTGTCTTTCCACTGATTTATGTGAAATCATGAGAGTTCAAAATAATAAACTAAATAAAATATGGAGGTGGGCGCTCAATGTGTTTATCCTAACCCGAAGCGACTCCATGATTGTAAATACAAAGTGATGAGATTGTCTAGAGTGTTCGTCCTAACCCAAGATGATTTGGGGGTGTTTCTCCAAACCTGGTCTGACCCCACTAGTCAGTGATCAGTCAACTAGTCAAAATATCGATACTAAAAATAAAACCATCACAAACATACCTCCAAACTCGACTGTAATAAAATACAGGGGACTGTAAATCTGCATAAATATGAACTCCTAGCAACTGTGAAAAATAAATAAACATCCACTCACAGTACTATGTCGGGATATTCATAAAGTTGAAACCTGTTAATCGGCTCAATAATCATCCGACACCGCCCGCTAACTCATAATCCTAAGACCACAATTATAATTAATATCTAATCGTCGATATTCATAATGAATAGCTAAGCTCGTACTCCGACGAGCAATAATGTCGAGAATCTCGCCTTCTCGAATAACGTATTTTCTGACTAATTACGAACTTAATCAAATTCTGAATTCAATTCCTTGCATTCCTTCACTGTAAATCAATTTTAGAGTCGCAACATAAATCTCAACCATCGAGTGACTCGAATTTAAATCGATAGTTGAATTGTCCATTAATATTATAGTAAAATCAATTTATTATTATCTGATTAAACCTATGTCTAAATTAATCAAGTCCAAATCAATTTAAAAACCTCTTCAATGCAACCGGTACGTGATTACGAGCAAAACGACACAAAATTTACATCAAAATACACTTTGCCGGAGTGCCGTCGTGAAACACTGCCAGAGGCGGCGGCGCGGCGACGCCAATCAAATTTCCCGGCAGATCGAGGCTCAATCGAAAGCTCTCAATAAGCCCAACAAACTGTCCAACTACACCTATGGCCAACTTAGCCGGTAATCAGTCCAAAATCAGACTGAAATCAACCTCGCCGGAAAACTTCAAAGTCTAATTCTGGAGCCGTCAAGCCACGCTGGAGCTCGAGGCTGGTTGGAAAACCTTCACCAAGACAGGGGCTACAAAACCCATAACCTCACGTCCCCAATCAACGTCATCAACCGCCACACCCGACGACGACGATTAGGCTACGATTTTTGTACAGAATTGTGTCGATTCGATCATAATTTCACGTGCCAAAAAAAAAATTGAACAACCCATACCATTCCACACATCACAATGATTCGAAATATACCTCAATTATTGCTGGAGGTGTCGGCGACGGCGACTGATTTTGCCCAAAAAAATTATTTCTTCATGGCTTTGATTCTCCCTCCACCGCCGTCAATCGTCGAAAATAGAGTTCCCAAGTGATAGAGGGTGATGAGACGTTTCAAACCTGACCAAATTCATGGTCGGAGGTTGCCGGAATCCGTCGCACTGCCGCCTTCGCCGACGATTTTGGCCGTTGGAGGTCGATTAACGGATCTATGACCCGAAATGGAAAGTCTAACTTTCCAATTTTAGAAAGTCTTATTTATATGTGCGAGTTGCTTCAGATCGATTCCATAAAATTAAAAAGAACTTTCGTTGACAACAAATTCTTCATCGTAACTCCGATTTTAACACTTGACGTGGCCACGAGCTCGTCGCTATAAACTCTACGACTTTCGACAAGATAATTTTCCGAGATAGAAAGTCCTATCATACTCATCCATTTGCGACTATTACATTTCCAATAAATTTTCGTTGATCATTACTTTCTTGTCGTAACTTCACTTTAGCTTTCTTCACGTCCACAGACGCGTTATCGACAATTTCTACGGCTTCCATCCGAATTCAACCAACTTCTACAATCTGATAAAAAGTCAACTAAAAGATCTTAATATTTACCAACAGTAACAAAACTAATTACCTTTCTCAATTAATCTTAAATAAATTATAAAAAGTAAATTCTCGGGACGAGATATTACAGAGCTGCCTCGACAAAACCCTAATAGGGTGCTCGCTTTCATCTTAACTCTTCCAGTATGATAATGTTATGTGTGTTTGTATGCCTTAAATTAAATATAATATATATATTTTTTACTTTAAATGAATTCAAATAATACATTTAAGTAAATTCAAGAAACTCAAGATTTTTTTACTATAAATCCGAAAATGTTGAGGAGATTCATGTGATCTCTTCATAGTGAAGAAAGAGCCTAGGTTGAGAAAGCATTGGCCGTCATTATTTTAGAGTGGTCGGAAAGGCTGTGCTAAAATAGGTCATAGCGAAGGCTAGAGTTTGATGTTATTGGTACGTAAGATCCAACATGAGTTATGTTTCAAGGAAGGGTGGGTGTTGTTAGAACCATAATTATGTGCATAATATGCTCTTAACTTTAGGTTTATTGCTTGCCTTTCATTAATAAAGCATCATTGTTATAGAGTTTCATATTTATGTTAGGAAATTAATGGTGATTCAGCAAGGAAATTGGCTAGGAGACGATGATTATGCGTTTTTCGATGAAGGCAAGGACATTTCCGAGACCGTGGGAGAAGATGGAATAATGCTGGGAAAAAGATGAAAAAATAGTCGACGGAGCTTCGTTGGACTACTCTAAGATTCTAGTGATCTAAAGTCCACTTTGGTGGTCAACACGGTTAACTCTTGATCAAGTCATCAAGTCACCATGAAGATATTTGAAGCCAAATGCAAATGCAGATTCAAGTGAGATGAATAACACATGCAAGTTACATGATTTTGAGACCATTTAGTGACTCATTTGAGGCCCTCTTAAGCCTAATTTTTAGGATCATATCTCTAACATTTTAATTTTAATTTAAATGCCAAAATATCTCCCTTGGCCTAGTATTTTCGATCTCCCCTCTAACCCTAGACACATCTTACCTCATTTTACATATTTTGATAGTTTTAGCATCTCACCTTAGCCCACATTCTCTCTCAAACCCTCTAGCACTTTCTCCTCACATTTTCACAACTTATAGGCCTATAAAACCTCCATAACCACCACCATATTCTCACATCTATGCTCTCACCTAAGTCTAATGTGATGTTCATCCTCTTTGAGAAATGAGAAAGAAGTGAAGGAAGAGCTTGAAGATGTTAGAAGCTTGACTTTGAGGAGGACTCTTGGGTTATTTCAATTCACTCATCTCTCTTTAATCAATTTATACTCTATTATAGTTATGATTTGTGTGTAGTATCCTTATGGGAGGCTAGTGGTCAAATCTTAACCATTTGATGTAGAACAATTATGCTTTAATTTATGCTAATGAGTATATTGTGACGACCCGGAACAGAATCAGTAGTGTTAATCAGCTTAAGCCATGAGGTTATGCGTAATCGCAGATTTTCGATAGTTGATTGAATCGCCAGACTTGATCATGACTTAATTATTGGCCGAGAATTTGAGTTGAGTCTCTTCTCGAGAGTTGTTGTATGCGTGATTTCGAGTTCGTGGGCAGTTCCGGATCATTATTGTCAGTATATTGTCGAGTTTATCCGTTCGTGTTCGAGTCTATCCGAAGAATATAATATGAATATTTGAAATTTTGGTATATTGTCGAGTTTATCCGTTCGTGTTCCAGTCTATCCGAATCATGATTGTGATCTGTTTTGGACCGTTGATCGACCCGAAGCATAAATGGAATGATTATCGACTTGATTTGCGAGTTTCGCGATTTGTCGTGATTTCGACGTAATCTGCTAATATGGTGGCTTTATTAGCGACTAAATTATCGGGCGAGAATCTGATTTCGGATTCTTCATGAAAGTTGTTGAGAATTTAATTTCGAGCTCGTCGGAACTTTCGGATAATTTTTCCGAGTAGCGAGGAATAAGTTATGAATATTTTCGTCCGCCGAATATTGTCGTATTTATCTGTTTGGGGTTCGATACGCGTACGGTATAAATACGGAAGCGATACTTGCCGAATTGGGAAACCTGCCATATTGGGAAAGCTGAGTTGACTGGGTTGACTGGGTGGGTCGACCCATTTGGGCCGATTTGGGGCTGATCGGTTTCTTCATCGTGGAGGCTGATTCCGGCCATATTTGGGTATGGTTTCTTCACGAGATTTGTTGGGCTCGAGCTCCTCTTCGGATCGGTAGATGGATCGTCCCGTGGGGTGGCCGGAGGAGAGAGAATCGAATCGACAAAGTTATGGATTTTCCGGCGAGTTTTGTGGCGTTCGGGTGGCGGCGTGGAGGCCGAGTTGGTGGCTCCTCTTTGAGGGGTGTTGTTAGCCTTAATGAGAGGAAGGTATTGCAAGTGGTTTGGGAGGTTGCCGTGGCCGGAGGAGAGAGATCCGTCAATGTGAAATTCTGGTAAGGGTTTGGAACTTTGGGTTGATTTTTGGAGGTTTTCCGGTCAAAATTGGCCTTAACTTATAACTGGAAAGTTGTTGGAATCGTCGAGATCTTTGAAACCATGTATGCCATGAATTTTTCTGGGCAGATCTGAAATTCCGGCGACGGTGGCAGCGGCGACTTTTCGCCCGACGTGGTTTTCGACGAGTTATATGTCATTTCACTCGCAATTGCACCCCGATCGCAGTGGTGATGTTGGTTTTTCGATGTGAGCATCGAAAATTATAGCGAGATTTTGAGGTGTGATTATTGGATTTTCGAAAATTTGTCGTTATTGAATTATATGTTTCCGGGAACGGTTGTTTCTCGTGATTTGATTTGGGGATCCGAGTTATGATTTTGAGAAATGGATTTTTATGATTATTCAGGGGTTCGTGATCGTTCGTTTGGCGAGGGATTTTCCGCCGAATCACGGGATTAATGCGAACTGCGTTACACTCACCTGTGAGTGGACAATTTATTTTCACTGATAATCGCGAGTCTTTATACACGTTTTACGAGCATGAGCATGCATACGAGATTATGTTTTATATGAGCATGTGTTATACGATTATGCTTATACCATTATACATTACGTATATACATTTAAATATTGCTTTATGCATTTGCATCGAACTATTTATGATTTGGTTTACACAGAGTATAGTCTCAGTATATGTTGTTGTATCAATACACTTGCATCTCGGCTGATCCCCGATGGATGCCTACCAGGAGGGGCAGTACCCCGACCTGACCGGCGAGGGGCAGTACCCCGGAACCGAGGCCTTTCTGGCTAGAATCACGTGTGGGTCTAGGATCCCATGATTCGGATTGTACTAGCACGGATGTGTCCATGAGCGACCCCGTGGGATTTTCCATGCATGCCCTGTACGCGAGTTGGAGTCAGCGTCTCCTCGTGTACCATTTGATTTTTATGCATTTAGACTCGCATATGTTTTTATAACATATATTATTCGGCGAAAGACATTTATTTTCGTCCACTCACTCTAACAGTTTTCATGTCTTTCCCCTGGGCTTTTCGGTTTCCATGCCTAGTTTGCAGTTTAGATTCTAGTATCGCACGTCGTGGTCGGAGGCATAGTATTCGAGCGATGTTTCTTTTATGGTAGGTTCTTAGTTTGGCCTACTATTTGTATATTTATACTAGAAGTCGCTCTGAGTATTCTGATGTATATTTTTATACGATTTTTCCTGGATTTCGGTAAAGTATAGTTATATTTATTACTTTACATTACTATTGATATATTGAGAAATCCGGATGAGATTGGCGCCCACGGTTTGGCTTTTGTGGCAAAGGATGAAGTATATTTTTCGGGTGCAGGTAATGGTAATTCCGCGTTAGTAGCGTTACTCTGCCGAAATTTTGATGGTTTTTGTTGGTTCGTGTTTTCAGAAGGGGTTTGATTCCGGTTTAGGAAACTAAATCGGGGTTGGGTCCTTTCATATATTTTGGGTGTTTCATGCTATTGAATGATTTTGTTGTGTGTATGATATGATTATGGCATGCTAATGTGTTTGTGCTTAATGATTAGCTCTAATTATGCATGTCTTAACTTTGGCTAAGTTAGGATTTGTCTTAGGGACCAAGAAATGACACTTAAGGGAACTAACCTTTCACTTAGGTAATAGATGAGCATGTAATATAACTTAGGCTTAGACTTAAAGGTTAAGCTTAGGATTTAGTTTCCTTGTGCTTGAGTATGAATCAAAATACTTTTGAGGTCTAAGTGACTCAAGTATTTTCGGTTAAGCTTACAATGGACTGAGAGGCTTTGTATCTAGTATTAATTCTTTCGACTTGTAACTCAATAGGTGAAAGTTGGGAGGATTCATTATAACCCATTCAATAGAGGTTTGGGAAGGAAAGTCATTCATAATCTTCACATGTGTTTGCAACCAAACTCATTACGCATGAAATACATTAGGAGCCTAACACCAAAAGTCTAGCTATTAATCTTGGTTTACTTTGTGCTTCATGGATGGACCGAAACCTTCTAGAATCCCAAAAGGCCTAGGAGTTTTGACCCATAACCAAGCGTGACCCGAGAGGGTATGATTTGGACAATAAAATGATTTGTTCTTATGATTTAAAAGACGTTTGAACATGTAAACCGAACTAAACACCTCACAACTTTAAATTAGATATTATTTGAGCATCAAATGGTTAACTGGGGCATCCTTAGTCAACCATTATTTTATCTTGAATTTGTGATCATCTCTATTTACCATCTTTGCATTAGTCATAAATAACCAATCAACCTTTCGTGAAATCACTCACCGTAGTTTAATTATCCCTTGCAATGTTGAGTCTCCAAAGGACTTAACGTTGTAAGATTCATTTTCATATTTTGTGTTTCTTTATTGCATTACTTTTTTGTGTGTCACGTAATTAAAGGACTTAATCGAAAAAAACTATGGAATCGGGTTAGTCAATTCTTGTGGATTCGACATTCAACTTCTATACAAATTATACTACTTGATCTCGTGTACTTGCGGGTAAAGGAAATTCACTTAGCCTTAGACTAACTAATATTCAAAAGGTTTAAGGTGTAAAACTTCCTTTAACAGGTATCCACTAAAACCTAGGGTCAACTTCCTTTAGTTGGTCGATTTCTCAATAACTAAATTGAGTCTGATCACTACATTGCTGACAAGAGGGGGATGGGAGTATCACTTTTTCGGATGTGAACTAGCTAGTGCATCAAAAATATTCACAAAATAGCTCGAGGGGTTAAGTCAACTCCCAGACATTTATTATATAAAATTTTTGAAACATAGGGTTTATTATTCACACGTAATGTTCATAGGGGAATTTTTGTCAAAAAAAATAAATTGAGCATGCAATGTGTGTGAAGGCTTCCCTAACCTACCTAATTATGTGAAACCTGATTGTCACTCTCAGCCACACACTCTTATCTCAAACATAATCACTGTTTGTCAGCCCACACAAAGCTCACACAAACTCGCCATCTATCTCTTCTCCTCCTCCCTTCCAGTCCCATCCAGTTTCACTCACTCCTTCAGCAAGTTCTACCAGCACAAGCAACTTCTTCCTCTATCCTTTTGCTTTTGTTCTCAAAGCTCCTTCCATCAACTCCTTTTACAGAGAGGTACGTAATGGAACTCTTTCCTACTCATTGATTCATGTGCTGGTATTGATCTGGGTCAGGGTTTTTTAAGTTTGGGTGAGATTTAATTCTCTTGCTTTCTGGGTTTTTGGGGTCCACTAAATTTTTGATCAATGATTTAGTTTTTCTGGATAGAAAAGTGGTTTCCAGAGCTAGGTTTTGTGATTCATGTGGATTTCGTTCTCTATCAGCCCACACTCTGTCATCTCGCAATTTGAAACATAAACCTATCTCTTTCCGATCGCCGTTTCCATCTCCGACAATCCTCTGCTTCGACCCCACAAACTGTCAAGTAAGGTAATGAATCAACGAAATTCGATCATTACTGCTTTCTTTGATTGATTTTGTGATTCTAGTACTTGAAGCTTTTGTTCAGATGGTTAATTTTCTGTTTGCAATCTCTCTCTCTCTCTCTCTCTCTCTCTCATAGCCAAGGGAATGACGCATAGAAAAGAATTGTGAAGAAATATTATTAAACTATATGAATTGTGAACCAAGTCGTATGAGGTTCAAAATACTCTAATATTAGTCAGGAAGGTTCCCTCGCTTGGTTCAAAACATGGGGAATTGTAAAGAAAAATCCAAGTCTGAGGGATATGGAATGAACCAATTCTGAGATTCTATTTTGAACAACTAATACTTTAATGTTTCAAAATTTTGAACCAACTAATACTTTAATGGTTTAATAAGTCTGATGGATATGGTTTAATTGCATAATTCCTTTAAGAGGTTCACCATTTTGAATCTCAGACTAATATATTTTTCTTCGACTTTTATGAGTAATCCCTCATTTTAGGAATTGTATCAAATTCTTTTCTTTTCATAAGAAGGGATTAATCGGTATGATGTATTTGTCCTTTGCTCTACTATGGTTTTATGTGCAGGCATTTTAATCTATGGGAGTAGTGCATTTTGATAGTTATCAAGGGGTTTTAGTATAGGGAAATCTGCTCAGAGATGGGGAGGCTTAATTTGAATGTCAATGTGAATTAGAGTTTTAGCCTTTTAGGCCACTAAGTAAGCATTAATTTGACTTCATATGGGTGGTGGCACATATTCACTTTTTGGTATTGATATATGCATATATTAGCCTGGGAAGACCATGAGGGTTATGCACAAAGACATACAAATTGTGGATGAATGCTTAGAGTTCTCCGTAGTTTTGGGTACGTTAGGTTTTGCATCAATTTATCTTAATTAGATCTTCACACTATGTTTTGTATGTTTTTTAAAAAATTATTGGGCAGTTAATCAGTCTTAAGACACTTTTATGAAAAATATATTGTCTTGCATCTAATCTGAGATTTGTAGACATCATGAGAAGTAATTTGATTGTCACTCATATTCTAATCATTGCATTTGTTCTTCATTCAGAGCTTGAAAAATGAACGTTTTATCCTTATCGCTTTTGAAACAAGTAGAGGTTGTTTAGTTCTTTAGTAAGTAAATGGTTTATCCCTTGCAAATCATTCTCATTTTCTTTTTCTTATAGTTCTCAGTTTTGTTTTGGGAGTCTTCATGAAATACTTTTTGTTTCCAGGCACTTTTTTGTTTCCAGAGCCATATTGTCAGTAATAAGATATGTATAATGTGTATGTGTTACTTATTTGTTACTATCTCGAACTCAGTTTTAATTTTATACTTTTTAAGATAAGAAAATATAAAAATATAGTTCGTGTGTTATGTGTTGTTCTAGTTGGGATTTATTTTAATTCATGTGTTTTTTATTTAGTTGCCCTTTTATTACTGCCAAATGATATAAATAAGTTGCTGAAACTTTATTGTATAGTTATGTAATAAACAACGGTTATGTCTTTTTTTTAAAAGTTAAGTTCTCTTTTGACAAGAATAATGAAAACCTTCATTGGATATGTTATTTGTAGATAAAGGGAAAATTTTGCTTAGTAAATTTGAATTTCGTGTTCAGTTTCCTCCATTGTGTTACGCATTGACTGATTAAAATAGTAACATATTAGTGATTTTTATATATGTGTATTTCATCCACATGTATTTTCTTTAATTCAAGTCGATTTTTTTCGTGGCATTTTTTATGATTGAAGTAGTTATTTTTTGGTTCATTTGAGAAAATATTGATCTGATGTTTGTGATTTTTTGTTTTGTAATCATTCTTGCTCTTATGGTACATCCTATATTGATTATACCATCTCTCATTGTAGCTTTTCTCTCAGTAGCCCATCTCCTCTCACTATAGTTTCTCAATCGATTCTCATGTATATACGAAGCTAATAATCCAATCAATTAAGTTATGAATCCAATTCATGTGTTTAGAGAGTAAAACTTATGGTCAGTCTGGCTATGGGCATGAATGATTAGAGAGTAAAATCCATAAGTTATGGTCAGTCTGGTGATCAATAATGTAGCTTTTCTTTTTTGATTTTTGATTTTGATCATTTTATGATTGGTGTTGAGGAGTTGTTTAGCTAGATATTACTTAAATTCTAATAATGTCTATCTCTATTTTGGTACAAGTTATGTTCTTTGGCCGTATGGTTTAAGATATAGTGAACTACTTCTCTTGCAATTTCATATCAACATTAATCAATTTATGTGCTTGATGGAGGGAGAACTAGTATTGATGTTGAAACTTGCTTCGAGTATTAGCCTCCATAAAAGAAGGCTAAAAGGAAAGGACGACCTGTACATCCTAAGGTGAGACTATTAATCTTCAACTGAACATGATTGTTGCTCTTCCATGCTCTTAGTAGCTTATCAATGTGTGCATATAGCATAATATTTTTCTAAACCTTGCTTTTTAAAAAAAATATATATATATTTTTTTAGCAGAGTTAGTGTTATTCCTAGTGTGTACTTCCTTACTGTTTTTTCTCTCTCTTTCTTGGATGTTTGTAGTTGACTTCATTTGTTGCCGATTTTTTTTTTTGCTTTGTTTGATTTTATTTTTTCTTCTATAGGGTTTGATCTGATTATTGATTTGTGTTTTCCTCAAAATACACGTATTTCACCGTTTTCAAGGGCACTACTCATAATGGGGTATTTATGTGTTCTTGCTCTTATGGAACATCCTATATTGATTATACCATTTCTCATTGTAGCTACTCTCTTGATAGCCTATCTCCTCTCCCTATAGTTTCTCGATCGATTCTCAAGCTTAATCGAGTAAATATCTTCATCCCTTTCTTTCATGTATGTATCAATAACTTCATTCATTCATTTTTAATTTATTTTATGTTTTCTGATAGATTAGGCAGATTGGTGTTCGAATCGGTTTGTGAAGGATCGGGTCTCGCCAACCTCCATTGCTCAATCTGATTGGTAAACTCTTAGATCACTCACTCTCATTCTCACCCAAATATGGAATTTCTATGGAAAATGTTTCCCGTCAGTTCATTAGAACTGAAATGTTTAATTGGTTATTTGGATAACACTGTAAATGGTGCTTGGTGTCGTGTTCATCCAAACATTGCATAACCATACTAGCTAATGAATCACCTAGCTGATATGATTTTTTTAATGTGTTCGCTGTGAACATTGCATAATCATATCAACTAGATTTTTTTTATATATTAACCTATAATGTGTTAATTACCGCAAGCCAAGCATTGTCATTCATTCATTCATTCATGGTTTTGTACTTTATTTTAAAAAAAAATTTTAATGCATAAGCTTACATATGAAAAAGTCATTAAGTCAGATAATGTTAATGAGTATTTTGTAGATTCCTTTTTATGGGTTATGCTTGGTTTTTTGGGTGTTTGTGGACGAGTAAGGAGTATATGATATCAAACTATACACTTGTGATGCTCTGATTGTCAATAATTCAGTATGGACTGATGGGATTCTTTGATTGGCATTCATATAATAGTCTTTTGATTCTTTTATGTTCTTATGTTCTTATCCAATTATGTTAACTTGGTCAACTATTTACCAAATTTTGAGTTTTTCATGTTGTTAAAAATCGTTAAAATAATAAAATAATTGAGGAAGTACTCGATCAGAAAACTCAATTCGACTAATAAAGTCGAGAACAATTTCGATAACCTGTTACGACGAAACAATCACAACGACATGCAATAAAACTAATTTCTCCGTCGCCCGGACCGCCACTGGTGGCAACCCCGTACCATCGCCCACCCACTGGGACGACGAAGCCTAATCAGATTTTAAACCTCACGACTATGTCTGTATCGTCGATACGAACCCATAGACATATAACTCGGCACTTACCAGAAAGTAATTTTCCAGAAAAATTTTCCAGCAATGCGCCGCGACAGATAGCAGCACGTGCCGCCCATGCGCCACCACCGGCAACTACCACCGGCGGTGACGATTGACCCATCAATAGAAAGCTCGTGAAGAGCCTAACAAATTCTCCGAAAGGACCAGAGGCAGATTCTGGAGAGTTTGGCCAGAATTGGCCCTGAAAGCTCACAGCCAGAAATTGAATCTGGCTCCTATCTCCACAGTCGAGCCACGGCTGGGTTCGAGGCATATACAAATTGACTCATGACGAGGTGGGGAGAAAAACCCCTCTCACCTCATCGCTAATAAGCACTATCTCCGCCGTGTCCGGAGGAGGTCGAATCAAATCCAATTGGAATAATAACAATAAAAACAAGCTTATACAACCCATAAAGAGGTTATCAAGACCTAGATGATACCTGAAAGGGCCTGAATCAGAACCAGCGTCGACGAGCCCGAAACCACCCAAAACCCTAGAACTTTCTCTCCTCGATTCTCGCCATGACCTTCAATCACCAGAATTGAAGTCAGAAATGAGTAGAGAATGTCGAGCCGCATCGAACCCGACCTGTCTCGAGGTCGGAGGTGGCCGAACGGTGTGGCGCCGCCGGCAACCGTAACAGCTCTCTCTCTCTTTGGGAGAGAGGGTTGACCTGTGGTCAACCCCTACCATGTCTAACCCCTTCCATAAAGGGAAACCTCATTTTTATACCTTTCCATTAATAGTAACTTTGGTAATTAATTTACGACAAACTTCTGTCGATCGTAACTTTATCGTCGTAACTCCGATTTCGACGATTCTCACGTCTACGTACTCGTATCAAAAAATTCTACAATTTTTACTTGAAGTAAACTGACTTCAACAAAAATTCAATAAAAACTCAACTTAAGACACCTTGGTACTAATCGACGATAAAAATCTTTTACCGCGATCACTAAATCGAATTCGAATTATTCATAAATAACATAAATAATATAAAAAGATCGAGATATCACAATCTACCCCTGCTAAAATAATTTTGTTCTCGAAATTACAACATAAAACTACGAAAATCCCTGAAAATTTGTATGAAAAATTAGGCAGAATTTCCCCTGAAAGTAGGATGTCCAAACCTGCCAAAATGTCTAATTACACTTCAAATCACAATTCACAACCTATATTGTGAGCCACCAATGCTCGTTTGGATTTCTCAACTATCACATCTCAACATTGTCACAACTATATACACACAGCTCAAGTACAATCAAATTACACATCAAATTCATTAACAATTATCGAAAGAAGTCTCCAATACTTGAGCACAAATTAAACGGAATAACCTGTAACCGGTAGTAGACATAGATGAAATTCGATAGAAATCTCAAACATACGAACATTCAGTTATTGGATTGTTACATAATCTCTAATGATATATTGTAAATAATCCACATAGATGCAAGTAACTGATTAAAATTTCACAAAATAGTGATATCTGAATAATATTCAGAATTCGAACAGATCATAGTGCTAATAAAAAATGATAAACTACAAAAAAATCTGCACTCAAGTCATGGCCTCTAACTCATCCTGATGCCCTCAAAAATTGAGTAGTCATTCTGAGAATCCCAGATCAGGGCCTCTAACCCATCTTGGCACCCTCGGGGATCAGCCGAGTAGCTATTCTGTAAATTCCAGATCAAGGCATCTAACCCATCCTTGCGCCCTCGAAGATCGAGTAGCTAAATTGTAAATCCCAGGTCAGGGCCTCTAACCCATCCTGGCGCCCTCGAAGATCGAGTAGCTAAACTGTAAATCCTAGGTCAGGGCCTTTAAGCCATCCTGGCGCCCTCGAAGATCGATTAACTATACATTGATGCAATAATTGAAATCTATGCCCGCCAGCTTCAACACTGAACTGAAAACTATATACTGTAATATTTGGGTAATCAAGCAAGCACTCTGAAATCAGATAGCTCAAATAATCCAAGTATACTTAGGGAGGCAGTGATCAAGAGGTCAAACTAGCACCTATCGCTAATGTCGTCTTAGGTCTAGCTAGCCTAGATGACATAGTCACTCGATGATCAGTTGAGTGACTCATATGCACATTCGTATTTGATTTGAACCGAGCCTTCAGGGTAATGGCTATAAGAGCCATAAATTGAAATATTGTCAACTGATATTTATCTGAGCTGGATGCTTATCAGAAGCTTCATACACTGAAACTGAACTGGATGCAATTCTGAATGCGTCATAATCTAGAACCAAAATCAAAATTCTAGCTAGCTGAACTAAAATCATGAAAACATAAACATTAAAAAGGTTTAAGATCGTACACTGAGCTACATCTGAACTGGGCACTAATCTAAGAGCGTCATATACTAAAACAAACTAACATGAAAATCGAACTAGCTGGACTACAAACATAAGTATAAACGCTAAATATATCTAGAAATCAAGCTGAGTGGAATTGAAAATAGAAAAGCATGAAGAACTACGCAACTGAAAAACGTCACCATTAATAACTCTAGCTAATATAAATGAAGTCGTAAAGTGTAATTACAAAAATAAATAATAGACCAATCTAATTCAGCTCCAACGCTGGCATGCTCGACTGGGAAAAGTCAGAGTCCACTCACCTAGACCTAGATCGCCATAGGAAATATAATCATTTTGTAACGCCCTTTTGATAATTATTGATGTCAGTAATTCAGCATTCAATAAGAAAAAAATCATCAATTTAAATCTAGATACGAGCATTAAGACTATGCTGATCAATGTAGAAAATACAAGTGCAAAACACCAACTTGGTCCGAGCGTTGAACCTTGCTCTGATACAATTTGTGACGACCCAACCCCAGTCGAAAAATGTCAAAATAATAAAATAATCAGATAATTTGAGGAAGTACTTGTGACGACCCGGACCAGAATCACCAGTATGATCAGCTTAGTTCGTAAGTTACTGCGTAATCGCAGGTTTCCGACTGATGATTGAATCGCTAGGTTTGATAACGACTTAATTATTGGCCGACAATTGGAGCTAGGTCTCTTCTCGAGAGTCGTTCTACATGTGATTTCGAGTTCGTGGGCGGTTCCGGATCGTTATTTGGACGACCGAGGAATTAATTATGAATATTTGAAGTTCGGATTTAAATGGTGGTGTTCTTAACGACTTAATTACCGGTCGAGAATTTGGTTTCGGCTTCCTCACAGAAGTTGTTCAGAATTTAATTTCGAGCTCGTAGGAACTTCCAGAGCATTATTCTGAGTTATGGAGTTTAAGTTGCGAATATTTCCGATTGTTGAGTATTTAGTCGATTAAATATGTGTTGGTTTGAACAGTTGACTTTTTATCCGATTGGTTAATGTGTTTGACTTTGGGTGATAATTGAAGAGTACGTCGAGATGAGTTTGTGGCCGCGAGAATTATCGGAATCGGATTTACGACGAGAAAGTTACGTGGGTTTGATGTTCGTCGAAATGGATAAATATGGGAGTTTCCTTTTTGGGCAAGCTATAAATAGTAACTTACCTGTTTTGGAAAGTCAATGAGAGGCATTAATGGGTTGACTGATGGTTGACTCGGTCAAGGTTGGAGGAGGAGAGTTCGACGGTGGCTCACGGCCTCCACGGGGGCGATGAGATTCCGGCCACCACCCGGCTTGGTTCCGGTCCCATCCAACTCGCCGTGACCTCCTCTATCTCGTGCCGGCCACCACGCACGATGTAGCTCGCCGGAAAAGGAGGAAAATCCGGCCAAAATGGAGGAAGAATTTGTGATTTCGGGTTCCATGATTTAGACCGAATTGAGCTGAAATTTTGGGTGGGCTTTGTAGCTCTCATCCTCTTGAAGCTACCATGTAAGTTTGAAGTTCTAATTTTGATTGTGGATGGAGAATTTTGGATTGGAAAATTTGGTACCAATTCGGTTTTGTGTGAAATTGAGCAGGTTAGAGTGAGAATTGGCCTTTGTGGTAGTTGACAAAGTTGCTCAGTGGGTGTTTTTGAGTGGAATAGGGGTTACTCCGCCGTGAAATTCTCTGGTCAGTGGCGGCGCTGCCATGGGCGGCGGTCAACGCGGCAGTCAATGGCGGTCAATGTTGACTTTTTGGGATTTTCGACAAGTTGCATGTCATTTGACTCGAAATCGCGCCCCGATCGCAGTGGGGAGGTTCGTTTCTCGATTTGAGCATCCGAACTTACAGCGAGTTATTGAGGTGTAATTTCTGGATTTCCGACAGTTTGTCGTAATCAGATTACGTGTTTCCGAGAACGGTGGTTTCTCGTGATTTGTTTTGAATTGTCGAATTATGATATTGAAAAATGGTTATTGTGAATATTCAGGGGTTCGTGATCGTTCTTTTGGCGACGGACTTTCCGCCGGATCACGAGTTAACGCGTATCGCGTTACGCCAGTCTGTGAGTGGACAATTTCTTTTCACGGAAATGATTGCGAGTCTTTTATATGATTTATGAACTTGAGTATGCGTATGAGATTTTGGATTACATGAGCATGTGTTTTACAATTATACGATTATACTTATACGAATATACGTATACGAGTATACATACACTTATATGTTGTTTCATACATTTGCATCGAACTGTTTATGATTTGATTTACACAGAGTACAGTCTTGGTTACGTTGTTGTATCGATACACTTGCCTCTCGGCTGATCCCCGATGGTAGGCCATACCAAGAGGGGCGTATCCCCGACTGACCGGTGAGGGGCGTTTCCCCGGATCCGAGGCCATTTCTGGCTAGAATCACGTGGAAGTCAGGGACTCCGTGGTTCTGACTGTACTAGCACGGGTGTGTCCATGAGTGACCCCGTGAGATTTTTACTTGCATGCTCAGTACGCTGGAGGATTATGGTTTTACCTCGTGTACTTTGTTATTTTTATTTACCTGGACTCGCATATGTTATTTTAAACATATATATCAACTGGTGAAAGACATTTATTTTCGTCCACTCACTCTAACGGTTTTCATGTCTTTTCCCTGGGCTTTTCGGTTTCCGTGCCCAGTTTGCAGTTCAGGCTCTGGTGTCGCACGTCGTGGTCGGAGGCATAGTGCTCGAGCTACCTTGTTTCTTCCAGTAGGTTTATTGTTCTACCTACTGTGGTATATTTATATGTTTATACATTAGAGGTCGCTCTGAGAAATCTGTTGTTATTGTTATACGATTTTACACCGGATTTCAGTAAAGTATTATTATATTTATTGTTTTACTTTACTGTTGATATATTGAGAAATCCGGATGGGATTGGTGCCCACGGTTTGCTTTTTGTGGCATAGGATGGAGTGTATTTTCTGCGTGCAGTTTATGGTAATTCCACGTTAGTAGCGAAACTCTGCCAAAATTTCTACGGTTTTTGTTGGTTCGTGTTTTCAAGGGGGTTCAATTCCGGTTTAGGCAACTAAATCGGGGTTGGGTCATTTCAGTACTCGATTAGAAAATTCAATTCGACTAATTCAGTTGAGAATAATTTCGATAACCTGTTACGACGAAACAATCGTAACGACATACAATAAAACTATTTTTTCCGTCACCCGCACTGCCATTGGTGGCAACCCTGTACCACCGCCCACCCACTGAGACGATGAAGCCTAATCAGATTTTAAACCTCACGGCTATGTTTGTATCATCGATACGAACCCACAGACATATAACCCGACACATATTGGAAAGTAATTTTCTAGACAATTTTTTCGGCAACGCGCCACCACAGACAACGACGCGCCGCCCACGCGCCACCAATGACTACCACCACCGAAGGCAAAGATTGACCCATCAATAAAAAGCCCGTGAAGAACCTAACAAATTCTCCCAAAGGACCAGGGGCAGATTCCGGCGAGTTTGGCCAGATTTGGCCTCGAAAGCGCACGACTAGAAATTGAATCCGACTCCGGGTTTGTATCATCGATACGAACCCACAGACATATAACCCGACACATATTGGAAAGTAATTTTCTAGACAATTTTTTCGGCAACGCGCCACCACAGACAACGACGCGCCGCCCACGCGCCACCAATGACTACCACCACCGAAGGCAAAGATTGACCCATCAATAAAAAGCCCGTGAAGAACCTAACAAATTCTCCCAAAGGACCAGGGGCAGATTCCGGCGAGTTTGGCCAGATTTGGCCTCGAAAGCGCACGACTAGAAATTGAATCCGACTCCGATTTCCGCCATCGAGCCACGGCTGGGTTTGAGACATATACCAATCAACTCACGACGAGGTAGGGAGCAAAACCCCTCTCACCCTGCCTCCAATAAGCACCGTCTCCGCCGTGTCCAGCGGAGGCCGAATCCAATCCAATCATAATGGAATGATTCTGATTCCAATCAGTGTAAAACCTGAACTAACAATCAAAACAAGCTTATACAACCCATAAAGAGGTTCTCAAGACCTCGATGATACCTGAATCGGTCGGAATCAGAATCGGCATCGGCGAGCCCTAAACCACCCGAAACCCTAGAACTTTCTCCCATTGATTCTCTTGCCACGGCCTTCAATCACTGGAATTGAAGTCGGAAATGAGTAGAGGACCTCGAGCTGCATCAAATCCGATCAGTCTTAAGGTCGGAGGTGGTCGAACGACGTGGCACCGCGGGCGACCGCCACAACACCGCCTCAGCTCTCTCTCTCTCTTCCAGAGAGAGGATTGACCAAAATTTAACCCCTACCTAGTCTTACCCCTTCCATAAGGGGAAACCCTCCTTTTCTACCTTTCCATTAACTGTAACTTTGGTAATTAATTTATGACAAACTTCTGTCGATCGTAACTTTATCATCGTAACTCCTATTTTGATGATTCCCGCGTCTACGTATTCGTCTCTACAAATTCTACAATTTTTACCTGAAGTCAACCTACTTCAATAATTCAATAAAAAGTCAACCCGAGACACCTCGGTACTAACCGACGGTACAAATATTTTACCGCGATCACTAAATTGAACTCGAATAATTCATAAATAACATAAATAATATAAAAATATCGGAATATCACATGTTAATTTTGAGTACTTGTGTTTTATATGCTCTTTTATTTATGTAGATTGAGATCTCTAAGGCCTGAAAAGTATTCAGTTTTGTTGGTTGCTTCTTTATAATCTGGACAAGTAAGTCTATGTCTTTCTTCTCTTTGTGGTTGCTATGAGTTTCTGTTTATGGTGACATTTATATGTATTTAATCTATATATATTGAATAATTAGGTATAGTTTTGTGACAAAATTATTTTAGGTTGCTTATATATTTGAAAATCGCTTCTTTTCTGTCTTAAGTGGTGCTTATTCAATCTGCAAATATTGAAAACTTGCTTAGTGGATATTAAGTTTGATAAAAAGGGAAAACTTCGTGTGGAGATTTTGTTTGCTTCTCGATTTGTTTTAAGCAGTAATAATTGATTTTTTTTATATGTTGTATTCACGAATAATCATCGTGTTTCATTTGTATATTGGAAGTCATTTTGCTTGATTGAGATATTTTGTTGGTTGGGATTTTCATAATTTATATTGCATTTTTATGCTAGAGCTTATATTGACTATGTTAATATTTGGTAAAACAACGAGGAAATATACACTTGTGTTTCTGTGGTTTATTTTTCATTTCCAGTTTTTATTGGTATGTTGCTTTTTCTTAGTTGATGTTTGAGTAAATTTGGTTGATGATTTAGAATGTTGTTGTGACAAAAATATGCAAAGTAGATAATTTAAAAATAGTTAACTTATTGTTGTTTACATGGTCCACTTTAGAGTCTAAATTTTGCATATACGAATATACAAAATGTTGTTGCTAGGTCACTAGCTCTTACAATTTAGTCATCTAACAATCTGAGTATACATCATTGTGTGAAGTTCTTGGAGAAAATAAACTACTCATTCATTGTTTTAACTGATGTTTTAGTTATGCCGCCTAAAAGAGATCTAAGAAATGTGATGAAGAGGAAATCTCCTAATGAACTTTGTGAGGAAATATGTTACCAGTCTTTGGCATGCCATGAGAAAGCATCGTCATGTAGCTATTTTCAGAATGTGGAACCTTACGAATCCAATTCAGGTCTTTCAAACAAGAGACACGGTTTGATCTCTAATCCAACTAATTTTTGATACTCAAGTAGGAACAAATAATGTCTCTTTCATCAAATCAATACAATTTGGAAATTATTTCTAGAATAATGTGTCATATGGTGGTTGTGATATTTTTTATGTGAAGATACAAGTATGCAACTGGTGGTACTAATTGAAGAAAGTATGGATGACGAAGATGGTGTTGATATTGTAACTATGGATGTTGGTAATGAGGGTATATCTGGTAGTTATACATATAATAAAATATTTTCATAGTAATTTGTATATCATATACACATAGTAATTTGTATGAGAATAACATTCTTTTTTTTTGTTCGATAGGACATGGAATCTCATATCCATCCACATTTGGTCAAGCGTCGTATCAAATTAGTCGTCGAGGTGAATAATGATTGACATTTTTTTTCAGTGATCAATATTGTAATTATTTTTTATCGTTGATATGAACCATTTGTTATTGCAGATGTGATTGTAAGTTATAAGGATTCAGGCGACGATTCTTATACGTGCAATCATTGCAATGCTCATTTTTGGTTGGGCGAGACTTTAAAAAGAAAAAGAAAAAATCAATTGATTTATACAAATTCTTGTGAAAAAGGACAAGTTAAACTTCGAATATCAAATTCAACTCCAACATTTCTTGAACAATTATTGAATCCAAATAATGGTCGTGAAAGCACACTTTTTGGTGAAAATATTCAGATTTATAATTCTATGTTTGTTTTTACTTCTATGAGTGCAAAAATTGATTACAGGACAAATAATGGCACAACTCCTTGTATATTCAAAATTTGTGGATAAGTGCATCATTTGATGAGATCAATATTACCTTCTGAAAAAGAATGTCCCAAGTTTGCCCAATTATATGTTTATGACACGGGTAATGAGATTTCAAATCGTATTAATGTCATTGATCTGAATAATGCAAATCATAATATCAATGTTGGCATTGTTGAAAATTTAGCAAATATGCTTGATAACGTCAATGAATTAGCCAAGAAGTTTCGATCAGTTAGGGATGAATTTGAAAACATTTCATTGCCTAATTATAATATGACTCTACTTGATCGACAACTTATTGATGGTAAACAATACGAATTACCGAGTGCTTCTGAAATTGCCGGTTTAATTGTTGGTGACATTGGAGAATTTAATTCTAACAGAGATATCGTTATTCGATCAATTGATGGACGTTTAAAAAGAATATCCAAGATACATTCGAAAATAATGTCATTGCAATATCCACTGCTTTTTCCATATGGTGAGGATGAATTCAGAATAGATATGTTATTAGAGCATACTGGACGAAAGCATGAAACAAAGAGAATAAAATTAATGATGATAAAATATGTCTGTTACCAAATCCATGATAGGGATAATGATTCAGGCACTTTACTAAATACGGAAGATTGTTTCAGCAATACTTAGTTGGTGCATACACGGCTGTTGAGAAAAATCGCTTGGAATATATAAGGAATCATCAACCATTATTGAAGTGTGAAAATAGGATCAATTATCTACTTTTGCTTTAACTGGTGTTACTCGATGTTCTGATGTGGGAAAGACAATTTTTCTTTCGGGTACTCACACTGGCAGTCCTAGAGATATGTTAAATAATTATCAAGATGTCATGGCAATTTGTAGATATTATGACAATCTAAATTTGTTTATAACTTCCACTTTCAATGCTAAATGGCCGAAAATAGTGAGATATTTTGAAGAAAAAAAAAATTAGGGTACAAAGCGTAAGACAGACCAGATACTGTTTCTCGGATTTTTAAAATTAAAGTCGATGATATGATCAAATTCATTAAATCTGGAGAACTTTTTGGAGATATTGATGCACATGTTTGTACAATTGAATTCCAAAAACGAGAATTGCCTCATGCTCATTTACTATTTTGGCTTCGAAGACCATACAAGTGTTACACATCAAATGATATAGATTCTATCATTTCTACGGAATTACCAGATATAAACTATAGTCCAAAACTTTTTGAAATAGTTAGTCAAAGTATAATACACGGTCCTTGCAGCCAATTAAATTCAAAATATCCGTGCATGAGAGATGGATGTACAAAATATTTTTCAAAACCATAAATTTCTAACACTGTATTTCAGGCAACTAAGGCTCCTCAATATAGAAGACGTGATGGTGATTCAAAGTTTGTAAATAAAAATGGAATTCATATTAGTAATAATTTTGAGGTATAATGCTCATGTAAATGTTGAATCATCTTCTCAGTCTATGTTAATAAAATACTTTTTTAAATATATAAATAAAGGTCCAGATAGAGCTCGAGTGATGGTTCGCGATAATGTAAATGATGAAATACAAAATTATTTGAATTGTCAATATTTAACTCCCCACGAATCTGTGTGGCAATTGTTTGAATTTTTCATTCATTCCAGATATCCAGGAGTGCAATACTTAAAATTTCATTTCCTGAACAAGCAAAACATTTTCTTTTATGAAGGTCAATCTCTTGATCAAGTTGTGAAAAATCTAGATGTGGAACGTACCATGCTAACTGCTTGATTTGATGCGAACACTATTTATAAGGAGCGGCTAAATTAACTTATGCTCAATTTCCTTCTCAGTTTGTTTGGGATAATGATAGCAAAATATGGTATAAAAAAATGCTCAATTTCCTTCTCAATTTCGCACGTACCACCGATTGCAGGTGAATTGTTTTACCTACGAATGCTGCTAAACATTCAAAAAGGATGTCGCAATTTTGATTGGATCAAAATAATTAATGGAATTACTTACGCCACTTTTCAAGAAGCATGCCGAGTATTGGGATTGCTAGATGATGATAAAGAATGGAACTATGCACTGGTTGAATATGCATTTACTGCTACCTCTTCTCAGATTAGACAATTATTTGTTACCATTATTCTTTTTTGTAATGTTTGGAATCTGCTAGCTCTGCTTGATGCGCATCGGATGAACATGTCTGATGATATTTCATACAAAATTTGATCAAAATTCAACATGCCCAACCTTACCATACATGAGGATGATTTAAAAAATAGCGCTTTATACGAACTTGAAAAATTGTTCAGCATGGCATCCACTTTATTAAAAGAACATCATTTGTCGATGTGTAAAACAGAAAAGATACAAGAGTTAAGTAACAGATTAATGAGAGAGGAATTAGATTTTGATTGGGAGATACTTAAACGTGAACATTATGAATTGGTTACTAAATAGAATTCATGTCAGAAAATTATATACGATAAAGTGATTGAAGCTGCAAAACAGAAAACTAAAAAACAATTTTTGTATATGGTAGTGGTGGAACAGGAAATCTTTTTTGTGGAATATTATAATTTCTAAATTGAGATCTGAATGAAAAATAGTTTTGGTCGTTGCTTCATCAGGAATTGTTTCTCTGTTACTTCCAAAAGGTAGAACGGCACATTTACGTTTTAAAATAAAGCCAATTATTGAGAAAAATTTAAAATGTTCGATAAATAAACAAACACATCTTGCTGAATTAATTGAAAAGACAGATCTAATTATTTGGGATGAATCTCCAATGTGCAGTAAATGGTGTATCAAATCATTGGATAAAACTCTTCGGGATATTTTGTCAACAAACTCTGATGATCGAAAAACACAAAGCCTATTTGGAGGTAATCAATTTTGTTTAGCGGAGATTTTAGACAGACTTTACCTGTTATTGAAGGAGGAAGCAAATGAGATATTATTGAGGCTTGTTTAAATAATTCATATTTATGGCATTATCTTAAAGTTTTTTATTTAACAGAAAACATGAGATTATCGTTTGTCGGATTGACGACCATTAAAAAAGATGAGATTCAAAATTTTGTAAAATGGATGCTACAGATAGGAAAGGGTCGATTACAGTTAAAATTTCTAACAAATGACCCTGATGCATCTTGGATTCATATTCCTGAAGATTTACTCATTGATTCAACTTTAGATCCTATCAAGTTAATTTTACGGCTACTTATTCAAATTTTGAATGTAAATACAATGATACATGTTATTTGAGAGAGCGTGTCATCGTCACACCGAAAAATGTAATTGTACATGAAATAAATAGATATGCAATTAATTTGTTGCCTGGTGATAAAAGAACATATTTTAGTTCAGATTCAATTTCATTAAATTCTACTACCTACAGTGATAACAGTCTTTTGTATCCTATAGAATTTTTGAATAAACTTGAATTTAGTGGTGTACCGGCCATCACACAAACTTATACTAAAGATTGGAATGTCAATTATGTTATTAAGAAATTTAAATCAAATACAGGGTTTGTGCAATGGAACATAGTTGATTGTAACTAACTTTTTTGAAGAAGTAATAGAGACAAAATACTGACAGAGACTAATATTGGGGAAAAAAATTTACATTCCAAGGATTGTGTTGATTGCAAATGAAACTAAATGATCATTCACATTCAAGAGACGACAGTTTCCTATCAGAGCATGTTATGCAATGACAATTAATAAAAGTCAGGGTCAATCACTGAATCAAGTCGGAATATATTTGATTGAACTAATTTTTAGTCACAGACAATTATACGTTGCATTATCAAGAGTTACATCAACACAAGGTTTAAAGATTATGATAAGTAATGGTAATGACATACCAAATAATTATACAAAAAATATAATTTATAAAGATATTTTTCAAAATATATAGTATAACACATAATTAAATCAAATATATAGAAAAAGAATGTAAATAATCATAAAACAGTTTTGTTTTGAAGAATACAATTTTTTTTGTTATATACATTTTTTCAAAGGGATTTTTGTTAAATACATTTCATTGTTCATCTCGACCTTTGTTCTTTCAAATTGTCTCTCTTCTTCCCCAAGATGTTTCTATTCTGCCATTGATGCTCTCATCTCCGATGCCCGTTGGTCAGCACCGGCCGTCTCTGACGTAGATGTGAAGCCACGCGCCACCTAGATCTGCAGCTCCACTCAGCAATGTCGAACATGTTAGACCTTTCCCGGCCCCCAAATACAAAACCATAACCATTTAATTTGGGATTCTGTTTGCTGAATTCGATTTCGACTATATCTTCGATCTGTTCATTTCAGGTGTATTCCAATGTGGTTGTCAACTTTTCGATATGGCTCCTTCATAGTCCATTATGCCTCCATTATGCGACAATGAGTTTGAGAACGTCCTCCAATACCTGCGAAGCTCCCTCAGATCTTCGTCGACACATTCGTCGTGCCCAACGTCGTCCTTGCCATTTTGATACTTGAATTGGTATGGTCAGTTCGTCAAGTTCCATCATTTTATTACTGTATCTTATGCTGATTTGAATTGGGTGTATGGTTTCAACTATTTTTGAAACCAGTTCCTGTTTTTGAATTTTATAGTAATGAGATTAGTATTGTAAAAAACTGAAATGTATGATCTTAAAACTGAAAGGGGATACGCAGTGGTATTCGTTGATGCAATTAGTACATGTTAATAAAAAAATGTTATTAGAAAACTGATTTCTCAGTTTATTATGGGCATTTTAGGAAAGTAAACAAGTGGAAGATAGATGATGAGTTTGATCCCAATTAGGAGTGCCAAGCATTGACATTTGAGGAAGAAACAATATCTTCTGAGGTAAGCGATTCTTCTTTGATTGATATCTTGTTTCAGACCAATGATTTGAGGTAATATATCTTCTTTGTTTTGCTTTTGATTTCAGCCTAACGCTATAGGTGTCAATTTGTTCTTCTACAACAATGGCTCATTCTTTGTTACACAAGAAGAATATACAACTATGTGCGATGTTTGTAGTTGAAGTTGTTGAAGAAAATATGACTTTTACATCATTATCTCAAACATTTTACTCATGTATTTATTGCTTTGCATGTTTATTTTATCAGGGATCAAATTGGAGTTGGGCTTTGGTTTGGAGTTAATCTGAAACTCTTTGAAGGGGTTTTGGCTTTGGGTTACAAGGTGGTCTTGCTACTGGACGCAACAAAGGCAAAAGAAAGGTTTAATGAACGCATGGTTTTGAGATTGGGAAAAGCTTTTGAGGTGAGTATGAATGTCTTTTATGTGGTGACATAAAATTTAATTTTTGTGTTGTTCGAGTAGTATAATTTGAATCCTGTAACATTTTATGCTTCTACATTTGAGGATTAAGTTCGATGAATCTATATGTTGGATACATGTCAGTACATCGACATCATTGAAACATCTGAGTCTCTTCAGAGCAATTGCTCACTTTTTTCCTACGTCAAATGTTTAAAGCTTTTTCAGGTTTGTTTCTATTCTGTTATATTATCTGCCTATTCTCATTTGATTGTCAAAATTTGAGTTGCTCATGATTTTGCATGCTTATATTGGCCAATATAAGACATTTAGAAGTTTAATTACACTACATACATATTGATTATAGATAAAATGGATATATAGAAACAGAAAACCTAAAATATAGAAGTATCTGCCATTTTTGAAGATGGAAAAAGACAGTTACAAAGTTTGTACAATGATATTAGTCTGTCGAGGCTGTTTAATGAATGAGATACATAATTATTTATAAAAAGATATGGTCACAAAGTTTGTAGAAGTATTTGCGTCTAAAAAAATTTGAATTATGTGTGTTAAGTTGTGAATTCAGTTTATGGTATGTAGGTCTAACATTGGTTGTTGGCCATCACAAAGCAACATAAGACGTTGAATTACTAAGAAGCAGACTAATCTTCTTACACTTTAATTTACTTATGATAATCACTTTTCCCATTCCAGATCTTGAAATACCAATAAGAAGAGAAAAGGAAGTGCCCAATCAAGGAAAGAAGAAAGATCGATAATAAGACTGGTAAAATAATTTTTGACTCTAATAAAAAATTATATTAAGACTAATTGTCTAGACTTTCACTTTTAGTAAACTCCATTTATTTCATGCTTGAGATTTTGTTGAGTGTTGAATCAGACACTCCTTTTTCCTTTTCAGATCTTGATGAGTGGATCTTGAAGCACCAACAAAAAAAAGCGGACATGAAGAGCATACATCAAGGAAAGAAGAACAAAAGGTTACCTAAAATTATTCTTGACTTAAAAGAATATTATAATTAGTTAAGCACACCCTCACAGTTATAAGGTGTGACGAAGAAAAATCGAACTTAATGAACCTAATATTATTGTGTTGACAATGTGTTTTTTGTTTCGATTTCAAAACACTTTAGGTATTTAGACTAGCATATACCTATTTATCATTTTAACCACATCAATGAGCTTAAGCAGTTGAGTTATTTGTGTATCAGATGCTTGAAAATGAAAGAAAACAAGTACCATCTGATTGACTTCAGAGTTTGTAATAGGGTTTAGAGTTTAGCACATAAGATGATCTTTTGTTCATGGCAAGCAATGGAGGAGTCTTTTGTAGTATATTTTCACTCCTCACCAATGTGTATGTAATTAGAATATTGGGATTAGGCAAATACTTTGGATGATGAATGTAATATAAGATAGTATATATCCTATTCTATGCATGTAATTGATGTTTTCTATCTCCGGACTTTTATATTATTCATATGCATATCTCAATCTTCGATTATTGTCACCCCTTTGTTGCATAATAAATTTGTAATAATCTATTATCAATTTATCATGACACACTGCCCAAGGGGCATGCTGCCACCTAGTACTCTACAATTTGAGTCACAAATGATCCTACAATTATTCTTGCCATCTCTAGTTTTATAGAATAAGTTGTGAATGATTTTCCATGTATTAGTTAGTACATAAATAAATTTGCTTAGATAGTAACTCTTTTCAACTACTTAGAGCATCCCAATATAAACCATATTTCAAATGGAAATGAGCACTCTAACATATACTATAAAGTCAAGTCAAGTTTAACTTTTAGTTAGATCTGGAGTCATATTTATTTTAATCTCATTTAACTTGCCTGAAATTTGACAACGTATTATTCATCATCAACCTCTCTTTCCCCAGAGCTTCGAGTTTTTTTGGACCCTAAACTTGTGAGATTAGGATCGAACCCTAGAGACGCCGCCTAGAGTTCCGATCACTAGCATGAGCTTGCTCACGCAGTTTTGCTGAAACCCCCGATATTCTCCTTCTTTCTCTCGGTTCTCTTCCCATTCTCCTTTTATCATATTGATTTTTATGGCAATAAGTTTGTTTTCTGGTGTTGGTGAGCAAAACCTAGATCTGTGGGTTTGGGTGCTTATGTGGTGAGCAATGGCGGAACATGCCATAACATACCGGGGGGCTGGGGGGTGGGGGCAGTCTCAATAAATATATTACTTACAACACATAAATTTTGAGTTAATGACCAATCAATGAAGAGATTGCAAATTTTAGGGGGGGGGGCACAACCCTCTCCCGCCCTAATGAGGATCCGCCACTTATGGTGGGGGTTCAGAGGTGGAACGGTGATGCTTTGGCTCTGTTGGTGGTGGGATTGTCACTTGAGTTTTATGCAGTAGGTTTGCTCAGGTCGTTCGGAATCGGTAGACAGAATAGACCTTGTTGTGATCATTGAGGGTTTCATTTAGGATCCTGGCAGACGAGAAGCAGCTACCAGCAGAGGGGACGGCGTTGGGCAGGTGCAGAGTTGCGACAGAAGGCAGGGCTTTGCTGACGGCAAGTCGGTTAGTCAAGTTAGACTCATTTGGACTTCACGGGCCCCATAATACATGTGGGTGTCTTGTGGGCTTAGGGTTAGGCCTAATTTTGCTGGTCCTATTGCTTGGGCCTTTATACAACAGTCCAATATCCATATCCGCATGGTTTTGTATTTAGGTTTTTATTTTATTCGTCAAAGTAGGATAAGGCACTTCATAACAAGACGGTACCCTCCATTTTTGATACTTTTAACAACCCAAGGTAAAATCAGAACGACTATGGAATTACGCATAGGCAGTTGGAAAAGTACTGAGTTCACTAACTCTGTTGATTCACCACCACTGCAAACCACATGTCGTCGCCAAGAGCAGAACCTAACAACATCAGCATCATGCCAAAACCGATACCCCACTGATCACTGAGTCTCTTTGAACAACAAACAACCTTCGTGACCGTCACATCCCCACTTCCTTGCAACAACCGACGAAAATCTCTTACGCACTTTAATCCGATGAAACCCTGGTTCACCTAGAAAGGAGGGGGAAACAAAATTTGGGTACAATATAATAGAGTACTAGGAATTGAACTCATTTATTATTTTTAGAGAAAAAAACTCTTCGAATAAGGAGTATTGGGTTCGAATCTGGTTCGTGGTTTGTTAGTGGATTAGTTCAACGCCTTGGTAACAGAACTTAGTAGAGATGATGCCTAGATAGTTAATGAGTGGTACATTATGAGTTTTGACAGTACTTGTGCCACTCTGGTTTGCTATTTTAAGTTTTTTTGTGCTTGAATTATTGTTTTAGTATATTGATAGAATTTCGCTCTATCGGATCAGATAAACCGGTGAAATTTTGTATTATTCTCACGTTAATAAATTTTACCCACCATCTTAAAAAAAAAAAAAAGTTCAACGGCTTCGAATACAGTGCAATCCGAGTGCAACACGCCAATCATCTTCTGATAAAAACATTTTTATTGAATAATATTGTTTTCATTCATGAGCAAAGAAAAAACAATTTTAAAACATCTCCATCTGAGTTGTCTTTTGGGGTTTGAAAATTAGATTCGATCGGGTCGCAACCCATCTCTAAATATATCCCCAATTCTTCCCTTCTAGGGTTTCGTCTGTTCGCAATTTTCTACTTCCCAGTCGCGGTTTCTCCAAATCTTGCTAGCTCTGATTTAGCCTCAAATTTTCACGCGCGCTGGGTTTTTCGCTACAATTAAGCTTTTGTAAGTAGAATCTCCTATAAATTTCGACTCTTTTTTGCTGATACTCTTATCTCTGAGACTGAAATTAGCTATAGCAACCAATTTGTAATCATGGTCTGTTGAAGTTTCAGCCTTTTTGATTTCTGAGTGTAATTTTGCCAAGTTTGAATTTTTACAGTAATTTAATTTGAACGGAGGAGTTGACATTGGTTGGAGGGTGAATTTTTTCTGGGAGAGTAAATATATATAAGACCTCTGGGGGCAAATGTTTGCTACCAACATGGATGCGGCCCAAGATGTAGCTGGAGTTTCGAGCACAGTGGTGATCCCGATGCGGTTTGTGTGGCCATATGGTGGAAGGAGTGTGTTTCTCAGTGGCTCATTTGCACGGTGAGCTTCGTGTTGACCCTCTTTAAAAATGTGAATGATGTTTTAGAGTTGAGTGAGTCATTTGTTTGATGACTTTTGCAAAATGGGGTGTTGTTTTTCACAGCAGGTGGTCTGAGCTCATTCCTATGACGCCGGTTGAGGGGTGCCCGACTGTGTTTCAGGCTATTTATAGTGTAACTCCTGGCATCCACCAGGTATATGATGTCTTGATGGTTTTTAAATATTTTTGTGCAGAAACAATGGTTCTCTATGGCGTTTGTTTTACATTTGTGCATTGCGCTTGCCATGTTTTCTAAGCAGCTTTTGTATACTGAGGATTTATGCTTTTCACCATGAGAACTAGACTGCAATTGCTTTCTGGGTATCCAGTTTTCCTTAAATCAGTAGCACAATGATAGCACTTTTGCTGAAATTTATAGTGTTGGCGATTATGAAATTTAGTACAGATGTATGGTGATCAATTATATGACTTTAGGATGCAGCATTTTTTTTTCCTTCCAAAAGCACATCTTCACATCATGTGGATCACCACTTTGGAACTGTATGGATAAAATTGATTAACTGAGTGCATATTTTCTAAGCCTTACAGATGCCTGCCATTTGATTTCAGAATGGTGCTATTATGATTCTGCATTAACATTGATAAAACTCAAAACTTCCATGATTCTTACCTACATGTGTTCCTCCAACTACAGTACAAATTTTTTGTTGATGGGGAATGGCGATATGTTGAGCACCAACCCTATGCAAATGGTGAATTTGGGGTAGTGAATACCATGGTCCTGGCTACAGACCCTAATTTCTTTCAGCCCAATGTAGCTCCAGAGACACCACCTGGATCTAGCATGGAAGAGGACACTGATGCCTTTCAGCGTTTGGTAAATCTTGCTCATTCTTGATTTTTTCAGATCACGGTCTTACAGAACTCTTAGCACTCTTTCTGTGATTCTGTATTTCCTTCTTAACTTCACTATGTACCATCATTATTCATTTTTAATTTGAAGAGCTAGGATACTTATGCAGTTTAGGTTATCATTGCATACTTTTGAATCTTGTGGAGTTCTATTGGGCTGCTCGGCAAGCTTTTGAGTTATCTAGTTTTCCCAAATAGCAAATTTGTCTTTTAGTTAGGTTTGGTCTTGTGTTGTTGGGATAGCGTGCATTGTAGCTCTCAATATATGCTCCTAAGCTACAAATGTTCTTTTCAGTTCTTGTTTAACCTGTTAGTTAAACAGTGCACCGTAGCATATAATGCAGGTCCGAATTACAGATGGTACAGCTGATGTTGTACCGAGGATATCAGAGGCTGATTTGCAGGGCTCCCGTCATCGTATTTCTGCCTTCCTGTCAACACACACCACTTACGAACTACTTCCCGAGTCAGGCAAGGTTTGGATGCCTTGCCATTCTCCCTTATAAATTTAAATCCAATTCAGTGTGGATTACTTCTATGTTCTTTTTTTTTTCCTTACATGAAGTTTACAGGTTGTCTCCTTGGATGTTGATTTACCTGTAAAGCAAGCCTTTCACATATTGCACGAGCAGGTACATACAAAGAAATAATTTCTCAACTTATAGTGTGCCATGCTCCGTAGTACATATATTTTCTCGACAGCGCCTTAAAGTGTACTGTAGCAAGCTTGTCAACTTTGATAGTTAATAAATTTGCTTTTAGGAAGGATCCTTCAAAATTTATGAATGGGTCTTCAGCAATGATAGGAGCGAGTTCGTTTCTTATTAGATTGTCTACGGACCCATTGGTTATTGCTCATATTATTGGCTTGCTGAGTTGATGCTTTAGATAGCTAGTATATGCATAATTCTGAATTTTGATATTTTTCCAGGGGGTTCCTATGTCACCACTTTGGGACTTCACCAAGGGACAGTTTGTTGGAATCCTTAGTGCAGTGGATTTTATATTAATATTGAGAGAGGTAAATTCCATCTATAATTATGATCATCTTCTACCAGTGAGTTAAGATGTAAATATGTAGTTTGGTTTGAATAATTGTAGAAAGTTTTGGTTCTCAAGATATAAATATTATACATTGGGTCTTCCAATATTGCTATATAGCCTGGTGAGAGATATTTTGTAATGTAGTTTATGTATTTTAGAAGACTCTGAGTTGGTTCTTGCTGAAGTATGTTTTATTAATTAGTGTTAACTTGAATAGGCTGTTAATCAGCTCATGACCCTTACATTTGTTGTATATATTGGGTCTCTGTCAAGTTCTCTACCTTTCTGTGATGAAGTTGGGAATGGACTGGGTTGGGGTCCCTCTAGCACTACTTGAAATATAAACTACTGGATTATGATTTATTATGGCCCCACTGACCCTGCAGTCAACAAATGACCGATTTTTTTTTTATTTGCACTTCAACTAAAAACTTAAAACACTCGATGGTTTTTGTTTTCTTGCTTATATGGCTAAGCGACTTAAGAGTCTATAAAAAGGTCCCACAGATGACTCACCATGATTCTTAAGACCTTAATGGATTCAAAATATCAGCTCTGGGATTGCATGTGTTCTTAAATGAGATTTACTTCATTTACTTGAAAGTGGGATCATAGATTGACATGAGGGATGCATGATGTTTTCTAGGTAGCTAACTTGCTCTATATTTTTTAGCTTGGGAATCATGGGTCTAACCTAACAGAGGAAGAGCTTGAAACACATACAATAGCTGCTTGGAAAGAAGGAAAAGCTTATCTAAATGGACAGATTGATGGTCATGGGAGAGCATTGCCAAGACATCTTATCCATGTGAGTAATCTACTCCACATCATTTCAAGTGCGGGCTTGTAATGTAACCTGGGTGTATGTAAATAGTACACTATTTGCAGTTGTTATTTTTGGTTCCTTGAGCGTAGTGTTATCGATCTTTCAGGCTGGGCCGTATGATAATTTGAAAGATTGTGCATTGAAATTTTTGCAAAATGGGGTGGCTACAGTTCCAATTATCCATTCATCTTCAGAAGATGGCTCATATCCGCAGTTATTACACCTTGCTTCGCTGTCTGGTATTTTAAAATGTAAGCTATTTGGAAGCTTTGTTAAATAAATAGCTTAATAGATGAAATGCCATAGGTTGTGATCTTTCTTAGTGCTCATGAATGTTAATTTTCAGGTATTTGCAGATATTTTAGGCATTGTTCTAGCTCATTGCCCATCCTTCAGGCACCAATTTGTGCTCTTCCTGTGGGTACTTGGGTTCCCGAAATCGGAGAGTCAAATCGTCGGCCATTAGCTATGTTGAGGCCAACTGCTTCACTCAGTGCAGCACTAAACTTGTTAATTCAAGGTAAGCCATGTGTTCTGATTAAGTGCAGTGGTCTAAATGAAAAAAAAATGGGGAATCCATAGCTATAATATTTTGAGCTTGATGCAGCTATTCCATATGCAATTTATGCAGTGGGCTGGCTATCTCTAATAGAAAGGGTATATCTGTGCAGTTTATTGTCTCCTTGTCTGCTATTCTAGGAAGTGTAATCAAGTTATTATAGTAGTAGGCATAGAAACAAAGCAAATGAGAGAGGTATTTAGATCTCTATTTCCATCATGTTAAGGCTAGCATCTTTACCTTTGTTTTGCAGCTCAAGTAAGTTCGATACCTGTAGTTGATGATAATGACTCTCTGCTGGATATATATTGTCGGAGGTCAGTAGTAACTCTATTTGAATGTCAGCAACTTTTGCCTTTCATTTCTTTCGATTCAATTATCATCTATTGAATTGTACTTGCAACGATTAATGTTTTTTTTTTTTGCTCTTCATCTGTATTTATCTGCAGCGACATAACAGCTTTGGCTAAAGATAGAGCATATGCACATACTAATCTCAATGAAATGACCATTCATCAGGTGACTACAGTAATTTTTTTTACTAGTCCTGAATACATTTTGGCTGTACACATTTATGTGCAATTTCTGAACTCTATACAGGTTTTCAATCAGTTATTTATTTGGGGATAGAAGAGATTTAGGTTCTATTTTTAAGCGAGTGATCTGGGGTAAATAATGTAAAAGAAGCTTCAGGCAATTGTCTTATCCTTTTCTCTTTGTATCTCCAGGTGTTGCAATTAGGTCAAGATTCATTTTCTCCTTTCGAGCAAAGAAGTCAAAGATGTCAGATGTGTTTACGCTCCGATTCTCTTCACAAAGTGATGGAGAGATTGGCCAACCCAGGTGATTCCATTTTTCCTTGTTTCTTTTTCTTTTAAAAAGAAATGAAAGTTGATGCGGTTCTTTGTGCAATGTTGGGTGGCTCCCGTTAAAACTTTACTTTTCATCAAATTTGGATTTCAGGTGTCAGACGACTCATCGTTGTTGAAGCTGGCAGTAAGCGGGTTGAAGGGATTGTGTCATTGAGTGACATTTTCAAGTTCTTGCTTGGTTAGCACAAGGCAGTGGATGAAAAAGTTGCATTGTGGTTGTTAAGTGTTCTTGATTCCAGACATGTGTTATAAGTCCACCAACGATTACCCAGCTGTTGATTAGATACTCCAGAATACTTCACACTTGATCTGGTTTCATTAGAATTACATTGGATTGACCTCTTTGTGTTGCCTGGTCTTGTAAGGATTTTAGCCTATAGGAGAGGCTTGTAAATTGAGAGAACAACATTCCCTTCAAAATTGATTTAAACTGTGCTGCTGATGTAGATGCAATGGAACTGGTAGCAGGTTTCTTGTATCAGTTTCTATTTGAAAGTAGAGGAAAAGAATGCCAAAATGGTGGGGGTGGGGGAATGCTGCCAGTTGAAGTCATTATGTGTTGAGCTTATTTGTTGACATGTAATTTACATTTTGTTTCATCCAAATTCTAGTGGTTTGATCTTCAAACATTGTAAGTACAGGCGAATTGCAAAACTGAATAAAGAACCGTATCATGTTGTACATGATGGTGTTGTAATTGAGTTGATGCTGGTTATATTTATAGAACTCGTTGCAGGTTACAAAACATCTACAGAATCCTATATTTACATTGGAAATCAGTTTCTCAAAGAAGTTGCATGCTCTACTTATTTCTAAACTGCTCTTTTCCAATCTGTCTTGATTGCTGCAAAACCTGTGCATATGCCTTGTATTTGCGGATATCGGAATCGCTGACACTTCTACGAGCATACTTCATTGATTCAACAAAGTGTGCTGCCTTGATCTCTGCCAAATCATCCTCCTCCATATCTTCACAGTTCTCGCTTCTGCTCATTTCTTTCTTGATATCATTCCCAATGTTCTCTCTAATGGCATATTGGCAAGCACGCTGGCAGATTTCTGTGATATCAGCACCACTGAATCCTCTGGTGTACTCTCCAAGAGCTCTGATGTCAACGTCTCTGGAAACCAGAGACTTCCTCGAGCAAGCCTTGAATATTTCGTAGCGCGACGCTTCATCAGGTAGAGGAATGTAAATCAGTTGATCCATACGTCCTGGACGGAGAAGTGCAGGGTCTAGAAAGTCAGGTCTGTTAGTAGCACCGATAACAACAAAGACAGTTTTCTTGGCGGACAATCCATCCATTTCTGTCAGGAGTTGGTTCAAAACTGTATCAGCAGTGCCACTACTTCTCTGAGTAGCAAAGGAGTCGAGTTCATCGAAGAAGAGCACACACGGAGCAGACCCTTGTGCCTTGTCGAATATGTCCCTCACATTTGCCTCACACGGAGCAGTTCAGGTCCCTTGACACTAATAAAGTTTGCTTAGCACTCATTGGCAACAGCCTTGGCCAAGAGAGTTGTACCACAACCGGGAGGGCCATAGAAAAGAACCCCCTTGGAGGGTGACATCCCATATTTCTCAAACTTCTTTGGATGCTCAATCGGATACTGAACAGTCTCTTGCAGCTCCTTCTTCACGTTCTCTAGACCCCCTAGAGAATCCCATGACACATTAGGCACTTCCACAGCCGTCTCGCGAAGAGCAGACGGATTGCTTGCTCCCAACGCAATCCGAAAGTGCTCACTAGTAACCCTCATTACGCCGAGTACCTTATCATCTATTCTCTCATGTTCCTCCCAATCATTTTCTTCCATATTCTCTCTTATGCACTTAAGTGCAGCCTCAGTGCACAATGCAGCTAAGTCAGCACCAACATACCCTTGTGTCTCCTTAGCTAGATTTGCCAACTCAACATCCTTACCAAGCTTCATGTACTTGGTATGTATATGAAGCACCCCAAGCCTCCCTTCTTCGTCTAGAACACCAATGTCTATCTCCCTATCAAATCTCCCACACCTCCTAAGAGCCGAGTCAATACTATTTGGCCGGTTCGTCGCCCCAATAACAACCACACGCCCTTTCGGCTTCATCCCATCCATGAGTGTCAACAACTGAGAAACAATCCTCCTGTCTATTTCCCCATCAGTCTTCTCTCTCTTGGGAGCAATGGAGCCAATCTCGTCTATAAACACAACAGAAGGTGCATTCTTCTCAGCTTCCTCGAAAACCTTGTTTAGATTACTCTCACTCTCCCCTGCCATTTTCAACATGATCTCCGGCCCGTTTATGCATAAAAAATAGGCCCCCTTGACTCGGGAATAAGAGTCTTGCCCGAGCCGGGGCCATAGAGCAAGATCCCCTTGGGAGGTGCACCCCAACAAACTTAAACAACTTGGGATGCTTCAGTGGAAGCTCTACTAACTCACGAATCTGGGACATCTGTTTCTTCAAACCGCCAATATCGTCGTACCCAAAAGTCGTCTTCTTCTTCTTCTTCTTCTTCTTGTTGGTCTCTTCCATCTTTGGTCTCTCTGATGATCCAACATTGTTGTTTTCTGATGGTGAGAACTTCAATCTTTTGATGGCATTGGCTAAGTCGTCGAAGTCTTGGATGGAGCTGAAGTTTCTTTTATTGCCGTGATTGGAAATGCCTCAGTGATCGGTGTACATTGGGAATGGGAGAGCCCACGGAGAAGAAGAAGAAGAAGCATAGGGACCTAATCGTTATGGATTATGAAATAAGGAAAGTAGATCGATCGAGTTATATGGGGTTTAGAAACTTGTATTTAACTATTTATAGAGGGGACTTAATTTACGAATCCGAGTCTTGCTCGAAAAGACTTTTCCTACTTGAATGGGGATTACCAACTCTATCCCAATTTCTTCCCTATTCTCTCCTTCTTTCAATCCTCACATGGTGCCATATATAACTTTTGACAAATTAGAATTTTTATTTTTATAACATAATAATAAAAAAATTTCTCGTTGTTTCATATTAAAATTGTTATTCCCGCTCTGAATTGTCATAATCTCTCTCACCGAATAACAACATCTTTCTCACCAAGTTGTCGTATGAAGATAGTTGAAACATTAAATTTTTACAATCTATTTCTACGGTGATTGAGATGTAGACCAAAACCATTGATCTTTAATTCTTTATAGCACCTTTTTTTATTTTTTTATTTTGTTGAAAAAATTGATTTTTAAAAACCATTACACTACAAATGGTAAAACGATTAAAATTCAAAAACAACTATAGGGTAATAATAAAAGAAAAGGGGGCACTGCACCAGATTATTTTCAAAAGATTTGAATCGGAGGAGCCCCCAAAAGGAGGGAGGGAGGGAGGGAGGGAGGGAGGGAGGGAGGGAGGGAGGGAGGGAGGGAGGGAGGGAGGGAGGGAGGGAGGGAGGGAGGGAGGGAGGGAGGGAGGGAGGGAGGGAGGGAGAGAGAGAGAGAGAGAGAGAGAGAGAGAGAGAGAGAGAGAGAGAGAGAGAGAGAGAGAGAGAGAGAGAGAGAGAGAGAGAGAGAGAGAGAGAGAGAGAGAGAGAGAGAGAGAGAGAGAGAGAGAGAGGACGAGTTAAGCGAGGATAAGAAGAAGGCTCTGCGAGGCAGCAAATTCGCACCTCTCCCATTTCTACCTCCTCCTCGATCCCAACCCAGGTTCAGGTTTCCTAATTCAACTCAATTATTTTCGTCTTCCCTCCTCTGGTACTCGATTCTTATACACAACATGTATTTGTGTATCTATAGGCAGGGACGGAAGCAAGTGGGGGCCAGGGAGAGAGAGAGAGAGAGAGAGAGAGCCGACGAGTTAAGCGAGAGAGAGAGAGGACGAGTTAAGCGAGGATAAGAAGAAGGCTCTGTGAGGCAGCAAATTCACACCTCTCCCATCTCTACCTCCTCCTCGATCCCAACCCAGGTTCAGGTTTCCTAATTCAACTCAATTATTTTCGTCTTCCCTCCTCTGGTACTCGATTCTTATACACAACATGTATTTGTGTATCTATAGGCAGGGACGGAAGCAAGTGGGGGCCAGGGAGAGAGAGAGAGAGAGAGCCGACGAGTTAAGCGAAGATAAGAAGAAGGCTCTGCGAGGCAGCAAATTCGCACCTCTCCCATCTCTACCTCCTCCTCGATCCCAACCCAGGTTTCCTAATTCAACTCAATTATTTTCGTCTTCCCTCCTCTGGTACTGGATTCTTATACACAACGTGTATTTGTGTATCTATAGGCAGGGACGGAAGCAAGTGGGGGCCAGGGCCCTTGAGTTTATGTGGAAAAAAAAATTAGTATTATTATATAATATAAATATTATAATTTCTTTGAAGTATATCTAAACTTCAATGACGCATATAAGTGCATGACTAATTCAAATCCGACGACTTTGTAAGAATATTATTATATATTATTTCAATAATGAAGTCTAAATATTAGGTCAATTAGGATTTAATCTCTTACCAGGTTTATGATTTTATGGTCTTTTTTTTTCTTTATAAAAGCTCTACCGTTCATGAGATTAAAATACAATAATTTTTATTAAGTTTATTAGATATGGAGAGATACTTCAAAAAACAAATCCTCTTCTTCTACTCCAACATCAGATGAGCAACCACCTACGAAAATTCAAAAGAAGAATAGTAACAATATGAAAAAGTCTCGTGCATGCTGGAGATATTACAAAAAAGTATCCATCGGATCCCGCTAAACGCCCGTCAATTTCAAGTTATCATCATAATATTCAAGAAGAAGTTCGAAGATATTATCTACAACAAGGCCCTTGTTGACCTAAACATCATACTTTTCCTTTTACGGAATTTGGAGGAAAAAAAAGAAGAAAAGAAGGTTTATTCGTGATTGGTTTATTGAATTTTCATATTGGTTAGAGTACAGTATTAAAGAGGATGTTGTATTTTGTTTATGTTGTTATCTTTTCAAACCAGCTATTGGAGAACAAGGAGGTGGTGAAACTTTTGTTGGTGCTGGTCATGGATTCAGTAATTGGAAGAAGAAGCAAACGCTAATATCACATTTTGGAGGATCAAATATTACTCATAATCAGGTTGCGAGTAATTGTGATATTTTATCAAACCAAAAACAACACATTGATACTGTTTTGGCAAAATATACAGATCAAGATCGAATTGGCTACCCTAACCAAGACTATTTTTTAAGCTTTTCATTTAGCCCCCTCCTAATCGAGAATCCTGGCTCCGTCCCTGTCTATAGGTTGGCTCATCCAGGCAGTCCGTTGGCCACGAACAAGGCGGCGGCTTTGGCTAAATTTCTTGAACGATAGCTTCAAGATCCCAATGGATTGGACTTCATCGATCCCCATCTAGTCGAACGCGCTGTTCAAGACGCTAAACGCACCATTTTCGCGAGTAAAAACCCTAAATTTCGCATCCATTTTATGTATATAAGACTTTAATCTGCTCCTTTGTATTGAGTTGATTTTGTGTGGGGATCAGGTGCGGCTTCTAATTCACAAGGAAGAATACGACATGTCGACTCCTTTGGTGATCCTGAGTATGAGGTGGTTAGACTTCTCTAGGTGTTGATTTCGTTTCGATACAAGTTGAAATTTGTATGTTTTTAAGTGAGTTTTGATTTTTTTTTGCAGGAGCCTCTTGAAGAGAAGAAGAAGAAGAAGAAGAAGAAGAAGAAGAAGCAAAAGGTTGATATTTGCTTGTGAAAAATGTGGCATTGATGGGTATTGATTTATCAATTTTACTATTCTATTTCGAGATTTACTTGACTTTGTCAGCTGAATTGGTACCGACTTCTGTTGTGATGCAGATAGTCAAGAAACCGAAAAAGAAGAAGCTAAAATTGTGATGAGAGGAATCGGGGAGAAGGTAGGTGGAGTTACATACCAAGTGATTGATAGGTTCAGTACAATTCTTAGAAAGCATACATGATTTTGGGATGTGACCGTCGATGTGTGTTGTCATACACTCATACTCAATAAATTCTACTTGTACTCTTAGAAATTAGAATGCTTGAGACTGAAATCAATCACTTACTTCTATGAAAGAAAGAGAGAGGGGTGGTTTGTGCTTGGCGATTCAACCCTTTTTGGGCATCAAAATCATTTGCTTTTTGATGAATGGTGTTAATTCCTTCCATATATATGTATTCATATATGAGGTAAACAACAATGTAAGTTTGTTAAAAACCCAACCAACCTAATATTTAGATAATTAAGGACTGGACCTAAAAGCTCAAAACGTAATATCAATAGCCCAATCCATCAAATAGAACCTAGGACAAAATTTCCCTCTAATTATACATAAAATCCTAGTGAAAAAAAAAATATAATTTCATACTCACTCTCTCTCTCTTTGATAAAGCACAGCAGACCTGGGATCCCAACCTCACTGCCAGCTCCTGCCGACGCCGCCAGCTCCGTGGCCTCCAAGCTCCGACGCTCGCCATCCTCTGCATGTCTCGGCACGATGGCATCTCCGCCATGGAACGCCGCAGATTAGCGGCTCCATCGCACTGGCCAAAACCCCCGCATCGCTGTGCTCGGTCTCAGCCTCGCGCGCTAACATCTTCGCGCCACTCGCACATCTCGGTCTCTCTCTCCTAAAACGTAGTAGCAGCGAGTCAAGACTCCACCTCCTCCGCCAACCACCGTCGCTTCAGAAGCTTCGCGTCACCCGCACCTCACGGTAGAGCTCCGCCTCTGCTGCGCATCTTCCGCTCGTGACGATGCACTACAGTTGTGAACGATTTAGCCTCGGGTCGCCATCAACCCGACGTCGTTGAATCTGCAAGCAGCCGTGACTCTTCATCTTCTATGTCCGGTCTACAATCGTGACTCATCAACTTCTCCTTTTGCTCGTCGTGGTGAGCTCTCATCCTTGTCACCTTGCCTCGATGAGTGGAGGATGCATAGATTTGCTATTTCTTGCAAGGTCGTTGAACACATGCAGTAGCAGAGTTGATGAATGTCAACAAATAATTAAACTGCTACCGCTTTCAAGGCCACAAAGAAGTTGATGATGAATGCACTTTTGATGTTTGAGAAGTCTAAGTTGGATTCCAACAATTATCAAGGAGGCAGCGGAAGAGATGGTGCAGGTGAAAAAGACATAGGTCGGTCCTTTTGTTTTCCTTTGTTTGTTTATCTTTGTTTTACTAGGATATGTGACCTATCATGGACATACGTTTAAGATCTCATGTGGGAATTAATCTTGATGGTTTTTTCATTTTTGTTTATTTTTATTAATATTTTTTTCTTAAATAATCAACACTGCTACTATTTTGTTTTTGTTTTGATTAAAAATCCAGAATTGTTAGGTAGTTTCAGATCAAGGTTGTTTCATGCCTAATTAACATTAGTAGGAAAATGAATTATGCTACTATTAGTGCTCGCCTATATATTGTTTTGATGTTTTTGAATGTTGTCATTGCATTTGAGACTGTTTTTATGTCTTTTGAGATTGTTATTGCGTTTTTGGGATTGCTACTGTATTTTTCGGTTTGAGAACAGCTACTAGCTTTTTAGAACTGCTAGTGTTTTGAAATTGTTACCGAAATGATAATTTTTGAAATTATTAGTGTCGTTTGAGACTGCTACTACGTTTTTGGGACTGCTACTACATTTTCGGTTCGAAGACTGCTATTGCATTTTCGGTTCGAGGACTGCTACTACGTTTTTGGGACTGCTACTACAATTTCGGTTCGATGACTGCTACTACGTTTTGGGACTGCAACTACATTTTCGGTTTAAGGACTACTGTGTTTTGGAGAATGCTACTGCATTTTCGGTTCAAGGACTGCTATTGTATTTTTGGGACTGCTACACTACAAGAAAAGGAGACATTACCGGCGACGGGAGGTCGCCGGCCTTGTATTTTTTTTTCGCCGGCAATGACGTCGCCGGAAATCTCCCGCCGGTGTTAACATTGCCGGCGACGGGAAACGGCGTCGCCGGTAATGTCGGAGACATCACCGGCGACTTGAGTCGCCGGCAATGTCTCCGACATTACCGGCGACTCGAGTCGCCGGCAATGGTTCCGCCGCCGTGGCCGGAATTTGTGACATTGCCGGCGACTGAGGTCCATGTCGTCGGCAATGTCAGAAAAAATTTTGAAAAAAAAAACGCAGTTCTGGATTGGGCCCAATTCCAGAACCTGCATTGAAAGACATAAACCGTACAATCATACAAGTTCAACAGTACACATAAATGTCCAACGTACAGTACAAATAGCAACGACGATACGAAAATTAACTACAACTACAGGTCAGGGTCGAGGAACTTGCGGGTCAGGGTCGAAGTAATCAAAGTACTCATTTGAATTCCGGTGGCTACCTTGGTCTTGCTCTGGCGTTGACTGGTGCGGTGGTGGTGGTGGATAGCTAGGGAACGGAGGGACCGGGACCGGGGGAGGTGTGGGGAACGGTTGTCCGGTAGTCTGAGCCTCGTACATCGTCCGCATCCATGTGTACATCTGAGCCTGCACCTGTGTCTGCTGCATTTGGTACTCGGCCATCTGCCTCTTTTGCTCCTCCAACTCCCTCTGCGTCCTATGAAGCTCCGCTGCGAGGTTACGACTAGAAGTTGAACTTCTTGACCCGGTAGAGTATTGTGAAGTGGTTTTCAATACTCCTTCGCCCGCCGAGCCCATTCCCCTACAGTAGTAGGTATTCTTTCCAGTCCCGCACGCTTTTGCCATGATCTGAGCCGCTATCGGGGGATCAAGCGGATCGATCTGAGAGGCATACTGGGTGACTTCTTCCTCGGAGCAGTCAGGATGGTTAGTCCGAGCTATACTCATGGTCACTTCTGTCGTCGCCTCCTCCACTCTCGCCTAATTGAAAAGCGAAAATGAACAACGTATTAACTAACAACATCTATTAATATCGAAAAATAGTTTTATTAACACATGGAGAGGCGAAAGACTTACCGCTTCGTCAGGGCATTGCGGATAGAACTTCTGATGAATATACACCAAGGGGTTCACTTCTTGTTGTTGCTGCGCCTTAGTCGACCAACCCATGTAGTTGAGTGAACCTGCATGATGGGCCCTGGTGTTTTTCAATCTATTCGCCCGGTTCGTCTTCGAAATCGCCTTGTTTGATAAACATATGGAAAAAAATTAGTAACTAACTATTTCAATCTGATACGATACATTAGGCTTGTAAGATATATTAAGGATGCATACCTGAGCTTTGGGGTGCTCGAAGTGGGCTATCAGCCACAGCCACTCGTACTCCCTAAACCGGAATTCGCTAGGAGTAGAACCTCGGCCTAGCTCCTTGTATACAGTGTAATGGGAAGAAAGCTCGTTCTTCCACTCTTTATACCTATATTAAAACAAGGAAAAAAAGTTAGAGATATTAAAACAGTTGATAAACAAAAATCTAACTCGATATATATTCAAATAAGTGGAAGCACATCACCGATTATGTAGTTGACGCTCTACCCACGTGTGAATAAGAACTTCATCCACGTCAAACCACACCTGCAATATGAATATATAAAAGGTAAAATTATATATTTAAGTGGACTTAATTAATAAATGTAAAATTTACGTAATGAAAATACGATTTTACTCACACTGAGTGCATTATGCACTTGCATCTTCACGTAGATAGGCACAGATTCCCAATCTGGCCAAAGCATTGGGACCTTGTCCCGCACGATCGCACCGGCCATGCTGACATATTTTCGCGTGGTGTCAAATGCCTCGATCACCTCGCCATCCTCATTGGCCCTAATGGGCGTTTTCCTTCCCTCGGTGGTCTGCTCAAGTCTTTTCCCGGTGCAGGTGCCTCTAGCCCCTTTCCGTTTTCCAGTACCATTAACGAAATTGCCTAATAATACAATGTCAACAAATTGATATCATTAATTGAACCTATCGTAAGTCTTAAGTAATAATTAAGTAATCAATCTTGTTAAATAAAATTTACATGCATCGTCCGTTTGTTGGTTGGTGCACCTCACACTCCAAAGATACACGGGGTCGAACGGGATGAAGTTGTACGCTTCCTCCACGCTCAGGAACTCCGGCCATCCTTCAACATAAATAAGCATCCCCCTATCATCGAATTCAAGGATCACAGGAATCTCGTCGGGCAGGAAGAGACCGGACGGCGGAGATAGACGAGGCCTGGACGATGAGGCGTCAGCACCATCTGCCTCAGATGATTCCAGTGAAATGGGAGTAGACACCGGGCTAATAGGGGGCATTCGGATGGAGGGAGTTTCTGATGCCCCCGTTGACTGTCGCTCGTCTGAGTCTCTGCCACCGGAGGGACGTCTTCTGATTGAGCGTCTAGAGACTGAGGCTCGAGCCTCGAATTCCGGTTCCACGGCTCTTGATCGTGCAGCTTCCTCCTCAGCTCGCGCCTCTAGCAAGGCTCTCGTGCGAGCAGTCATCATTGGCCCACTGGGCGTGTTGCTAACTGCGGCCGAGGAGGACGCTTGACTACTGTTCCCTCCACTATTTCGGGAACCTCTCCGAAGCCAATTAGCCGCAAAACCGGAACGGTGTGGAACCGGAACCGGAACGGTGTGGAACCGGAACCGTTTGAAACCGGAACTGTTTGTAACCGGAACCGTTTGTAACATAACGGTTCCGGTTCCACACCGTTCCGGTTCTATAACAAATCGGAACCGGAACGGTGTGGAACCGGAACCGTTTGAAACCGGAACTGTTTGTAACCGGAACCGTTTGTAACATAACGGTTCCGGTTACAAACAGTTCCGGTTCCAAACCGTTCCGGTTCTATAACAAATCGGAACCGGAACGGTGTGGAACCAGAACCGTTTGAAACCGGAACTGTTTGTAACCGGAACCGTTTGTAACATAACGGTTCCGGTTCCACACCGTTCCGGTTCTATAACAAATCGGAACCGGAACGGTGTGGAACCGGAACCGTTTGAAACCGGAACTGTTTGTAACCGGAACCGTTTGTAACATAACGGTTCCAGTTACAAACAGTTCCGGTTCCAAACCGTTCCGGTTCTATAACAAATCGGAACCGGAACGGTGTGGAACCAGAACCGTTTGAAACCGGAACTGTTTGTAACCGGAACCGTTTGTAACATAACGGTTCCGGTTACAAACAGTTCCGGTTCCACACCGTTTCGGTTCTATAACAAATCGGAACCGGAACGGTTTGGAACCGGAACCGTTTGAAACCGGAAGTGTTTGTAACCGGAACCGTTTGTAACATAACGGTTCCAGTTACAATAAGTTCCGGTTCCAAACCGTTCCGGTTCCAAACCGTCCCGATCCCGATTTCCACCTTCATTTATACGATTAATTAACAACTATATCACCTAAATTAACGACTATACATATTCGATGTGTATATATATATACATCATGCATCTTAATTAAATTTATCCATCACATATTCATCCAAATCACAAACCCTAATTAATTTTCCACATTTTTCACACATATATATATCATGCATCTTAATTAGGTTTAATTTCCGTATATATATACATCACATATTCATCAAAACCACATTTATACATAATTTTCACATATATATATATACATCACTTCATATTCACATACCTAAATATATATATACATCACATATATACATACATGCTAATTTAGAACTTATCACCCTAATTTCCAACTTAGCACCCTAATTAATTTACACATACACATACACATACACATACACATACACATACACATACACATACACATACACATACACATACACATACATATACACATACACATACACATACACATACACATGCAAAAAAATAATTAAAAATTGAGAGAGAGAGAGAGAGGGAGAGAGAGAGGATCGGACCTGCCATTTTCTTCCACCTACAATGGTGAGGGGAGGAGAGGAGGGGAGGAGGGGAGGAGGAGATTTTCGGAGGAGGAGAGGAGAGGGGATCGGTGGAGAGGAGGAGAGGGAGAGGAGGAGTAGGGAGAGGAGAGGGAGAGGAGAGGCTCGGGCTCGATATGGGGGAAACCAGAAAACATTACCGGCGAGTTGCTTATAACTCGTTGGTAATGTCATTACCAACGAGTTATAAGCAACTCGTTGGTAATGACATTACCAACGACGAGTTAACTCGTGGGTAATGTCATTACCAACGAGTTGCTTATAACTCGTTGGTAATGTCATTATTTCCCGAAGAATATCCGACAACATTTTCCGTCTACGATTTCCGGCTACATTTTCCGACTACAATTTCGATTATCGAGAAGTTCTGCTCCAGTAATTCGAACCACACTCCCAGATCTCACATTATTAAGGCGAATCGTAGATGATTCCGGAATGTCAAAAGCGTTCGGCTCTTGGTATGCAGTAACTTCCTCATCATCTGCGGTATCACCAAGTGTGGCAGCACTGTATATGTTTCTATGAGCAACATGGTTAACCACCTTCCACGGGACTTTGTTAAGAAGATCGTCCAGGTAAAACACTTGTTTTACTGATGAGGCAAGAACGAAAGGGTCATCTTCATACCAGGTAGTAGCAGTATTCACCGAAAATGTTCCGTACTGATCGGTCCTTGTGTTCTCCGGGCTAGTATCAAACCATCTACACTTGAACAAGTGCACTTTCATGCGGTTCCCATAAATTAGTTCAACAACTGAATGAAGGACACCGTAATAGTCAACGCCATCCTGCCCACCATGGACCATCACCCCACAATTCTGTGTTTTCAGTCGGTGGTCTCGATTTTCACATATAAATTTCACGCCATTGACCTGACACATCGAGTACACTTTTGAAGCAATCGGTTTCATCGCCAGGACCCTCAATTCGTTTGACCACTCTGGGCAACCATCATCTGCTACATGGTTCATCTGAAAACGTCCATATATTAATACGTACAGAAGAAATTATGTCATCTTGAAACCACAAAAGCACGTACATACATACATGCTATGTAAGGATATATATATAAAAATAGACATATACACATATACTTACCCATTGACCAAAGTAGTTTGCAAACGTCTTGTTGTGGTAATCAACATTTCCGGCAATAGCAGGGCAGTGAAGATAATAGTTTTTCCAATATTGTACTTCTTGACAGTTAATCAGTACCGACCAGTGGGCAATGGCTACCTCATTTCCATCCAACTTGTACGACTTTGGCAAGCTTCCCTGTACTACCACGTCACTGGAGATGATAGAAAGGTTGAACTGGGGTTCATCTATCGGCATATGTTGTTGGGGGTCCTCTACATTTTTGAGGTACACTTTGGTGTACGTTACACACTCGTGCGCAAGATATGCTTCAGCGATACACCCTTCAGGTGCATATTTATTCTTCACATAGTCCTTGTAGGCTCCCAATTGTCTACAAGTTAACAAGTACATGTTAACTTACTTAACCAGAAGTCATTACATATAAAAACCATAGGCAAACCAAATTTATGAATCATTTGTACCTTTCCATGGGATACATCCAAGTGTAGTGTACGGGACCGGTAAGCAACAATTGTTCGGGAAGATGGATCATCAGGTGCGGCATTATGTCGAAAAAATTTGGGGGAAATATCCTCTCAAGCTTGCACATGATAAAAATGATGTCATCTTGCATCTCCCTCAGGTCTACTTTTTTAACTTCCCTGGTGCATAACTTCTGAAAGAATCTTGACAAGGCCACCAACGGCTCCACCACCTCTTTGGGCATGTACCCTCGAATGAAAATAGGGAAAAGGCGTTGAAGCAGTACATGGCAGTCATGACTCTTTAATCCGTACATCTTATTGTCCCGGAAGTTAACACACCTGCTTATATTTCCTGCATAGCCATAAGGATACCTGCATATATATATATAGATGAAGCCATATATATGGACCAATTATATTTCTCGCATATAACCATATATACTCCGCTAAAAATTTAAGGACAAATTCATACATAGCCATAAGATCGAATATATACCTGACATTACTCAGCCACCGAAAAATTTCATGCTTATGCTTCGGCTTTACGGTGTACGGAGCTTGCGGCATTTTTCTCTTACCATCTCTTAACCACAAATGTTTCCGCACACCCATTGCTTTAAGATCAATGCGTGCCTTAGGGATGTCTTTTGTTTTCCCCTCCAAGTTAAGAACTGTGCCCACCACACTTTCACACACATTCTTCTCTATGTGCATGACATCTAGGTAATGTCTGATAGGCAACCTGGGCCAGTAGGAGAGTTCCCAGAATATGCTCTTGTGTGTCCAAAACTTATACCTTTCGGGCTTTTCTGGAATTGACGCCACTATGTCAGGATGATTGCTCAGCTGGCCAAAATCGTATTCATTCAACACTTCCAAAAGTTCGTCCCCTGTCCATCGCCTAGGTGCCACACCAGTTTCAACAGTCCCATCAAACGCGTCTGGATCCTGCCTAAATGGGTGATCATATGGAAGCCAACAACGGTGACGCATCGAGACAATTTTACTGCAATGAGGACTGCAACAATCAACCGTCATGCACTCTGAACAAGCCCTGTAACCCCTGGTAACGTTGCCCGACAACATACCGCGGGCAGGAAAATCACTGATGGTGCCAACAAGCATGGCATGCATCTGGAACATCTCCTTTTTGAACCTATCGTAAGTGGGGTGGCCACACTCACTCAGGTACTTAAGCTCCTCAATCAAAGGCCTCAAATACACATCGAGACACTTTCCTGGATAACCCGGGCCCGGAATTAACAGAGTGAGCATATTGTATTCCTTCTTCATGCACATCCATGGTGGAAGGTTGTACGGTACCAAAATAACTGGCCATATACTGTATTGAAGACTCATGTTGCCAAAAGGGTTGAATCCGTCAGATGAGAGCCCTAGCCAAACATTTCGGACCTCTGCTGCAAAATGATCAAACTCCCTGACCATGTGCTTCCAAGCCTCTCCGTCGGAAGGGTGTATAAGGGTGTCATCGTCAGGCAAGTTCCTCTCAGCCCACCATCTCATTGCCTCGGCCGTGAAAGCACACATGAACAACCGCTCCAGCCTATCAATAAGCGGGAAATATCGAAGTATCTTCACAGCTTTCTTGTTGCCTGCAGGAGTCAACTTATACCTTTCTGTAAAACATACCGGGCAGGCTTCAAGGTCTTCGAGATCTTTTCCCCAGAAGAGAATACAATCATATCTGCATGCATGGATTTTGATGTAGGAAAGCCCAAGATCTTTCAGGATATGTCGCACCTTATGATGAGTGGTAGGAAGACGATGACCGGGTGGCAGTAGCGAAGCAGTCCACTTCAACCAAGAATCAACAGCTTTGACAGACATTTTGTTCTCCATTTTTAGCTGCATCACTCCCATCACACTTTCAAGAACAGTCTTACTACAACCGTCGTACAACGGAGTCTGTTGCAATGCAATCAGGTTGTTGTACTTGTCCATACCGCTTGTGTTGGCATGACCTCCAGGTAATGGTTCGACTGGCTCGATATGGGGGAAACCCTCAACGACGGGAGGGACATTTGGTGCTTCATCAGCAAATACACCGCTCTCATGAGGAAACATATCATTGATTAACATCGATGTTGGATCATAGGATGAACTGCCCCTCTCAGCAAAATGTCCATAATCATAGCGTGGACTGGCCCTCTCACCAAATTGTCCATGATCATGCGGACCCGCTACCGATGTTTCACCGTGATAAATCCAACAAGTGTACTTATCCCAAAACCCGTATTTACTCAGGTGCCTCTGCACTTTATCAATGGGAAATCGAAATCGATCGCTGAAACACTTACATTCTTACATTCTTTACACGGGCAATAATGAAGTGTAGTGTCTCCACAATTAGCCTTCACAAAATCCACAAAACTCCTAATTCCCTCGTGATATCTGACATCCCATCTTTCGAGGCTCATCCAACTCTTGTCCATCCTGAAAATTCTAACAATTTTACGTATTAATTATATATATATACACACATTCACTACTAATAATCGACGTGATCTCTCAATTCAACTCTAATTAAATCAACACATGCATGCATATGTATATATATCGATCTAATCTCTGAATTCGATTCAGTACTCGATGATAGTACGTATTCAGTACTCGATGATAGTACTCAATGATATATCGATCTAATCTCTGTTAAGCCTGGCTCCGATAACAATACGATAATACCAGTCATTGATTCAGACACAAGATTAACTACAAGCTGTTTTCTCGTTTCGGTGACCGTACATCAACAACATTTCATATATATATATATATATATATATATATATATATCTCACGAATTGGATTTGATCAACACACACACACACACACATATATATATACCACATATACGTATATATACACCTACGTACCTATATAAATAGCTTCCCGAGTGATCGAGTTTTCGACGCCCGCCTTAATTTTGACAATATACCGAATGATCGATTTCAGAGCGTACGTTTTCTTTCTTTCGATTTCTCTGGATTTTTTTCGCTCAAAATGATTGAATGATCGAGCTGCCCGATCCGGCATCTAATATAAGACACATTGCCGGCGACGGAGTAAGTCGCCGGAAATGAAGACATTACCGGCGACTTTACGCCGGAATCTCGCCGGTAATGTTGCAAAACATTACCGGCGACTCCAACCGTCGCCGGCAATGTCTAGGGAGACATTTCCGGCGAAATTCCCGCCGGAAAATCGCCGGTAATGTCTCCCTAGACATTGCCGGCGACGGTTGGAGTCGCCGGCCTTGTCTCCGGTGATCTCGCCGGTAATGGGCAAAAATGTTGTAGTGCTACTGCATTTTCAAATTTTTCGTTTAAAGGACTACTACTACGTTTTAAGGACTGTTACTATATTTTTGGTTTGATGGCTACTATTGGGTTTTTGGGTCCGCTACAGCATTTTCGGTTCATTTTTGGACTGCTACTACATTTTTGGATTTTTGGTTGAATGACTGCTACTACGTTTTTAGGACTGCTACTGCATTTTCGGTTAGATGGCTGCTACTGCATTTTTGGGACTGCTACAACATTTTCGGTTCGTTTTTGGACTGCTATTGCATTTTTGGTTCGAGGACTGCTACTATGTTATCGGATTGAAAAATGTTATGGAATGTGTATTAAAATTGCTATTGAGTTTGTATCAAAATTGTTACTCAATTTATATTGGAACCTCTAGTGAATTTGTATCGAAATTACTATTAAATTTGTGATTGAATTGATATTGAATGTTTATTAGTAGTGCTAATAAATTGAATAATCAATTTAAGTTGAAAAAAAAGGAAAAAATTGAATGTACAAATAATTAGACTAAAAAGTAATAAATTTTTCCTTAAGTAATTTCGAATAAAATAATATTTTTTGAAAAAATAAAATAAAAAATATATATTAAATACTCAAAAAAAAGATAGGGTATAAAAGTAAATTTATACCTGTCACATGGCAGCTTACAAACAACTTGTCCTTGTGTATTAAATTTTACCTTTTAAGTGTCCAAATAATATACGTCCTTAAATGCAAGCCAAATTTCTAGCTTGTCCTTAAGAGTAATATGCTTTATATATATATGACAAGACCCATCCATATTATCGTAGTAATTTAAGATAAGTCTTGCGGAACCCGTATTATAGTATTTATCACTGCCTAATCGGTACCAAGTACCCTAGCACTAGCAACCCTGAACTTCTACTGAGAATACATATATATATATATATATATATAACAAGACCACCCATATTACTGTAGTAATCCAGGACAAGTCTTGCGGGACTCGTATTATAGTATCTAATACCGCATAATCGGTACTAGCTACCCTAGCACTAGCAACCCTGAACTTCTACAGAGAACCTATTGAGAAAACAGAAGCTATGGACTATCATGCCTCATACTCTGGACGGTCACGTCTTCGGCCGATTAACCAACAATCTGGACAATTTAAAACAAAGAACCCAAGAAAAAAACATAAAAACATGAAACGTTAGAGTGAGGGGATAAAAATCTCGAAAAATCTGTGTAAATAATAAAATATAGTTTAATGTATTTCTGCTAATCTAAGTAAAATAAGCGAGTTCAAGTATAAATCATAATCCTGGCGGAGGTGGTCGCTCAGGATTTTTTCCCTAACCTGAGTCGACTGTCTATATAAAAACCATAGGTGATGGGTCATAAGAGGTACCCTAACCTCCCCTGACGGGCCAGATGAGGCAATCTGATCTCCCCTGATAGAACTATCTGGTGATAAGTCAAATAGTTGGTGCGTCGATGCAACTAACTAATGTCATCACAAAGAAAAACCTTCAAAATAAAAATGCTCTGAAACATACCGTAAAATAAACTGTAATACTGAAACTGAACTTGCTATTGACTGTGAAAATAAAAAGGTCCTCTCACAGTATTGTGCCGTGATTTCCACCAAGCCAAAGCTTGTCTGTTGAAATTTCTATACGTCTGTCAATGGCTGCTAATACGTCGTCTGAAAACAACGATTATTATTTAATAACTAATCGTTGAAAGTCATATCAAACAACTAAACTCATTCACCCAACGAGACACTCCCGTCGAGAACATCGCATTCTCGAATATCTCACTTACCGGAATTATCACAAGCTTAATCCCAATTCTAATTTGTGAGCTGATTGGTGCATAAATATGCACCTCTATACTATTTATTGATGCTCATATACTTATTCTTTTGTTATTTATTCAGCAAGATTAGTTTACTTTATTATTTTATAGGTATTTTGAGTCAATAGGGATAAAAGAATTAAAAAGGAGGTTTAAAGCTTAATTTGGGAAATCTGCATGTGCATGTTAGTCAACTTCGTTAGAGAATTGAGAGTAGCTTAGGATACGCCAGATGATTATCTTTATATGTGTGAAAAACTCTGGATGTTTAGTTTCCATAGTTTTTTCCATGACATGATTATCATGTGTTTACAGAAAGTTATAGTCGTTTTAGTCCACGGAGGTCAGTCTGCTCGGAAATCTGACTTTAATGAGAAAGTTCTGTTTGGAAACCCAAATGACATCAAGAAGCTTAAGGACGAATTTGTGCTTTAAAATCCAATTAATTACTGATGTGGCTTATGGAAAAGAAGTCAAGAGCTAAAAAGATTAAAAATGTTTGACTTGTCAAAGGAAAGAGCCAAAAACCTAAGTGAGCAAGGAGATACTCAATCAAACATCTATAAATATTTTTTTTAGGGTTTTGGGAAAGACTAATCAGCTTTGGGGAAAAGAATAATTTGAGAGGAGAGCAAGGAAAGGAGGTTCAGATGACGACTTCAACCCGTCAAAGCTAGACGCCAGATTCTCTTTTTCTCTATCTTTTATTGTTTTCTTTCTTATGAACTTTTGTAGTTTAGCTTCTTTATCTATGATGAGCTATTTACTTAGTTAAGGGCTAATCGAAGCCTTAGACATGTTTACAATTTTGAACCCCTTCTAATTTTAATAACTATTTGGATAAGTTTAACTGCACTATTTTTTCCTTGATGATTTTTACTATGCGTTTCTTTGAGTGCATGCTTAGATGCATGTTGTAGGAGTCTAGAGTCTTGAATATGTTCATAACCAACATATTATTGAATCTTCAATAAAGACAAAACATGCTCCTATGTGAAGTAATTCCTTAGTGATGTAAGGGTGACCACCAAATCAACCCTTCAAGCTTTGTTGTTCCTCAAACATTCTTAGAACACAATGACTCTAGTTTTCTAGGCTAACACCACCATATGTATAAGTCGGTTAATTAAGGATCAAGTAGGGACTATCTTTGATATGTGGTTTTCTGCCTATCAGGTTTCTGGGGTGTGATTTTAGAGCCACCGTTTATTATCAATTTTGTGACCACACATCATGGATCACGTTCTTATTCAATAAAATTTAATGTTAGTGATCGTAGTTTATTTTTTGATCGATACTAATATAATCTCTTTGTATTTTGTAGATGAGTTCGAACGAGCCAATTTGGCCAGAATTCGACATCCTTGATATTCAAGGAAAGGAATACCACCGCTAGGTCTCTGATGTGGTTAATACATTCATCGAAAAGAGACTCAGCCACACCATTCAACCCGTTGGTCCAAAGGTCATTCCACCAACAGCAGATTCAAAAGCTCAAGTCATCATATTTTTAAGGCGTCATATTCACACAACTCTCAAGAAGAAATACTTAAAGAAAATAAATCCCCTGGATTTGTGGGATGCTTTGAAGCAATGCTTCAACAATGTGCATGAAGCATGGCTTCTAGAGTTGACTGTAAAATGGGAAGCCCTTAGGCTTCTGGATTTTCCAAAGATCCAAGATTATAATTAAGCATATTTGGATTTGCAATCCGATTTGAGCTTCTGTGGGGTGGACAAGACCGAAAAAGACATGATTAAAAAGTCTTTAAACACCTTTCTGATCTCTCTGAGCGAATTCGCTCATCAGTACCGGATCAAAGTTGAACAAGGAAGGATCGTTACCTTCAGTGACCTCATAAATAGTCTAGCAAAAAAGGAGAGACATCATGAGGTTATTCTCAATAATAATGCTAGACCAGATGGTACCAAAAAGCTTTAGAGCTATCAAACTGGAGGAAAGACCCGTAAGGACAAAAAGAACGGTCTTTCGGAATTTTACAATCATGGTGAAAAAGCTGGCGGGAGAGGAGGGCGGGGGCATGACTGAGGCCACAGCCAAAATCTGACCTGACATAGAGATCAGAACGTCAACTCCAACAAAAACTACTCTGGTTCGGGTAAGGATGGGCAAAGACATTCCAACTCTGGGATGTTCACCTACTATCGGTGTAGATCAACAAAGCATATGCACAAATAGTGTCATGCTAGCAAAGAAATCCAGAACATTTACAAGAGGCACAAGCAATACTTGGCTCAAGAGTCCAACTTTGATGGAGATTTTGAGATGGAGGTAAATACCAATCTCGCAGTTGCAGAGGACAAGGAGACGACCATTGTTACTCTAAATTTTGAATAGCCTATATAAAAGGTGTTATCTCTGTAATAGAATCAAGTTTTTGGTTTATTTTTGGCATGTTTAAATGCCATTTTTCTTAAGACTATTGTCTTGGTTTTGATTTGATTTTTGAATAAGAACACCTATGATGTAATCTTGAATTGTTGGCAAGCAATGAAATTTTCTCTATTTTTTGGTTTATGAAAGTATTGAGAATGTTATTTCACTACTTATGCAGTGTATGGTTCAATGTTTACAATTTTATATGGCATAATGACACAATGATATAGTAAAAATGAGACACAAAAAAGTGGATATTTTGATCCTCGAAAATTTTCGACCAGTCGAATGCTCCAATCTGGATTGGTTTTAAACACTTTTTGACCTGTCGAATGTTTGCTTCTGCCTTGGACTATGTCCAATTTCGACCAGTCGAAAATTGTACTCGACCCATCTAATGTTTGCTTCTGTCTTTGACTATGTCCAATTTTGACCAGTCGAAAATTGTACTCGACCCGTCAAATATTTGCTTCTGTCTAGAACTATGTCCAATTTCGACCCTTCGAAAATTGTACTCAATCCGTCAAAAAATAGATATCGGAAAATCGATATTAGTTTTAAGTTTTCTTTGACTCATCAAGATTTTCTTTGACCAATCGAATGTATGCCTCTAGACACACTTTCGACCCGTCGAAAAATGTGCTCAATCCTTCGAACAACAGATATCGAAAAATCAATATTGGTTTTAGGTTCTCTTCGACCCGTCAAAACTTTGTTCAACTCGTCGAATGTATGCCCCTAGACAACCCTTCGACCCGTCGAAAACTTGGTATCGGAAAAACAAAAATCTATTTTGGGTTTCTTCGACCCGTCGAAGGCTATATCCGGTTTTGTGGTGTTTTGATATATCTTACATAGGTTTTCTTGGAAAAGGATAAAAAAAAATTCAACCAATCTGGAATTCAACACCAGATGTGGTTTTACATTGGTTCATGTCATGTTATATTAGCACTCAACAAGGGTCACATCCCTATTCAAAATCTTTAAGTGTCTACTTAAAGTGTGCGCCTGGTCTTTAATTCAAAAGACTCATTTATTTACATTGATTTCGTAGATGTCTCAAGGCGAGATTGAATGTCCTGCAAATATAGTGGTACTACCTACATAAATCCGCGGAATAGGAAATTGTTTGTGGATCTTTTCCCATACAAGCTCAGTGACTACCATAATAGGTGCAGCGCCGGTTATTACAGGGAGTGATTCAACAAAAAATTGCCAGCTCATGGTACAAAAATATTTATCATTGATGCCTTATATGTGCCAAAGGCCAATCGAACCTTGCTGAAAGATATTCGCGCCACCGGTCTCCACTTAGAAACATATTGTGATAATGGACAAGAATTATTGTGTATTACCTCTGTTGAATGCGGTCGTAAACGCTTTCTAGAGAAGTTTCCGACTATTTGTAGTGGTCTATACCTAACTATGATTCGAATCATTGAATCCAATGCCATGACTCACACGACTTCGTGTTACTCGGAATCTTATAAGTTTTGGCTTTTTTGACTGGGACATCCAGGTTGTGATATGATGATCAAAATATTGAAAAATACTCATGGTCATCCATTCTTCAGAGCGAAGAAGTATGTAGGAATATCAATCATTGTTTTTGATAGGGGGAATGAGACTACTCCTCTCAATCCCGGCTCGGTCTTCAAGACGAGTACGGCACAATCCCGGCAAAGTACCACTGTGGTGCAATGCGTTATCTCACCAGATTCATATGTTGCAATCTCTGATGCATATCACTCGTTTTGCAAAGCTTGTTTTTTAGCAAAGTTACAGGCACGTCCTTCTTTTGCTATTGACAATACCGAAAATATTCCATTGTTACAAAGAATCCAATGTGATATTTGTGGATCTATCAAACCGGAATACGGACCATTTAAATATTTCATGATTTTGGTTGATGCATCAACGCGATGGTCACGCGTTGCTTTGTTATCCACAAGGAATGCTACGTTTGCAAAACTCCTAACACAAATTATTAAACTTCGGACTCATCACCCGGATCATCTAATTAGGTCTATTAGATTGGACAATGGAAAAATCTTTTGATGATTACTGCATGTCTCTTGGGATTGAAGTTGAACATCATGTTCCTCATGTTTATTCTCAGAACGGTTTAGTAGAGGCTCACATCAAGCGGTTATAGCTTGTGTCCTGCGCATTGCTAATGCATATGAACTTACCGGTATCCCGTGGGGTTATGCATTGTTACACGGAGTAATGCTTCTTCGTTTTTGACCTGTAAGATGCCAAACATTCAGTGTGCATCAGTTGGTACTTGGATACGAGCCTGACATTTCACATCAGCGAATTTTTTGTTGTGCGGTATATGTGCCTATTATGAATCCACAGCACACCAAAATGGGTCATCAACGAAGATTAGACATTTATGTTGGCTATGAAGCTCCAAAGATAGTCCCCTATCTTGAATCTTCAACAAGAGATCTCTTTACTGCAAGATTTATAGATTGTCACTTCGATGAGACATACTTCCCGATGTAAGGGAGGGGAAGGAATGTAGTCAGGAATTGACATGGTCTAATCCCACTATGCCTCATCATGATCCCCGTACACCTCATAGTAAGATAGAAGTGCAAAGAATACTCGATCTTCAAAAAGTAGCAGACTTTATGCCTGACTCCTTTGATGATATCGCTAAAGTGATGAGATCGGATATAGTTGCCACAAACGTTCCTGGAAGACTAGAAACCCCAAAAAGAGGATTGGTTAGTACCAACACCGGGCAAGGAAACGTTCATCCTGCCCATGTGGAAGGTGTTGCATCGGCCTCGGCTCCCACCAAAAAGAGAGGGAGACCAACAAAATCCATTGATGAGCCGCCAGTTAAAAGGTAGACCATTGAGGCACAAAATGATCCATTCATCATCAACATTATGAATCCTTCACATGCGATTGTCTCTAACTACAGTTATGTCCTTGATCACAATTAGCATGTGGGAGATGCCTTAGAACTTCTTGTGATGTCAGAGAACAAAGAAATCTCGCTTAGAGCAATGATGCACGTGTTCTTATGGATAGATCTTCCATGTTAGTTAATGATGCATTTCCTTATTCTACCGCTCAGTAGATCATAGACGATGATGAAGTGGAACCATGATCTGTGGTGGAATGCCAACAAAGAGAAAATTGGCCGAAATTGAAGGTTGCAATCTAGGCTGAACTAGACTCTCTGAATAAAAGGCAGGTTTTTGGTCTGGTAGTGCTATGCCCACCGAATGTTAAGCCGGTAAGACATAAATGAGTCTTTGTTCGGAAGTGTAATGAGAAGAATGAGGTCTTGTGCTATAAAGTTGGTCTAGTAGCGCAAGATTTCTCTCAACACAATATGATTGATTATGAGGAGATGTATTGTTCGGTCATGGAAATCATCACCTTCCATTACCTAATTAGTTTGGTAGTGTCCGAGAAACTAAACATGTAGTTTATGGATGTGGTTACTACATAATTCTATGGGGATCTTGATTCAGAGATATACATGAAAATATTAGATGACATTGCTATGCCCAAATCAAGTAACTATAAACCACGGAGTGCTCATGTGATCAAATTGAGACGTTCACTATATGGATTGAAGCAATCCGGTAAAATGTGGTACACATATCTTAGTGACTACTTGATTAGGAAGGGATACAAGAATGATGATTTATGCCTTGTGTGTTCATTAAAAAGACAAGTTCAGGATTTGCCTTAGTAGCTGTCTATGTAGATGATATAAACATCATCGGAACTCTTAATGAGATCATTAAAAGGTTTGGCTACTTGAAATTTAAATTTGAGATGAAAGACCTTGGTAGAACTCGATTTTGTCTCGGATTAGAGCTGAAACATTGAGTTGGTGGAATTCTCATTCACCAGTCTGCTTATGTTCAAAAGATGCTCAAACGATTTAACATGGACAAAGCACACCATGTTAGTACGCTAATGGTTCTTCGTAGTCTAGACCCCAAGAAAGATCCATTTCATCCGGTCGATGACGATGAGGAGATCTTAGGAGCTGAAATTCCATATCTTAGTGTTATTGGAGCTTTTTTGTATCAAGCTCAGTGCACGTGTCTATATATTGCCTTCTCAGTGAACTTGTTGGTTAGATTTAATTCTGCGTCTATGCAACAACGTTGGAATAGAGTAAAACAAATCTTCAAATACTTGAAGGGTTCCATTCCATTGACTTGAGTTTATTCTTCCCTTACAAAGAGTACAAAGAGAAATTAGAAAATCCCGAAAAAGGGATGGTTGAGTCACAGCATACAAGTTCTGACGCTTTCGACCCATCGAGTAGGTCTCTCTACCCGTCGAATGCAGCAAACTGTGATAACCCGAGGGCATATTTTGACCCGTCGAAACCGGTATACTAGATCGAACAGAACCATTCATTCGACCCATCGAGTGAGGATTTAAACCCCTCGAACTCATCCCCTGCTGTGAGTAGTTTTACTACAGTTCCCTATTCTGAAACACCGATTGATGTGTTGGTTGAATTTGTTGATATTGAGTACCTCTCTTACCCACAAAAAGGTCGTTCACCGACCAGATATGTTTTCATTATGGGAAACACGGCGATTTCTTGGAGATCAACTAAGAAAACCTTTGTTGTTACTTCCTCAAACCATTTAGAAATCATTGTTTTGCATGAAGCAGTTAGAGAATATGTCTAGCTTAGGTCAGTCATTCACCATATTCGGGGGTGGGTTTTCATGTACTATGATAACTCCCACTTGCATCTATGAGGATCATGTAGCATGCATTGAACAAATGAAGTAGGGTTACATTAAGGGTGACAATACAAAGCATATATCGCCAAAATTCTTCTTCAATCAGCAACAACAACAGCTGTTGAATATCCATGTGAACCAAGTTGGTTCGGCAAATAATGTTGCAGACTTGTTTACCAAATCACTACCTAAATCTACATTTGTGAAACATGTGAGACGCATTGGTATGCGCAGGTTATCTGAACTCTATGACTAAGTTTATAGTCAGTGGGAGTTACATTTCTATAGACATCAGGGGGAGTCTACGACAAATGTAGTAGCGTTTGTAGTTGATGCGTTGTACTCTTTTTCCCTTAAACCAAGCTTTGTTTACTCATGAGATTTTTGTTTGCTTGGCAAGGTTTTTAGTCAGGCAACAAGTTATGCATCATTCATTAGGCCATCAACACAAGGGGGAGTGTTTAAGGAGATTTATTCTCCGTAACTTTCGGAGTGTGTCTTGTCCTAATTAGATACAGACTAGATTTGATATAGATTCAGAGAATCCCTATTATATCGGGACATTGATTGTAACAGATTGTATCGGCCTATATTTAAGGCATTCTATCAATGAAAGAGTTATAGTTTCCAGTCTATCAGTTTCTTCCCATCAAACAAGAGTCTAATTTTTTTTTCTCTTTTTTTAGGAAGTGAATCATTTTACGAAGGGAAAAATAGTCAAAATACTTCCTAAACTTGGCTATAATTGTCACTTTACACCTTGAACTTTCAATTGCGAACTTTTACCTTATAAACTTAAAATAGCTGCCGATTTGCACCATCTCCGTCAATTTTGACAGATTCTATCTAAATGTGATCATGTGCATGGCACATGATGGGTATAATTACATTTTTTTATTTTTAAATTGTATTTCACATACATTATATATTTTTTAATAAAATAATTTTGTGCTCAAAATCTTCACTTTGAATATTTTAGGATTTTTGTTGTTGTTATTTTAGGCATATAAGTAGTGAGCCAACGAGCACTAATATATTGAATATATAGTCGTGAAATAATAATAATACTATGTTCTAAATTTAGTTATTTTTTTCGTCATAGAATATATAACTTTGAAAAATTGGTTCATAACTATTGAATTTTGACAACGAAAAATGCTCTCTTAGGAGACGAAAATGCTTTATCGTCTAAGTGCGAATTTCTAGTAGTAGTGGTGGGTTTATGCTCTTTCTACGCAACATAACGACACCAACAATGACAGTAGGATTGAAACGGCGGCGAAGCTCGACGCTCTGGTCTGGCTGCCATCTGATGGTTCTTTAGGGCAACGTGAATGCTTCAGTTCGGATTCCGTGGGCTTTTGGTTTCGGGCTCAAAAACCTGGTTCCTGGACTCGGGTTATCAAATTTCAGTGGGCTAGTCCTGTGGCCCATATGTTTGGATCTGGACTTGAGATCCAGGTGGCTGGGATTCGAGTAGTGAGATACTAGTTCTTTTGGAGTCTCAATAGGAATTAATGTTAGTTAGGCGAACATTACATTGGTTTACCCGTATTGGTGTTCGTCTTATTCGCGTGGCAATTCCCTAGTTATTTTTGTACTTAGTTTTTAGTACAATGTTTGTGAGCTAGTGTAGAGATTTTCTCTAGGTTAACTTAACAGTGGTGTTTTTTTCCGTACCCTATGAGTGTCTACTTTCTAATATTATATACAACATTAATCAATATATTTTCTCGCGTTTTTCACCTTAAAAAAATAAAAAATCTTTTCAAACAATTTGAGATTCTTTTATCAAGAAAAGAAAATAATTAGAGACTATTTTTTCTTGTCTTTTAGGAAGTGACTCATTTTATGGGGTGTTGGATAAATTTGGCAACTCACGTAATCCTAAAGAAGAGTGATAAGATCAAACTCATCATGAGAATGAGTGAGCCAAACTCAAACACTTGTTAACTTCTCATTTATTCTTTATTAAAAAATAAACTTTGTGTAGTGTATAACTTTTATTCCATTTTTACCCTGTTCTTTCACACTTCTTGGTTCCATTGACCAAAACCTAGATCACAATTCTTCTCTCCTTTAGTTTCTTTCTGCCATACACTCCCCCAATTTTTCGCTATTTCTAAACCCCCTTAGTGAGTTCTAGAGAACCCTGATTTAGGCAAAATTAGGATTCTACCTTATGTATTTTTTTTAATAGTTTAGAAGACTAAAGTTATTTATCTGCCCCCACTTTATGTTTTTTTGTCCACAATGGTATATTCTTGTGATTTACATACTAGCATAATACTGCACATTGATCCCTTCTTAAGTAATTGGTTCATCCAAATTTTTCATACGTAATGGAGTAGAAAAAAAAGGAGTACAATGGCAACAAAAGCGACGAATATTTTTTTTATAGTATTTTGCGTACGTAATAAATCATTGTATTACTCTCTTTTGAAAATTTATAACAAGTTTGAGGCTACAAAAGTGGCGGGAAGAAGAAATAAAAGAAGAGAAGAATTGTGATAAGTGAAAGAACAGGATAAAAATATAATAAGAATTATACACTCTACGGGGTTTATTTTTTAATAAAGAATAAAAAAAAATCAGTAAGTGTTTGAGTCTGGCTCACTCACACTTATGAGTAAGTTTGAGTTTATCACTCTCCGATCCCAAAACCCTCACGAACCCTAAACCTCCCGATTAAAGCTTCCCAATTCAAATCAAATTTTTGATCTTGAGTCTCAGAGTTTAATCGTCAAGATTGCACACAGACAAAAGATGTTCCAGAGACGGCTGTTCAACACTTTACTCATGTTTCTCCTGCTAGAGTAAATAAAGCCCCATTAAAATATATACGACAAGGGGACGACTATGTATATTCTCAGCTTGAGCTGAGCAGAAAAATCCCAAAATTAATACGAACAAAGTGCCAAAGAAACCAACTCTGTAGGTGCGATTACAGAGTAAGTTATCATACTGATTTTGTACCCCAAGTGAGAGTTCTGTCTAGAATGGCAGTGAGTGTCCCACGCCCAAGTTATCATATTGATTCTCATCTGTTGTTTTCCCTCACTCGCATACTCAGACGGCAAGCATGCTTACATAGACAAAAAGATGATGTCAAACCCAAAAGGAACCAAAATTTTACACAACAGACGTAGTGATAGTCAAAGCATGATGTAGCTTGGTGTTAAGTATTAAGGGAGATTGAGTAAACCTACTACACTTAATTGACTCATTAGTCGATCACCTTCAACAAATTAGCAAAAGTTAATGTAGGACTGAAGGAATAAGTAGCAGCTAGTTATCTAGGTAGGAGACCTAGGCGGTGACTGCTACTCGGATCATTTTCTAAAACCACTCACATATTATGGATCTTTCTCGTGTAAACCTTGTATGTTCTCGATCGACATTTCTCTTTTACCTCAATTTTGGATGTTTTTTTTCTCTACTGATCGAACCGGCCAGCCACACGTGGGCACAGCCCACGGGCTTATGATTTATGGAAAAGTTCAACCGGGTCCATTGTCGAACCTTAACTAAGAGCATCTCTAATACAATAAAAACTTTATGTTAAAGATAAAATTATAATTTGACTAAATATTGACAAAAGTTGACTCAAAGGGATGCCCTAGATAAGTTTAATATAACTTGTACCTAAATCTTTAATTATATTTGTCAATTAATTTAACTCATAATTTTTATCTCCAACCTCAACTTTTCAGTTTTCACCCTATTTTTCAGTTCCCGTGACCTTTCAAATAAATTAAATAGCAATATCGTTGCTGTTTGCAGTGAACAACAAAGACAATATAACAAAATTTATTTTTAGAAAAATATAACTTTTAAATTTATTGATACTACATATAAAAAAATTGCCGCTGCAATCAGTGGAAAACTCTTGTCTCCCAAGCTGTCCATTTATCCCATCCTAAAAAAATGGCCTCTTTCTCATTCGGAAGATCGAAAACCTGTCACATCAATGTCAGTGGCGAAGTTGGACCAGAATCAATCTTTATCTTTGTTTGGAACTCTCAGACGGATTACATGATTTACAACATCCATACAAAGAAGCAATCTATTTGACAATAAGATGAAACAGAAGATGTGGAACAAGAACCAACAATTCTAACAAGATTAAGTGCCTTTTGCCCAGACCTAGCCGAGTCTTTTTTCTTCCATAGGCCGGTGGTGCTCGTTTTTTCCTACCTTCTTGATCACTTTCCTACATTTCGATAACGACTTTTTAAAACATCATGACAACATGAAGACCACTAACTAGAAAACTGCCAGTTTAGACTGAAACAAAGCAGTCGAGGAGCATGCCATCAAGAAAGTAACATCTTGAGTATTTGACTGAAGTACTGCACAGTAAAAACAAAGATCATAACTAACTAATATAAGGCCATGGAGGAAAATTCCCTCTCACTAGGCATTGAAGTAGTTAAAGGTGCTCGATTATGCTTCTGAGAACACGTTAATTACATCAAACATGTTTGTCCCCACAATATATCGAAGAGTTGGATGCAGCAAAAATTGATGAAAACTGCAAAACATTCCATAGATATTAGAAAGTAGAAACCAGGCTGCATGACAATTTTTTGGCCTGCATCAAATAATAAGGACGACAAAGATGTTATGCGAAAACCAGCACCAAATGACCCAACAAGAAGAAGATAGATGAACACAATAAAAAAATATCAGAATATAAATCAGCAACTACCCAAGCAACACATATAAGATAAGAAGATAAGAACAAGAACACAAGATATACGTGGTTCGGCAATAACCTACGTCCACGGAACAACGGGAGAAAACTTCATTATCAATAGAGGTTTATAAGGAGAGAGTGGAGATTACAAAACAAAGCCCTAAAAGCTCCCAGAGAGAACCACGCTTCACCTACTCTCAATACTCTGTTTTTATACAACTCTCTCTCTCTAACAACCCAACTTACTCGCCAAAACCTCTGTTCCTCGCCAAAAACTACCAAAACTTCTTACGTACGCTTTGAAACCAACCAAAACTTCTAGCACACGACTGTTGCACCTCACGTGCATATCACATGGGACAAGTGTGAAGCCCATACTCAATAATCTCCACCTTGGGGTTCACACGTTGTTACACTCCAACTTCCTGTTCCTCAAACAATTCTTCAAGCGTGAAGAATGTGTACCAAGTCTAAGCAATGCTCAAACTTGGCAGCACCGACAACTTTTGTTAACATATCAGCCGGATTGTCTACAGTACCAACTTTCTTCAAAACAATCTTCTTCTTTTCGACAATATCACGCACATAATGGAATCTCACATCTATGTGTTTGGTCCTTGAGTGATACATCTGGTACTTAGCCAAGTGAATGACACTTTGGCTATCACAATGGACCTCCACCTTTTTCTGATATATGCCTAACTCATTTATGAGTCCAGATAACCACAAAACTTCCTTATATACCTTCAGCAAGTGCCATGTACTATGTCTCTGTAGTAGATAAGGCCACTGTATCTTGCAAAATAGACCTCCAACTTATTGGTCCATTTGCAATGGTAAACAAATAACCTATAGTAGACCTCCTCATATCCAAATCACCAGCATAATCAGAATCAGTGTAACCAACAGGAAGATTACTATCTGCAGAACACTTCACAAAGCACACACCAACATCTCTAGTCCCATGGAGATATCTAAGTATCCCTTAGCTGCATTCCAATGCTCTTTTCCTGGATTGTGCATATAACGACTAACAACACCAACAACATGAGTAATATCAGGTCTAGAACAAACCATAGCATACATCAATCCTCCAATCAAATTAGCATATGGAATATTTTTCATCTCCTGCTTCTCTTCATCAAATTTGGGACACAAAAGAGCACTAAGTTTGAAATGATTGGCTAAAGGAGTACTCACAGGCTTTGTTGAACTACAAACTCCAAATTTCTGCAGTAGCTTCTCAATGTATTGTTTCTAAGTTAACCACACCAAACCATCTTTTCTGTTACGAGTAATTTCCATCCCAAGGATCTTCTTGGCTTCACCAAAATCATTCATTTCAAACTCCATCTTCATTTGCTCTTTTAAATTTTCAATCTCCATCATATTCTTTGAAGCAATTAGCATATCATCGACATAAATTGACAAGTAGACGAATGAACCATCACACGACTTCTTGAAATACACACAATGATCATACCTACTGCGAGTGTACTTCTGCCTCTTCATAAACTCATCAAATATGAGGTACCATTGTCGCGGTGATTACTTCAAACCATAGAGAGATTTATTCAACTTGCACACTAAGTTCTCCCTTCCATCCTCCTTGAAATCATCAAGCTGTCTTCACATCAAGTTGTACCAACTCAAGATCATATTGTACTACTAGTGCTAGCAACACACGGATAGTACTATGCTTCACAACAGGAGAGAAAATTTCATTGTAGTCTATCTCTTCCTCTTGAGAGTACCCTTTGGCAACCAATCTAGCCTTGTACCTTATGCTATTGTTGTCACCACCAGCATCCTTCTTTGTATAAACCCATTTGCAGCTAATAGCTCTCTTCCCTGTAGGCAACTAAACTAGATCCCATGTCTTATTCTTCTCAAGAGATCTCATCTCTTCCTTCATTGCTTCATCTCATTCACTGCTTTCTGGACTTGCAACAGCTTCTTTGAAATTTGATGGGATCTCAGCACAAATAATGGAAAAAGCATAAGCAACACAATTGCTAAACCTTGTAGGTTTCTTGACTTCTCTCATTTGTCTCCTTACTACAATGGATCCTTGATCAGGTACATGATCTTGTCTCTGCCGTCTAACATGTGCCTCAATATCATCTTGGTCATGCACATCTTCATTGTTCTGGACTTCATTTTCTTCTTCACTTCCAGACTCTCTATCTTCAGCTTGATCAAGAGTGACATCCTTAGTAACAACTCTATCAAGCTCCACCTGCTGGACATCTTTATCACTCTTCTGATTTTCTTCATTTGTAGTCTTGGCTAATGGGTGAAGCATGCTAGCTTCATCAAATGTAACATCCCTACTGATCATAAGCTTCTTCAATTCTGGACACCATAACAGGTACCTTTTCACACCACTCCTGAAACCAACAAATATAGCCTTCTTGGCCCTTGCATCAAGTTTAGTTTCAGCCACATGAAAATATACATGACTACCAAAAATATGCAAATGATCATAATCATCTGCAGGTTTTCCAGACCACATCTGAATATGTGTTTTACCATTAATCACAGAGGATGGCAAGCGATTGACAAGGTAACATGCATAGGTAACTGCCTCTGCCCAAAATGCTTTACTCAAACCCGATTGCTGCAACATACATCTCACGTTTTCCAACAAGGTTCTGTTGAGTCTTTCAGCTACTCCATTTTGCTGTGGAGTTCTTGGAACAGTGAAATGCCTTACTATCCCTGCTTCTCTGCATACTCTATGAAAAGGATCAGATGTATACTCTCCTCATTGTCAGACCTTAAAGTTTTTACCTTCCTGCCAGTTTATTTTTCTACCATCTTCTTCCAATCAAGGAAGATACTCAACACCTCATCCTTGTGTGTCATTGTGTAAACCCTAAGACCTTCTAGAAAAGTCATCAACAAATGTTACAAACTAATGCTTACCACCCATGGAAGCATTCTTTGTGGGTCCCCAAATATCAGAGAGCGCATAGTCGAGAATTCCTTTGGTTTGATGCACAGTGGTTCCAAACTTCACTCTGTATTGTTTACCCAAGACACAAAACTCAAAGAAATCAATCTTGCAAGTTTTGACTTCTTTCAAGAGCTCTTGTTTCACCAAACCTTGCAAGGCTTTTTCACCACCATGTCCAAGTCTCATATGTCACAATCTAGTAGCATCATCTGTACAATCTCTAACTGCAGCAACATTACCAACCACTGTTTCACCTTGCAGCATATAGAGATTTTGGTTTCTTTCCCCTTTTATCACCACCAAATCTCCTTTTGTCACCTTTGTAACACCATTCTCCATCGTGATCTTGTAACCACTAGCTTCCAAGGCACTCAAAGAGATCAGATTGTTGCCAAGCATAGGAACATACTACACATTAGTTAGTTCCCTAACTACACCATCATGAAACTTCAACTTGATTGTTCCTACTCTTTTCCTATCATGAGCAAAGTTATCACCCATAAACACACTTTCGGTGACACTTGTATCCAAAGTAGCAAACCAATCCTGATTTGCACACATGTGTTGGGAACAGCCACTATCCAAGAGCCATGAATCAGGTTCATCTACCGATGCAACACAATTAGAAGCTACAGTGAGAATATAATTAGCTTCATCACCAGTAGAAGCCATATTTGCATGAGGGTCTGTGTTCTTATTTTGCAACTTCAGACACTCATGCTTCCAATGACCATTTTCACGACAGAATGTACATTCATCTCTTCCTAAACTCCTTCTGCCCTTGGAATTTCCCCTGGTGCGAGAATGAGACTTTCTCCTGTTGTTGAAACCCTTTCTTTCAACTACTCTTCCTCTAGCTACCAAAGCATCTGATGTAGAAGCACTATTCCTCTTGTCTGCATGCCTAATCTCATGATTCATCAAGGCACTAGACACTTCTTCAAACTTAATAGTCTATTTCCCATGAAGCAAAGTAGTAATCAAATGCTCATATGACTCGGGCAAGAAATTCAACAAAATCAAAGCTTTGTCTTCATCTTTGATATCTTCATCCAAATTAAACAAATCTGCAACTAGCTTATTAAAAGCATCAAGGTGGTGGATCATCTTCGTACCTTCTTTGTACTTGAAGTAGAACAACCTCCTCTTTATATGCAGACGATTTTCTGCACTTTTCGGCATGTAGTTGTCTTCAAGTTTCTGCCACAAATATTTAGCCTTTGTCTCCCTCATCACAGCAAAATTTTGGGGCTTTGCAATACACAAACGAATCGACGAATAGCCATCTTGTTTATCTTATCCCAATCGGCATCCGACATCGACTGAGGCTTACCTTCCAAAGCAATATCCAACTCTTGTTGTGTCAACATATCTCTTACCTTACATTGCCACATCCCAAAGTTGTTTGTACCATCAAGTTTCTCCACCTTGGACATTGCATTCTGAACCGTCGTCCTCGTAACCTTCGAGCTCTCAGCTCCACCAAATAGGTTAACATCCTCATCTCTATTATCTGTCATCTATCTCAACCGGATCGAAGCCAAAGTTCTGATATCACTTGTTGTGCGAAAACCAACACCAAATGACCCAACAAAAAGATAGATGAACACAATAAGAAGAGGACAAGAATAGAAATCAGCAACAACCCAAGCAACACATAGAAGATAAGAAGACAAGAACAAGAACACAAGATATACATGGTTCGGCAATATCCTACGTACACGGAGCAACGGGAGAAAACTTCACTATCAATGGAGGTTTACAAGGAGAGAGTGAGAATTACAAAATAAAGCCCTAAAAACTCCCAGAGAGAACCACACTTCACCTACTCTCAATACTCTGTTTTTATACAACTCTCTCTACAACAACCCAACTTACTCGCCAAAGTCTCTGCTCCTCGCCAAGGACTCTGCTCCTCGCCAAAGACTATCAAAGCTTCTTACATACGCTTTGAAACTAACCAAAATTTCTAGCACACGACTCATGCACCTCACGTGCATATCACATGGGACAAGCGAACAAGTGTGAAGCCCACACTCAATAAAAGACTGTAACGTCCTTGAAGAATACAGCAGTTTTTCTGCAATTAGATACCTTTTGTGACAAAGCTGATTCAATTGGAATGCTCTATAAGACTATACCAGTTTAGTATGGTATAGCATCTGAGACTTGTTGAAAAAGTGAGAATAACTCTCACCTGATTAATTCACAGCAACACATAGAACTTCCAGAACTCTCAAACATTGTACTTAATATATAGAACAAGAATGTCAATAAGATTTGTACTGAAGTATAGACTTTTATGCTAAACTTGTGAACTAAAACCCTCTTGTAGGATCACAGTCATAAGTGCATCAAACCGCACAAATAAGCAGGAACAAACTTCTTCTTTTGGGGGGGGGGGGGAGGGGGATCAAATTAAGTAATCAGGTCTTCAATTAAAGTTTGTTCCTTAATTATTGGTCTAGGTACCAAAGTCTGTTCCTTAAGCTAATATAATTCGGTAAGAAGGCAACATCGTCTTTACAGCGAAAGGATTCAAAAGTATGCCTCTTGGAAGCAAGCTTGAGAGTTTGTTGAGCTTAGTCCTGGACACGAGATCCGAAGTATCGATCCGAAAGAACCAGATCCGTATGGTTCGGTTTCGGATCTTTAAAAAAAATTGTGTTGTTTATAATTCGGTTCCGGATCCGGATATAAAAAATAGTTAGATCCAAATGAACCATTTTATCAATAATATAACCCAAATATATAAGCTTAACTATATAAATCTTAAATACTCAAACTCAAATAAGTCGGCCCAACCCAAACACCTACTCTTTTATTTTTCTGATTCAGTTAATTTCAATTTGTCACAATTTGTTTAGGCCTATGAAACTTATTTTGATGACTGATATGATGCAAATATGATTTTGATGAATGACGAGTTGATATATTGATGACCGCATGTGATTTAATATGAACATTATATATTTTTATATATAAAAATTATATATACAACCATGTCAAGCATAAAATAAGAGGATTTTGAAGTCAAATTTACAAAATATCATTTATTTTTTTCGTTTATTTTTTCAAACAAATCTTGTACGAGAACCGAGAACTGTTAGAACTGAACGGTTCTAGTTCCAAATGGTTTCACTCATGATTATTACAGAACCGAACCGAATCGAATGCAAGCAAATAATTCTAGATCCAGATCTTAAAATTTTCGATCAGATCCAAACCAAATCCAGGCCTAGTTGAGCATTTCCTCCAAATAAATGACTTGAAACCAGTGGGCATAAAATAAGTCGAGATGTTTACATCCTCCAAGGAGTTTCCAAATACTATCTCTTTCAATGCCACAAAAATATATCCTCAGGCTCCTCAGGTTTGGTAGCAACCACATTTGTGGATGCCTCAAGTTTACGGAGATGAAAACTAAAGACATCCAAGTGCTTAAAATGCTTGCAGTTTGAGCCATTCTACGCCACGAGTGAATGGAAAACATTATTAATGCAGTAGCAATCAACGGGACTTCCCTTTGTCAACAATGCCTTAAAATGCTTGCTCAAGTGGTAATCTCCCCAATTAGTATTACACTCACAATAAAACATCATGCGTTTAATGCACGAAGTGCTTCTGTTGGACAAGGTCAAAGACTCGAGCAGTTTCCATATTCCAGTCACCTCCGAAAGGATAAGAGAATGCTTGAAAAGCATCAAGTCATCACAGTAGACAAAATCCCTAAGGAGAGGGCACATATCTGAAACATATCTCAATGCCTCTTCTGTACAGAACTCAGATAATTGCACTTCAATAACATTATTCCCCTTGCTACGGTCGATAATTAACTTTATGAACCTAGTGAGAGCGCGTCGATTCTATTTTGTTTTAAAAAATCATGACAAAAATAACCAGGAAATTCATCCTCCTCCTCAACATTATTGGCCACAAAAAAAGGATGAGGTTCGTACACTGAAAATTCGATAATGGATTGAGACCGGCTGTGTACCATGACTTGCAGACAAAAGGGATAGCCAAAACAAACGTCTCCATTCCAACTCTGTTAAACACATTGGCTAAGCATGCAGTCCGAGTCTAAATCATCCCATCTTCTTTCTCCTTTACCTCTTATGGTCTCAAACCTAAGCAAGACATTAACAACAAGCTTCTTGGATGAAAAATTGAAAAGTAAGGACGTCTCTGAGACTTATCATGTTTTGTCTCTGCTTTGCATTTGTAATCCACCACCTCCATGCCTTTGCCTTTCTAGCTAGTATATATTCTAATCACTAGATCTGGTGATTAGAATATCCCATGCATTCGATCTGGTGTTATTATATATAGAGAGATCGAGCACTAATGTCTAACTGGCTTCAACTCCTCCTAGTTTTACAATCTCTCTGATCCCATCCATTGATCCTGTGAGTTTGATTTGGCCTTGGAACTAGTCCAAGCGCACATGACAAGACAAGATGCGGAGTGTTTATATTTGATAATATGCAGGCAGTTTCATCTTTTTTCTTTTAAATGAAGAAGGAAGAATAAGAGGGATTTTGGGGGTATCTTCTACGCGCGCGCGCGCGCATATATATATATACTAGAGTTTATGTCCGTGCATACACACGTGCAAAGAGAATTGCACGATCACTTCTCTATTTGTACTATTCTGTGTGATTTACTTTATTGTCCTCTGAATTCTATTTGTTATACAACTGATATTTTTTTGTGATGGGCATACTTGTCAGTTGAAAATTGATGAAGCCGATGACCCCATAAAAGCGTTTCCCTTTATTATAGTAAAGATATATATATATATATACACACACACATACAGTTTCTATCAAGTGAGAAGCTTCACACTGAAACTTCTGTGTGAAGTTGCATTTTACACAAAATTGACAATGTGATTCGATCATTGAAGTCAATCATCTTTTAGATACATATGCAAGGTCGTGCATGCAAAATTTCAGCTGAATCAAAGATGTTTTAACTATTTGATCATCGCATTGTTTAACAATGCACATAGGTTGTCTGATTTAGCTCAAATTTTGAATGTATGATCAAATGTTCAAAACATCTCCGATTGGGCGAAAATTTTGCATGCACAATCTTTCCATATGTATCTAAAAGGTGATTAATTTCAATGATCTAATTATTTCGTCGATTTTATGTAAAATTGAACTTCACACCAAAGTTTCAGTGCGAAACTTCTCAATTGATAGGATATATATATATTTAAGAAAGTGTGACCAGAACTTACTCATCGCCCCGACACGAAATTTTATTAATAAATCAACAAATACAAAGCTTAGGGAAGTAATATTTAACCAACTTGAACACATACTGGAAAACAAATTCATAAATACAATCATTTGCAAACTTAGAAGAAAAAAAATCTACTAAGAATAACAGAAGCACAGAACATATAATTAATCCTGAGTATGTAAACGCGCAATAAAAGAATGAAGTGTTACCCATCACTCTGAATACCATAATTTGCTAGAGTATCAACAACTTTATTGCCTTCACGATTGACATGAGTTACCTTCAGATAAGCACGTGCTGCAAAGAATAAGCAATGAGACCAAGCTACTTTATGCCGCCAAGGGACCAAATGAGGCTGCGAGAATAAGAAATAATAAGGGTTGAGTCCGATTCAAGCCAAATCTTATGCCATCCCCACGCCCAAGCCAGTCTTAGAGCCTCAATAACAGTAAGAATTTCAGCATCAATAGCATTTGTTATCTGCACACCAAAAGAATAAGCACCAATGAATTTTGAGGATGCGTTCCTAAACACACCTCCACACCCTCCCAAAGAAGGGGCTCGAAACACCCTCCCAAAGAAGGGGCTCGAAACGAAACATCAGTATTAACTTTAATCCATGAACTTGGCAGGGGTTCCCAAGTAACCGGAGCATGAAAACGCAAAGGAGGGAGACCTAGAAGGCGGAATGTTGGTATCTTCCATATCTTTACGCATATCTTTACACATTTTGTATAACCTTTTTTGGATTGTGTCATGTACTCTATATAATGACACAGGTATTCCAGCTTTCTCAAACTTATTCCACAGTAAACCTTTGGCGAGTCTTGTCATATACAAGTGTACAAACTACAAAGGGGAAGCAAGAGTGAAAAAAGCTTTACAACTATGGTTAATAATAAATATTATTCTCATTGTGGGATTATATGTTGTACTACAAGGAACTGAACTTCTCTTCTACAACACTTGTACTATAGCACATCAGAAGTACAGAAAAGTATTCGTAAGCTGATAATGGTAAATACGTACAACTTGCTGAGATACATAATTATATACTGATATCAACACGTGCATAGGAGGAATGAAGCTATGTAGGCACGAGTGCCAGTATCTGACTCCTGATGATTCCCATACACTTTTGTACCTCTCCGTAAACAGGCAGGTTCTGTGTACAAATTGGCTTCAGAATTGTAACAGCATGATCTAGAACCCGTGCAACATCAGCAGGTGAAAACTGCCGTGCTGTACATGTCTGCATTTTGTGTGGAGAAATGGAAATTCAAGGTTATAGACTGATTGAAGGTACTGAAAAATGGATTCACTACCCAAAAGGGCAGTTGATCCATCTCTATCAATATAAGATATTTTACCAAGCAAAAACACAGCAATCCACAGAAAGTACGCAACGTACCTGAATCATGAATAAAGCTGCCACACAATTTGCAATAAGGTCTGAAAGCAGTTGTTCTTCACTTTGGATGGATAAACTGTTTGACTTAGGATCAGGTTTACAACTCACTCCCAATGGTTTTGCTGTACAGGCAGTTGATTGATCCTCAGAAACAAGATTCATAGCTGCAGAGGTTGGAGTTCCCATCAGTATCCTACCAACATCATCCTCCGAGAGTTGTTTACTTACAAAGTCAATAACCTCCTGAATTCTGTCAATGTCACTTTCCCTCTTCAAGGATGAAACTGCCTGGGATCAATATGAAATATGTTGTCAGAGGAGAAAGAATATTATCTTCAAGCAACAGAGGCGTGAAAATGGATTAGTGGCTTCAAAGTACCATGCATGCTGTGACTAAAAGATTCAATCATTAGAAAACAGACCCTTAATTACTATCCTCATCAAACATGTATGCTTCAATTGATATATTCAAGTCCTAGCATGCACTACTACCAGACAATACACACTCCCAGACGACTCCAGTTACCTAGCTTATTATTAAATAAAACGTTAATTTTGTCCACAAACAGTGCTTGCTAACAGAGTGCATAAACATATCATAGCATTAGATAGTATTTAAAACCTGCATAGCTACATCAACCATTTTCCTTGCTTTAGCTCTTGAACTTTCAACTATTTCATACACATGAGAGGCTGGTTCTTGGACATCGCAAGAAGAACTTGAATGGCCACTGGAGTCACTTAGGCTGGCCATGGGATTCACCGATATAAATGGGTAGCTCCCTCTATATGTGTTCCGCTGTCTCAAGCAAAAAAGAGCAGAAGAAACCTGTGTGTCAAAGGCCATCAGTTTCCCTCTCCCTCAAACAGTCACTCGATTGCACCATAGATAGTATGGTCGATGAAAAGGAATGCAGCTACTAGCAAGCCAGAGAAACATATACCTGTTCATTGACTTCGCTCAGCTGTAATAGTACTGCAGCATATTCCTTTTTAAAAAGCTCAGAATCCTTGATGGAGTTGTCTCCATCTCGGCACTTTTCAAACACCTCATCATTCATGCACCTCAACTCAGAGACCACAGCGTCCTACAAGTTTCAAGATGATCCATCAACTCACTTCTCAAAACGTCCAGGAAAAAAAATAAATCATTATTTGCACTTACACATTTCCAACAAAATTGCCACAGTAACTTGATATTTATATACAAAAAACTCACCTTTTTGTCGAGTGCACGGGTCAACTCAAACAGAGCTTGTACATCAGCTTCCTTAGCTTGGATCTGCGCAAGGCTTGGAGACTGAGAATTTGCAACTTGTGTACTAGGACTACTAGCAGTATCACCAGACCCAAATTTAGCTTCTTTAGTAAAACTTGATGAGATCCCCTAGACAAAACAATTTCCACTTAGATACTTCTGCAATTCTCTTGACTTATATCCTTAAAAATAAAGTAGCAGTTGAGGTTACTGGTGAAGTAGTCAGCAAGAGCAAATGACCAAAGGATAAAACGAGCCCTAAAGCATGGAAAGATCAGACATGCATACTGGAAATCAGCACAGATCATTGACCACAATACACCAAACAAGATATATCAACTACAATTCCAAGAAGGAATGGCAATCTGGATAAATGGCAGAGATTGTGTTCCAGAAAAAATGTCAAAAATACTACCAATACATGCTTTCTGGACATAATTAAAAGCAGTCTCTCATAAATTGGAACAGCTTGATGAACCTGAACATATCGCACTCCAATATTCTTGAATATTTAATCATACATTAATAAAGGACACAGGCAGGCACGTCGTGCACTGGAATATAATACAACCAAAACAATTTCAGCTTGAAATCACAACTAACCTCTAAATGCTTTGATTTGTTGGTCTGAGGAGTTGACGGCAGAATATGCGACGGAACAGTGCTATTCAGGTTCTCAGTAGAAATCACCTTCACATACCCGACACTTTTGCCTTCTTGCAGTCCATTAATCTTGGGCTCCTTCATGTATTCAGTATGATTGTTGACACTGATGGTATGCTTTGTGAAAGAAGCAGGGATATTTTCTAGTGGATTTAATGGCATGCAATCAATATCCTGCAACAAAAATAATTTACCAACCCTTAAAAAAGAACACTATCAAATGAGAAATAACTAATATTGCCTGTACACAACATAAAGAACGTGGCAGTCCAGCAATGTAATAGTAGTTAGCCACAGAATGGGACCAAAAACACCAATATTATCTGTCCATTATTTTTTCAAATTATTTAAATGATGATTTCTCTAATACGACATATTTAATAAAGAACAAAGCCATCTGAACATTGAGAAGAAATAATTATTTTGATAGTGCTTTCAAAATTGAGCACTAAAAGTGTGAAGCAAAATTAATTGCAAGTCAGAGATCTTATATTCACATTTTTACTAAATATAAAATGACCTTCACCATAACAATCTGGCAATCTATATGAATGAAAGTGGTGCAAGTTACCATACAGAATCCAACATATATATTCTTCAATCACAGAGAAGAATGTCTAATGGTGTCAATAGATTATCAAAGATAATTACCATGATATCTGCAACTCCTAGTTCAGGCTGGTCAAACTGAACACGGTACATCTTAAAGTCAGCACTTAGTACAATTCCATTGTGTATCTCTCTATTTGTGGGATGAATAGCAATGACATATTGTCCAACTGATAAAGGCCGAGCTAAGTCAGTTGGAAGTCCTCGCCGCGTACCAGCATTAAGTTCAGCATAATGGCTTCTAACAGAATCCCGGTACTGATTAAGCTTCTCCTTTTCTTCGTTCAGAAACTGGTCAGAAAATCTCCGTGGTCTGCCAAGAGAACTGCAGCAACAAGTGATGCCAAAAACATATAAGGACACTTTATCAAGAGGACTTGCAACGAAGCAAAGATCAGGAGCATATACCTCCTTATAACACCCCATTCAACACGAGTTAATCTGGGAACATGACCCAATCCAACATGATTCAAGTATTCAACAAACTCCCTTTTAGCGAACCATGGGTAATCGATTGCACTGTAAAACCATTCAAAAGCACACCATCTCCGCGCTTGATACCGAGATAAGCAATTAGAAAGTCTTCCCTGTAAATGAATGTGCAGACATATATGCATAAATATCTCAAGAAACTCAAAAGGTAATATAAATGATAGCAGATGTATGACCTTAAGATTCGGTTCATGTTGAAGATATGAAAGAACCAATTTATTTGGTTGGTCGCATGATGTACTCTGTACAGAATTAGTATCTTTCTGTATGTCCACCTTCTGTTTTCTCCCGTCTCTGATGGGTAAATTGGCTTCGTTTGCATATTGGACTTCTACGGTTGATAAACCCAAATTGGTCTCTAGCCTTTCACGGCCAGTAATAGAAGATGAATTTTTTACAGACTTAGCCAGCTTTCCTTGCTTTTGGTGCGTATTATAATAAGAAGACCGTTTACTTCTATTCACATGGTTCACCTCATCTGTAGCCTGAAACCAGTTGCAGAGTAGAGATACTGAAACTTAAATGCAACTGTATGCAACTGAATTTAAAAAAAAAATCACAATATAATCTATGGATACCATTTGTTAAAGATATTTTAGATAAAATAATAAATAACTTTACAACTCATCATTGTCATATTCACTTGATGATACATTTTATGAAAATACAATTTTGACCTAAAGTCTTAACCCTTATTATTTTAGGAAGAATGTTGCTTGCTTTCTGAAATCATATATCTTTAAATCATAGACATCTAAAAAATGAATAACAGCAATTTGTATAATAAAAATTTCTGTAAAGTCAGAAAGAGGACCTTATTCGTTTGACTGTCGCTCCGAGGAAACTCAGTTTGAGCTTCATTGTCATGTATCTGCAACTATTTAATGTGAAACATGATCATCAATGATGCTCTAATCAGGTGGACCAAGAAGAGTATCAAAAGGAAATGTGAATCAATTTGTAGTAGAATATCCGTCCGTACTTTAAATGGTGACTTCTGTTTTCTGTTTTGTAATCCAGTTTTAGCAAGATGGACTTCCTCTTTGAGTTTTCCCGGGTGACATGTTTCCAATGCAGGCTCTTCAGCTACAGTAATTGTATGATTCCCTGTGAGTCTAAACTTGTTAGCTATGGTGAAGTTTTCTTCCTCGACATGTGCAAATGACTAAGAACATAGAAATCAAATAGAGTAATATAAAGTGAGTAGCAGGCCAACATACCTATAAACCATGACATGAATAACATCACCAAAAGATTACTAATTGGCCGTCCTCATGAGAGCCAAAAATATATTGCACGTGAAAATTGACAGATGTCACCTCAATAAAATGATAAGCAGTACAGTAGAAAGACAAACAGCATATTATACTTTCCAAGCATTCAAAGTTAACTTGTCAACTTGCTATGACATGTAAAGAAAGACTGATGAGATAATTAAAATGATTAACAGTCTCTCACTGAACGCATTCAGAAGTTACGAGGTGATCCTTCTCTAATATAACCAAACCACAAATCCTTTCGCTTTCAGAAATTTCTCAGTAACAGTGGGAGAGATTGGTAAAAGAAAAGAAAAAGAAACACAAAAGATGGATGCACAAAATGCACACTGATGCAAATCTAACAACTTCCTTCTGTTCCCCTCCACAGAAAATGGAGATGAATTTACTGATTCATAGCATCCAAGATTGGGAGTTAGGACAGAAACAAAGATAAATTCCCATGTTACAGTACACCATCTTACCACTTTCAGCAGTTGCATCAGGCATCCTCAAGGATAGATCTGCCAGAGTAAGTAGCGCATCGAAAGAAGAACCATCATCTGTGGACAGAAGAGCTGAAAGGAATAAACAACATGCTTAAACACACTAGAAAAGAAGCAATGAAATATGAAGAGATAATAGAGGCTGATTGCTTCCCACAAAGCTTGGCAATATCATGTTTAATGGCAAAAAAAAGTCTTAAAAGGAAAATAAATTGTATGAAACAATACCTGCATACTATTTATGTTAGGGGAGGAGGATGGGGTGGGAAATTAAAAGCATACCTTTTCCAACATTAGCTTTTTTACTTTTCTTTCTATCCTTGAGGAAGGAGCTTGCATTTTTTGCACCCAAATATTTTGTTCCCATTTTTCCCTTGAGAGAACCTGGTTTATATTGTTCTTCCTCTGTTCCACTACTACTTTCTTTCTCAATATGATGGTTTTCACCTACTTCCCTTTTTTGCCTCTTTAAACAGTATCGATCCACGTCATAATCAGCTTGCATGCTTCCTAAGCTTAACTCACAACCACCCTTGGCCAATTCCCCACCACGACGCCTGGCAATTGTCATTTCTGTCCCTGCAAACTATATACAAGAAGGATGATGAATGATTCATTCTTGAAGTCATTTTAAAAAGAACTGAAAATATTTTTTAATAATAAATATACCATTCTTTCACCATTCCGAACAGGTGATGGAGTACCGCCTTTAGCTTTTCTTTTGGGCGTCCCGGAATTTTGGGGAGAACCACTTCTTTGTGAGGGCTCAGTCAACGAAAACTCTATCCCATGAGGCATGTTACCATCATTAGCATCTGTATTTGGTTTAACAGGTTGTCTGGCTGGTGAAAAATACTTTCCACTGTTATCTCTATCATACGAAGCAACCGGGACTCGAGGAGTCCTTTTCTTAACAGCATGAGGCCTAATTCCTGGAGAAAAAAATTGCCACAAATCAATTACATGATGTGATAAACCAAAACCGCAACAAAATATTTAGAAGCAAGGACAAACTCTACAGAAGGACGGATCTTTACATCCTAATTCAGTTATTATAAACCTAATTCTACCTCTGTGCCTACATTGATTTCATTCATCCACCCAAACAAAATATGAATAAACAAGCAACCATTATTAACCTTTTTCTTTTCATAATCTTCCACCCGGTTTTGCAATGCTAAAAGATAAACTAAAATGATACTATACACAGAGAGATTACAATCATTTCCCACCAGTGCGCCTATTCTTCAACAATGACAAGCAGCCATCTGATGCCATTGAGTGGGACTGTGAAATCTCTGGAATGTGTCCTTCTAATCCTTTTGAGGCATCACTCCGTAACTTCCCCCTCACAAGTTTGCGAGGCTTTCTGGAGGTTCCTGCAACATCAGTGCTTTCTTGTTCACTATCACTTCTTTCCTGAAAGGCAGATCAACTTTTATGAGTTTCATATGGGTAATCCTGATACATTAAGAACTTTTTTTCATTTTTCAATTTTAAAGAAACCTACAAACAGAAGAGTAGTAGTAGATCATTAGAGTCACATATACGAAGTCCTAACTAAAATTGATAAGCATGAATACTTGCTCAATATAACTGGTTAGAAGACTCGACAATAAAACTTGCATGAGATGAGAATGACCAAAAAAAGTAGTGATAATCTTAAAATAAGAAAACGTAACCAATTTTCCTTAAAACAGTTAACAGCTGAGATCCCCCATCCCAGGTGAATAGAAGACTGAACTCAAATACCAATACTATCTAAGTCAAAGGAAATGCAGAACCAGCCAACAGAAAAAGGAAACTGAAATTCAATCTCACCAGCATAGAGTAATAGTCGCACATCATAGCAGTTAGGCCAAGCACGGATGCAGTGCCCTCCGGAAGAGATAAATAGGCCTGCAAATATGCAACATTATGAGTCCCCACATGCTAAATAAAAGTAGTCATCAAGAATATAAAATAAAAAACATGCTAAAGATTGGTGCCAAATATGAGTTTGCAATCAAAAACTTTGTCAACAAACAACGAGCAATTGGTGAACTTGTAGTAACATGATCAAAGAATTTTATTTTTTTTAAATAATGATAATTTTCTAATTTACAGAGCTCGATTTGAATTTTCCTCCAGAAAATGACTTTTAGCAACACGCAAACATCAAAAGGTGAGAACCAAATGCAAAACCTGTCACTGTGCATGGGTATGCAAAGTCTCACATCAGTGTGAAAGTAGCAAATATCGAGATAAAGTCACATAACTTGTGATGCATATAGATTGAGATAAAGTTGCATCATATCCACACGTACCCTATTCATAGTGTAAAGGGCCTCTACATTCTCCACAGATCGGTCTCGTACTACAGAAGCCACCTAAGCACAAATTTAACCGAATCAATAAGTTTCCAGATGGGTGTCTGACATATTTCTATGTGAAGAGAATAAAAGAACTTTGCACTAACCTTCTTCCAATCTCTCCCATACTTGCGATATGCTTCGTAGAAGCTGCTTAGCTCCTCTGTGGTCCATTGAGGCCCTAACATGTCAGACAGCTTTTTCTTCTGCCAGCATCAGAAAGAAGATATTTACTATTTATTCTAAATTGCAATGCAACACTGTTGCTTCAGAAGAAGAGGAAATCAAGACTTCAATTTTGGTTTTAATTCAGAATGTATACAATTACACAAGAACACAATACTTACACAAAATTAAAAAACAAAATGGTATAAAAGTAGATCTAATTAGAAACAATCATAACACATAAGAAGGAAGTCATCCAGATATCAACAACATAATCTGGTCGTCATGTGCCAAACTTGTAACATAGAAACAGACACAATATCTTTATTGAGTTGCATGTTCCTGCACTGAAGGAAAAGTAAGAAGTATAAAAAATGAAATGAAATAAAAAATGATGAACCAGGTATTCTTATACAGTTCACTGTTAATACCAATGCGAGATCACTTCAAAGATGTGTAGCTAGAACAACTCCCATAATATATAATTATCAGAAAAAGGGCAGGACTCACTTTCTGTTTACTCTTGTTAGCATTATCTCCATGCTTGTTAGAAGTAGCCTCATTCATATAAGGATACCTCCTATTCACACCCTTTGTTTTCCGTACTGGGGCCATGACTAACCTCCTCAATTATCTGAAACAAAACAAGAAGCAAAGCACAAGTCAGCAAAGTCAAATACAATAGTCATACAATAAATTTTCCCAAGTAATATGTGGTTTCGTCAGCTCAATTACAATACGAAATAAAAATCCAGGCCACAGCGACAGGGTGAAAGCAGGTGGATCATCCTATAAACAGATAACTAAATTTCACAGTTTTCAGTTGTCAACAACAAAGAGTTTAAATAGATAATACTCTAATCCGGGGGTCGCAGGTGAACAATATGATTTTCATTTTCTATCTCCTCAATTTTCCCGCCACTTTTATGTAAAACATAGGCATTAACAAGATTATCAGTTCTATACGATCCAGCAGAAAAAATTCAAGGCTCCGTCGACCAGATACTTTGGCATTAGAGTGAAAGCTACCGAAACTCGTCTTCGGAACACTTAATTTCACGATTCCAGAGCTCCGTTACTAGAGAAACACACAATCAAAAAAGCAGCGAAGCCGATTGAAAACCGAGCGAGCCTAAACACAAGAGAGAGCTTAAGCTGTAACACAAAATCTTCTACTGAAAAAAAGTCAATAATCAAACTAAGCAATAGACAAATCCCGCTGGCTTTTCAAGTTACCGAATCTCTCAGCAACCAAACAGAAACGAAAGCCCAAAGCAAAATGACACGTTACGCTAAACACACACACACGCAGCTGTGGGAATTGAAACGATTTGATAACCCTAGAGGAAGATTCGAGAGGCGGAATTCACCTGTGGGAAGATTGAACACGATCAGAGAAGGTACGGGTTCGGAGCCATAGACGGAGTGAAAGCGCCGATCGAGCAGCACTGGAATGAAACGATTGTTGAGAGAAAGAAGAAGAAATTTGGGGCAGAACCGCGAAACTTTAAAACACACTGTTAATTTTCGGCCTAGAGCAAATTCATTTGGAATTTTTGTTGTTTCTTTTAAAAAAAAAATTAAAAAAATTGTCCACGTGTCCGGCTTTGAATTTGTACTAGACCTGTCGGGCCGGGTGCCAAGAGATCTCTATCTACTTTTGTAGATTTTTATTTTTATTTTTGCCAAGAAAATTTAGACAGACTATTTTAGTTGTGGCCTCTAGGAACATCCAATTTGGAAGATGGTAGATTATGATCCAAATGTCTGGTGTCATCTACATATCTACATGTTCAAGACTAGCAAGCGACTACATTTGTTTCACGAAAGACATGAAAGAGTTGGATGAAAGATAATCTCTAAACTAACTTCTTGGTGCTATTGATAATTAAAAGAAGTCTCAAAAGTGTTTCAAATTTCTCTTCAACGGAATTTATGATGAGGAAAAAGTCACCCTTAACAACCGCGTGCATGACTAAAACATGCATTCTTTGCTTGAATGAGGCTTCCTCTCGGGGCTAGAATTTGAGCCAACAACACATAAAAATTGTCGAAACTGCTAAATCCCACAAAAAATAATTGTTGTTGCTTTTTATAACAAATCCTTTAGTTGCATATGATTTATTTTCAATCTTCGCATAACCATAAAAATCGATACGATGGGTGTTGTGAGTTACATTGGGCAATGAACGATGTTGTTCCATAGAGAGGAAGGGTGGTGGTGGTAGAGGTGCGGATGTCGGAAAATGATTAGTTGGTGTTAGAGTGCAAGACTAAGATGGGGGAGGCGGAAGTTACTGGTGGCGGCAATGCAGGTATGCGGTAGTAAAGGTGCTACTGGTGGAGGCGAAAGTTACTAATTCTTTGTGTTTCATGGATGCGCAACTGTCTTAGTGGTCACCAGATGTAAAGGGTCTTTTTGCATAAGCTGAGTTGATCATTAATCGAGTGATAATAGCTCAAATATGTGATTCAAATCATGAAAAATGCGTTAAGGCATGAGCATAGTGTGGGAGCTAGAAGTACACTGCAGTGAATGAGAATTGAGAAAGAGAGTTTTTAAAAAACTGAGAGAGGTTGAAAGTGATAGAAAATGGTTGAAATGAGAGGTTGTTTTGTGTGCTTGAAATGCTTGAGCAAAGTGTTGTTGAGTTATTATGGATGTCGATGGGTCCTGGCTTGTGATTTTTTTATAGTATAAGGCAAACGGCCCTTATTTATAAAGGCTTTGGGGAGAGGCTCTACTTATTCATTGCATCATCACAGACAAAGAATCCTCAATTCACACTAAGAAATCCAAGTAAATGAGATTGCCCTGCATCATCTAGGTTTAGGGGGAACGTAGCTGCATGAACTAGAGTGGTGGCGCCTATAGCTACTGCAAAGTGAGGAGATTACTAGTGCATTCATGCTACTGCAAATGAGGGCATTTTACGGTGATGGCTGAAAGGTCATATGAGGGCATTTTGCAAGGCTCAAGGTTTATAAGGAGGCAATTTATTGGGTTCAAGACTATAGAAGGAAAGGAGGGAAGCACTGGTGTCACACCCTGACCCATATTTTTTTTCAAAAAAAATTGATCTAATTTGAACTTCTTTTTTTCCAAATCAAGGTGTGATTAGTCTTTAAATATCACAATTGGTTTTGGTATATCTATCACAATTGGTTTTGGTATACCTATCACAATTAATACCCACATAATGACCTCTCTCTTTCTCTGTATTAACAAATTTGAGAGAACTCTTTGCAATGAGCGTGAGCATTTATGAAAATTTTAAGTCAAGATGGAATAGTTAATATATTCATAGTAAAGATTTATCATTTATGAACGATTCATATTTGAGAATTTTGGTTTGTCTATGTATTTGATCTTGCTCGGTACCTTAACGATTTTTAATTTAGATTAAAATTTACATAAGTAATTTAAACTCAAACGGTTGATTTGTCAAAATAAGATTGAAATGTCACACACACTCATTAGTTAAAATATATTTACTAAATCCTCATTATAAGAATCATCAATAGACAAACTCCCAATATTACGTATTAGTGATTCAACTGCATGTTGTACGAGTGTTGATGCACCCTGCTCTTCCTTGTTTGTCCATTTTTTGCTTTGCCATCAAGCTGGCATCAATTAGTGCATATCTCTACTATAATAAAGCCAAGCGTTTGGTGTCTTGACTTTTATTTCCGTCGAGATTTGGATTTAACTTCCTTCACGAGAGTTATAGAGTATTTTATTTCGGGCCGTGGGTTTTCGGGCCTATTTCTAACCAAACGACGACGAGTTAGGTTTTGGGATAGTTGGGAAAGTTGTAGGGCTCGACGAGATCTTTCAAACAAGGGATCAAACTCTCCCATTGGAGCAGTTTGCACTAGAGACGTGTCTGACTCACGCGCCGCCGCCTGTGGAGGCGTGTGAGGGCCATACGCCACCGTCCACGGCGAAGTTCTAACGAGGCAAAAATCTAAAATTGACCCGGGGGGGGGGGGGGGTTTCGGGATAGTTTATGAGTTGAATTTCGCATGTTTTATCGAATTTCAGTATTAAATGATTATATTATTTATTCAGGAGACTGTGATCGAGATTTTGGTGAGGGGAGTTCCACCGAACCACGGAGATAGCCGTGTACTGTGAGTTGACACTTTATTTTCACTGTTACTTTGCGAGTCTTCAATTATGTATTTTTCGGTTATACATTTATGCATATATTATTATGCATTTGCATTTGGAGGCACATATAATTTAGTTTTGCATAAAGCATAGTACAGTTGATGCATCGATGCACTGCTTCTCAGCTGATCACCGAGACACTCCGGGAAGGCCATGGACCTGACCCGAGGATTTATAGAGCACCCAGGAGGGCCAAGGGCTTGATCTGGGCATAATTAGGGCTTGAGGTCGGTTGACCCAAGTCGTAGCCTCCACATATTTTATAGTACCCATGAGTACTTTGATGATCATATTTTTAGACTCGCATCATTTTACGTATATTATGGTGAAAGACATATTATTTATAGTTTTCAGTTTAAAGTGAAACTTTATTTTTGTCCACTCATTCTAACAATTTTATTATTTTTATATGCCTTTTCCTGAGATTTTCGGTTTCCTCCGTCTAGTTTGCAGTTTGTATCCTGAGATAGCACATGTTAGGCGGAGGCATAGAGTTCGTGTCAATATACTCATCTAGTAGGTTTCTAGCTTAACCTGCTATTCAAGTATATTATGTAAATTATAAGTCGCTTTGAATACTGTAAACAGTTACTTCCGTTTGTGTTGTATTTTCTCATTCAGTTTTCAAATTTTTTATCACCTTCTATGAATAATTTATATTTCTAGTGAATTCAGTGTTTGGTTGATTTGAGAAATCCGGATGAGATTTGGTGTCCACGATTTGTCTTTGTGGACATTTTAGAAGTGTGTTTTCTTTGCAGGTTTTTGGGTTTCTTGTATTTTAGAGGAAACTCTAGCAATTTGTGTAGATTTTGTTGTTGTTAGGGCTTAATTCCGGTTTAAGCAACTAAATTGGGATCAGGTCCTTTCAAAGGAACTCTGGGTACTACACAACTCTGTGTAGATTGTATTTTAGAGGAAACCCTGACAATTTGTGTTGATTTTGTTGTTGTTAGGGTTTAATTCTGGTTTAAGCAACTAAATTGGGATCAGGTCCTTTCAAAGGAACTCTGGGTACTACACAACATGATCGCCCTGACAGCAAGAACGACCACTGAAATACCACTATGATCAAGGCCATTGATCACGCTCACTCTCGACCACACCATGAACATAGGAAGCCTCATCCATACTGAGACTAACATTGAAGCCATGACCAACAGGACCTCTAACCACCATCGTCGACGATGAAGAACACCACATAGACTTGAGACGGGCTCGCTGCGCTGTACGCTATCAACCAAAATTATCGTTAGTAGATTTTCAGATTTCACAGTCGAAGTGGCCAACCCGGTCTCACAACAAGAATGAGGAACCGATGTAGAGGCGACAGAACTTAGAGCAACACGTGTGTGATATCGCTGGATGATCAGTCACACAAGAGGCACCGCTGCAGGCTGTCGACGACGATAGTAGATATAGAGATGGTGCAGGGCTGAAAACCCTACCAGAGCCATCTTTCTCTATTTCAGTCCCTTTCCTTGTAGTTAGGGATACTAGAATCACGGTTTTAATAAATAAACAACTGAATTGGTGGCTAAATAGAATTTCATTAGTTGTTAACTTAATTACTAGATTTAATGGCTTGGATATTAGTTGCTTAGAGAAAGAGACACAAATATTAATTACTGAGCTTAAGGTAGATCCCACTTCCGTGAGAAATTTTTCCACAACGCTCGTCGGTCTAGATCATCTATCTGACGGACCAATAAAAAACGGACATGTTAAGTTTCCAGTAAATGGGACGTTTGGTTTACTGTCTTTGACTTCACCGTTTCCTCTATCTTCTTCTATCTCGTGATTTCTGAGAACGGTATTTTTTGTACTTGATTTATTCATGGAGGAGAAACAATTGTCATCAATATTGAATATAATTAAAAGTTTGATCTGTAACCTTTTCTTCTTCTTTTGAAACAGAGTTGGAGTCTAGTCGTCTACGTCCTTCATTTTTTAGTTTGTCAATGTGGCTTGGCCAATCCCCAAAAAATCATTTTTCTTCTGGCAATTATTTTAATACAGCAGAGATGTACACGAAGCATATATTCCCTATTGCATATATATCAATTATTTGAAGCAAAATGAAGCAATATTGTATTGATAATTACATACGACATGAGGTGTATAAGAGAGCGTCTTGATAGAATAAGAAGCATTTAGAAATTAATCAATCAGAACTAATATTCGAACAAAAACTAAAACTTGTTCGTCGACTAAGAAGCATGCTGCAGAGAAAGAAGAGTATATTATGATCTTAATTTCCTCTGTAGATATATTCGATGTTTGGTACTCGTTATAGAAGAACAACCAATAGTTGCTTAGATTGGGTTATAGGGTATGGGGCATGAGATAATTAGGTTATTCAATATATTTGTCGAGCTTCAACCTTTACAATATGTACATATTACAGATCTGATTAAGAATTGGAAATTTATAAAAGAAGATTGCTCGATTGCTTCGCACTCAAAGAAGAAGAACAATTCCACGGACGGAAAACAGAAATAAGACGGCAAAAGCTTAAGTTAGCTGACATGTGCTTGATATGCCACTTGTCACTATGTTATTAGACCGTCAAACCAACTCATCCATATGACGGACAGATGGACAAATTTCTCCACTTGCGTTTAGTTCGAGTCGACGTTCAGACAAAACACGAAGCAGTTAAACATAATCCCACCTTAATCCCAGGCCTGTTCTTTTTCACCTTTTTACTAATCCCATAATGAACTGTCTCTCTCACTCCAAAAACAATCCAGCGAAAAGACGACTCTGCTCCCGCCGTGTCCCCTCTCCCGCAGTACAAATCATTACCCACGTGCCCCAAATCCAGGGGCATTCCCGTCATTTGAGGCCAGAGTTCAATAGGGAGCTGCTGTTTAGTGGGTTACCTTGTAGCTCACTCACGCAGTTTCTTTTTTCGTTTTATTGTCCTGATTTTTTTTCGCGGTGAAAAAAAAGATGGAGGGTAAGTTTATTTTTTCAGTTCCGTGTGAAGTTTGGCGCGTATATAAACCCAGCAACGGACTCGGGAGGCCCATGGGGAAAATAATAAAAAAATAGAGAAGCTCGTCTCAAAGTTAAGGAAGAGGAGAAAAGTAAGAGAGAGAGAGAGAGAGAGAGAGAGAGAGAGAGAGAGAGATCATACACCAAAAAACACTTTGAGAGAAGAAGAAAAAACAGATAGAGAGAGAAAGAGAAAGAGAAAGAGAAAGAGAGAGAGACACATGGTTGTTGTGTGTGCGAAAGAGAGAGAGAGGCTGTGAAATCCCAGACCTGTTTGATCAGAGTCTCTCTCTCCCATTGGAGAATTGTAGGGAGAGAAGAGAGAGAGAGATAGAGAGTGGACTGTGACCGTACAATGGAGCAGTACGGTCGGAGCGTGGGCGGGTCGCAGTCGGATCCGTCGCCCGAGTGGACCGCTCCGGGACCCGAAACCGGCCTCGAAGGTGAGAACTGACCGGAGAGAGAGAGAGAGAGAGACACACACACACACACACTCTTCGTTCCTTTCTTTTCTTTCTTTCTTTACTTTCTTCAGTTGCTGCTGCATTTCAATCGCGATTGGGATTCTGGAGTTTGGACGGCTGCGATTTGATATTGGAATGTAGGGGGTGGTTTTGGGGGAAATTGATCTCACAATTTTGTGTTTGTGTTGTTTTGTTGGGGAAATGCAGAATCCATGTGGCAGTTGGGCCTGGGGCCCGGCGAATCGTACCCGGAGCGGCCCGACGAGGCCGATTGCAGCTACTACCTCCGCACTGGGATTTGTGGCTACGGCTCGAGGTGTCGGTACAACCACCCCCGTGATCGTAGTGCGGTAATTTTTTTATTTTTAATCTTTTTCTCTAATTTTACCCCCTTTTGTTTTACTGCTCCAATTCCCATCTCGATTATCGATTGTTTGTGTTAATTGATAACTGGTTAATTGAGCTTTGAGTTACTATTCTGTATTTTTGAGTGTGATTAGTATGATCTGTAATGGTTTGGTGTGTATCTGGAGTTAGTTGTTTAGTTTAAATGTTTTTCAGGTGATCGGAGCTGTGAGGGCCGGGGCGGTGGAGTATCCGGAGCGAGTGGGCCAGCCTGTCTGCCAGGTATGTGATTTGAAATGCTTGAGGTTTACTGATGTGTTTATGAGAGGGAATATCACATGTATTGGCAGGTGTGATGTGTTGTTCAGCTGATGATGATCATTTCATGTTTTTGTTTGTTTTTTTGCTTGGTTTGTGCTGAAGTTAGGAGTTTTCCTTGGTTGAGTGTGACTTTTTTTTCTTAATTTAATGGCAGTATTATATGAGGACGGGGACGTGCAAGTTCGGTGCCACTTGTAAGTATCACCACCCGAAGCAAGGAGGAGGCTCGGCTACCCCTGTATCACTAAATCACTATGGATACCCACTACGACCGGTATGTGTTTCTCACAGTTAATTTTTATTTGTTTGGTTTTCTAGTCATATTAGAGTTTCTCTTTTGATGACTGAGAGAAATTTTTGCTATGAATGGTTGTTTTCTTTTTCTTTGCCAATTAATAAAGGGTGAAAGAGAGTGTTCGTACTATGTCAAAACTGGACAGTGTAAGTTTGGTGCAACCTGTAAATTCCATCACCCACAGCTGACTGGCATACAACCTCAAGTACCATCACACCAAGCTCCAATCATACCTGCACCCACATTGTATCAAACTGTGCAATCTCCATCTGTTACATCGCAGCCGTACGGAGCATTAATGGTTGCAAGGCCTCCATTGCTACCTAGCTCATACGTTCAAAGCCCCTATGGTCCAATGCTGTTTCCCCCTGGAATGATTCCAGTTTCTGGTTGGAGTCCATATCCGGTAAGTAACATTTGCTTTCCCTGTTATATTGTAAGTTGCATGAATATTCGTTAACCTCTCATTTATGTCTCGCAGGCATCTGCAAGCCCATTACCCTCTCCTGGTACTCAAACCACTGTTGGTTCGGGAACAATTTATGGGATAAATCAACTATCTCCTTCAGCTTCTGCATATACAGGAATATATCCCACTGTACCTTATTCTCTTGGTCCTCCAACCACGAGCCAGATGGAGCAACCTTATCCAGAAAGACCTGGGCAAGCAGAATGCCAATATTATCTGAGAACAGGGGATTGTAAATTTGGGTCCTCGTGTAGATATCATCATCCGGCAGATGGCGGTGCACCTAAAACACCTGTTGCCCTTAGCTCCATTGGTCTTCCTTCGCGCCCGGTGAGCCGCTCTTTCAACTCCTCTGCATCGTGATGCTTTTACTAGGTCGTCATTATAAGCACGTTTAATCTTAAAGCTGTAAACTTTTATTACTGATTGGTTCCATATTTATATACCATCTGACTCACACTTCTCTCTCTCTAGCATTATGAAATGTTTGGTTATTCTAGTTTATCATGGTTTTATCATCATCATACGATCTGTGAAAAGATTCTAAAAAATGTAGACCCCGAGGTCCTTTTGAAGATTTAGATGTAATCCAACTTGATGCGAAAGCTAATTGTTGGAACTTTGTGGATTTCTGTTGGAAGTTTAGTGTAAGTGCCTCCTAGATCTTTACTGGTTTTACGACTTAAAAGCAAAATAAAACAGATGAAAACTGGAAACAGAAATAACACAGCAGTTTTAAAATGGTTCAGTAGCACTATGAAGAATTTAGGTGTTTTCAAGTACTTGTTGCAGATCCCTCAAACCCTTCAATCTAGTCTCTTCTCTCTAACACCCTTTGCTCTAGTTTTCTGCCTCTCTCAAAAAACACTCTACAGCTCCTACATATAGAGTATAGAAGCTGCTAATACAACATAGATAAGGAATCCTGATCCTTATAGACTAAACCTTTCAAGTCTATATTCACAAATACTAACAATACAAGGAAAACTATCTCTCCTAGAACTTATAGAAAAGCTGTGTTAACTTCTTTCCTTGCTAGACTTGGATTTGTCTTCTGAATACTAACTTTCCAGATTGTATCGATGAGCCAAAAACATAACAGGAAGAAACATTTCATTAGTAGGAAAGTTTTTTATGTTGAGCATCTTGCAGCATCCTGACCCAATTGCACGACTTTTCTGTTACTCTTGGGAAACTTAGATTGTTTTTATTCTTTCCTGTTCTTGTTTTCCTGTTGTTTGTTCTCTTATTCTGTCTAATTTAATTTTCAGAATTATGCTTTCATATGAATTATTTATCTGATAATGTGAGGTCAAGTTTCGTAGCATGAACCACAATGCTTTCTCTGCTACATAGTGTCCAGTCTGTCCACCCTATTATAATCTCCATCCCTCAGTTCTTCTGAAAAACATATCATACCGAACTATTTCAAAGAGAAAGTTCAGTATCCATCTTAGATTCTTTGACAAACAATGTTACCTTGTCCTTGATGTTTATCTAGAATGCAAATAGGTCTGCAACTTTTCATTTTTTTATTTTTTTATTAAGAATGAGTTTGTAAAGAAGTAACACTTATTCTATGCATGCACATCATGATTTGTGAATATGCTCAGGCTTTTGCGTGTATTGTCTGTAGCTTTGTTGTGGGTTGTTAGGAGGAAATTAGGAGTAAGAATACCTCCCATAAATAACAAGAAAAAATTTAAAAACATGGTTGTATGCTTAGCATGTTTCAATTATCTCTACCATCTAACTTGCTGGTAGTGTTTCATGTTTGTCTCAAGTTTCATCTCTGTAGTTTCAACTTTTTGTTTTTCTATATTTGCTTGTACTTGAGCATTTTCCAGAGTGATGGGTGGTTTTGGCTGAATAATTCTTCTTCTTGCCTGCATTTTTACCAAATAGTGCTGGTCCATCTGCCTAGCATATATTCTGTTGTTTGTTTTTGTTAACTCTCTCTGGATATAGTATATTGATTTTTGAATGCCTTGGTAAGTAATGCATGGAATTTGAAACTCTGTTTGATAATCAGGGTGCACCGCTTTGCACTCACTATGCGCAACATGGAGCATGCAAGTTTGGGTCTGCATGCAAATTTGACCACCCAATGGGAACACTCAGTTACAGTCCATCAGCGTCGTCTCTCACTGATATGCCAGTTGCACCCTACCCAGTTGGATCATCGATAGGTACGCTAGCCCCATCATCCTCATCGTCAGAATTGCGGCCTGAACATAATTTAGGCTCCAGCAAGGACTCTGTTTCTGTCAGAATGACCTCATCTCTGAGCACTGTTAGTGGATCAGTTGGTTCCACTGTTTCTCAGGGTGGTGTTACCAATTCGGGTGGCCAACAGTCTGCTCAGGGTTCCAGCCCTTCAACTACCAATGACAACACTACAGACTCCCGTAGTTCAAGTTAAGCAAGGTCAAGGGACTTTTCCATTGTTCTTTTTTGATCAACTTTCCTCGACCAAAACATCATTTTTCTGCTGCAAGCCTTCCAACCAAGGCTTCATATCTCATTGGCTTAGCATACATCAGTTCCGTTCCTCTCTGCGTTATATATCACCTCTATATGGCCCTTCCCTTTTATCTTGAATAAAACAAATGGCCAACCTCCAAAAATTTAGCAAACCCCGTATCACCTTTCTCTTCAATAACCAAGGAAAGCTGCAGTTCCATTAGGCAAATCCATCTCCAGTTCTCCAGTCTCTGTGTATGCTATCTTCAACCTTGGTCCAGTCCTGTTCAGAATGAAAAGATTAGTTCCAAGGTCTTGGTACATTGATCATGTGTATTCATGTCTATCCTTTTCTGAGTTTTCTTTTTAAATTGGGGAACAAGCTTTCAGTTCAACTTAGGAATTCAAATCCTTGTATCTCACACTTTTTGTCCATGGTCTATTTTGAGGAAAGAGAGAAGTGATTCAAAGACCCAAAGGCATCAACAATGCTAGTTTATAAGGGATTAGATACATAGTTATGTTGTGTCAATCAAAATCGACCATGTTGTTCTTAAATTTATTATGAAATACAAAGTATATAAACAAGCACTATTGACTGTAATTATAGTTACTCTCCCCAAACTTATTTATACTATCCTGTATATGCTAAATCATAGATGAATGCTTGCAGGAAAGAGAATTACAAATTGATTCCTTGAAAGAGAATGTGGAAGAAGTGTGTTAAACGAAAGAGAGAGATGATATGGTTGCTAGGTACCACCAGGCCATCCCTTTTCTTTTGGGTATGTTTGGGGGTTGGGATCCTCCCTTTGATGATTCAATTGCTTTTGAAAATTTCTTTCCTGCTTGGGGAACTTTTCAATAGGGTATCCACCTAAACAATAATTGAGTACAAAGTTACTAATCCTACTGAATTGAAATTGATGGGATGTGCGGCTGTTTTAAGAACTTTATGGGTTTGATCATATCTTCTTGGCCTCTACCCAAGATTTGCCTTGGGGTACCACCATATATGATTGGGCAGAACTTGTTCCCCTTGAAAAAAGGAGTTATTTTGGGGTTGTTTTCATGCACAAGTTCCATATAAACTCTAGTGAAGGGAAAATTGACTCGATTCACAACTTCCCATCATGCCATCCATTCACATTTTCCACAATCTACTTCTGGTTTGAAGCCAAAGGCCAACTGGAACCAGGTTTTGAGGGCTGGCATTGAACTGTGCACGGCAAAAATGACATACATCTGATCAATTCAAACCGACTTCAACTCGTTTTATCGAGAATGCGCACAACTCGTATGGTTCTTTGCGCTAGCTACTCGCATCGAGAGGTAAGTGCCGATACGAGTCACAGCAGTTGTATTATGGCTGCAGAGAGCATCATACTTGCCGGACCAACTAACTATGCACATCATTATATATCAAGTGAAGTGTGAAAGTAACTACTGAGAAGCGTCATTGCTAGCTAGGAAGTACTAGATTGCACGTACGTGGTTCATTATATATAATCCTTTAATTAAGTTTGAAGTTGCATACTTGATATATACTTGCATGGATGTTGTAGTTAGGTTACGTTGTGTCACTTAAAAGCGAGGCAAATGAATAGCCGAAAAGAGACGCATAATGCAGCAGCCATTCTATTAATACTGATGTACAGCCAACCACAAAAAAAGGGACTAATTATAAATGGGATTTGCAGAGTAAATACTAAGACAAAGACGAAGCTGAAAGCTGATAAATATTCCCAACACTTTCCATTGAATTGAAGCTTGTGGAACCATAGTAAGCATATCCCAGATCTCCTCCCCAAAATGAAGGCTCTTTTTTTGGTTTGTTTAAGTAATTACAATGAAAGAAAGAACACAATGCAAAGATAATTAAAATACAACAATTATGATTATTAATTTGAGAAACTGGAAAAAACTTAATAGAGTGAATGGCCAAAGTCAATTACAACATCACCAAAAGGAGGATGAACAGATGGAGAGCAAGAGAATGAAGCAGTACTAGTAGGATTTTCGACGATCGGAAACAGCGATCCAGCGTTGTTGCACCCATGTTCTTCAATCATCAACTGGTTGTTGTACTCCATCATTGTCGAAATCTCTCTAGAACTCAACTGATCCCGCGATGAGTAGTGCTGGTTATCACCCCAAAATCCATGACTGATTCCATCAAAGCAAGAAGGCTCATCTCCGAGGTTACTGCTAGAAGCCATCAATGAAGCTGGAATCTCTAGTGGGAATGTAGTAGCACTATTGCTATGATCATAATGTGGCTTAGGTTCCATGGAAGTGTTTGTAAAGCTACAGTTCTGGTGATCAGTGTTCAAAGCACTAGTAGTAAATAAGTCATGAGTGCTTCTGGGACTATCAGAAGGAGGCCTCAAGCAGTTGTCAGGAACAATGCAACCCAAGTAACCTGAGTTATCAGAAGAAAACTCATTGGAGAAGAAACTATCGAGTGAGGGTTTCTCATTCTGGAAAGACATACTCGAGTGACCAGGTGGACTGTTCTGATTGGTTGGATGTTGTTGATGTCTAGGAGTGATCTGTGTAGTAGTAGTAGTGGAAGTGAAGAACTCAAGGGAGTGTTGTGGTAGTAGGGTTTGAACATCAAAGGGTGTTAGAAGAGAGTGGTAAGTGGAGTGGTCAGAGTAAATGAAGTTGGTTCTAGCTTGAGTTCCTTTCATGGACAAAGCAGCTCTATCATAAGCCAAAGCTGCTTCTTGAGCAGTGTCAAATGTCCCAAGCCAATGCCTTTCTTTAGTACTTGGGTCTCTGATCTCAGCTGCATATCTGCCCCAAGGCCTTCTCCTCACCCCAAGAAATCTACCTGGCTCTGCTTGCTTCCTTCTCCCTCTTGATCTCTCACCAGATTGGGAGAGAGGCTTTTCCATGGCTTTTGAGGTGGAAATTGGCATGATCAGAGTTGGTGATGTGTGAGGGAAGAGAGGATATGAGAAATGGGTTTTGGGAATATGACAACTATAGGAGCGACACTACTACAGAAGGAAATGTGCTAAGCTTCAATAGGTTGACGACTTACATATAAAGGGAGTGATAGAAGATTTGAGAAAGTGATATCTTCTGGTTTTGAAAGGGCACTTCTCTCTCTTTTTAAAGGGATTTGAATTCTATTTGCATGTGATTCCATTTATTTAATTAAATTCGTGTATTACGTACAAATTTAAGGGTCGCAGTGTCACGTACTTACGCAGTTTTAGATTAATAATACACGACTAAGGGTAAAAACGAAACATACGAAATCCAAATAGAGGATGTGACATCCTTTTCATAAACAATGTAATGTATGAGATTGATGTAAAAATCATGGAGGAAAGGAAAGTGACATTGCAGATTAATCGATGTCATTCTGTTGAAGACCATGCATTCTCCTCCTTTCCACCTACTTTTCATCAAATCTTTCATTTTCTCATTGCTAATTCAGCTCTACACCTCTTTCAAATGAGAGAAATAGTAAGCTACATCCTGGAGGTGCAAAATGGTAGATTCCCAGCAAAACATTAGGTTTCCTTCATTGCTCTAAGTTTATATGCTTGTTGTGTTTTGCTGGTCTATATATGCCTCATTTGTAAACCTAAGCAATATGCACAAGTGAAATCATGCCGTTGGCATGGCGTGTAAAAGTTGTCGATCATCCTGAACTATTGAACGGGAAGTCATTTCTTGCCACAGTCTTCAGAAACTCTTCTACATAACTTAAAAACCAAAAATTTGAAGATAGAAATGGAAGCATGCATCGTTAACCAAAGTCGAGGCTAATTAGTAGCAACGGATACATCAATCAATTACAAAAGCTAACAAACTGGAAGGTATAAGCGAATAATATATTGAAAGCAATTGAAGTTTAAAGAGACGTCCAAGCTAAATGTTTACCTAAAAGAGATACATGAAGAGACGTGGATACATAGCAAATGCGCTATGAGTGCAACTTGGTCACTTTTTGGTAATTCTAGTTGTCTTGGCAACATATATCATTTCCTCTCTAAAACATGGGAAGCTTTATTTAAGTGTATGTTCTATGAAAATGTCAATATTGCATGTGATTCCATTTATTCCATTTATTTGCATGCACAATAACCGGTCCATTTATTTAATAAATGTCATAATAATAAACCGGTCAATATATGCACATGACATCAACATTCTGTTTTCTTTAGAATGACGCATAGCATATTTTTTACCATAAAGTTATTGTGCATCAAATCAAGGACTTGAGTGGTAAATATAAAAAATTCTCCAAATGATGATCATTTTTGTCACGTTCAACATTTTTGTTTTTCTATTTTTTCAAAATATCATTTTAGTCACTGAACTAATTGTTTATATATCACTTTAGTCACTATGTTACCCCTCATATATCAAAAATTTGATGTATAAACTGACGGAGTGACCAAAGTGATACACATAAGTAAAGTTAAGTGACTAAAGTGATATTTTAGAAAGTAGAGTGACGAACGTGACAAAGATGAGTTCCTTCGATAAAATGCTTGGGACTCTCATGTATGCAGCAAACAGATGGTGCATGCACTTTCCATATTTACTATTAGTTACCTACAACACAACCTGCCTTCTCAAGGAGCATCTTTCCAAGTAAAATAAACACAGTAAAGCTTGATTTAGACATGGAACTCTCAAAGTAACCAGAAAGAGACGATCAAAAGCCATAGAAAAATACTTGGAAGGCAAGGTTCTGAGGAAACTGCCCAAACAAAAGTGCTATGGGTAGGGACTTAAATCCTCTCAACTATTTAGCACTTCCAACAGGAAAAGCACTATAATTTTCTTAGATTAAGCCACACACTGCCTAACTGGCATTGGGAATGGCATATAAACAAATGCCAACACCAATTTGGTCAACCTGTTTTTCAGTTCATTTAGCATTTCCAAATGCTTTGCTAATGGTCCTTGCATGTCATGGTTTATTGCAATTCTATAATGGTCCTAAACCCTTAATGTGAATAAAGGGTATAAGCAAAGTGACTAGAAAATTGATGACTCAAAATTTTGTTTCAAAAGAAACCAAAAAATTGTTTCTTTTAAGATTGAAGACACTCAATAAGAGTCTAGGACTCTTGACTCCTCCACTAAATGATTTGAACAGAAACTTAACTTGATTTTAATTGCTTCCCTAAACCCCACCTCAACTTAAGTATGCAAAATGAAAGGTTTTTTTTTTTTTATATAATATCCAAGAGCAGAAAGGTTTAGTCATAGTCATGGTCAAGCTTCCCATCTGAAAAGTGTGAGGGAGGAGCTAGTTGGAAAGCATGGATCGGAGTACCAAGCAAACTTAGACAAAGTACTTAGATCTCCCTAAATGGATGAGCTCCAAACCCCATTAAAATTGATCGAAAAAATATGAGATGATGCGGGTAGGGGCCCCTCTTTTCTTCTATCTCAATGAGTCACTGTGATTCTTGGTTCTCTTTTAGGTCAAATGAGAATTTCGTACAACCCTCAAAAACTGGAACACACACACACACAACAAAAGCTTTTGATCGATTATGGCTAAAGGTTCTCCCGGGATTCTGGGGAAAATGAGGAGTGTGTCTTTGTGTATTGAGGGAGGACTTGGACTCTTGACAAAGAGAGTGAAGGACGGGAGAGATAAGAGGCGGGGATTCGTGGTCTCTTGGATTCAAAAACATCCAAATCCCATGTTAGATTTATTTTAGGCCTTTTGTGGTTTAGCAACTTTCTGCGTAATTTGGTTTTTTGGGTAGAACAACACGCTCATGTCCTTCCACTTATCGAGCACAAGTGACACTATATGCATGCATTAACTTTGGCCATATATGTTTTCCATTGTTTTTGTTTCTGGTTTTGGGTTTCTTCAATGGAAATAATAATGTACGAGTGTTGGCAATGCGATTATGTTGGTGTAAGTGAAGGAACACTATGTTTGAATGTTGTGGCATGCTGATGCTATGATTGGTTTCTTACCTAAATCCACATGTGGCAGACCAGTGTCTGTGCTCTCATTGTTTATCATCATGCACTGAAAGACTTGCGTTAATTCCGAAAGTATAAAAAGACTTGTGTTTTGGGCAGCAAATCAAGGCTTTCCTGGCCTTGATTCTTAGACTGTCGTCTCTGTTAGGGATTCTCTGTTGCTCACAGACCGTATGTATATAATACAAGGACATTACAGGGATAACAAATTTTCATTTAAAACAAATCTAGCTAGCTTTTGGTTAACTCAGAATAGCGCTTTTACCAGTGCAAAAACCAGGCTGTGAGTCCAGCAGAAATTTACAAGTGGAACTGCGGAAGAGGCAGCACAAAAATTCTTGACTAGCTAGGTTTATTAGAAAATGATTGCCTAATACCAAACAAAGCTCAGAATGTGACAGTATTTTGTACGGAATACTAGTCGAGGTTGAGGCTTCTCATCCACCCTAACACGTGGACACTGTTGCCACGTCGGCATGAATCCAATCAGGAGCCACAGGCATGACGTGTCGAGCTTTGTGAGCATTTGGTGACATCACGGTGACTTGGTGGAGGATGAAGAAGATGAACATGAAGGTACTGGGTCGAAGCTTAAATCACGCAAAGACTGATACGAGGTTAAGCTTCTGCTGCTCTGAGAAATTTTGTTGGGAATGAAGCAGGTATAGAGAATCTGCCCAGCAGAATCACTGCAGTAAAAGAAGAGTGGTCAAACTGTCAAGAGGAATGTGTGACACCTAGTCGTCCTCTCTGTCTCTGTTACAGGGAACAGACCACTACATTTGCTCCCCAAGTCTCCTGGTTCCAATCCAAATAGATAAAACAGTTCCAAGTTCCAACATTTTATTTCTGTACTCAAACTATTTTTTACATGGATGGTAGTATGGTACATACAAAAATGTATTACATGAGTTACTGTTGTTACAATCTGGAGAACTAGAGGATCTATGGCATGGAAGACTGGTGCTTTGCCTGCACGGACTTCCAATTATCTTGGCTTAGAATCACAATGCAGAAAGCTTCACTTACATGTGACATCAATAGAAGCGATATAGCCAGTGACGCTTAGAAGATCTTTGTTGTGTGATTGCTAGTTTAGCGTTTTGAGTGCTTGTTTCAATCAACTACCATGTTCTTTAACTTGTTAGTAGCGCTGTTATGACCTGCCAATCAGCAATCATTACACATCACTTTCAATTTTCGATACTACATCTTCATGGATAAATAACTACCTATATGCCGAGTCTTTTTTTCCCCCATCTACTTTCAAGTTTTACTCAAGTTTCCTCAGTTGTTTCATGATCAGATAGGGATAAAGTGTAATTTTGACTGGAGTACTTCTGTTTAATAAAATCTGAAAACAGAAGTCTGGAATACATAATCGTACCTTTGGTACTCGAGACAAATTAGCTTCACTGAGTAACTTATGAAGATCACTTGAACTGAGCCCACTTTGTTGTTTCTGCCGATCCTTTCTTTAAATTTGATGGACCAGAAACAGAATCATGCCACACCATTTCCATCTGGGGAGGCAAAAGAGATAATTCATCATCAGACTGAACTTGTAGTTAGCTCAATGAAAGAGCAGAAAAGAACAATGGATGAAAAGAACATACATCTCCAATGAGCACAGTGTCACCTTCTTTGACACCCTGTTTCTTGAGATTCTTGTTTACACCACAGGCATCCAAAACATGTTGAAACCTTCTCTCAGAATCCATGTATCTGTTTAAAAAAATTTATAAGTTTCTCACGAGGTCTGAATAATGATGCAAATAATTTCAGAGATTAAGCATTGAGGCATTATCATCAATATTCAATTATCCAAGTTGTGACAGCCGATTTTGGAAGTAATTTGATAAGCAACAATATGCAGATAATAATGTGACAGAGTTGAATTCAACCAATAATTTAAAAAGATGTTATTTAGAGTCGTGCCAAAGACACTACTAGCACTTTTCTTGTGACAAAGAAAACCGGTTGAAACCTCAAATAAGTAGTTTAAAAAGTTGTCAAAGAGAAGATACACAAACTACCATACTGCAGATATTGCATAATATAACCTCTACTGGAAACAGAAGAAAAAACAAAACTACTAAAACAGAATTTCCCAAACTTTTTACGAACTTGAATCCCATGATGATGTTCAAAACTTAACTTCACATAAGCTGGACATTTTTCACAGGTTACAAGATGTTTGCAGGTCTACTCATTACAACGAAACTTTGGAGTTGAGCTTTCAACTCTAGTATACAAAGGAAGTACATGGTGTCTTATTTATCTTGTACAGTCTGCGCATCTCAAAGTTAGGTTTGCACCATGATAGAAATGTGATATCATAATAGCTCAGAGCCTCAACTTAGCATAATTGTATGATGATATCAAGAAGGACAAGGAAGCATGAAAGGTATAACAGTGCCCCTAAATATTTTTCAAAAATGAAAGTCATAACAGTGATCTTATAGATTTTTCAACCTACCGCCAATTTGTCATCTGAACAAACCGCTGTAATCCCACTCCCACAACATGCCAAGTATTGGTACCACTGTCGTAAGAGATCTCAAACTCATTGATAGAGGCCGTTTGCTGCTTATGCACCATACCAGCTACATGATTTAAATCGACAGGATCTTCTAAAACAAAATGCAGAAGATTTGTCAATACAGTGGATGAATGACATATGCAGTCAAGAGTTACCTTTACTATCTACAAGCGGGAATGGAAGTAAATCATTAATTAGATAGAGCATTCTTCAAAAACTACATTTCTCTTGTGCAAAAATTAATAATTCTTGAAATGTTTGCATATTAAACTCAACTGAAGCATTACCCCTACTTAACTAATGACATGTGTATCTGATCACACATCTCAAGAAAGAAGATGAATAAACAGCCCATTAATCATGTGCATAAAGTAAGTCTGGCTACTAGCAGTCATTTAGTAGACACTTTGACAACATTTCCAGGGGGAAGACTGACAAAATTCAAATATCTGAAAAGAATAAAGTGTAAGACCTTTAATTTCTTCCTCGGTCACTTTGCTTTTTCGTAGAAGCTGATAAGCAGTGCTGATAATCTCATGAGTACCCTCTGCTTTCACTGCACTCATGCAAAAAACTTGAACCCCGCGAGCTTGTAAGTTTTCCTTGAATGATGGCCACTGTTCATATGCATCTGGAAGGTCCATCTTGTTAAAAGCAACTATATAAGGCTTTTCAGCGATTTCAGGACTGAAAAGTTCCAATTCCAGACGAACTGCATCGTACTCAAATTCTGGCTGTGGGCTCGAGCCATCAACAACATGTATCTGAGATTTGCACAACGTTGAAAGCTTTATCAATATTGGGCAGAGGCAATACATGGATAACTAATTAAAACAAGAGACGAGTGTGTATAATATTCATACTTAGCTCTACATAATATCATACCGAAGACCAGCACATACTACATGAATTCCCAAAACAAAAAATGATTGTAAGAAAAAAAGAGTCACATATACTGTCTTTCCTACAAGTGTTTTAAAACAGGAGGTCATGGTGTTAAGATGATAAAATATAGTTACCTAGTTTTATCAAAAACCATATTACACAATTCATAAAGTCCTAAATCACTTGAAAGTTGATGGTGAAGCCTATACCAGGACAGAACACCTCTCAGTGTGCCGTAGAAACTCATGGCCCAATCCAAAACCCCGGTGTGCACCTTCAAGCAAACCTGGAAGATCTGCTACAACCATGGTGGAGTCATAATCAAAAGATACAACACCCAGATTTGGAAGTAAAGTAGTGAAGGGGTAATTTGCTATTGTCGGCTGCGCAGCACTTATAACACTCAACAGTGTGCTTTTCCCTGCATTTGGGGCACCTACGATTCCAACATCTGCAACTAGCTTTAGCTCCAAGTCCAACCACCTGATCCACAATAGCACCATTCTTATTGTTCAAGTGATGAAAATGGTCACATAAAGAATACAAGCATCAAAGTACCATTACAAATGTTAATGGAACTAATGTAACTCAAACAGGGTGAAATCAACTACAAGGTTCCTACTCACTTAAATATAAAATTTGCCTCCTCTTATAACAAAGTGAGACGTACCCCTCATTCAACCATGCATAGTTTCTGAAAAATCACCTCTATGAGAAGAACCAATATTCGCTCCTCAGACCATTGTCTTACTCTAACTAATCAAACCTAGAGATGCTAAACTAATCACTTAACTACCAATACACAAAGTTAATGAAACTTACCTAGTCCAAATGGCTTTTATATCAACTAAGAACTAGCTATTATTATAAGAAATGCCAGTACAAGTTAAAGACACACAATAAAGGGGTGTCTTTTCCTACTAACCTCCATCATTCAATTCATGGTTTCTGGGAATCCACCCCAATAGAAATATTGTAACCAATATTTAAGCCACTCAAGATAGTCTATCCTACCCAAACAAATCAATCTAAAGTCTAAACTAACACAATGCAAACAAGACCAACAACAGCAAAAAAGCAATCCAATTTGATTCATTCACAAGGTCTTTCACTCACATTTCTGGCCCCTCAGCGCCATTCTCAGCAATCCTGGGCACCTTATTAGCCCCAGACTTAAACGAAGCATTCCCTCTCCCACCTCTCCCTCCAGGCAACAACAACCCTCTCTGCCCCGGATGCAACAGCTCCAACAGCACCTCCTCCTTCCCTGCCTCCCTAATCACCGTCCCCGGTGCCACCTTCACCACTACATCCTCCCCTTTAGCCCCATTCTGCGACGACCCCCTCCCATGGTCTCCTCTCCCCGCCCGAAAATGCACACTGTTTCGAAATGGCAGCAGTGAATTCATCGAACCATCCACCTCTATATACACATTTCCACCTCTCCCTCCGTCCCCGCCGGACGGGCCCCCTAAAGGAACAAACTTCTCCCTCCGCATTGCAACGACGCCGTTTCCTCCGTCCCCCGCCTTCACGAAAATCTTGGCTCTGTCGAAACATCTCATCACTGCCGGAACTCCCTTCTCCTTCACCTCCTCCATTCCCCCCTCAAAGTCATCAAAATTCACAATTTTGCCATCGTCGTCATTTCCCTCAAATTCTTCATCCTCCGACTCAGAATCGTAACTCCCCTCAAAAACCTCGAATCTTTCAACCAATTCGTCATCTTCTTCTTCGTCATCGATAATTACAGGAGCAATCTCTTTCTCTTCAATTTGTTTCGTCTTCTTGTTGTTGTTCTTGTTCTCGATGAGCTTGTTTTGGTTCTCGACGGCGACGCGAGACTCGGAGAGCTTGACTTCAGCGGCGGAGAAGTCGTGGAGAAGCGAAGGGAGGGGGGAGGAGAAGTCTTCTTTGGGAGGGAGGCGAGTGAAGGTGGTGGCTTCCATGCCGATGGAGGCCAATTCTTTGGCGCCGGTTCGGAGGTGCTTGTGATTAGGGTTAGGGTTTGGGGCTATGGGCTTCTTGGATCGAGGGGCGCGTGGGGCTCGGATTCTGGGTTTGGCGAGAGCGCAAGGGCAGAAACTCATGGAGATTATGGTCGCCATTTTCAGGCGCGGCAAAAATCGAAATCAACTCAACCAGTTTTCGCTTCAGCTAATGAAAGACTGAGTGAGAGTGTCCTGCCACGTATACGGATGTATATAAAATCGATATTATCATCCGGCGATATTTTGTAGATATTTCGATTTTTTGGAATTACCTAAAAACTTCTCAAATATATCCTTAAATTTTTTGAAATTTTCTGATTTTTATCGATATTTCTGATATATCTCCGATATTTCCCAAAATTTTCGTAAACTTTTCACATTTAACATTTAGTTTGGTAAATGTCCAATCTTCACATGCTCAATATCCAATCCACCATTCACGTGACATGTTTAATACATGCAGAATTACATGGGAGAACAATCATTTAATGATTATTCTTCACAATACACATATGATTATGCACAGGGAGATGAAAAAAATAGTGTGAATTTCGACCCTCATAGGTACCCTACGTGGTTTTGAAGTATTTATATATTTGATTTTGTGATGTGTGATATGTAATATATTGTACACAAGACGTGATGGCCTAGCTTCCCATAAGTTTTAGCCATCAAAAAATAAAAATAGAACTAATAAATTATATTTTAATAATTATCAGCACTTAACACGTACTAATTCATATAGTAATATAGAAAATTCATGTCTTGATGTTTGATCAATATCTTCTTTTCATATAAGGTAGATAATTAATCATGTAACAACCTCCAAAAGTTTCATTACAAATTTTCATGTATTTTTATTAGTTTCCGTCATTTCCGTCAGAATTTTCACTGAATCCATATTTCCGTCGATATATTCAAATTTTGGAACGTCGATATATTCTCAATATCCGATATTTTACTCCTTGCGTATACCATATGGATTACTTCCAAACAAGCAATGAAATATCGATATTTCAAGTTATAAAAATCGTAATTTTAAGTGATAATATAGACTTTTATGTGAATTCCATCAAAAATAAAATAGTAATTTAATAATATAAATGAAATGGGGTGAGGAGTAAAATATGAGTTGTGAATAGCCGCAATTTTTTTTAGAAGGTCGATCAAATCCATTAGAAAAAAGTGATAGGAATATAAAACCTCATTGGATTACCCAGCTCAATAAACAGAAGTCATGTGTATTACTGTGCTAAATAACAACGGGAAGCACAAAAATCTCTAGACTAATAAATCAGAGTAGCATAAATAACATATCAAAAACTTGGGATCCACCACTCATTGATTAACTAGGTATATTCTCTACAAAGATGCTTTAGGCCAAAACTCCCCATTATTCAGTTGTACCTCAGTTGACGAGGTCTCCCTCCTGAGTATATCAGGAAGATTCCAATCTGCAAAGTTGTGTTGCCTCATTAACTTCGCACCATTCCTAAGCCATGGCCCCACTGCCGTCTTTACTATTTTTCTCTTCTTCTGCAATCAATCCAAATTCTCATTTGATCCTCCTGTTGTTGCACCGCTGGAATGTTGCTATCCCAGCTATACGCAATCTCTTCCCTTCGGTTGCCCACTCCCCCACTAACGCCAGACTGGAGTGTAACTTCTTCCCCTATCTCCCAATGAACTTCTCCTCCTTCTCTCCCTCAGCCGCAAGTCAAGCTGCCAGCTTTGTAGACTGAATATAACAGACTTCCATCATGTGATCATAACTACCACACCTCATGTAGTAGCCTTTCAATGTCAAATACTCAATGTCCCACTCCACTCATACCCTAGGGATCATATCTACCCACAGATAAGTGGTCAAATCATACCTCAAGTCCACCTCCACAAATAGACAAACATATTCATTTGCCTATATTGAAGATATTTCCCAGACTATTTCCTAGTATTTCCCACCACCTAGTGGTTTTCCTCTCACCACACAAACACCATCCGTAACTTCAACCTTGGCCCGGACCTTGGCCTTAGTCGCCATAATTGACTCTACCAGTGCAATATCATCGAATTTTTCCACCATAACAGTAACATCTCAAAAAAAAATCAAGGGCCACGTTCCATCGACCTCTTCAAAGCCGCCTCATCCTTGAAGCGACCCACTAACCGATTCTGAGTGCTCCTCCATATATTGTAATCGCACCCGTCCCATTAAATCCCTACCAAAGATGGATCATCCCGTGCTTAAGGGACTTAGCCCTCACATCCGGAAGAATTGTTGGAGAGAAAACCTAATGATTGTAAACCCAAATTCGTCGGCTTCATCCATTTCCCCATCAAAGATGTTGAACTCCAACCCTAGACTTCCCATCCGACTTGGTTCTCCATAGTCAAATGTAAATAATCGTACAAACCCTCCCAAATTGTGGTGTGAAAGAATAGAAAGAAAAAGGCAATCAAAATATGTGAGCAGAGTTGAAATCAGAGTAGAAATCCTTGAGATCCAAGGAGGTTTAGGTGAAGGAATAGAGACAGTTAGGTTTTTGTTTTGAGGTAACGATAGAATTGATGTTGTGATAGAATACAAAGAATTTACCGGTATCCCTGTCAGATAGAAACTAATTTCCTAGATTAGACTACACTATTACATTCTTGAAAAAGTACCTACATAGTTAGACGGGATATGTGTAGGATAAAAAACTAAAAAAGTCATGGTCTCACACCCTATCTAACTATATATCCCAAACTAAAGTAGAGTGAGTCGTTGCTCCTCCGCCTCAGCCCTAGCCTTGGTCTCCTTATCCACTGCAACCTTTTTTGATGGAGATTCATATTTTGAGATGCCTTGTCGCCCTTCGGTCTCACCCATCTCACCCTGAGAAGCCTGATATATATGGCTTCTCTTCACGTACTGGTCTCTTCTTCGAACCCATGGCGATGCAGCCATAATATTCCTGATATCCCGGTGTGTGTCTTATCCTAATTAAAATACAAGTAGATATTCTTTCAATCCCTGATTTATAGGGATATGGATTTGTAACATATTGTAATGCTTATATAAGGCCATCCCTGACCAATTCTTATAATACCCATTGATTTTGATTCCTATTCATGAACTAATTCATTCAAAATAAGTAAACATGTCCTTGTTTTAGGAGATTTATTCTCCGTAACTTCCTGTGTGTGTCTTATTCTAATAAGATACGGATTAGTATAGATTAGATACAGAGAATCCCTGTTATATCGGGACATTTATTGTAACAGATTGTATCAGCCTATATTTAAGGCATTCTATCAATGAAAGAGTTGCAGTTTACAGTCTATCAGATTCTTCTCTCAAACATGTTATCAGGCACGCTATGAATTAATAGCCAGCTATCACCACAAAGGAAAAAAAAAACTAACTCCAATAACCAAACCTCCACCGTCGGCAACAACCTCATTCGCTGCCGCTGATCTTCAAACTCGGCCTCCATCACCGCTGATCATCACCATCAATTCCTCCTTGCTCCTAACGATCTTCCTTCTTCGTCAAGATTGCTTGACTTCCAAGGAACCGCTACATACGAGATCTTCCTCAACATCATCCAAAGTTTGTACCGGTCATACCGAGCACAACACCAATTGAGGTAAATTTTTTAAACCATCAATATTTAGATCTAGGAATAAAACTTACTTCCTGCAAAACCGTAGATCTAGGATTGTGATATTATTTGCAATTATTATCTATACCCTAGTTCCTATGGACTTGTATCTATAGAATATAAGTGACAATTCTGAGGGAGTCACGGTTTAGAAAAGAAAAGAAAAGTTAAGGAAATCGATCCCATGTGATGGTTATCATAGTTTCTAGGTGTGGTTTTTGAGCCACCATTTATTGATGAGCGATTTTATGACCATATATCATAGAATACGTTCTTATTCATTAAAATTTGATGTTAGTGATCATGGTTTTTCTATCGATACTAATAAAATCTCTTTGTATTTTATAGATGAGCATGAATGAGCCAGTTAGGCCAGAGTTTGACCTCCTTGATCTTCAAGGAAAGGAATACCATCGCTGGGTCTCCGATGTTGTTAACACATTCATCAGTAAGAGACTCAATAACACCATTCAACCCGCTGGGCCAAACGTGATTCCACCGACAGCAAATTCAAAAGCTCAAGCTCTCATATTCTTGAGGTGTCATATTCATTAAACTCTAAAGAAACAGTATTTAAAGAAAATCGATCCTCTGGATTTGTGGGATGCTTTGAAGCAACGTTTCAAAACTGTGTATAATGCACAACTTCCTGAGTTGACTGCAAAATAGGAAGCCCTTAGGCTTCTGGATTTTCCAAAGATTCAAGATTTTAATCAAGAGGCTTTGGATCTACAGTCTGATTTGAGCTTCTGTGGGGTGAACAAGTTAGAGAAAGACATAATTGAAAAGGCTCTGACTACCTTCCCAATCTCTATGAGCACTTATGCTCATCAATATCGAATTGAGTACGGACAGAGGAGGATTGTTACCTTCAGTGATCTCATCAATAACCTAGCTAAAAAATAAAGACATCATGAATTCATCCTCAATAATAACGCAAGACCGGCTGATACTAAAAAGCCTGAGAGTTATCAAACTAGAGGAAAGGCTTGTAAGGACAAAAAAAAATGGTCGTTTGGAACCTTACAATCATGGTCCACATAGAGGGAGAGGAGAGCGTGGGCATAGGCGTGGCCGAGGCCGCAGCCAAAATATGACTTGGCATAGAGATCAAAACGCCAACTCTAACAAGAACCAATCTGGTTCGGGCAATGATGGGCAAAGGCATTCCAATTCTGGGACTTTCACATGTTACTGGTGTGGTTCAACAAAGCATATGTACAAGCAGTGTCGTGCTACCAAAGAAATTCAGAATATCTACGAGAGGCACAGGAAATATTTGGCTCAAGAGTCCAACGTTACTGGAGATTTTGAGATGGATGCAGATACCAATCTCGTGATTGCAGAGGACAAGGAGATGACTATTGTTACTCCAGATTTTAAATAGTCTATGTAAAAGGCATTATCTCTGTAATAGATTCAAGTTTTTAGTTTGTTTTTGGCTTGTTTAAACGCCATTTTTCTTAGACTATTATCTTGGTTTTGATTTGATTTTTGGATAAGAACATCTATGATGTAATCTTTAATTGCTAGCGAGTAATGAAATTTTTTCTATTTTTTGGTATAGAAAAGTGTTAAGAATGTTATTTTATACCAATTCAGTGTATGGTTCGATATTTATGTGAACATATGGAAAAATGACACAATGATACAGTTAAAAACGAGACGAAAAGGAAAGGATGTTATTTTGATCTCGGGGAGCCTTCGATCCATCGAAGGTATCCCTCCCCTAGGGTTTGGTTTCAAAGATTTTCGATCCATCAAAAATTTCTACTTCGATCATTCGAAGGTCATCCTCGGGTTCTGAAATTGCCATTTTCAATCCATCGAGGATTCCTTCTTCGATCCATCGAAGGCATGTCTTGGGTCAGGTTCTTCAATCCATCGAGGCCTAACTCTTCGACCCATCGAAAATCGGTATCGGAAAAATTAAATTTTATTTTGGGTTTCTTCGATCCATCGAGGGTTTGTTCTTCGATCCATCGAAGGTTTCCCTCTGGTATGGTTTGTGAAGTTTTTCGATCCATCGAAATGGTGTACTTCGATCCATTGAAGGTGCTGCCCAGATTGTGGTGTTTTTGATGTGTTTTACATTGATTTCTATCATGGCATATCAACACTCAACACGAGTTACATCCATATTAAAATCTTTAAGTGTCTACTTAAAGTGTTCACCTAGTCTTTAATTCAAAGAGTCATTTATTTACATTGATTTTGTAGATGTCTCAAGGTGAGATTGAGTGTCTTGCATATAGTGGTACTACCTACACAATTATATGGAATAGGCAATTGTTCGTGGATCTTTTTCCATACAAATCCTCAGTGACTACCATGATAGGTGCAACGCCGATTATTCAAGGGCGTGGTTCAACAGAATTTCTACTGCCTCATGGTATAAGATTGTTTATCACTGATGTGTTACACGCGCCAAAGGCCAATCGAATCTGGCTAAGTTTCAAGGATATTCGTGCCAACGGTTTCCACTTGGAAACATATTGTGAGAATGGACAGAAATTATTGTGTATCACCTCTATTGAATGCGGTCGCAAGCACATTCTAGAGAAGTTTCCGGCTCTTTATAGGGGTCTATGTCTCACTACGGTTCGAATTATTGAATCCAAGACTATGACTCACACGACTTCGTGCGACTCGAAATCATACAAGCTTTGGCATTTTCAACTGAGACATCCAGGTCATAACATGATGATCAAAATATTAAAAAATACTCATGGTCATCCATTATTCAGAGCGAAGAAACATGTGGGAATACCTAAATCCATCGGTTTAGATGATGCGGATGAGACTACTCATCTCAATCCTGACTCGGTCTCCAAGACGAGTGCATCACATTCCCAACAAAGTACTATTGTGCGCCGTGCACTATCCCACTAGATTCATATATTGCAAACTCTGATGCACATCGCTCATTTTGCAAAGCTTGCTCTTTAGAGAAGTTACAGGCACGTCCTTCTATTGATGTTGATAACACCAAAAATATTCCATTCTTACATAGAATCCAAGATATTATTTGTGGACCTATCAAACTGGAATGCGGACCATTTAAATATTTCATGGTTTTAGTAGATGCATCAACGTGATAATCATACGTTACTTTGCTATCCATAAGGAATGTTGCGTTTGCAAAACTCTTGGCACAAATTATTGAGCTCCGGGCTCATCACCCGGATCATCCAATTAGGTCTATTAGATTGGAAAACACAGGAGACTTTATATTGAAATCTTTTGATGACTACTGCGTGCTTGTTAGGATTGAAGTTGAACATATGGTTCCTCATGTTCATTCTCAAAACGGTTTAGTAGAAGCTCACATCAAGCGGTTACAACTTGTATCTCATGAGTTGGTAAGGCATACAAACTTACCAGTATCCATGTGGGGTTATGCAGTGTTACGCGCAGTTATGCTTCTTCGTTTTCAACCCCTAGAACGTCAACCATTTAGTGTGCATCAGTTGGTAACTGGATATGAGCCTAACATTTCACATCTACGCATTTTTTGTTGTGGGGTATATGTGTTTATTACGCATCCACAACGCACTAAAATGGGTCATCAACAAAGATTATGCATTTATGTTGGCTATAAAGCTCCAACGATAGTCCGCTACCTTGAACTTTCGACAGAAGATCTCTTTACTTCAAGATTTGTATATTGTCACTTTGATGAGACATACTTCCTGACGTTAGGGGAGGTAGGAATGTATTTATTCCGGTTCAATGTCAGGAATTGACCTGGTCTAATTCCACTATGTCTAATCACGATCCTTGCACATCTCAGAGTGAGATTGAAGTGCAAAGAATACTTGATCTTCAGAAAGTAGCAAACTCTATGTCTATGACTCCTTTACTGATATCGCTAAAGTGACGAGATCGGATATACCTGCTGCAAACATTCTTACAAGGATGGAAATCCCAAAAAGAGGATTAGTTAGTACCAACACCGGGCAAGGAAACGTTCTTCTTGCCAGTGTGGAAGGTGTTGCGGCGGCTTAGGCTCCCACCAAGAAAATAGGGAGACTAAGAAAATCCACTGATGAGCCACCGGTTAAAAGGCAGGCCATCGAGGCATAAAATGATCCATTTATCATCAACATTGTGAATCATTCACATGAGATTGTCTCTGACTACAGTTATACCCTTAAATCACAAGTGGCATGTCTAGGGGACGCCTCAGAACCTCTTGTGATGTCAGAGAACAAAGAAATCTCGCTTAGAAAAAATGATGCACGCGTTCTTATGGATAGATTTTCCATGTTAGTTGATGATGCATTTTCTTAATCCATTGCTCTGGAGATCATATGCGATGATGAAGTTGAACCTCGCTCTGTGGTGGATTTCCAACAAATAGCAGATTGACCAAAATGGAAGGAAGAAATCCAGGCCAAACTATACTCTTTGAATAAAAGGCAGGTTTTCGGTATGAGGAAAATGAGGTCTTACACTATAAAGCTAGACTGGTGGCGCAAAGTTTCTCTCAACACCATGGGATTAATTATGACGAGATGTATTCTTCGGTCATGGATTTCATAACCTTCCGCTACCTGATTAGTTTGGTGTAGTCCGAGAAATTAAACATGCAGTTCATGGATGTGGTTACTACATATCTGTATGGGGATCTTGATTCAGAGATATACATGAGAATGCCGGATGACATTGCTATACCCAAATCAAGTAACTCTAAACCATGGAGTGCTCATGTAATCAGATTGAGATGTTCATTATACGGATTGAAACAATCTGGTAGGTTGTGGTACACACGTCTTAGTGACTACTTGATTATGAAGGAATACAAGAATGATGATTTATGCCCTTGCGTGTTTATTAAAAAGACAAGTTCAGGATTTGCCATAATAGTTGTCTATGTAAATGATATGAACATCATTGGGACTCTTAATGAGATCAATGAGATGGTTGACTACTTGAAATCTGAATTTGAGATGAAAGACCTTGCTAGGACTCGAGTTAGTGGAATTCTTATTCACCGGTCTGCTTATGTCCAAAAGATGCTTAGGCGATTTAACATGGACAAAGCACACCCTGTTAACACGCTAATGGTTGTTCGCAGTCTGGACCCCAAGAAAGATTCATTTCGTCCGGTAAATGACGATGAGAAGATCTTGAGAGCAGAAATTTCATATCTTAGTAATATTGGAGCTTTGTTGTAACTAGCTTAGTGCACATGTCCAGATATTGCATTCTCAGTGAACTTGTTGGCTATATTTAGCTCTGCACCTACGCAACGCCATTGAAATAGAGTAAAAGAAATCTTCAGATACTTAAAAGGTTCCATTTACTTGGGTTTATTCTTCCCTTACAAAAAGCACAGAGAGAAGCTTAAAAGTCCTGGAGAAAGTATGGTTGAATCACAACATGCAGATTCTGAAGCTTCGATCCTTCGAATGAATTGTTCTTCGATCCATTGAAGGAAGCTCTCGGGTCAGACTAGAGTGATACCTTCGATCCATCGAAGACTAAATCTATTGCGAGCAGTTTTACTGTTGTCCCCTATTTTGAAACACCGATTGATGTATTGGTTGGATTTGCTGATGCTGGGTACCCTTCTGACCCACACAAAGGTCGTTCACAGACTGGTTATGTTTTCACTATGGGAAACACGACGATTTCTTAGGAAATCAACTAAGAAAACCCATGTTGCTACTTCGTCAAATCATTCAGAAATCATTGCTTTGCATGAAATGGTTAGAGAATGTGTGTGGCTTAGGTCAGTCAGTCATTCATCATATTCGAGGGTCTAGTAGATTACCATCTACTACGAAAACTCTCACTTGCATCTTTGATGATAATGCAGTATGCATTTTGGATTACAATAAGAGTGACAATATAAAGCATATATCACCAAAATTCTTCTTCAATCAACAATAATAACAGCTGTTGAATATCCATATGAGCCAGGTTGGTTTGGCGGATAATGCTGCGAACTTGTTTACCAAATCGCTACCAAGATCTACATTTGTAAAACATGTAAGACGCATTGGAATGCGCAGGTTATCAGAACTCCATGACTGAGTTTACAGTCAGGGGGAGTTACATTTCTATAGACATCAGGGGGAGTCTACATCACATGTAGTAGCATTTGTAGTTGATGTGTTGTACTCTTTTTTCCTTAGACCAAACTTTTATTTTACCCATGAAGTTTTTGTTTGCTTGACGATGTTTTTAGTGAGGCAACATGCATCATTCATTAGACCATCGACACAAAGATGAGTGTTTTAGGAGATTAATCTCTGAAACTTCAGGTGTATGTCTTGTCCTAATTAGATACGGATTAATATAAATTAGATACAGTGAATCTCTGTTATATCGAGACATTTATTATAACAGATTGTATCAATTTATATTTAAGACATTTTATCAATAAAAGAGTTACAGTTTTAACAAACGATCGTTACAATATTTTGTTGTTTCTCCCCTTGGTTTTCTATAAAATATATAAATTAATTCAGGAGAAACTGTGGAGCAAAAATCTTCCGATTCACCTCGAAAATAGCTAAATTCTCTGCTATAAAAATCTGAGACTACTGGTTTCAACGATTTGTCCATTCGAATCAAAAAAAAAAAAAAAATCAAAAGGGCCTCTCTCTTTCTTTTCTCTGCTAAAGCTTCGATCTTTGTCACTTTAGGGTTAGAGTAACCCTGCCCCAGAATATCAATCTAATGTACAGCGGCGGTGGGTTCAGCGATGGCGAAGGCCACGACGCCTCGCAGAGGAAGATCCCACCGGCGTCGTCCATGTTGTGGGTCCGTAACCTCCGTCGCTACATCGGAACCGGTGCCGGACTTGGATCCGAGGCCCTCATGGGTAAACATTTCCTCTCACTTTTCATCTTCTTACTTATCGAATTTCAATCATTTAGATTTAATCTCATTTTCATTTTATGATTTACCAACTGTTGTTAGCACTACTCAAAACCTTATTGAGCTGAGTTTCTTATTACAACCAGTACTCACTTTTACGTGCTTTAAAGCTTGGGTTGGGTTTGTTTAGATTCACTGAAGCATTGTTAGGCTTGAATGGCCCTAAGAAGACAATTAGTAGTATGTTAATCAGAAAGTTTCTATTGGAACCAATATAGTGCTAGTCTTTCGGGAACCTAATATCAGAATTTAAGATTGGCTAAGATACGGCTAAGCAACACTTACGCATAGAAAGGAAGTAGATTTCGGGTTTGCTTGTAGCTTAAGCCGTTTGAAATGTAGCAGTAGAGGGGTCCGTTCACTCAATTTTGCTTCATTTGGGCTGATGGTTGAAAATGGGTTTACTGAACTAAGTCAAGGGCTTATTTCTGCTACCCAATATGAAGAGTTAGATTTTTGTTCACTTTGGTCTTTCTGTGAAACTTGAGGCAGTTGTGATCTGTTTTTTAAGTACTTGAGTCCCTTTTCAAGTTTCTCATTAGAAATGGATCATTATGATTTGCTATACTTATCTGTGTTTGTGGAGAGGTATACACAGATGAAGCTAAGCTGATGTAAACCATGTTTGATTGTCTTCCACATGCATTTAAACTGATGGTTAATGTGTTTTTCTAATTTGCTTTTGTAGAGCTGGAAACAAAGAGAATTTTGCTCGACATTTTCAAAGAGAAGCAACAAAAAAGTGCTGAAGCTGCCACAATCCCAAGTTTCTATAAGAAGGCATGTGATAACATATAGTGCTTATGTTCATGGGGGGTGTTTTGATTTTTATATGATGAAGGCTAAATAGCTTCAGAGATGACTGAGAACTATCATTCTTTTTGTTGTGTTTTCGCTTACATCTTGACTCTGTGCTTTCCTTGACTCTGTGCTTTCTTTTTCTGTTGCTTTAGAAACCCGAAGAAGGTTCTATTAGTCAAAGGGTCCAGAGGCTGGCAAAATATCGGTTCTTGAAGGTGAGGCTTCCTTCCTGGTCCGGTTATTTTTGTTCACTATTTTTTTGGGTTCTTTTGTTGCCTGAGCATCTGTTATAATGCTTTATTTGTAAATATATTTTGCAGAAGCAATCTGATCTTTTGCTAAATGCTGATGATCTAGATGCCATGTGGCAATGCATAAGGGAAAACTGTGTGATTGATGATGCAACTGGCGCAGAAAAGGTACTTATTAATATGGCCATCTTAATTTGCTTAGCAACTTCGCCTTATGTTGTTAACTTCCCTTATCAGCTTGTATGCCATCCGATCTGCTTATGTTTTCAATTTTCATTATATCATAGATGAATTATGAAGACTTAGAATACTTAAAACTTTGTGATTGTGTGTTTAGATGTCTGATTGATGCTCGTAAGTCCTCTTGTATATCCTGTAGATGAATTATGAAGACTTTTGCCACATTGCCTCTGTATGTACAGAGCAGATGGGGCCCAAATGCCGTCGCTTTTTTAGCCCTTCAAATTTCATGAAGTTTGAGAAAGATGAACAAGGAAGAATTGCCATTCTGCCTTTCTATCTCTATGTTATGAGAACAGTTAGTATACAAGACCACATTTCATTCAAATCTCTCTAACTTGTTCAATGTCACTACTGCTACTTACCATTTATTGCTTTTAGGTTTCACTGACACAAGCAAGAATTGACATGAGTGAGCTTGATGAGGATTCTGATGGTTTCCTTCAGCGTCATGTATGAGTGCCACTGAGTATTTGGCTATGTAATTTTTTTCATGTTAATTGAAAGATGAATAAAGTGGTATCTTCCATTTTTCTTATTGGCTCTTTTTCAAATCCTCAGGAAATGGAGTTATATATACGAGGTTTAATACCTAATTTGGCGCAACTACGAGATATGTCTGAAGGATTTGTTCCAATGTATTGCCGCATAGCTGCTCAGAAGTTCTTCTTCTTTTGTGACCCTCATAGACGAGGTTTGTTGAGTTATCTTGTCTTGTTCTGTAATCTTGATACTGTTGAAAAGCTTAAGTCATCCGAAGCCTTGTCGTACATATAAATTCCTGTGCTGCTAAACTCATCTAAATTAGTTTTGGCTTTAATGCTTTAAATTAAATTGAAGCTGTACTAATTGATGTTTCTTATTTTTTTACTAGCCTGACATTTGTTTTTGTATGCAGGAAAAGTATGCATAAAGAAGGTGCTATTGAGCAATTGTCTTCAGGAACTAATGGAATTACATCAGGTAGATTATGTGCTATGTATTGTACCATTTATATGGCACAAAATATTGATCTGCTAACTATGTTTTCTGACTTTTGATCGGATACTAGGAAACAGAGGAAGAAGTCAATGATAATGAGCAAGCTGAAAACTGGTTCTCTTTGACATCTACCCAGCGCATATGTGGTGAGTGTTTAAAAAAAAAACTTTTTCCGGGCAAAAATTTTGTTTCATGTCTCCGGGGTCCATCTTTACTTTTCTATTGCTTTTATCTAATCAATTTCAATTGTAGCTCTTTAACATTTCTCCTTGAGTTTAATTGATGACAAAACATGTTTCTTTATTCACTAGTGTATCCATTGTCTTTATCTGTCTTTGAGGTCCAAGGGAAGAGACAAAAGCATGGGTGGGGAAAGGGTAATGATGAGTGCTTATTTCTGTATTCTGAAAGCTTAATGAATTCTCTGGACTCCTAGGAGAAAGCCTTATATAACAAATATGTGTTATTTATTTGCATACAAGTTGCTCTGTTTGTCAAGCAAGTTCTGAAATACTGTCATTCTCTTAATAATTATTCACTATTTACATTCTATGTTTTGTTTCAACTAGTGAGCTCCTAAGAGTGTCTCGGAACCATTTCGACATTGAATTACCCTAATTTGGAAAACTACTTCATTTATACTGCTTACTTTATATATGTATTCTTATTGGTTGATGGAGATTTAATATACTCATTTATTTTTGCACATATAATATAATCTTGGCTCATAACAATGAGCATACATCCAAACTTTATATTCTGATTCATTCGAGCACAGCCAATGTAGAGCTAGTTGGCAGTTGATTGACTAGCATGGGGTCGACTCTGCCATGTACCTTTTAGGACTCATGATGCAGAATATGATTTGGTTAGGAATCTTTAAAACTCGGTATACTGTTTGGATATTCATATGCCCTATTATTGTTAGGAATATCTAACAGTATACCTAGTTTAAAGATTCCTAAGCAAATCATAGATAGAGTACTTTCCTAATGCGATTATATTCTGCAGAAACTCACCTATTCGTGTTTTGGTCAAAGATCAACACTCTGCCCTTTAATATAACAATACATGGACTACCAAAGCAAATACAATTATTGCAATAAGATATCCCTTTCATTCTTCCTCTATGTTGTTTACGGAATCTGGTTCTTTTGGGGTTATAGTTGATGGTCGGTTATCACTTCCACTCATCTCTACTACAGAACTGGATGGTTTCTTAAACTCACTTGTCTAGGTGGGTCAAATCTGTTTTGTTTTAAATATCTTAAGGCCGCCTGTATCTTACTTATGTTAGTGGACAAGTCCGAGAATTGATCTAACTGCTATTCTTAGGCTCAAGCTGAATGTAATGATGTAATTGGAAACCATATAAGTTACTATATTTCATATCACTAATCTGCACCCTCATTCTTTCTGTAGATGTTTTCCTTGCCCTTGATACGGATAATAGTAAATCATTGAGCAAGCAAGAACTTCGAGAATATGCAGATGGGACTCTGACAGAAATCATCATTGAAAGAGGTATGCATTAAGTTAAAATCCATTGTTTGCAGTCTGCATATTGATTTACTATAATATTCATATAGATCAACTGCAGTTGCATATTTAACTGTGTATCCGTGTATTTTCTTGTTGATCCTACTTATTCATGCTTTGTCTTTGATATTCCCTCTACAGTGTTTGATGAACATGTTCGCCGTGGAAAAATTGGTGGAGCAAATTCTAGGGAAATGGACTTTGACAGTTTTCTGGACTTTGTTCTGGCCTTAGAAAACAAAGATACACCCGAAGGGTTAACATATTTGTTTCGTTGCCTTGATCTTCATGGAAGGGGTTACCTTACAACAGCTGATATACACTCTCTTTTCAGGTGAATAATTTCTGCTGATTTATTATAACTTTGATTGTTTAGGCATGCATAGAGAATGAATGACACTTTGTAGATGGATCCAGTAGTTCTTCATAATATAATACATTTTGAATGGATAAAAATGTTAATATTATAAAAAAATATACAAAATATATATATATATATATATATATAAAATCAATGCCTGGCGGCTGGAGGTGCAAAAGGATTACTTAACCTTGTTGAAAGCACAACCAAGCAGGTCCAAATATGGAAGTAAAGAAGGGGAGCATCCAAAAGTTGGGATGTTAACTGATACAATCTTCCTACATAAAACCTCTGTAGTATTTCTGCTTGCAGTGATTGAGAAATATCTGCAGCCTTCATTCTCAGAGATATATCTGAAAATTATATTTACCAACCCATGAAATATGGTACTTTGGACGAAATTAATTCACTTATGGCTTTATTTGGGGTTTACTTAAAGTAGAAAAAGGAAAGCTTTTCCTTATCTTATAGGACTTCAGATCATAAATTGTATGTGCTTTGGCTGGCTGCTACTGGTGCCGAGAAATACATTGGATCTCCTATTCTAAGCCACCAAGTGGACCGAATTTGGAAGTAAAGAAGGGGAGCATCCATAAGCTGGGATGTTAACTGATACAAACTTCCTACAGAAAACCTCTGTAGTGTTTCCTACTTGCACGATTTGAGTAATATCTGCAAGTCTCAGATTCTCAGTGACATAAACCTAAAAAATATACAAGAATTTAGGATATCGCTAGAGTGGTCTTAAAAGTATTTTATTATAGTTTATGTTGTGATTTATTTTCCTGGTATAACAGGGATGTACATCAAAAATGGATTGAGGGTGGAAACTATGAGTTGTGCATAGAGGATGTAAGGGACGAAATCTGGGACATGGTTAAGCCAGCTGATCCTCTGAGGATAACATTAGCAGATCTACTGGCATGCAAACAGGGAGGTACAGTAGCCAGCATGCTCATAGATGTGCGTGGTTTTTGGGCACATGACAACAGAGAAAATCTTCTGCAAGAAGAAGAGGAACCAGAAGAAGAAGCATAAATACTCAATTGACTGCTAACAAGCTTGGTACTTTTCTGTTTTGACAAAAGAATACTGCTTTGTATTGTAGCTATGTCCTTGTAGAATTGAGTTGTGGCAATGTGGCATGTAATCTAGTATAGATAGTTGATTGTAATGCTCAGACTTTTGTGAATGTGCGACTGTCCCTGCAATCTAGTATAGTTACTTGTTCCAGTTGCTGACCAAGATGGTTATTATGTGAAGACCAAATGGTGGATATATCATAATTGCATATCGGAGGTTTCTGATATCACCAGTCTTCTAATGCATCTTAAAGTATCCCCACCGATGTCAAATCCTTGCTGGTCTCGGGACTCATTGGTGTTGATATACTTTGAAAATGTTTGTTAGCAATTTTTAGTTGTATAACAGCAAGGTTGCTCAAAAGTGAAAACGTCATTTGGTGTGCATTCCTCATCTGGACGAGAACTGATGGGTGATGTGGAAATGAGTTTTCTTGCTCCTTTGAAATGATGTTCGCCGTACTTGTTTTAGCGTTACGTAATCGATTCATACGAGTATTGCTGGTATTGAATTTGTTTGCTCAAGTTTTGCTGGTATCAGTTGTATGTCTACTTTTCTTTTTCCTTTTCCGAGTATATATGATGACATTATTGTTGATGTGACAATATTGTAGTGACTTCTGTGACCCAATGAGAAACCTTTACACATCTGCAGATCGGAGATTTCTAATTCAACCAGAGTCGTATGTTGTGTCCAGCTAATCCTCTAAGTTTTTCAAATACAGAACCGTGAAGCCAGGTAACTAATGCATGCAGATGAATGGACAAACATTCATTTAGTAATCCACGATAGGTCTTTCTAGAAATGTATACCTCGTCCAGTCCTATTTTGATGGTCAATAAATTATTCAGTCCTAATAACTGACAATAAATTATTTTCCAACTATTTTTTAATCACCCACGGTTAGGTGTAGATCTAACGGCAGTTGACCACAACTGACCACATAATTTATTGACCACCAGATCATGACTTATATCTCGTCTCTATGAACTCCTGGTGAAAACACGACAAAGATGCTTCAATGATCAATAGACATCAAGAGATGCAAGTTCAACAACGTCTAATAGCTTGATAGACCAAAACTCCGTCATAGCAAATACTATAGCAAATAAGAGAATGATGATAAACAGTCTTCATTTTCTTTATGCACTCAGCTCAGCCTTCTATATTTAGTCATCATGTAGTGGCGCAAATGTTGCCTTTTCATTGAGGAGGTCCCATACTCAACCTCGTATCCATTCATGTAGTGGCACAGATATCGCAAGGATCACGTAAGCGCAACAGGTGGAGTGAACTTCTGGCTGAGGACACAACTCGAAGATGCTTAAATGTTCAAACAATATATGAAGAGGCAAGTTCAACAGGAACTTATTAGCTAGACAGTGTCTCAGCACAGCAAATACTGGAGCAGATAAGAGAAAGATGAGAAACAGTCTTCACTATCCAGGCATTCAGCTCAGCTTTCTATATTCAGCAACACCATCATAGGTTTCCATGTTAAAAGGATTCTCTGCAAAACATCTGAAGGGCAAGTAATTGCAGTTAGGAAACTCAAAAAGTGAAAAATACACTACTTTCTTTCTTCACCTCTACAGAGATGTGACATAATCACCTCCTTTAGAGAAATAAAATGTATCTTAGTTCTGAACAAAGTGTACCAAGGTCTACTTCAAATGATTGATGTGACCAATACAGCCTAAGATGTATGAAAAATGAGCTTTGATAGGTTCATCAACTTCTAGATAAAGAAATCCATTCTTCACCTCCGTTTGTTCCCCAAGGTTTTTCCTATACTAGTTAAAGGTTCATAAACATGACACTCCTGTTTAATAAATATTTCTCATTCATCCCTACTGAAACACAATTCAGACTTCCAATTAAGCCTAGACAGTAGAAAAAAGAGAGACACAAAATGCCTTATAAAATGATACTACTAGCGTATCAAGATGATTAAAGGGTCATGTTGGTAAGTACTGAGTACTACCTCAATTCATGCCAAAACATATCAGTCCGATCATGCAAGAAAGGACGCATCAGTTCAAAGAAGTCATCTTGGCCATTAAACCCCTGTTGCAGCCCCGGAGAGACACAACCCTTGTTTTCAAGACTTGCAAGGAAGAGTGAGGTAATGACATGAACCACAACAGACGGATCATGATCTCCAAGAAGAGCATGCAGCTCTCTCCGAATCCACGGTTCTATTCTTTGCAAAATTCTCTCTCTCACTCTGTCGTTTACCGGTACACTCTGGAAAAAACACAATACAAAATTCAATCAAACCCCATCCTTTCTTCACTAAATTTTACTATTCCGTACATCACTTTAAATAGAGAACGGTGAGTAACAGCATCCACATACCACTCGAACACGGTTTCGCGGAGCAGAAGGAACAGCTTGCAAGCCTCTATCATATATGCTGCAAACAAATAATTAAACAGAAACAAAAAAAAATCAAATCAAATCAACAAACACATGACACTTTCCAAAACGAAAAATCACTACTTAAAATACCTGGCACGCCATTGAAGCTTCCTCTCGGTGATAATATCTTCAGCCACGGAACCTGGCCGTCCAAACGATCGCCGCCATGGCAACGGCCGTGATCGCCGCCGCTCATTCATCACATGCCTAATCATTGAACAAAAGAGTAATAATTTCAGCTCCAAATCGCAATTTCAAGAAATCTGAGTGACTACAAAAAAAAAAGTGTTCTGACCTTGGATTTTCGTCGGCGAAGCTTCTAGGTCTACTGAGAGGCGGAAGAATCTGTCTGCGGAAACATGGAGGGGAGCTGGTGACGTGGTCGAACCAAGAATCGAAGGTGGAATTGCAGAGAGGGCAGTTTCGTCTCAAAGTGCTCCACTTGCGGATGCATTTGGCGCAGTAAGCGTGCTTACATGCCTCCAGCACCGCCGCGGCGCGAGGCTCGAGGCCTCCCAAGCATATCGGACAGTTTTGCCCCCGGATTGCGGGCAGTATTACTCTCTTTACCAGCTTCTCGCGGCTGCTGCTGCTCCGAGTCTCCGATGATTTCATTGAAAGATGATTGTGTTGTGTTTTCTGGGTTTCGGACAAAAAGCGGCAGGGTAGTGGTGATGTGGTTTAAAAAACCAATAGTGTTCGACAAACACTATTTCTTTTCTAGTCATAAAACGATTCGAAGAGAAACAAACTTCCTACGTGAGTTTTTGATAAACTCGGACTACAGAGATCGAAGATTTGAATCATGGATGTCTCGCCGGGCTTTTCAAGCAGCCCAAAGCTCAATTAGATGTTCTTAGCGTAGATTGTTTAAAATGTATTAGTTTGTTTTAAAGTACATAGTTGTTTAAGCGTTTGTAATTGCTTTTAAAATCCTTTAAAACGTTTTGAATTTGTAAGAAAAATTTATTATCAATAGGAAAAAAATAAAATATTGTGTGTTTGTGATGGATTTTCAAAGTCGCTATTGGCACTTTCAGTAGGAATCACTTCCAAGAGAAAGCACCCTCCATGTGTTTCTTACAAAACTGCTTTGAAAACTTATAAGTGATTCCCTAAAAAATTTCAAACTACTTGTAAGTAGGATTTTTTTTTCCTGTAATACTTGAACTTAGCCGGCCTTATTACTTTCATACGTGAATTTTGTAAAGTATCAATTGCATACCTGAACTTATAAAACATTTGGTGTGTTCGAGATTGCTTTTAGAATGGCTAAAAACACTTTTGGATTACTAAAAATAATTAATTAAAAATAGAAAGAAAAAAATCAGAAAAATAAGAAAATGGTTTGATGGAGTTATGGAAGCACTTTGAAGTATTTTAGAAGCACATGATAGATGCTTCCTACTTTTAAATTTTTTTAGAAGTGCTTCTAGAGCTCTAGGAAGCAATCCCAAACAGGCTCATTATCATAGTAGTACCTAGAACATATTTTCCATCTAAATTGCTGATGTGTCAAACAAAATTTTCATATTTGAAGAGTAAAGTATCAATTTGCCCTTCTATCTCAATTTTAATTCATTTATAATGTTTTCTTTTAAAATTTTAATTCATTTACAATATTTTCATTTTTAATTTTCATTTATAATATTTCCTGTTTTTCTTTAATTTTCTTCTCTTTTAATATTTGGAACGACGTCGTCCGAGGTGGGGAACGATGAGAAGAACGACGTCGTCCAAGGCAGGGTTGAGGAGGAGAACTGATAGGATTCTGGGTATGAAATGGTAAGGAAATGGTGAACATAAGGTCTGGTATGATCTGAATTCACGAGAAAAGTAAAGAAAAGGGGAATTCAAAGAAAGAAAGAAGACAAAGGAATATTTTCATTGATCACAAACGATCGACTAGAACATATAGTCGTTGCAGGAGGAAAATTCCAATTGGTCCCCTCAGGACACGTGCTACTCTCATACATAAACAGTAACAACTCAAACAAAAGTAAATTACAAATAGTAAGATACTAGGATCTTATCATCCCCCCTTCCTTTAAAAATTTCTCAGTCCTCTGAGAACTCAGGGTAGTTCTTTTTGATCTCCTCAGCCTCAACCCAAGTTACATCATCAGTAGATGCTCCTTCCCATTGAATGAGCCACTTTGTCACTGCCTCATTGCCCTTTTTGAATAAGCCAAGTCCCAAAATCTTCTCAAGATACCAGCGTAGGTTTAAAGGATCAAGGACTGGGGGTAACAGAGACTGTGGCACCACATGATTTCCCAGTTTTGTCTTCAATAAGGATACATGGAATACGGGATGGACTTTTGAACTAGTAGGCAACTCTAACTTGTAAGCAACTTGGTTGATCTTTTCAATCACCTGATATGGCCCAAAGTACCTTGCAGATAGCTAGCTTGATATTCTCTCTTTGTTGGACTGTTTGTTGCCTGTAAGCTTGCAGTTTCAAGTAAACCCAATATCCAATATCAAAGGTTCTTTTAGTTCTGTTCTTATCTGCAAAAAATTTCATTCTACTCTGAGCTTGCTCTAAGTTGTGTTTGGCCCTGGATAGCATTTCATCCCTACTTCTGAATGCCAAATCAACTTCATGTACCTCACTACTGTTAGGCTCATAAGGTATTATCTTAGGTGGAGGGTAACCAAAGAGAACTTCAAAGGGGAACATCCTGAGAGAAGAGTGGTATGAGGAGTTATACCACAATTGAGCCAGGGAAAGATGGAAACCCAACTGCATTCCTTCTCAGTGATAATGCACCTCAAATATTGTTCTAAGGTTTTGTTCAAATTTTTAGTTTGACCATCACTTTCAGGGTGATATGCACTGCTTCTGTTCAAAGAGGTTCCTTGTAGTGTGAAGAAAGATTCCCAAAATTGGCTGAGAAAAATGGGATCTCTATCTGATACAATAGAATATGGCAATCCATGAATACTGTAGATTTCCTTCACAAATGTTTCAGCTACAGATTTAGCTGAGTATGGATGTGACAAGGGAATGAAGTGAGCAAATTTGCTGAACCTGTTAATGACCACAAAAATGACCGACTTTCCATTATCATTGGGAAGTCCCTCAATGAAATCTATGGAAATACTTTTCCAAGCTCTCTCAGGAATTTGCAATGGCATCAAAATACTAGGAGGAGCTATGGTTTCATAATGGTTCTTCTGGCAAACATCAGACTCAGCCACCATTTTCTTGATGTTCTTCTTGATTCCTAGCCACATGAATGATCTTGTGACTCTCTGATATGTCCTAAAAAAACCAGCATGTCCACCATTCAGTCCATCCTGGCACTCCTTGAAAATTTTAGGTCTCCAATTGTTTACAACAAATATATACAATCTCTTTTTATAGAGAAAATCATTGACTGCAAGTGCATAACTCTTGTGCGTGTTTCTACCAAGCCTGAGTGCATCTCTAATCTGAACAACTTCTATATCTAACTCCACATCCTTTTACATATCCAACAAAAACTGAGAAATGGGAGTAAACATACCAGAAATTTCCTTGAGCTCACCTTTTCTGGAAAGTGCATTTGCCACTGCATTATGTTTGCATACTCTAAATTTGACTGAGTAGTTGTATCACAGTAGTTTCAATAACCACTTCTGCTGATTTGGGGTGGAGATTTTTTGATTCAAAAAGTACTGAATACTCTGGTGATCAGTGATAATTAAAAAATGGTGCCCTAGCAGATAGGGTCTCCATTATTGTAATGTCGATACCATAGCTAGCATCTCTTTATCCTAAACAGAAAGAGACTTGTGTTTAGGAGCTAGAGCTTTGCTATAAAAGGCAATAGGATGGTTTTTTTGTGATAACACTGCACATATTCCTTCAGCAGATGCATCACATTCTATAGTAAACTCTTTACCAAAATTAGGGAGTGCAGTAACTGGTGTGGTGGTCAATGCTTCCTTCAACTTCTCAAAAACCAGTTCAGACTCCTTAGACCATTTGAAACCATCCTTCTGAAGCATAGAAGTGAGAGGTTTGGCATAAATTCCAAAGTTTCACACAAACTTCCTGTAATAGCCAGCTAGCCCTAAAAATCCTCTAAGAGCTCTTACAGATTGTGGTAGTTTCCATTCTGCAATGCATTTAATTTTAGTAGGGTCAACAACGACACCCTTTGCAGATATCAAGTGACCCAAATAATCCACACTAACAGCTCCAAAAGTATATTTGATCTGCTTCAACTTGAAACAGTGGTCCCTGAGCCTTTGAAACACAATCTGCAAGTGTTAGATGTGATCTTCTAGTGATCTGTTATAGATTAGTATATCATTAAAAAATACCAAGACATACTTTCTTAGCATATCCCTAAATGTTTCATTCATAACAGATTGAAAAGTAGATGGGACATTAGTTAAACCAAATGGCATCATTAGAAATTTATAGTGGCCATCATGTGTTTTGAAAGCTATCTTATGGACATCTCCTAGCCTCATTCTGATTTAATGGTAACCTAACCTCAAATCTAGCATGGAAAAGTATGTAGCACCTCCCACCTCATCCATGAGCTCATCAACAACTAGAATGGGGTACCTGTCTTTCATAGTGATAGCATTAAGAGCTCTGTAATCTACACACATTCTTGAGAAGCCATCCTTTATCTTCACTAAAATTACTGGGGAAGAAAATTCACTTTCACTCATTTGAATAGTTCCCTCAAATAACATTTCTTTTACTTGTCTCTTAATCTCAGTTTTTTGGTGGTAGGGTTGCCTATATGTTGCAGTGTTCACAGGAGAGCTATTTGGAAGTAAATGAATTTTGTGGTCATATTTTCTATGTGGAGGTAAAGCTGCGGGAGGTTGAAAAAGATCAGAGAATTCTTCTACAAGGTGGTGAAGTTTTGGGTGCATGTAAGTCTGTTTAGAGGGTGGAATGGAAGGTCTATGAGATAGGTCTCTTGCTTTTTCTGCAAAAATTTAATCATGCTATCACAAGATACAACATTAAACCCAGCATCATCAATGCCTTTGAAATAATATAGCTTACCATTGAGAGCAAACCTCATGTAGAGTTTTTCATAGTTCCATATGATGTCTCCTAGAGTTTTAAGCCAGGCAGCTCCTAAGATCATCCCACAGCCAAAAATTGGAAGAACATAGAAATCAGCTTCAATGTCTTGATTTTGTACCGTTAAAGTTAACTTATCCAGTCTTCCATGAGTATGCATTATTTGACCACTAGCTATGACCACTCTCATGGGTTTATCATGCATGATCACTCCTTCAACATGTTGCAGTAGGCTAGGATGGATAAAGTTGTGAGTAGCTCCTCCATCAACTAGAATATGGACTTTGAACCAGCTAGATCTCCCTTGAATTGCAAAGTTTGAGGGCTCTCCATGTCAGTAATGGAATGCAAATGGATCAAGGGAATCTCCTTTTTAGTTGCTTGAGGCTCTCCTGTTAATAAGTCTTGCAAGGCAGTGGCTATAATTGCGTCATTGGGTGAATCCTCCTCTTCTCTGATGATGAAACATTGAACAGAAAATGCTCTCCCTTCTTTCTTAGAGCATTTATGGCATTTGAAATAGACTTCAGGGTAATACCAGCACCACTTGCTAAACATTTTATCCCTGAACTCCCCTTGAGTCCACACCTTCTCATTTGTGGGATTGCTTTTGGTCACAACATTGGATGTAGGATCCTGAGATTTTGGAGGTGCAGTTGGAGCAGCTTGAACTTGAGGGCTATTCCTGCTGGTACCCTTGAATTGCAAAGTTAAAGGGTTCTCCATGTCAGTAATGGAATGCAAATGGATCAAGAGAATCTCCTCTTCAGTTACTTGAGGCTCTCCTGTTAATAAGTCTTACAAGGCAGTGGTTATAAGTGTGTCATTGGGTGAATCCTTCTCTTCTATGATGATAAAACCTTCAACAGAAAAAGCTCTCCCTTCTCTTTTGGAGCATTTATGGTTTTTGAATAGATTTCAGGGCAATACCAGTACTTCTTGCTAAACATTTTGTCCATGAACTCCCCTTGAGTCCACACCTTCTCATTTGTGGGATTGCTTTTGGTCACAACATTGGATGTAGGATCCTGAGATTTTGGAGGTGCAGTTGGAGCAGCTTGAACTTGAGGGCTATTCTTGCTGGTACCCTTGAATTGCAAAGTTTGAGGGCTCTCCATGTCAGTAATGGAATGCAAATGGATCAAGGGAATCTCCTTTTTAGTTGCTTGAGGCTTTCATGTTAATAAGTCTTACAAAGTAGTGGCTATATGTGTGTCATTGGGTGAATCTTCCTCTTCTCTGATGATGAAACCTTCAATAGAAAAGGCTCTCCCTTCTCTCTTGGAGCATTTATGGCTTTTGAAATAGACTTTAGGGCAATACCAACACTTCTTGCTAAATATTTTGTCCTGAACTCCCCTTGAGTCCACACTTTCTCATTTGTGGGATTGCTTTTGGTCACAACATTGGATGCAGGATCCTGAGATTTTGGAGGTGCAGTTGGAGCAGCTTGAACTTGAGGGCTATTCCTGCTGGTATACTGAAACTACCTTTGGCTCTTGATAATGTTCAACTTCCTTTCACAAGCCTGAGTAATCTCATAAGCTTCCATCAAGTTAGCTAGTTTCAACAAATCCAACTCAGCGTTAAGGTCTAGTTTAAGACCTCCCTAAAAGCAGGCAAACCTGAGTTCATGAGAGAATCCAGAAGCTTTAATACATCCTGGTAAATCTCTCAATGTAATCAGCAACTGTGGTCTCACTTCATTTTTGCTAGAGCTATTTGGTATTAAACCTTATCCTGCCCTCTAAATTGTTGCAAGATGAGGTTTACCATGTTCTGCCAAGTTGATTCATTATCTTGGCAAAACAGCAACCATAAGCTACCAGCCAAGCCATTCAAATGAACAAAAGCCACTGACACTTCCTTTTCTTCGGGTACTTGGTAGAGTTTGAAATATTGCTCAACCTTGCTAAGCCATTCCATTGGATCTTCTCCAGTGAACAGAGGAAAATTCAACTTCATTTGTCTGATGGTGGGCAAAAAATTTTCATAAGGATTTTGGTTGTGATGGAATTGTGTGGTGAAGGGTGAAAAATTTGGATAAGTGGTTTGGTGTGGGAGCCTGTTTATTCTAGAAGTGGTAAAGGGATTTTGTGGTGGAATGGTTGATGTATTTTGGTAAGGTACATGATCCATATGAGTGGTCTGCTTACCCACTTGTGAGCTAGATGATGCATAAGCCCTATGCTGAACCTGTTGTGGCATCATGTGAATCAATTGATACATAGATCTGGGGTTCAGATCAGGATTAGCAGTAGAATGATCCTTACTACTACCTTCCATAGAAATGAATCTGTCAAAACTCATGGTTGTCTGTTTTGGCATAGATTTATGAGTCTAAACAATACTGGAGTTATTGAGAGCATAAACTACATGACTATGGGTGAGATATTTTTCCATATAACTCAAATATAGAGGCAAAATAGATAGATCTACATCACCCATTTGATTCACAAACGATTGAAACTGATTACGAGGCATAGTAGCTCTAATAGATGAACTAGCAGATCCATTATTAACATTTTGATTCATATCTAAATCTATTGATGTATCTGGGGTAGAGTACATGAGTTAGGAGTAACAGCTCTTTGATTTCTCATCTCAGTCATGAACTCGATCATAGTCTTTTGAAGAGACGTGATGCGTTGAGACATCTCCTTCTAGGTTGCTTTCATCTGAGCCTTCAAATGGGTAACGTCCTCAGACGCTAGAATTGTGGTGGACTTGGATTTGTTAATAGCCATCAAAACCTTGCTTTGATACCAAATGATAGGATTCTGGCTATGAAATGGTGAGGAAATGGTGAAGATAAGGTCTAGTATGATATGGATTCACGAGAAAAGCAAAGAAAAAGGGAATTCGAAGAAAGAAAGAAGACAAAGGAATATTTTCATTCATTTCATGGATTACAAACGATCAACTGCAACATATAGTCGTTGCAGGAGGAAAATGCCAATTGGTCCCCTTAGGACACGTGTTACTCTCATATATAAATAGTAACAACTCAAACAAAATTAAATTACTAACAGTAAGATACTAGAATCTTATCAATTAATGATGTCATGTCGCGTGTTTAAAGAGGAGAACGACGCCGTCTGATGCGGGGTTGAGGAGGAGAACGACGTCAGAGCTCGATTCGGGTATGAGGAGTAGAGGGCGAGGCCGGGTTGAGTTCAATTTTGGGGAATTTGAGGGCAACGTGAGGCCTGATATTAGGAAATATAGGAGGAGATGGGCGAGTTGCAGCGATTTGGGATAGCGGGTCGTCGACGAGGTCAAGGAGGGACGAAGGAAAAGCTAGATTCGGGTATGGGAGGCGGGTGGGTGGATTCGGGTTTGGTATTCTTTTTATTTTATTTTTTATTTCGGACCAATTTTATTCGTATAAGTTCAAAAATGTATCATACATTAACAAAGACTCATCGTGGTGTAGTGGGAAATGAGTTGATTTTACAAAGTATGTAGTTCAGCATTCGAATCCCAGCTGTGCAAGACTTTTTTCATTGAAAGTTTAAAAGAAAAAGATTATGTATATGTTTGTGTATGAAATGTTAATAAAATCTCTTGGTAGTCATGTGGTAAGATAATGTGTGTCTATGTAGGTCTCAAGTTCGATTCTTAAAAATTGCAAAAAAATTTACCATTAGTAAGGGTAAAAAATTACCATTTGAAAAGGTAAAAATAAAATTACCATTTGAAAAGATAAAAAAAATAATAACGAAAATGAAATAAAACATATAAAATTATTTTCTAAAAATTAACAATAAAGTAAAATAAAATTATATTTTAAATTATTTATTTACCCTTCAAATTTGAAAATTTTGTTTGCCACATCAGCAATTCAGACGAAAAATATGTTCTAGGTACTACTATGATAATATTTTATAAGTCCAGCTATGAAATTGATACTTTACAAAGTTCAGGTATGAAAGTGATAAAGCTGGGTAAGTTTAAGTATCACAGAAGAAAAAAAAATTCTTTTAAGTATAACCAAATACTTTAAATTTCTACAAGTACTTTTATATGTTTGGAAGTACTTTCAAAAGCTATATCAAATACGCCCATTATTTGGTTGAGTTTAGAAAGCACTTAGAAGTAATTTGAGAAACATATAATAGGGGCTTCTTGGTTTAAAAGCACTTTGAAAATTTTTTAGAAGCACTTCTAAAACTTTAGGAGGCATCCCAAACATGCTCAATCACTGGGGGAACCAGCCATTGTCTCACCTGGGTTTTAAGTTTTTAGAAAGTAAAAAAAAAAACTTAATTCTCTTTAAGAGAATTATCTTCCTAGTATCCTGGTGTGTGTCTTGTCCTAATTAGAGTAGATATAAAGATTCTCTCAATACCTGATTTATCGAGAGATTTATTATATCAGATTGCAATGCCTATTTAAAGGTCATCTATCAATGAATAAAGTGTAGTTTCAGTCTATTGCATATCTTCTATATTTTTCTCCTTCAACACGTTATTAGCACCTCTTGAGTTGATAGCCACCCCAAACCTAGAAAAAAAAACCTAACCCCTAAACACTTCAAGCTCCATTGTCGGACTCCTCCCTTGCATGAAGTCATCACCGCCACTGATCATCTTTAAGTCGCCGGACCACCACCATCGGAGCACCTCACCGTCGCCGGATTTTGCTTCTTACTTCAAACTTTGATTCCAGTGAAGTTTTCATATTGAGCATAATACTCTTGATGTAATTTTTCAAAGTTATTCGATTTAGAATTAGGTTGAAAAACTTAATTACCACAATACCTTAAATCTAGGTCTAGATTTAGGTTTAAATATCATGATTTTTATATGTGCCCCTAGTTCCTATGGATTATTGCAGGTATGAGTGAGTGAAGGATTTAATTCTCCTCCTCAAAGTTTAAATAATAGTGACGGTCCTGGAGGAGTCACGGTATACATGAAAAAAAAAGAAGTCGATAATTTGTGACTCTGAGTTGGTCACGATTTTATAGGGTATGGTATGAAACCACCAGTTATCGCATTGATATTTTTGACCATACATCAATGGATCATGTTTCTTATTCCCTAAACTTGATTAGTAATTGTAGTTTTTCAATCGGTAAATTAATTCATCTCTTTTCTTTTGTAGATGGCTGAGCCAGCGAGGCCTGAATTTGACATCCTTGACCTTCAAGAAGGAGAGTACTACAGGTGAGTCTCAGATGTGGAGAACACTCTCATCAGTAAGAGACACACATATACCATCAGGCACTCAAGCCGATGACGACACTATAGCCTAAAAATCTCAAGCTCTCATGTTTCTTCGGAGACATATTCATCCTGCTTTAAGAAAGCAGTACTTGTTAAAAAATGACCCCACGAATTTGTAGGTGACTTTACAAGAATGTTTCAACAACGTGCATGACGCATAACTTCCTAATCTACTCAAAAAATGGGATCAAATCTGGTTATTGGATTACCCAAAAATAAATGATTTTTATCAGGATATGCTAGAGCTGCAATCTGAGCTAGCAATTTGTAGTGTCGAAAAAAATGACAAGGCTATGGTGGAAAAGTCATTGACTACCTTTCCTATCTCTATAGACACTCTTGCTCACCAATATCGGATCGATTATGAGCAAGGGAGATTGAGATAATTCAGTGATCTTATGAGTGTGCTGGCCAAGAAAGAACGACATCAAGATATTCTTCTCCACAATAATGCCAGGCCAGCCGGTACAAAGAAAGTGTTAGAGGCTCATCATACTGGAAAGACATGAAAAGATAAGAAGAATAGTCGTTCAGAACCTTATAAACTCGTGGTGGTAGACGAGGACATGGTAGATGTCGTGGCAGAGGAGGAAACAGTCAGAATTTGACTTGGACTCGCCAAGATACCTCAAACAACAAGAATCCATCAAGTTCTGGTTCCAGGAACAATGGAAATTCTTCAAGGTCTGCTCCTACAAAGTTTAGCTCAACATCTTGCTATAGGTGTGGTTTGAGAAAATATATGCACAAGTAATGCCATGCGCCTAAAGATGTTCAGAATGTCTACAAGAGATGCAAACAATACTTAGCTCATGAGACCAACTACACTGTGGATGAAGAGATGGAAGATGACGGAGAAGCCAATCTAGTTGTAGAAGATATCCCAAATGTAAACCTAGGGACTATAAATTTTGTTTAGATAATATCTCTACCATGTAATCAAGTTTTAGCATTGTATTTGATTTTATTTTTAGTCATGGTTATTTGAATAAGAATAATCTTTTGATGTTGGCAAAGCAATCAAAGTTCTTTCTTTCGGTATTTGAAAGTATTAAGAATGGTTATGGTCATACATATTGCTTACAAGGTTCAAATTGTACAAAATAATATGGATTTATGACACCAAAGTTCCATAAAAACAAGACAAAAGAAAGGATAATTTGATTCTAGAGATTTTTGACCCGTCAGAATTTTCCTCGAACCGTCGATGGTATCACTCTGGAACGGTTTTGCATTTTTTGACCCGTCAAAGATTTCCTCGACCCATCAAATGCACGCACATGTCTCCCCTAGTCACAAAACTCGACCCGTCGAAAATTGCCCTCAACCCGTCGAGAAAGATATCTAAAAATCGATATTAGTTTTAGGTTTTATTCAACCCATCGAGGTACTCCTTCAACCTATACCCATTGAATGTTTGCCTCTATGATAATTTTTTCCAACTTTTGACCCATCAAAAATCATCATCTACCCTTCGAGGAAATAGTTATCGAAAAATTAAATTTTATTTTGGGTTTCTTCGACCCGTTAAGTGGCTTTTCTCGACCCGTCGAAGATGCTACCTAGGAATGGTGTTTTTGATATATTTTACATCGGTTTGCTTATGTCATATCAGTACTCTTTAAGGGTCACAACCATGTGATAAATCTTTAAGTATTTACTTAAAGTGGCCAACAAGTCTTGAAGACTAATTAATTCAAATTCTTTTGTAGATGTTTGACGGCGAGATCGAGTGTCTAGAAGGTAGTGGTACTACTCAAACTATCCTGTGGAATAGACAATTGTTTATTGATCTTGTGCCATATACATCATCAGTGACAACCATGATTGGTTCCGCGTCGGTTATACAAGGACGTGGTTCAATACAATTCTTGCTACCGCATTGAACTAAATTTCATATCACTGATGCATTATACGCGTCTAAGGCCAACCGAACCTTGCTAAGTTTTAAGGACATAAGAGCCAATGGTTTACACTTAGAAATACATAGTGAGAATGGAAAATAATTTTTATGCATAACTTCAGAGGAGTGCGGTAGAAAGCACACCTTGGAGAAATTAGGGGCAATTCGTAGTGGATTATATCTTACTACAGTTTGGATTATTGAATCCAATATTATCTCACTAGCTACTATGTGTGACACGGCCTCATTCAAGCTTTGACATTTTCGACGGGGACACCCAAGTCGTGACATGATGATCAAAATATTAAAAAAATTTAATGGTCATCCATTTTTCAAAGGCCAGAAGCATGTGAAAATCTCTAAAACCATCGGACTTGATGGAATGGATGAAACTAACGATCTTCATCCGATTTCAACACCTAGTGTTATTCCAAAAGAATCCATTATGGCATTCTCTGATGCTCATTGCTCTTTTGAAAAGCTTGCTAATTGGCAAAGTTGCAGGCTAGACCCTCCTTTGCAATTAATAACACTGAAAATATTCTCTTCTTACAGAGAATCCATGATGATATTTGTAGACCTATCAAACTGGAATGCGGACCATTTAAATATTTTATGGTTTTTGTAGATGCATCAACGCAATGGTCACATGTTGCTTTGCTATCCACAAGGAATGCTGCATTTGCAAAACTCCTTACACAAATTATTAAGCTTCGGGCTCACCACTCGGAAAATCCAATCAAACCAATTTGATTGGACAATACAGGAGAATTCACATCAAAAAATTTTGATGAATACTATATGTCGATTAGGATAGACATTGACCATCCTGTCCCTCATGTTCACTTTCAGAACGGTTTAGTAGAGGCACAAATCAAGCAATTATAGCTTGTGGCCAGAGCAATGATTATGCACACCAATTTCCTCGTATCTGCTTGAGGATATGCAGTATTACATGCAGCAATACTTCTTCACTTGAGACTTGTGGAACGCCAATAATTCATTGCGCACCAGTTGGTAACTGGATATAAGCCTGACATTTCTTTTCTACGCATATTTGGTTGTGTAGTGTGTGTGTTAATTGTGCCACCACATTGCACTAAAATGGGTCCTCAACATTGATTAGGCATATATGTTGGTTATGAATCTCCAACAATTATCCGTTACTTAGAACATTCAACAGGAGATCTCTTAACTGCAAGATATGCAGACTGTCACTTTGACGAAACATACTTCCTGACGTTAGGGGAGATATGAATGCCTCCATTCCTGTTAAACGTCAGGAATTGACTTGGAAAACTCCTCCCATTATGTTTCAAGAAGTTCCACTCACGTCTTAAAGTGAGATTGAAGTGCGACGCATATTTGATCTTCAGAAGGTAGCAAACTCGATGCCTGACTCTTTCACTGATATTGCTAAAGTGATGAGATCACGCATTCCTGCTACAAATATTCCTGCAAGGTTGGAAGTCACCAAGGGGCAGTTTAAAGCAACTCCAGAGCAGGGTAACGTGCCTCTTGCCTATGTGGATGGAGTAGCATTGGCCTCGGCTCCCACCAGAAAAAAGGGGAGACCAAGAAAATCCACATATGAGCTCCCGACGAAAAGGTAGCTCATCCAGGCACAAAATGATCATTTTATCATCAACATTGTGAATCCCACACATGAGATTATTTCTAACTATATTTATGTCATAGAATCACAAATGGAATCTCTGGAGGATGCTTCAGATCCATATGTGATGTCAGTAAACGGTGAAATCTCACTAAAATACAATGATGCACGCATTGTAATGGATATAACATCCAAGGTAATTGATAATGCTTTTGCTTATTCCATTGCTCAGGATATCATTGACGAAGATGAAGTGGAACTTCGCTCGGTTGTTGAATGTCAGCGGAGAGAGGATTGGCCGAAATGGAAAGAAGTAATGCAGGTCGAACTAGACTATCTAAAGAAAAGGTAGGTATTTGGTCTGGTAGTGTTATGCCCACCAAATGTGAAGCCGGTTGGATATAAATGAGTCTTTGTTTGAAAGCGTATTGAGAAGAATGAAGTCATGTAGTATAAAGCCAGACTTGTGGCGCAAAGATTCTCTCAATGCCCTGACATTGATTATGAGGAGACATACTCTTCGGTTATAGATATTATTACTTTCCGCTATCTTGTCAGTTTGGTAGTGTCCGAAAAATTGAGCATGCAGCTGATGGATATGGTGACTACATATCTCTATGGGAACCTTGATTCCGAGATATACATGAAAGTGTTGGAAGACGTGGTCATACCCAATTCAAGTAACTCTAGATCATAGAGTGCTCATGTGATTAGATTGAAGCATTCACTGTATGGATTAAAACAATCTGATAGGATGTAGTACACACATCTCAGTGACTACTTGATTGAGAAGGGATACAAGAACGATGATTTATGCCCATGTGTGTTCATTAAGATAACAAGTTCGGGATTTGCCATTATAGCGGTCTACGTTGATGATATGAATATTATTGGGTCTCTTGATGAAATCATTGAGACGGTTAGTTACTTGAAATCCGAGTTTGAGATGAAAGACCTTGGTATGACTCAATTTTGTCTTGGTTTGGAATTAGAACATCGAGTTTGTAGAATACTTATTCATAAGTCTGCTTATGTCCAGAAGATGCTCAGGCGATTTAACATGGAAAAAGCACATCATCTTAGTACACCAATGGTTGTACACTTTGAAACCCAATAAGGATCAGTACCATCCGAAAGATGATGATGATGAACTATTGGGAGCTGAGGTGCTATACCTTAGTGACATTAGAGCTTTGTTGTATTTAATTAGCTCAATGCACAAGACTAGACATTGTATTCTTTATAAACTTGTTAGCTTGATTTAGTTATGTACTTACACAACGTTATTGGAATAGTATAAAACACATATTCAGTTACTTGAAGGGTTCCATAGACTTAAGCTTATTCTTTGCCTACAAAGAATACAGAGAGAAGCATGAAGTTCCCAGAAAATGGATGGTTGAATCGCAACATGTTGATCCCAAGGCTTTCGACCTGTCGAAGAATCCTTCCGACCTATCAAATTTTGCACCCTGGACGGACCAGAACCATACCTTCGACCCGTTGAAGGAACTATTTGACCTATCGAATAGTGGTCTGGCTGCAAGCACTGCTCCTCCATTTAGTGCAGTCCCCTACTCAGAGACACCTTGTGATGTCTTGGTTGGTTTTGCTGATGCTGGGTATCACTCTGACCCACACAAAGGATGTTCCCAGATAGGTTATATGTTTACCATGGAGAACACAACAATTTCTAGAAGGTCAACAAAGCAGACCCTGGTTGCTACTTCCTCGAATCATTATGAGATCATTGTTTTACATGAAGTGGCTAAGGAATGTGTTTGGTTTAGGTCAATCATACACCATATAAGAGGAACTAGTGGATTACCTTCCACTATTACAACAACAACACGTATCTTTGTGAACATTGTGGTTTGCATTGAACAAATGAAGTTATGATACATTAAGGGTGATCATACCAAGCACATATCGCCAAAGTTTTTCTTCATTCAACAATAACAGCAGTTATTGAACATTCATGTGAATCAAGTATGTTCGGCAGATAATGTTGTAGACTTGTTTACCAAGTTATTGCCTAAATCTATATTTGCAAAGCATGTGAGGGGCATTGGTATGCGAAGATTATTTGAACTTCAAGATTGAGTTACTGATCAGGGGGAGTTCATTTCGTAGACATCAAGGGGAGTCTACATCACATATGCTCACTTTAGTAGTTGATGCGTTGTACTCTTTTTCCCATCAACCAAGCTTTTGTTTTACCCAAGAGGTTTTTGTTTGCTTGGCAAGATTTTTAGTGAGGCAACATGTTATGCATCATACATTAGGATCGCTACACAAAGGGGAGTGTTTAAGAGAATAATATTCCTGGTATCCTGGTGCGTGTCTTGTCCTAATTAGAATAGAAGTAGATATCCTTTCAATCTCTGATTTATAGGGATATGGATTTGTAACATATTGTAATGCCTATTTAAAGCCACCCCTGACCAATTCTTATAATACCCATTGATTTTAATTCCTATTCATGAACTAATTCATTCAAAATAAGTAAACACGTTCTTGTTTTGGAATAAGCACTGAGACGGTTAGCTACTTGAAATTTGAGTTTGAGATGAAAGACCTTAGTAGGACTTAATTTTGTCTTGGTTTGGAATTAGAACATCGAGATGGTGGAATACTTTATTCATCAGTCTGCTTATGTCCAAAAGATGCTCATGTGCTTTAACATGGAAAAAGCACACCCTCTTAACACACCAATGGTCATACGCAGTCTGGAACCCAATAAGGATCTGTACCATCCGAAAGATGATGAAGAGGAACTATTAGGAGCTGAGGTGCTATACCTTAGTGTCATTGGAGATTTGTTGTATTTAGCTCAATGCACAAGACCAGACATTGCATTCTCTATGAATTTGTTAGCTCGGTTTAGTTCTATGCCTACACAACATTATTGGAATGGTATAAAACATATCTTCAGGTACTTGAAGGGTTCCATAGAATTGGGCTTGTTCTTTCTCTACAAAGAATACAGAGAGAAGCATGAAATTTCAAAAAAAAAATGGTTGAATCGTAGCATACTGATTCCAAGGCTTTCAACCCGTCAAATGTTGCACCCTGGATGGACCAGAACCATACCTTCGACTCGTCGAATGAACTACTCGACCCATTCAGTAATGATCAGGCTGCGAGCATTGTTTCTACATTCAGTATAATCCCCTACTCAGAGACACCTTGTGATGTCTTGGTTGGTTTTGTTGATGCTGGGTATCTCTCTGATCCATGCAAAGGACGTTCCCAAATCACTTATGTGTTTACCACGGGGAACACATCTATTTCTTAGAGATCAACAAAGCAGACCCTGGTTGCTACTTCCTCGAATCATTATGAGATCATTGTTTTACATGAAGCGGCTAAGGAATGTGTTTGGTTTAGGTCAATCATACACCATATAAGAGGAACTAGTGGATTACCTCCCATTACTACAACACAAACTTGTATATTTGAGGACAATGTAGCTTGCATTGAACAAATGAAGTTGAGATACATTAAATGTGATGCATTTGCTCGAGCAAACCGCATTGAACAAATGAAGTTGGGATACATTAAAGGTGATCATACCAAGCATATATCGTCAAAGTTTTTCTTCAATCAACAACAACATCAGCTATTGAACATTTATGTGAATCAGGTTTGTTCAGCCGATAATGCTGCAAACTTGTTTACCAAGTCGTTACCCAAATCTACATTTGCTAAGCATGTGAGACGCATTGGTATGCGAAGAATGTCTGAACTCCAAGATTGAGTTACTGATCAAGGGGAGTTCATTTCGTAGACATCAGGGGAGTCTACATCACATACGGTCGCTTTGTAGTTGATGTGTTGTACTCTTTTTTCCTTCGACCAAGCTTTTGTTTTACCCAAGAGGTTTTTGTTTACTTGGCAATGTTTTTAGTGAGGTAACAGGTTATGCATCATATATTAGGATCATGACACAATGGAGAGTGTTTAAGAGAATTATCTTCCTGGTATCCCGGTGTGTGTCTTGTCCTAATTAGAGTAGATATAGAGATTCTCTCAATCCCTGATTTATCGGGAGATTTATTGTATCAGATTGTAATGTTTATTTAAAGGTCATCTATCAATGAATAAAGTACAATTTCAGTCTATTGCGTATCTTCTATACTTTTCTTCTTCAACAATTTCAAATAATAATAAAAAAATCTTCATGCGAGAATTTCTTTTCCCTTCATTCATTCGTCCACTTTACCCTTTTTTGTGTCTTCGTAACACTTACCCTCTTTGATCCACCGCTTAATTCTTCTTCCTCAACAAAATTATACGAGCTTTTCGCAAAATTAAGGATTCAATGTTTGTCTAAAACATCTATATTTGTTTTTTTATTATGTTTTTCGGTATTTGCTATGCTCATTCTAGCCCTTTCAAGTTTAAAGTTTAGAAATTTAGTTAGTTGTGATTGTAAAATTCTATCATCCTTTCTTAGTTTTCTATAATAAAATTTAACCCTCATGATGAAGTGACAAAAACTTTGAGAAAAAAAAAATCATGCATGCCCGGGTAACAATTTAATCCTGGCTCTGCCACTGTGCCCAATGTGTGTTGATGATATGTATTGGATGCTCACTTTTCTTTTCTTTCTAATCCAGTTACTATACCTAGATAGTAGTAATGGATTTTGGATTTTGGACTAGCTGAAAAAGTGTTGAGATCGATATAGTTGTAGACTTGTAGTAATGGAATGCATTCTCATTATAAGAGCATCTGCACCCGGGGGTGCTTTTCTCGAGCAAGTGGTGGGTCAGCCAGCGAGGTGCTCGAGCAACAGAAAAACTTGTCCACAGCGGTGATGGGTGTCCAGCGTTTGCTTGGACAAACTGGAGCTCGATCAATCGCTCGAGCAAAAGAGGCCTGATCGCTTGCTTCAGCGCCTGGAGGTGACGTTAGACCCGGAATTGATTTTATTCAAGGCGCATGCAACACCAAGTAAATAGTGAAATTTCTTTAACCCGCGAATGGGAGTGCGACATGTGTCCTGATCGGATAGAATTTTGAATTCAACGGTCTAGTTAATCTGGACCTTTGATTTTGAATCGAAAATATCATCCAATGATCCATAATTAATTAGAACGGCTAATTTAGCATACCAACGGAAATAAACGGTAAACTTATCAAAAAAATTGTAGAAAATTCCCAATTTTTTTTCTCTATAAATACTACTTCATTTCAATCACAACTCACACCAATTTATACACAACAAATTTCACATCTCCATCCATCTTCTCTCTCATTTCGTTTAGCATTTTTTCCAAAATAATGGGCACCTATTGGCTTCCTTCCGAAAATTTACAAATGTGCATCTCTTTCGTACGTCATATCGTTGATGAATACGACGACAACAAACAAAAGAGGGATAAATTGTGGGAGATAATTCATGCCGATTATGTGCAAAATTAGGAGCCAACACAAGGTGAGATTCCTTCGAAGGAACCAAGAACTCGAATCGTGCTTTCGTCTTACTACAGCAAGTTCAAGCTACTCTTGCAAAAATGGGATGAATGTTTGCATGCGGCACAACAACATATAGCTAGCGACACTTCGCTAATGGATTAAGTAAGTTTATATTGTTTTATCATATATTATATAAATTTTATTTGATTATATGAATTAAATTATGTAATTTATATATGTAATTTGTTTAAATATGTAGCATTGTGAAATAGCTAATATAAGTTTTTCATTAGGTCAAGCAAACTCAATCATCCGCCTTGGTTAAGGATCATCTATCTTTCATTGAGGTGCTACCAACAACTCCATCTCCATATGCAAGTAGTTACCATGCTACTCCTTCTGCAGCCGAATCATCTCCAACCATCAATTTGAATGACGAAGAAGTGAATGAGACACCTCAAAGCGACGTGGCCGCTCCCTCGAGTTCGCCTAGACCAATTGGAACCAAGGCGGAAAAGGAAGCAAGGTGGCAAAAGAAATAAGGTAAGACTCCTATTGAGCAACGAGTTGATGTTTTGCATACCGTTGCAAGTGACCAAGCATCGTGGCATACCAAAAGGCTAATGCATAATCAAAATGAGCTTAATTATTACAAGGAGTACATAGATATTCAAAAGCGGAAGGAAGCAAGGGCGGAAGAAGAGTTACGATTGAAGAAACTAGAGGAGGATACAAATATCATGACAATGGATTTGGAAGCTATGACTCCAATCTCGAAAAGGTATTTTATCAAGAGAAAACTAGCAATCTTTAATGAAGGAGAACCTAGTCAAGATCAAAATACCGATGAAACATATTCGGATTGTTATCACCCAAGTCGCGTGCTCTTTCTATCATAGTTATATTATTGTACTAAGAATAAATTTGGACTTGCCTCGTCATTTTATGTAATTATAATTTCCGAGAAATAAAAATGTAATTTATTTATTAAGATAAAATTGAAGTACACATCAACTTAAAACACATACTAAATTTAAACATATTCTTAATGAAAACACATAATAAAATTGAAACTCACATATCTAGACTAATATTTAGAGTATTTCACCGATAACGATACGTGTCACATTATTATTGGTCGTAAATCAATCCGGTACATAATTTTTTTTTAACTTTTTACAATATATTGAAAATGATATGCTCTAGTAAAATGTGTATGGATGTGTGCAAAATTCGGTTTGCTAGAACAAAAAAGGGATTTACTTTGCTTCAAGCAAATTTTGCTTTTGCTCTAGCTGGTGAGAGAGATTATAGACGTATACAAATCATGCAGGAGCAAGAAAGTCTAGGAATATCAATATTCTTCTCGTTAAAGTATTGGCTCTCCGAGAGCTCGAACAAAAACGATGAAATTGAACAAGATTGTTGTTGAAGAGACACTCCAAATTCATCATCAATTGTGTCAAATACTTGCACCTTTTTTTGAAGCTTAAAATCATCATCATTGATATCAAATGCTTGTTGTTAACTTTGCATAAGTTAGCTTTCGCTATGCTACCGTAAAGCTAATTTTGTCGAGGACAAGTTAACCCGATTAAAGACAAAACATTGATCAACTCCATCTTTGAGAATGCATGATTCATCTTATAGTGGTCGGTTAAGTTAATTCGATCTCATTTTCAACCGTTACTGTACAACTCACTCAAACGACATACTTAGATGTCGTTTCATTCAAAAACCAATTCGAAGGAAACCAACAACTTTGAACTCACAGCGACTCCCCAGAAGCCAGAGCTGTCTCACATGGACGTCCCTAAAGATCAAATCGGTACTCTCATGGACCACGGTCTCTACAACTCCGCCCAAATCCTCGTAAGTCTTCCTCTCCTGCCTTCATCCCCCAATTTCAATTTTTTCTCAAATTCACACCTCACAGTTTTGCTTCGTTCGCTTTTATTGGATTTTAGGGTTGCTTCCTTGTTTCTTCTCCAGCCGCCAATGCCGAAGCTACTCCTCACCTCAAAGCCGAGAGCTTGGTCAGTATCTCGTTCCTTTTCGCTTTTTTAAATTTATGTGATGAGCTCAGTATAGCCACTCCTGTACTGTTTTACCTACTCTTTTGTTTTTATTTCATTTCAATTCAATTCTCATGCTTTCAGGTTCTTCTAGGCGATTCGTTGTTTCGGGAGAGAGAGTTTCGCAGAGCAATAGTACGCATACTGTTCAAATTTCCATTTTCATTTACAAGATTATGTGTTCATTTTAATTGTTCTTCTTGTGTCGGTGGCAGCATACGTACAAGCAAGCATTGCAGTTTTGCAAGATTATTTCGAAAACGAATCCGACATCGTCTAGAGGTTCGTTGGCTTCCAACCGGTCGTCTTCTCCAAGTTTTTTCAACATTTCGGGAATAAATGAGAATGAGGTAGGCCGATTTCACCCCGTTCATGAATTTACTCGAGTTATAGAGGTATTTCTTTTTGGAAGTTAGATACTAATGTGAGGTTGTCGTCTCTGCTGCATGGCAGGTGAAGTTTAAAATTGCATCTTCGCATTGTGCGCTTAGTGAGTACGGAGCAGCCCTTGCTGAGGTAAGCACACAAATGTACTTGTTTTAAGGGGAAGGGAAAATCCTAAGATAATTTGTGTTGAGTGTTCTGATCTGAATATAAGGGTCTTGAAATTTTGATGTAAAGCTTGTTCCTTTTATATATATCATATGCACTTTTGCTACTTGTACCTTGTTTGATCTAATGCACTTATAAACTTGCAGATGGATAATATTCCAAGTAAAATGAGAAACTTGCAGATGTATCTGTTGATGGGAAAGCTCTATCGTTATTCTAGACAGAATCGTTCTGCCATTGCTTGTTTCAAAGAATGTCTGAGGTTGATTGCTCATATCATCATTCAGTTTGTTGAAATGCCATCTTTTCATATTCAAGCTGCTTTATTTTTTTTTATCTTTATTCACAGGTCTTGCCCTTATGTCTTTGAAGCTATCATAGCATTAGCGGAACTAGGAATTTCGGCCAAAGACATTATTTCCTTGATTCCGCAGGTTTGTTTTCGAAGACATGATGAAAATCATAAATATTTTGTCAACTTATTTAGCATGTCTGAAGTCATATTATACAGTTTCCTTGAAGTGGGGTTCTTAATAAAAATAAATAAATCATAGAGAAAACTGTTTCACTCCTGGGGCAGAGAAAGAATTGCAGGCTCTAGATATGAGACATAACTCATCAGTCATTGATTGCTCTCTCATTGTATAGACCTATTTTTATTGTTACTTACAAATGATACTGTCCAGCTCAGTAGTTAGTTCAGGCATTACTCTTTGGTTTTGTTTTGGAAATTCCCCAGTATGTAAGTTTGTGCTTTTGTTGGTGTCCATCGTGACCTCTTTCTATTTTGCTTGTTAAATTTTAATTTCAGACTCCAAATAGAAGTGCAAGGGCGTCATTTGATCTCATGGATTCGAGTCGTTGGCTGCAAGTAAGTACCAAATGAGAATACAGAGACCAATAATTATGAGTATTCACGATGGACACTTTTTTCTTATACTAAGAATGTCCATATAAAGACTTGCATATTTCCTTGAAAACTTTGTAGGTTTGCTTCAATAGACAGATATTGCAAGGATAAGTTTATTTTCTAGCATGACTATCATAGTGTCTTAGTCATTGTGATGATTTTTCTTTTGTGGTCTGATGGCCTATGGCAATGGTCTCATTCATGAGAAAAGAAAATGTGCACTCTGCAATTCAGCATGTTGATCACTTCATTGTTTAAAACTGACTAATTGTATGCTGTAAACAACAGAATGGAGGGGGAACCCTTTTACTACTACAAATGGCTTTAAAAATGATTTTGTTTGTCCCCTTTGCAGCGCTATGTTGAGGCCCAGTGTTCCATTGCTTCTAATGATTACAAAGGTAAAGGGAGCACATTCTTATAGTTGTCTACATATTGGTGGGAATTTGCTAACACGTTTGTCTCATGATTAAAAAGGCATGCTTTATAGTCACCAATGTATATGCTTATAGGTCTTAATATTGCTGCTATAATTTGTTAACTATATGCAGTCACACCTTGTGTTTCATTTTATTTATTTGATTCTGTCAATCATCTTTTAGTGATGCAAGTTCTTCGTTGGTTACTCTAATTTCTAGGTCAAAATAAAGGGGATTTTCAAAAATAAGATGGGATTTTTTTCTTATGACTTGGTCTATAGACTGGTCATAGAAATGTTAACTATATGCAGTCACACCTTGTGTTTCATTTTATTTATTTGATTCTGTCAATCATCTTTTAGTGATGCAAGTTCTTCGTTGGTTACTCTAATTTCTAGGTCAAAATAAAGGGGATTTTCAAAAATAAGATGGGATTTTTTGCTTATGACTTGGTCTATAGACTGGTCATTGAAATGTTATTTGGTTTTCTAGTCTTTATAACATTTCATCTGCTTTTATTTCACTCTTTCTGAATCATAGATATAGTTTCATGTCCTTAAGCTTGATTATAGTGTAGTAATTCTACTCGTTGAATAATAATTGATGATTGGTCTGTGCAATATCTTGAAGTCTTTGTCATTATTTTGGTGTTGCAGGTGGTCTGGAACTCTATACAGATCTTTTGCATCGTTTCCCTAATAATTTACACCTGTTACTTGAAGTTGCAAAGGTTAGCTAGCAAGCATCTTGTTATAATAAGAGGTCTTGAGATGTAAAACTTTTTCCTTCTGTTTGCAAGAAAGAAAAATAATACTTATGACTTAATACATGTCATTGTGAAGGTTGAAGCTATCATTGGGAAAAACGATGAAGCTATAATGAATTTTGAAAAGGTAACTTAACATTGATAGGGTGATGCTCCTGTTTTAGTCTCTCTCCCTCCCTCCCTCCCACCATCTGCACTAACTTACACATACACATTTGCATCTCCCTCTGCACTCAGGAGCCACGTATACATACACATCCGAATCCACCCCCGACATGAATGCATATAATTATCAACTCATATTCTCTGGATAATGTTATTGGCAGGCTCGGTCTATCGATCCATGTGTTGTGACATATATGGATGAGTATGCGATGCTTCTAAAGATTAAGTCCGACTTTTCAAGACTAAACAAATTGGTGCATGATTTGCTGCTCACTGATTCTACAAGGCCAGAAGTTTTTGTAGCCTTATCTGTTCTCTGGGAAAGAAAAGATGAGAGAGGAGCTTTGTCTTATGCTGAGAAGGTCTGTTTGTCAAACGGAAGTAAACTCTCTAATTGTCTCTTTTCTAAAAGTATCTCATAAGCTTCCAATTTATTTGTTATCAGAGCATAAGAATCGATGAAAGGCACATACCAGGTTATATAATGAAGGTACTGATGCAATCTTATATTTGATTTGATGATGCAGTTTTAGATATCAGTTTTGAGTATCTTTCTTCTTACGCTGCAGTAAAATGAAAATATTTTTTCAAAAATTTCAGGGCAATCTGTTGTTATCAACGAAGAGAGCAGAAGCAGCTGTAATTGCTTTCAGGGCAGCTCAAGAGTTGAGACCTGATATACGTTCATATCAAGGTGGGATTCGTAACAATCCCATGACATGCATCTTAAGTACCATACCTTTTCCACATTTGATGCAACCATTTTGCTAAGAAACATGTAAATGTGGAAGCTAATTGTCTAAGACTCAAATATAATTCAGGTTTGGTTCAGTCTTACTTGGCTCTCTCGAAAATCAAAGAGGCTTTATATGCTTCCAGAGAGGCTATGAAGGCCATGCCTCAATCCGCGAAGGCTCTAAAATTAGTAGGGGATGTACATGCGAGTAACTCAAGTGGCAGGGAGAAGGTAAGCCTCAAGTAGATCATTTTAGCATGACTTTAGATATAAAGTGTCTTATGAATTTAACCTAATTTTAAAACAGGCAAAAAAGTTCTATGAGTCAGCCCTTAGGCTGGAACCCGGTTATCTTGGAGCTGCGTTATCTCTAGCTGACCTCCATGTTACTGAAGGCCGCAACGGGGATGCTGTGTCTCTGCTAGAGCGATATCTGAAGGACTGGGCCGATGATTCTCTGCATGTCAAGCTGGCTCAAGTATTTGCTGCAACAAATATGCTGGAAGATGCGTTATCACATTTTCAAGCTGCATTGAGGTTCAATGCTCATTTTGTTTCTATTTATTTGTTTGGTCAAATATCTGGAATCACTTTATTTTCTGTTCGGACTAGATATGTGATTTTTTCAGCCAGTTCATGCTAGGTTGTGTTTGTGTGTCCTGTCATTCCTGTGAATATTTAGGTGTCTTGGGGTAGATTTTCTGAATAATAACTGGAAACTTATAAAATTAGTTAAAAGCCAACTATTGGAAGTATGGGATAATATGTTACCTGAAATATAAAATTGTAATTGTCTTTATATAGCTGCTGTGTGTTTGAAGATCGTCAAACAACCATAGACTTTCATCTTCCAGCATTGCATAAATCAGAGCAAGTCACTGAAAAATTTTTAGGAGACCGAATGACCCTGCTTGTTTTCTAATACTTTGTGTAGGTTTGACCATAAAGTGATCCAAATTTGCTCACAAATGTATGATTGCAGGATAAATGCACATAATGAAGCAGCAAAAAAAGGTTTGGAGCGTTTAGAGAAACAAATGAAGGTTTGTCTTCCTGTTACTACTCTACTTAAATTCTGTATTGCTTTGCTTCAGGATACGTATAGATTACATTTATGTGAGTTCAATGAAATATTTTAGTGTTGGTTGTTGGATGAATCTTTATAAGTATCAATTTTTAGTTTTAAGTTAGAGTAGTCACAAAAACTTGAAGAGAGAGAGAGTCATCTAAAAGTTATCTTTGCATCACTTAACATTTACTCGACAACTAACGTCCTTCCAAATTTGTCGATAGATCACAGTTGACACTAAAACATCTCTCAAGCAGATCCTTGAACATAGCATTTTCTCTTAAGTAGCATATATATCGTTCTAATCCACAAACTCAAATGTAATAATAGTCTTGTCGTAAAGATAAATCCATGTCCAAGAAACAGTGATTGTGGCTTTGGAATTACTTACTTAAAAGGTGACTGAGCAAGATATGTTGCCTAATTTGTACTCTCTAGGGGGTGGATCCTGATGCACCTGAAGAAGATGAAGATAATGAGGTCGAGGATGCTGATGGAGACCAAGATGAGACTGAACTCTTATAGATTGGGCTAAACAAGGGTGATGTACAGCTTCTGTGAAGAGACTGTTGTCGTAAACAATGCACGATCACAGGCATTCCCTTTCTGGAACCAAATCAACACCCCCCAGAATTGAAGCTTGTATGCAATATTTTGCCGCGACTCAGATGAGCAACCAAACTATTTTGTATAGATGTGGAATGGTGGGCAATTATTTGCTGTGTCGAGATGAGCAACCAAAACTATTTGTGGAACGAAGGTGCAGGAAGATGCATGTGAAGATCGACAGGGAGCAGGAAATTGTATTGACCAGTCAATGCATATTACAGTTTTCATGGCTGATGCAGTCCAACCTGCAATCCTTCTGATGGTGTCCATTTATCTGTCAATTCTGAAGTACGTTATGCTTATTGTGTTGTATTTTCGTTGTAATCTCTTTCAAGGTATTCACAAGTAGTTAACGAGGTATTCACAAGTAGTTGGTGTTTTGCTTTGGATCTTTTTCTATACCCGAAGCCCAATATCTTCATCTATCTGAGCACTCTCTGGGATTGGCATAATTGTTGCCTTGTTGGCGTTACAATCCTTAATGTTGGAGTAGACTCATTGAATTGACATGGCACACTTTGTTTCATTGTTGTAGTTCCTACATGAGATGGAGAATAGAATATAAAGATTACAAGCGGCTTTGGAAAACCTGGAGTTTCTTTGAGTATTTCTCCATCCATACCTATGCAAACAAATTGATATCTATTCAATAAATGTGTAGTTCTAACAAGAGCCATGAGAATATTGTTACCATTGCTTATCTTATAAGCACCTTTTCATGTGAGGATTGTGAGCGTTTCATGCCCAAAGGTATCTCAAATTATTTTTCGACATAACAAAGCTTAATCATCTTTAGTCTGCCACGACGACTATGATTGTATGGAGAGTTGGAAAATACTTGAATGTGAGCGAGGAGACACTAGAGCAGGAAGTTAGCTTCCTTTTGGTAATCATTGGCCATCATGATGAACATTTCATGTAAATGTGGAAAGATCCTACAGAATGCAGCTAATCAACCAACATATATCTCAAGGTACAGTTAATCCACTTATATACAAATGTAAAATACAACAGGATCTTCACAGCAGTGTCTCAGGTGCGCAGTGTGCATTTCAGCTTGTAGCCAAGCAAAAAATTGTGACGGCTGCTGGGCCTCAGGAGCACGGTTGTGAGTTGTTCGATAGCTCTATGTTTACATACTGCTTCCCTCCAGATTAAAATGGTTTCCTCGGGGTAGGTGCTCGGTTCTCCATAGATTGCAATCTTTGTTTAAGATGAAAAACTTCAACCTGCATGCATGCATGACATTAAGTCATAAACAGTCGCTTATATAAGAGCTGAGAGTATACTGTAAACAGCTTATCCTTATCTAAGTCATACTTGTAGCTGAAATGCTCTTGCTCGTTCTCCTGCGAGGACTCCTCTCGTTGAATGCAGCTCCTGCATTGAACATTCAATCACCAAAATTGGTTTGTCGAAACAAATCTTTTAATGTAATAAACAGAACATGGCAGCATTTAAAAATGAAAATACCTTCTGGGTATCATCCAAAACAGCTTTGAGGAAAGCCACATCGTGCTCGAGCCTCACATTGTCAGAATGAACAATACTCGAGAGGTTGTTTGCCTCTTCTTGTGCTAGTTCTACACCAGCTAGCTTCTCCTTCAGTAGCTCTATCTCCTTTCCAGAGTCTGCCAACTTTCTTTCCAGTTCCTGTCGGCTCTTGACAGCAGAGGATAAGTTTTTCTCAGCAGCTTCTCTGCTGGCCAATGCAGCAGCCAATTGTCCTTCCAAAACTCCATTCTTCCTTATTAATTTCTCATAATACTGGTACATACTTGAAGGCGCTGATAGTGTTCCTGGTTTACTATCTCTTTCTGGAAATATTCCGTCATTGTTATCAACTGGTATGTTCCCAATTCCATGGTTGTGTTGATTTGAGTTTTCAAAGTCATATGCAGACAGCATCTCCTCTGAGTGGAGTCTACTTCCATGTAAGTTAGTTTGGACTCCGGAATCGGATTGGCATTTTTTCTTTTCTGAGGGCTGAAATCAACACAATATCAAATCAATATCTCAATATATTACATTAAGGAATAGAATAACAATACTATCTTTGAACTGAATACATTTCTTTCAAAATTAAATAATTTTGAATGTTTCATCTTGAGTTTCAGACTTTTAAATGTTTTGTCTCAAATGAGGATCAAGTTGATAACATAAGTCAGATAGTCAATGAAGTAAGCTTAGTTTACCTGCACGAGAGAATTTTCATCTTCACAACTCTTTGCAACCTTAACAGCAGTATTGGATTCTTCGTCATTATGATGGAACTGTTTCCTAAGTGAAACGTTACCAGTAACAGGATTTGAATCGATAAGTAAGGACTCGGACAGAGATTTTCTTCCTGAGCCATGCTCAATTGCAGATGCAAGATTTTGTCTAGCAACTGAATTGACTGAGCGCTGAGAAGTACCAAGAGTTAGCTGACTAGCCAAACCATTCGCAGAGGAGAGTTTTTCAGACACCAAAGTTGCAGGTCCTTTGCTGGGAAAAGAGCGACGACTTGTGGATAATTCATTCTTTTCCATGGTAAGCACTTCAACCTGTAACAAAATTTGAAGGGAATTAAGGCACAAGTCCAATGAAGGAAAAAAAAAACAATGAAATAGAAAGTTAGAAACATGACTCCCTATAAACCTGGTTTGAAGGCTCTTTCCTGGATCCTCCAAAAGCAACAAGAAAATCCTTTTCTTTGTGCTGCACATACTCTAGGCTGAAGCCCTGTGAATACAGCATAAGAACAATATTAAGGTAAGGAAAAAAAATCATTGTTCATAAATTTATGTTCCAAAGCATTGTGACTGATGTATAATTAAAGTCGATGTTGCACACCTTATTAGTAGTTATTGTAGAAGGAGGCGATGCAATGGCCAATGACCACTCAAGTTTCAAAACATCAAAGATCAGAGTCTCAGCATGTCCTGGAATATTAGGAAACAGAAATTCATAAGTCAGTTATGCTTTTATATCATAATTAACCTTCAAGTATTTATTTTGTCTCTTTTGCTTGTTTAAGGTTTGGAGATGACACTAGGAATCTTCAATATCATGCATGAAATGTTTTAAAAATATTTAAAATAATAGTCCGACAAAAAAAACTCAACCAAGTCTTAGTTACGAGGACTACGTTTTTTTTTGCTTCCGCCACCAACGATATACCATTTGGTTCCACATAAGACCCCACAGCAACCAGCTCTCGGTGATGGATGGAATCCTCGTTTCTTAATTCTTGACCATACCATCTGTGGAAAAAGCCCAATCCTTATAAGACTTTTGATTCTCATCTTTCAAAGAGTCGACATGTTTTGCCACAAAGTTTAGCATTCTAAAACATGTAAAAACGAGAGAAAATTCGCCCACCGTGTCAAAGTCAAGTGAATACAAATCATTCAAAGTTCTGGATTTTGAAGTGCCTCCAAAGATGAGAAGAGTTTTGTGACTTTTGTCATCATATAGAGCTGCCACATGGTTGCACCTTGGAGATGGTCTGGTTCCTCTGTACATACATCAATATATTGAAGTTTACAATATCATAATAAAAAAGACCAATATTTTTTGGCCATTTAAAGAAAGGTTAACTGAACAAGAAGAAACCGTGAAGAAGATATTGTAATAATTAGGTTCCATCAAGGATTGCTCACGTGCAATGAAGAGGTAGCCATGTCAATGACTTCAAATCAAACATATGTAGGTCATGCAGTTTCCTTTTTTTAGCATCTTCACCGCCGAAAAGGATTAAGACAGAACTTTCCCTGACTACAGTGTGACCAGTACGAGCAACCTGCAATGCATGAGATATGTGAGAAAGACTGCTTATCATCAGATTTCAGTGCTCTATTTATAATTAGGTACTGCTTTTCAGTAAGGGGAGGCAGTAAATCAAGGATAAAGCTAGGAAGAATTTTGATGATGAACTCTTCAATTACGAAAGGGGTATATACTATCTGTAAGTGTAAAGTCTAAGTCATAAACAAGATAAAACCCAAGTAAATAAGACAATACTAACTCATGAAAGAATACAAGGAAAGAGTACCGGTATGTCACCCTTTGCTTCCATATGAGACCAGCATTCTGTTTCAGTGTCAAATGCCCAGACTGCAAAAATGACCAAACATGAGTAATTTCACATGCACAATAGCACAAGCCAAAAGTGATGACTTCATGTGCTTCAACAGACAGCAATGAGAACCTGAAATTTTCTCACTCCCGGGTTCAGTCTTTCCTCCGACCAGAAGTGCCTTTTTCCCCCAAGAAACCTAGAAAAGAAAAGGTATAACTTTCAAAGGCAAACCAGTTAACCGGATCTACATATTGATATAGAACGTTTTAGTAGTTATAAAATTCTCTCAAACTGGATAACCTCTGCTCATAGCTTTCTAGAGAAGTGGGCCTCTAAATTCCCATTTGTATGTGTCTCAATATTTAGTGTCAATCAGAGGAAGAGCTAACAGAACATGAGATAAGCTTTGATATAACTACGTTAGTGTACACCTCCTAAAAACATATACAATAAGGTACCAGTCTGTGGCCCTTGCATGCAGGAATCTTTAAGGGAAGACTGCTGGGTGACAAGTAAAGCTTTGACGATGCTGTTGTCCAGGTAAAACTGTCAAAATTAAGCACCTGACAAGGAAGCAGCAGCACAATGACTTGCATAGATATAATTATTTAATAAATGTCAAGATGGCTACTCCAGACTCAAATTTTTAATGTAATAGATGACATAGAACCACTATCCTACCTGTACATCATCTAGCAATTCAGTCCCAGATTCACCACCAACCACTATCATCTTGTTCCCAATTACAGCCGTGGCATGCTGTTTCAGGAAAACCAAAAGCAACGGTTTACCTTCCAGCAACATTATGAACACAAATCAACTGAATCCATGTACCACTTGGATCGACTTGAAAGATAGAATCATAAAAAAATTTACATTGAAGCGCGGCATAGGTTTCTCTCCAGAAATTGACAACACCATCCAGTTCTCAGAGCTCCCTATTGTGGAGTTACTAATCTCGGGCGCAGCAGACGGACAATCGCAATCATGATCATCTGAACTGTTACTTGCCACCGCATCAGCATCATTCTAGAAAATCAAAATAAGGTCAGCTCAGACCAGGGACTCATTGACATTGGAACCAAAACAAATTTACAAAACAACCCAAAACAAGCCTTACATTGGAGCTGTTATTTCGTTTTGTGTGTCTTATGGGGCTTCTAGTTCCTTGCGTGGAATCCGAGAGGTGGACTTTCAATCTGCGTCAAAACATTCGTTTCTCCTTTTTATCAAACTTTAGCATCAGATTACAAGATTCTTCAATCATTAATATATAAATTTCAACTTCCAGACCACACACTCAGCTTCTTCTTAAACTCAGATACAAACACTGATTAGCTGACATTGTGTTTAAGTACTAAAATTCACTGACACTGAAGATTGTGAACTAACACTATCAATGAAGAGCAAGCAACTTTTGTAACAATAAAATACTAAACACAAAATAAGAAGAGCTCACCGTCCAATCTTCATGCGTTTGCGAGAAAACCCGAACATTATGGTGAAGCAACAACTTCAACAACAGTTAAGAACTCTCCAATTACCTAAACAAACACAAACATCAACTGCTCAATTAGACCCAAACTACTTACTCGATAGATAAGCTACATTCTTTTAAGATTACAACTACAGACCCATGATTCTCTGGAAGCAGTATACTGAAATCAAGACCAGAATTTTAGTGGGTGCGAGCAAATTTACTTACCTTAAGTTTTGGGTAGCCGAGAAAACCAAAGGAAACTGAGAAGACTGCAACAGTAAACGAAAGAATCACGACCTCCCCAGCTAGGTAGAGTGAGTGAGCTGGAAGCCCTGAAACAAGTCTAAGCAAGTGTGAGTAGAAATAGAAGACTAGAAACTGAGCTTGTCCTGCTCAATTATAGGCAAATTTTCTTCTTCTTTTTTTGGTTGAATTTTTTGTTTTAATGGAGCTTCATTAAAACCATAAAAATGTGAAGTGTAGTAATTAAGCTGTAAGAAAATAGGTTCTGAATGACCGTTGTTGGGTATTTGGGTGAGGGACTGAGGGAGAGAGCGCGGTTTAAACCTTCGAGGTAGACAATTGAGAGAGAGAGAGACCATTTATTGCTTGCGGTTGTGGGTCCTTGGGCTTGTGTAATATATAGTTGTTGTATAGTGTGTATGCGTTGGGACTTGGGAACTTTTTGCGGAAAAACCAAATCTCTGTACTTTTATGAGAATTTTTTATTTTGAACGTGAAAGATACATATATGACGTGATAAGTTATATAAAAGGGCCCAAGAGAAAAAACTCTCCGCTGCGACTTATATTACATCGTGTTCACAATAATGTTATCATATTACTTAATTAAACATGTTAGACGTAGAAAAATGATTAAAAAAATTTAGACCCAAAGATACATATATAACTTGATAAGTTATATAAGAGAACACCTAGTACTCACTTGAGAGAAAATCTCTCTACAGCAACCTATATTACATCGTGCTCACAATAATGTTAACATATTACTTAATTAAACGTGTTAGACGTAGGAAAATGACTAAAAAAATATAGGCCCTATATCCTATCTAGTTATGCACCCCAAATCATAACAGTTATCGTTGCTCCTCAGCTGTTTTCTCAGCGACTAGATTGATTGCCAACTTCTTCTGCGGAGACTCATACTTGGACACTTCTGACACCCGATTCTTAGCTATCTTGATGTCCCCCGCCCCCAGTGGTGGGGTCTCCTCCCGCGTCCCTCTTTTTTTTCGCCAAGTGGAGAGGGAGTGATTCGTTTCGATCCTCCTGGACCAAGTGAAGATGCTCTATCTGAACGTCGTCCGCTATCTTTAGCAAGCGACAATGCCCCATCTAGGTGCACCGCGGTAGTGCTCCGCAGAGATGATCTAACTTTTTGCGACGCCACCCCTCTCCTGTGTCGCATAGTCATGATAATAGGTTTTTGGGCCTTAAGAGTGGGCCATGTAACCTTTTGGGCCATAGTGCTAGCTCCAGATGGGCCTAACTCTAGTACATCATTTATACTTGTAACTTGAGAAAAAATAGAAGAGGTCAGTTTCCTCTCGAAAAGAGGGTTAACCTGCATGTTGGACATGTGTCCTCGGTTAGGGTTTCCCTCTTCCTGCATGGATGGCCAACGTGCAATGTTTTCTGCGGCGGTGATCCAGTAACCGGGGTCATCACCACATCCAACTTCGGCTCCACCACTGTAGGTTGCGCCGTCGTGGTCCCTACCAGTCTCGGTTCAAAACCTAGAAGCGGGTTAATAGCTCTCGCCACCTCTTTCTCCGCCTCGAGCTCGCTCCATAATGCATCATGCACAACTATGCACAAATAACCCACAGAGGGGGCAAAAACCCTTTACATTCGAGTATTCAAAGCTTACCGACTGCACACAGGTCGAAGCAAACCAAATCTTGCAGCAGACCACTATCTCGCGCGACTAAGGTCCATCCTCACCTTAACCTTCATCAAACCATAGGCTAGCAGGGCAAGGTCATGTTGCAGGTACTATCTGACATAGTTCATAAGCTGATTCGCCCATTCACGAGTCAATGCTAGCTTCGAAATATTGCGGGCCCATACCCAGGTCTGCATCACCGCTGCTGGACCCCAATCGGATCTAAAAATCCGTCAAATTCTTACACCACTATTATTTGGCCTTTGAAAAACCACAGACCACGTGTAGCACGTCAGAGAGCCACCCGATCGGTAAATCAGCAGAAAAATCTTTCTAAATCATGTCAGTGAATGACAACATGATTCAGACAAAGCATCCCATGCCATAGCCGAGTCATGGCGGCCTTGAATGATGGGTCTAGAACCTCCAGCAAACCCACTGTCCCAAAGATCCTCGCAACTCCATAACTGGTTGCCACCATCGCCGTTGTTGCTTAGTCATTCATCGTCGCCGGCCGACAGGGAAAGGTCGACGACGCTGAAGACATCGTCATCATCATCTAAGAGGACCAGTCCCTCTTGGAATTGGCCGCCAAACTCATCGTCCTTGACTGCCATGAAAAACGGGCCGATTTGAATTTTGGGGAGAAACATAGAAGGATGGGGTTCGTAAATCAACCTAAGGGAAGGAGAGATCTATCAGAGTTTGCTACGGGTTGTAGAAGATTGAGGTTAGTCGGAGGAGAGAGGGGAATGGGCGGCTGTGCCGCTAGGGTTTCTTTTCGTAAGGAGAGGAGACCAACACAGGAAACTCCGTTCTTAAACCACGACAACTCTTTCCTTTTCTTAATTATTGATTTATTTGGTAAAGTAAATGAATGATTGAGATTCAGCGATTTTTAATTTTTGTAACTAATTTCAAAAATTTAATTTTAGTTAGAGTACATTGCTTGAACAGTGTCTGAATTTTGTTGCTCTGGAGAACTTAATACTGAAACTTTAAAAGTTATCAATATGGTGTCTGGACTTTCATTTTGATATAAAATTAGGGTCTCCGTCAATTTTTCTTAAATTCTACATTAAGAAAGTGACGTGGCAAATGCCAGATTAAAAAAATAGGGGCAACATTGTTCTTTTACCTCGAGTAAATTATTTAGACAGTGTCTGAACTTTGTTGCCCTGGGCACCTTACTGCCCAAACATAAAAATTTATAAATGTGATGTCTGGACTTTAGTTATTTTATAAAAATAGGGTCTTCGTTAGATTCCATCTGAAAAACGTTGTCAAATTGATGATGTGGCATTCTTAAAATTTAGAAGAAATATAAAATTACTATTATGCCCTCCATATTCTAAAATTGATCCATTTTTCTTTTTTTTGTCTAATCCAAAAGACCGCCAATTCCCTTTGCACAATGCATGTGCAAGTCGACAATCTCTCTCCAACCGAGTCATTCTCCTCCGCACTCTTAAACTCCTCTCCTACTTGGCATCGTATCACCCCAGCTCTCTTGCAACATCTTCGATTCCCTTAACTTTTGTATTCTATCTCTTTGATCCTTCTCCGATTGATCAATCATGGTTGTCTATTCCTGAGAACCCCCTCATCATATGGCCCTCACTCTCACCGTCGCCACCGCCTCCCTCTCTCCCACACCCAAACCCCATAGCAAATCCAAACCCTTAACCCTAATTCTGACCCTAAATTCCCGCAAAACAACTTCTCCTTGATCGCCGACCTGTTTGCCGATCCAGTCGTCTCCCCCGATTTGTATTTCCAGAGTGCATTAGACATGGCAAGAATCGACCCGAGTCAGAGTCTAATCCAGGCCATATTTGACCACTTTGATTCGTCTCCCAAATTGCTCAATTTGTTGTTCCTCTGAGCCGAGAAGCAGCCTCAATTTTGATGCTCTGCGACGCTCTTCACCTCCGTCGTCAATACGCTCACCAAGGCACGAGAGTTTGACGCAGCATGTTATCGTCATTTTGAACGAAAAATAAAAATGGATCGATATTTAGTAAACAATGAAGACCAAAAAAGAAATTAAAGGGTAAAATCAAAAGCAGACCCCTAATGTGCTCAGAGGGAAAAATATAGAGGAGAAGGAAGAAGAAGACCTCTATGCCCAGAGAAAAAAATTGGGTGCACATATCATTTTTTGGGCTTTCAAATGAATTCTTTGGTTGCCCAAATCATTTATGTTGACTATTGAGGCAAAATGATGATGTTGCCCTTATTTTTTTAATCTCGCACATGTCACATCACTTTCTTAACGGAGATATAATGGAAAAATGACTGAGGCCCTAATTTTATAACAAAATGAAAGTCCAGACACCACATTGATAACTAATTTTTGGATTATGAAGGGCATAATTGTCATTACATATTTCTTCTAAATTTTTAGAATGCCACACCATCAATTTGATGTTTTTAAGACGAAAATCTGGCATAAAGTCCAGACACCACATTGATAACTTTTAAAGTTTGGGTACTAAGTTGCTCGGGGCAAAAAAGTTCAGAAATTGTCCAAGCAATTTACTCTTTTAATTAGTTATTGAACTATTGAAAGAACCCAATCCTAAATTAACTAGTAATCTACGATCACGCCCTACTGACAAGACTTAAACTATAGATTTCTGTAAAAAAAAATTGACATAATTTTCTTTACGAAGTGGACTACTAGAAACCTGCGAGAAAATCACACTTTGAATTTCCCACAAACAATACCGTGGACCACCGATGTCCATCCAGATTTCTTAATAAAGTGCGAAAAGTAAATTAATTAAAATGCTGGAACAATAATACAAGGGCAGAAAACTCATAATCATGAGAGTTCAAAATAATAAAATAAATAAAATATGGATGTGGGCGCTCAGGGTGTTTGTACTAACTCGAAGCGACTCCATGACTGTAAATACAAGGTGATGGGATCATCCGGGGTGTTTGTCCTAACCTGAGACATTTTGGGTCGGCAAGGTGTTTGTCCTAACCAAACTATAGATCACACCATGCCCAATCGATCTCCTAACTACAGCTTCCCTTGATTCCGGCGCGTTTCACCAGAATCGCCTGCGAAAGCTGACCACGGTGCACTATTGCCCGCGAAACCTGTTCCAATCAACTCCCCATGGTCCAATCTACCACAACCCCTACTCCACCATCGTTAAATCTCGTCGGAGCATCGCCGACTCCGGCTACACCTCACGGGTTAAAAAACCAGTATCCAAACCTCTTCCAAAACTCACCAAATCAACCAACTCTCTTTATAATCACAACCACAAAAATAAGAGGAGAAGATTTCATACCTTAAGCACTAAAAAAGTTGGTCGGACGGTCGTTTTTCCGACGGGTCATGATTCGGGTTCAAACCGAGTCAAGAAACGGGTCGGGTCAACCACGAGTTAACAGGTCAATTTTTGAATTTCTAATTTTGGTAATTTGACTATTTCCAGAAACTCGCTATTTATAGGGGGAAACTCCTCAAACGATCAACGGCTATTATTCAACTTTATCACGATCGTACGACCAATAATTTACCGATAAAAATGAGTTTCTTTTCGTTATTCCATTACGATAACTTCCGATAAACATCGCGATACTTATCCGAAAACAAAAAAATTCAAAAATATAATAAATAGCTCGCATATCCGAAAAATTCTCACGAGCTCGAAATAAAATACTTTACAATTCCCAGGAAGAATGTCACGTCAAATTCTCACCCAGTGAAAAAAGTCGTTAACGACACGACTAATTAACAATTAATCAACGATTATCGTAAAGTTCTCGATTATAGTGTAATCTTGTTCCAGGTTGTAACAACGATATAACACAATCTTATAATTGGTCACTCCGTCAACTTAAAACACGTTAATTAAATTTGAGTTGCATTAACCAAATTTTCAACAAAGGAGTCATAATGTGCGTAAAACAAGTTTGGACAAGTGCACTCTAAGGAACCAGTCTCCTTGTAGCAACCCTAGCGTCGCCTAGGGTTTTCTTGGTTTTTGTGTGCTACCCTAGTGCCATATAGGGTTAGTTGGTAGATCGTCTTTCAACGACTTTGTTAATAGAAACCTTGTTGTGCATTGAGATCTGTCGCGGTGGTTACTGTGATGGAGATCAGTCTTCTCTGATTGCATGTCGATGTAACAACTTTTCTCCTTTTGTCGGCCATCTTCCTTATATGGAACTGGTAGAGTTTCAGTTGTCATGGAAGTCTCTCCCTCGTGGTGGCTTGTGTGCAACAACTACCTCTGATGCCCTTATCTTGATCTGTTTTGTGCCTTCGTTGGGAAGCCACTAGAAGGCAGGAGATGATTGGATCTATGTCCTCTGATCAGCAAACAATGTTTGATACAGGTGGGAGGTTACGACCTTGTCAAGCTCGCCTTAAATCTTGGGTGTTGCAAGACATTCAGATGGTTTACAGGAGGTGATATAGCACGGTGGGACTGCGGCGACTCTTGACAACTACAAGCGACGTCTCACAGTAGGATCTAGGTCATGGTTTGACTGGTAAGCCGACAAGGTATTGGTGTTGGTCAGCAACTCAGCACGGCGTCGCTGCTGGGTGATGACGGTACAGAGGATGTATAGATGGCACTCCCATGCTACCCCAAGGAGCCTCACAAAACCCTATTGGTCATGGTCTAGTTGGTGCTAAGGTATAAATTTGGTATGGGTTAGGCCTTGATTTTGGCTTGTGGTGGACAAAAATGTGGATGAGGTGGGCATACGGGGCTATTTGGGCGGATTTTTCACTTTTATTGCATTTTTGACATCGAATTTGGGAGCCGCACATAAGTATTGAAGTATGAGATTGGATGAGATTATTCGTTCCAAGGCGGGTCTATCTGATTAGTAGTGTATTAACTGTACTTAATTAATGAGGGATTGGTGGTCGAGGATGTATCACAGACTCTGAGAGTGTGAGGCAATAGCTCTTATGAAACACAAGCCATTCAAAATGGCTTACTTTAGTCGTTGGTTCACGACGCAGGTCGTCTAATTTACTTGGCAAATGAAGAAATCTAATTCTTGATTATAGAATATTGTTCTCGAGTTTATGTAGGTTTAATTTTGTGTTTGTTTAATTTTACTTGATTTTTTGTATTAATATATTGATCGCTTAAAAAAAGAAGCAAATTTTCAATGAGCATTAAGGAAATTATGGTTGTATTAACGAATTTGTGAATGAAACGAGTTCACAGCGTGACCAATTTGAAGCACGGTGTTATAGTTCTTTGATGAAAGTTACATTGTCCAAATTATAATGACCTATAGATCGGCTAAAACCTGAGTGATCATTCGATTCATCAAGGAAAAATTGTGAAGTTCGACTTCATTGTCAACATATATGTAACTATATATGTAAGAGAGTCGATAGAGTAACAACTGAAAATCATTACAAAATGCTTAGCTCGTAGATTTTTTTTTTTGAGATGGCTAAAATTTTCATTCTAAAAGTGATAATAATACAAAGTTCCACTGGATTACCTGTCCCCATAAATAGAAACTCCTAATGTAATACTATGCTAAGGCAGTACAAGTTCATAAACCTAGATAAGTAAACTAGAGTAGCACGAGGACTATCAAAATCTAATATGTACCACTCCTTAGTTATCTAGGCATCATCTCAACTGAGCTGCGTTCTCACACAGCCTCGTCGCTGTCATATCGGGCGGAGACGAACCACCATCTTCTTTGGTGGTTCGCGTTTGATTATTGTAGTAACCGGACCAAGTCTAGACTTGGTTATCTTCTTCAAGACAATGAGATTTTCCGCCCTTACCTCTTGACGAACTAGGAGACTCCTCAACAGCTTGGTGAGGTTCTCCATGAGTAGTTTCCATAGGTAGTTCTTGTTGCTGACTTGCGGGTGTAAATATCCCCGCTCCCAATTCCGAATCCTTAGTCACTGCTGGCGGCTTAGGATCCTGAACTGTGCTACCAATTGTGACTGTAGGCATTTGATAGGAGCTTACATGCGTCATTACGGGTGTAACTGACACATCCAGCATGGCCTCCTGCTATGCCTCTAAACGTTTCTTCGAACCTAATGGTCCTGAAACTAGAAGTTGACTGTGATGGTCCATCTGCAAAAAAAATAACCTGGTTAGAAGGACCCTCCCCGAAGAGGGGATTGTCCTGCATAGTAGTGATCGTCCCTTCCAACTGTGTCGGTCGGTCACTCTCATGTCCTTCAATAGGAATCTAATCCTCCATCATAAGTGTATACCATGTAGTTAGTTCTGACGCATCCCCTAGAACCTGTTGTGGCAATGAAAGAATTGGAGCCTCCTTGATTGCACTAACCGATGATGGTGCTCCAAACTTTTTCACAGTCTCCAATATTTTCATCATGAAGGAAGAATAGTTACCTCCTCCTCCCTGTTGATACAGGTGGTTACCAATAACCCCTTGATCACTACCTAAGCTCAAACGTACTCGTGGGGCCCCTGAGATTGGCCCCGAATTCCAGCTGTTACTCGAGGCTGCCACTGTCAAGGCATGTCCCTGCCAGTGCTGACTAGTCTTGGCCATCCCTGGAGCTTATGCCACTGCAAGATCCTATCTTGAACTCTTTCCAACAACAAATCCTTCAACACCATGCATGATGGTACCATAATTTTCACAGAAACCTTTGATTTTCTCATACAACAAAACCACATCTATAACATAAATCTCAGTAAATCAGAATTTGGTTCTTACCACAAGAGGGCGGCTAAAGTCTAGCTCTACTCGGATCTTCATATATGATTGATGGTTTAGAGCATGTCTATCGTACACCTTGTATATACCAATCGAATTGTTGATGCGACGACACTACTTCTCTTAGAACACACCCATAGCAAAGCGACCTGAAGTCAATTGCACCACTACACAAACGTTACCATGCTATGCCGGTACCAAGAAGGGGTTGTCCATACCATCCAAAGCCTCCACAATAACCATGCATGCCGGAATGAAAATACCATGGTCCGCTTACAATCGCTAGGAGCCGATCAACATGGGACCGAAACTTGTACACAAATCTATCCATGGAGATCCTGGTGAAGCCCATAATGCCCGAACTTGTGGCGTCACGTCAAAGTTTGATCATCTTCATCTTGAAAGCTTGCACCTTGTCAACTGCCAATGCTTGAAAGGAGAAGATATGCGCCACATCGTACATCCAGTCTTCCTCGGCCTCATCGTCGGAGTAGGCGAGGTCGACCTCACTGAGCCCAACCACTAGGAGCTGAGGTTCCGGCGGGTTCTCGAAAAGCAGATCAAGATTGGGATCCGTGAGGTCGCCTCCTCCAGTAGGGATCAACATGAAAAGGTCGATTGGGATAGAAAGGAGGGAGGGGAAGATATTGGTGAATTCGGATTTGGAATCAGGATCATTTTGAGGGAGATCGGAGGGAAAAAGATGGTGTAGGTGCGGCGCTAGGGTTTAGAGGAGACGAGAGAGAGGGAAATACGGGGAGAAGTCGTATTTCCAAATCAGCTCGTAGGCTTTATATATATAAGAAAAGATATTAATATGTCCCCCCTACCCCTCTATTAAGACTATTATGCATGCAGCATGCAAAACTAGCCAGCTCCTCTGAAGACTGAAGTGCTAAATTTGACGAGTAGATTATATTGATCAAAACCATCATGCTCCATCGACGTCGACGCGCTTGGGCATGAAGCTAGCAAGAGCGGCGGGAGCGTTGAAGATAATAACTCATGATCTCATTGGCACCGCCCGCAAGTTTACCATCCCCAATATTGAATACGGCCGGCACAGATGGGTTGCATCTAAGTCTTAGAAGAGCTTGTTCTATTTCTCCCCCTCTTTGTATTTCATGCATCGATCGATCTGATCATAATTAAAGTCACTGCAGAGAAATGTCTTGGCCTCCTTGGTGAAACATGAAGCATGAGCTCCTTGGTGAAGAGCTAGCTGGTCTCTCAGACACCATCTTTGTCACCGCCTCCATTGCTATTTGCTAGCTAGCTGTCTTCCGGTACGGTCCAAAGATGATATAAAGAAAGGACACAAGTCACACAACTTTAAGTCGACTATTTAAGACTGGGATGCGGTTTGCATGCACATGGGTTTTGTTATGAACACGGCCGGAGAAGATATATAATGATTGTTCGAGTTGCATGCATGCCACTATGGTTTTGCTAGGGGGAAAGTTTAAGTATGTGTTAATTAACAACATACTGTGGAAAAGTTAGTTGCACCAAGAGAACTGAAGTTGAATGCACATGTCGACCTAAATACATATATATCAGAAGCTAGCCTTCTTTCCACCCATCACGCATTCTTTCCTTTTCCTTGTGATTCCTACTTGTCAAGTAATGCAGTCACTGTTACAAATTCCTTTCGATCTCTTTGAACTCATCAATATGATCGGTCTGCTTATCGACAAATTAATTACAGTATCAGGTGTGTACAGATCCATTTGCTTCATTTCTTCTTTGGTAAATGGAGATATGGTCACAGATCTTCAGGTGGCTATATCTCGTTCGTACGCCGTTCTAGCTCAATTTTCTGGCGTATCTATATATGATAAATCAAGATCTATCTATCTATTCTGCAGCTAGGATATGTGTGTCTTCCAAGTTAGCTAGACTAGTTGATATTTATCCAATTGGCACCTCCTTTTAATTTCATATTAGGATTCGCTTCCAGTTCATGACAAGGATACTGATAGCAGCAAACTGATCGAAGAAAATACACAAATATATTACAGATATTAATGAACATATATTGAAGACTCTAGATCGAGCTATCACTCCCATTATTATTTATGACAGTGAATGTTTCAGACCAGATTAACAGAATACGTACGCCTTACATGGCCGGATGCCATAGATATGTATTGACCGAGGTACGGTCCCCCAACTTATCCTCTGCCAGTGGGAATATTGGCCAACATTTAATTGATGGGAACGTCAAAAGTTTACCTAATTAACTAAGTTATATATACAAATGTAGACCATATATATATAGATCCTATCAAATATAAAGTTTCGTATTGAAATTTTGGTGCGAAGTTTCATTTTATGCAAAATTGAATAGTCAAAACATTTTTGATTGAGCTAAACTTTTGCAAACACGCTCATTGTATGGATATCTAAAAGATGTGTGGTTTCAATATTTGAATTGTTTTGTTAATTTTTGCGTAAAATGGAACTTCAAAAGTTTTAGTGCGAAGGTTCACATTGGATAAGATATATGCGTGTCAGTGATTCGGTCAGTATATATTCGTTATGATGAGTCGTTTCGATCAGGTCCATGCTTGTCGTGAGCTAGCGGAAAATCTTGTGCAAAATGTCTAATAATTCGATCGCCATATATTAGTGACTTTTTGGAATCAAAATATATGGTCCAACTGGCATGGAATGGGTGGAGTCGACTGGCTAGCTAGCTAGCAAGCAGGATTCCTTAATGATCAACCGTACTAAAGAAGTAGTACGTACGTACTAAAGGAGATATAATAAAAGACGTACTGAAATGAGAGATAATGCGAGGATATGCAGATCGATCCATCGATCACAATATACATATCAAATTTAGGTCTGTCCAGTAGTTCTATGAGTTACATACCCTAGACAGCAGATTGTCAAAGAAGAAATAAGGAACAAAATAATTAAGCTGGTATAAGGCGAGGAGCTAGGTATTGGCGACGTTGCTGCGCGCTCCCGGAGAAGTGATGCGCGCAGCAGATATCTGTGAATTCTATCCTACTCCTAATAAGCTCGATCTCGGCTTACTCTGGTAGCTAACTAGCTGGTCCATCGAATAGGGCGTTAAATTAACATAATGTACGTACGTACACACTTACAAAACTTCCACCTCGATCATATTATCATTATACTAAAAATATAATTGTAACTAGCTAGGAAAAATTCCTCTTAATATACCGTATAATAAATTAGCCATGATTAGCTTAGCTTGAAGTCCTGATCGAACCACGTACGAGTCTTCGATCGATCTCTCCAAGTTAGCGGGAGTTATTTGATTTAAGTATTACCATGCATGTTCGATCATATACGAGTTAGTTCGTGGCAAGGTCATAGTTGGACGTAGCTATATGAATCTATTTTGTCATACATGAGAACAAATATAGTCACACAACATAGATTTTCAAAAACAGTCACACAACATAGATTTTCAAAAAATGGTCGCACAACGTACATAAAAAATGGTCGCACAACATAGATTTATTACCAGAGAAAACATAGCATTACAAAAAGCTATGAATTCAGATCGAGTACATACGGTCAAGTAGTAATTAGTTATAGCCTCACTACAAACTCTCAGCCATATGCTATATATATATATATATGATCTAGGATACTCTTATTAATTAATTAGCTCACTCTCTCTTATAAAAGCATACTTAATTAAGTCTCAAAGGTCTCTCTCATGCAAGTACGTACGTACTTGGTGAGTTTCGTCATATTTTAGCTAGATTGATCAAACCCATAATGCACCGGCGCGCTTGAGCATTGGAATTAAAGATCGCTTAAGATGAAGACTCATGATCTCATTAGCTCCGCCCACAAGCTCACCACCGATGAACACAGCCGGCACAGACGGGTTGCATCCCAGCTGCCTTGAAAGAGCATGCTCTATCTCCTTCCCTCTTTTAATCTCATCAAGCTCATAAACTGCCGGGTTGACCCCAAAGTCACAGAGCAAGGTCTTGATTGAGTGGCACATGCAGCATGAGCTCTTGCTGAAGATCACCACCGGTCTCTCCGACACCATCTTTGTCACTGCATCCATTGCTAAACAGAATGTATCAAATAATGCCAAATGGTAATGATCGAATAATTAAGAGGCTAATTAAGGCACGAAGATTATGGAATGATGTTTGTGTTTGTGAGGTAAGTGAAAGCTAGATCGTTGAAGTTTGATATGTTTGTGAGTTTTCTGGTGTAATGGAAGTGTTTATATAGGAGATCGATGGCTGGAGAATGGACTGTCACCTTTTGTAGCTTAGAATGAGATCGAAAGAAGTTAAAGGGGTTTGATAACGAATGAAATCTATCTAGAATTTTCGATTTGATATTAGATTTTCACACACTTTGACAGATCGATCATTACTCGACAACTTGCTAGAAATGATGGAATCAAACTTGACTGCATGCACATTGTCGAATATCATTGCATACGGAAATAAACACAGACGTGTTCTTTGTACGGCTTCACATTCTATTTGATTTTGTTCATTCTCGATCTCGTTTTTTTTTATCCTTATGCAAAGCCTTACTTCCATCACTGCCTGCCTACAGATTTAGATTAAGACACTAAGATTCGGTACATGTTTTTTTTTCTAAGATAGATTGTCAGTTTGAGTGCTTTATTCTTTCTCCGGTTCTCCCCCATGTAGAAATTTGATATGATCATAGATATCATATCAGCAGGTGCATGGCTCGATCAGAAATTGGCCCTTCGGGCCTGGCTGTGGCCGGTGTGGATTTCTGGCCCCGTCTCTTTGTATATATTCTGCAGCTAGCTATCTGCTCAGTTGAAGACACTAGTACTAGTTGGATTTATCCAGTTGGGACCTCCTTTTTTCGATATCGATTCCCATCCATTTTTCATGAACGTACAGATCGATATATATAGTCATATCGAAAGCAAAACTCTTGTACAAAGAGACATACATATCGAACCTAGCTATGAGAAAGATAATTGTAATGTTTGTATGTACGAGCTTAGGAACCTTCCTCTCACTTTTGATCACAATTTCCAGACAGTGCCAGAAAAACTTCGTATATACATGGAGTGAGAAAAGAAGATATTCCCTAATTTTATTCTCCTTATATGTACATATATCTTTCAATTCCATGCCATTTTTGATACTCTAGGGTTAATGATCTGGCCTTCTCTTATGCCTTTCCCTAAACTAAAATTATATATTTTTGCTTCAAGATGATGCATGTTTTTTTTCAAATATTTGAAAACGAAAAGAAAAAACTTGACCAGTCTGTGATAGATTTATGTTGATTTGAAAGTAGTCACTTGGTAGCCACTTCACCAACGGTAATTGTTAAGATGATGCTGATATGTGTATCTAGCTAGCATCTACATATTGTTACATATTATGGAAGATTTATTTAGTAAGTCATATATATCCATCTGCGTGAGTGTGATTATTTTCAACAAATAAATATTTAAAGAGCTTATTAGCTAGTGTCAAAGTGTACGTCGGTGGCGAAGCTGGAAAAGAATGTCAACTTTTTACTTCTTTCATGATTAGCAGATTAGGAATGAGAGGACGGATCGGGGCATATCACGCTCAGTTGAGAATTAGGGTTTTATTTTGTTATAGACCTGTATAGATTCTCTGATTTTTCTCGGGTACGTCCTATAACTCCTATCCCTACTAAAAACAAAAACGAAGTGAGAAAGGAAAAGGATATATATGAGATCGATCAGTCTCTAATATCTTGCTTTTCAAAGATGCCAAAACATGCATGTACAGACAGATCATACGATCTTCGTCCAAAATCTTAAAGCAGGAAAAGAAAATAAAAGAATATAAATCTATATCCAAATCCAATCAAGTATATTTCGTATGTTTCATTAATATTTTGCTTTATCCAACAATGTCATGATCACAGCTTACTAAACCCTAATCGTCTCACTTTTCTTCTAAACCGTACCCAATAAAAACGTACATATGACACTATGCCATGGTTGTCATTGTTTAAGGAGATTAATTCTTCATAATTCTCGGTGTATGTCTTGTTCTATTTAAATGCGGATATTAATTAGATAGATACATGCAGGAATCTCTGTCATATCGGGACACTTATTATAATAGATTGTATCAGCCTGTATTTAAGACATTCTATCAATGAAAGAGGTACAGTTTTTCCCGTTTACATATTTTCTCCTACAACACGTTATCAGCACGACTCTTAGAGTTAATAGAAAAACCCAAAAATTAGAAGAAAATCGCCGACCACCGTCGGCCTCTTTCCTCTTCTTCAGCCAAAATCGAGCCTGTGCAGTTCAGAAAACTTCAACAGAAGATTGTGAGCATTTCAGGACGAACCAGAGGACGATCTTCATATGCACGGAAAACTCCAGGTGTCTAGTTTCCAGAACATCAAAAAAATCTCAATTTGAAGGTGTCTAGAGAAAGTTATTGCCATTTGAGTGCACGAAGGTCAGATTGCCCGGAAAAAAAAAGATTGACAAGATTGCACGACTTCCAAGAAATTATTTTAGAAGAACTTCTTCTCATTCATCAAAAGTAGCGGTCATACCGAACATAACACCCATCGAGGTAAACTTTTCTAAACCATCAATTTCTAGATCTAGCAAACTTACTTACCGCAACACCCTAGATCTAAGTTGATGATAATTATATATAATATGAGTTGCTTTTTATTACATGTTCTTACCCTAGTTCCTATGGACCTATATCCATAGAGTATAAGTGACGGTCCTGGGGGAGTCACGGTTTAGAAAAGAAAAGAAAAGGGAAATCGATCCCATGTGACAGTTAGTCACGGTAGCTGGGTGTGGTTTTTGCCACCGTTTATGATCGATTTTGTGACCATATATCATGGATCACGTTCTTATTCATAAAACTTGAAAGTTTTTGTGATCGTAGTTTTCGATCGTTATTAACAAAACATCTCTGTGTGTTTTTGTAGATGAGTTTGAATGAGCTAGCTAGGTCGGAATTCGACATCCTTGACCTCCAAGGCAAGAAATATCACCGTTGGGTCTCTGATGTGGAAACTACATTCATCGGAAAGAGATTGACCAACACTATCAAACCCTCTGGGTCTGGAATGAATCTCTTGCCCCCCTCCCACTGAAGAGTCAAAAGCTCAAGCTCTCATGTTTTTGAGGCGTCATATTCATCCAACTCTCAAGAAGCATTATCTAAACAAAATAGATCTCATGGTATTATGGGACGTTCTGAAGCAGCACTTCAACAATGTGCATGATGCACAACTTCCTGAGTTGACTGCTAGATGGGAGCACACTAGACTTGTGGATTTTCCCAAAATCTAAGAGTTTTATCAATCCATGCTAGACTTGCAGTCAGAGTTGAGTTTTTGTGGGGTGGAAAAGTCTGAGAATGACATAATTGAAAGGGCGTTACAAACCTTCCCAACTTCCATGAGCATTCTAGCACATCAGTGCCGGATTGAGTACGAACAGGGGAGAATTACCACCTTCAGTGATCTCATCAATAGCCTTGTGAAAAAAAAACGGCATCATGAGATCATCCTCAATAATAACTCAAGACCGGCTGGTACTAAGAAGCCTGAGAGTTACCATACTGGAGGAAAGACCCGCAAAAATAAGAAGGTTGCTCGTTCAGAACCTTATGTTCGTGGAGGACATGCTCCACGTGGGGGTAGAGGAGGGCGTGGGCGTGGCCAAGGCCATAGACGAAATCTGACTTGGCATAGAGATAAGAACGCCAACTCCAACAAGGACCAGTCTGGTTTGGTTTCTGATTGTCAACGGTCCCAACATTCTGGCAGATACATTTGCTTCAAATGTGGTTCTAATAAGCATATGCACAAACAGTGCCGTGCTAGTAGAGAAATCCAGAACATCTACAAAAAGCACAAGCAATATTTAGCTCAAGAGTCGAATTATGCAAGAGATTTAGAGATAGAGGTTGACACCAATCTCATTCTTGCAGATGATAAGGGGAAAGATCTTGCTACCCCAGATTTTGATTAAGCCTATGTAAAATGCATTGTCTCTGTAATCTTTCAAGTTTTTGGTTTTGTTTTTGGCTTACTTTTCGGTCAAGAATTTTAAAGACATTTGTCTTTGTTTTATGAATAAGAACACATCTATGATGTAACATTTGTTGGCAAGCAATGAATATTTCTCTATTTTCGGTATATGAAAGTGTTTTGAGAATGTTCTATTCCATGCAATTCTTATGTATGGTTCGATGTTTATAAGTATACGGCAATATGAGACAATGATACGGTCCAAACGTGACACAAAGGAGAGGATGTTATTTTGAACTCTGTGACATTTTCGATCCATCGAAGTATCGCACTTCGACCCATCGAAACTATCTCTCGGGTTGTTTTCTGGCATTTTCAATCCATGGAAAAAAATATTTCAATCCATCGAAGCCTATCCTCGGGTCCTGTGGTTGCACATTTCGATCCATCGAGCACTTCTTCGACCCATCAAAGGGATGTCTCAGGTCAAATTTTTCGACCTATCGACATTCTCTTCGACCCATCGAAGGAATGTCTCAGGCAAAAAATTTCGACACATCGAATACTGATGTCGAAAATTTGATCTCGTTTTTGGGTTCTTTTGATCCATCGAAAACCTATTCGACCCATCGAAGACATCGTTCTGGTCATTTTTCTTTCTTTTTTCGATCCATCAAAAAGTTATTTGACCCATCGAAGAACTGTCTCAGGTTAACTTTTCGACCCATCGAAAATGGTATCGGAAAATCACATGAATTTTTTTCCGACCAACTTGGATTTCAACACCAGATGTGGTTATACATCAGTTTGTGTCGTGCCATATCAACACTCAACAAGGGTCACACCCTTATCTAAATCTTTAAGTATATACTTAAAGTGTACGCCTGGTCTTTGCTTCAAAGACTTACCTCTTTACATTGATTGTGTAGATGTCTCAAGGCGAAATTGAGTGTCTAGCAGATAGTGGTACTACCCATACCATTCTGCGGAATAGGAAACTATTTGTGGATCTTTCTCCATACAAATTCTCAGTGACAACCATGATTGATGCAGCGCCCGTTATACAAGGGCGTGGTTCTGCAGAGTTTCTGATGCCCCATGGTACAAAATTATATATCACTGATGCCTTATACGTGCCAAAGGCCAATCGAACCTTGCTAAATTTTAAAGATATTCGTGCCAATGATTTTCACTTGGAAACCTATTGTGAGAATGGAAAATAACTATTGTGTATAACCTCTGTTGAATGTGGCCGCAAGCGCATTCTAGAGAAGTTTCAGGCTATTCGTAGTGGTTTATATCTAACTATAGTTCGGATCATTGAATCCAATGTCGTGACTCACACTACTATGTGTGATTCTGTGTCATACAATCTTTGACACTTTCGACTGGGACACCCAGGTTGTGACATGATGATCAAAATCTTAAAAAATACTCATGGTCATCCGTTCTTTAGAGCGAAAAAACATGTGGGATCTATTTCCATCGGTTTAGATGGTGAGGATGAGACTACTCCTCTCATTTCTATCTCAGTCTCCAAGACAAGTGCAGCACCATCCCGGCAAAGTACCGCTGAGGCGTTGTGCGTTATCCCACCAGATTCTTATGTTGCAATCTCTGATGCACATCGCTCATTCTGCAAAGCTTGTTCTTTAGCAAAATTGACGGCTCGTCCTTCTTTTGTTGTTGATAATAATGAAAATATTCCATTCTTACAAAGGACCCAAGGTGATATTTGTGGACCTATCAAACCCGAATGCGGACCATTTAAATATTTCATGGTTTTGATAGATGCATCAACGCGATGGTCACACGTTGCTTTGTTATCCACAAGGAATGTTGCGTTTGCAAAACTCCTGGCTCAAATCATTAAGCTTAGGGCTCATCACCCAGATCATCCAATCAAGCCTATTCGATTGGATAATGCATGAGAGTTTACAACAAAATCTTTTGATGATTATTGCATGTCTCTTGGGATTGAAGTTGAACATCCTGTTCCTCATGTTCATTCTCAGAACGGTTTAGCAGAGGCTTATATCAAGCAGATACAGCTTGTGTCTAGAGCTTTGGTAATGTATACAAATTTACCAGTCTCTGTATGGGGATATGCAGTGTTACACACAGCAATGCTTCTTCCTTTTAGACCCGTATCCCGCTAACCATTCAGTGTGTACCAGTTGGTAACTGGATATGAGCCTGATGTTTCACATTTGCGCATTTTTGGTTGCGCGGTTTATATGCCAACAACGCACTAAAATGGGTCCTCAAAGAAGATTAGGCATTTATGTTGGTTATGATCTCCAATGATAGTACGCTATCTTGAACATTTGACAGGAGATCTCTTTACTGCTAGATTTGCAGATTGTCACTTTGAAGAGACATATTTCCCGCCGTTATGGGGAGATAGGAATGTTTTCATTCCAGTGGAACGTCAGGAATTGACGTGGTTTAATCCCATTGTGTCTATTCATGATCCTCGCACGTCTCAGAGTAAGACAAAAGTGCAAAGAATACTTGATTTTAAGCAAGTAGTAGACTTTATGCCTGACTCATTTGCTGATATCGCTAAAGTGACGAGATCAGATATACTTGCTGCAAATGTTCCTGCAAGGTTGGAAATACTGAAAAAGGGATTCGTTAGTAGCAACATTAGGCAAGGAGACGTTCCTCTTACTCATGTGGAAGGTGTTGCATCAGTCTCGGCTCCCACCAGGAAAAAGGGGAGACAAAGAAAATCCACTGATGAGCTGCCGGTTAAAAGGCAGGCCATCAAGGCACAAAAAGATCCATTAATCATAAACATTGTGAATCCTTCACATGAGATTGTCTCTGACTACACTTATATCCTTGAATCAGAATTGGCAAGTCTGGGGGAAGCTTTAGAATCTTTTGTGATGTCAGAGAACAAAGAAATCTCGCTTAAAACAAATTATGCGCCCGTTCTTATGGATATATCTTCCATGTTAATTGATGACATGTTTGCTTATTCCGTCACTTAGGAAATTATTGACGACGATGAAGTGGAACCTCACTCTGTTGTTGAATGTCAACGTAAAGCAGATTGGCCGAAATGGAAGGTAGCAATCCAAGCTGAACTAGACTCTCTGAATAAAAGGCAAGTTTTCGGTCCGGTTGTGCTATGCCCACTGAATGTAAAGCCAATTGGATATAAATGGGTCTTTGTTCGGAAGCATAATGAGAAGAATGATGTCTTGCATTATAAAGCTAGGCTTGTAGCGCAGGGTTTCTCTCAGCGCCCTGGAATTGATTATGAGGAGACGTATTCTCCTGTTATGGACATCATCACCTTTCGCTACCTGATAAGCTTGGTAGTGTCTGAAAAACTTAACATGCAGCTTATGGATGTGGTTACTGCATATCTCTATGGTGATCTTGATTCAGAGATATACATGAGAGTGCCAGATGACATTATTTTACCCAAATCAAGACCACAGAGTGCTCATGTTATAAAGTTGAGACGTTCACTGTATGGATTGAAGCAATTCGGTAGGATGTGGTATACACGCCTTAATGACTACTTGATTGGGAAGGGATATAAGAATGATGATTTATGCCCTTGTGTGTTCATTAAAAGAACAAGTTCAGGATTTACTATAGTAGCTGTCTATGTTGATGATATGAATATCACCGGAACTCTTGAAGAGATCAATGAGACTGTTTGCTACTTGAAATCTGAGTTTGAGATGAAAGACCTTGGTAGGACTCGATTTTGTCTCTGATTTGAGATGGAACATCGAGTTGGTGGAATTCTTATTCACCAGTCTGCTGATGTCCAAAAGATGCTCAGGCGATTCAATATGGACAAAGCACACCCAGTTAGCACATTAATGGTTGTTTGCAGTCTGGACCCTAAGAAAGATCTGTTTCATCCGCTAGATGACGATGAGGAGATCTTGGGAGCTGAAATTCCATATCTTAGTGCTATTGGAGCTTTGTTGTATTTAGCTCAGTGCACACGTCCAGATATTGCCTTCTCAGTGAACTCGTTGGCCAGATTTAGTTCTGCACCTACGCAACGTCATTGGAATGGAGTAAAACAAATCTTCAGATACTTGAAAGGCTCTATTGACATGGGTTTATTCTTCCCTTATAAAGAATGTATAGAGAAGCATGCAATTCCTGGTGAAGGGAATGTTGAATCACAACACTTGAGTTCTAAGCATCTTAATGCTTTAAACTGTGCTGAACCGAGCAGGCCCTTCGATCCATCGAAGGATTTCCTCGATGCATCGAAGGATTCTTCGTGGACGAATCAGAGTAACCCCTTCGATCCATCGAATGAGTTATTCGACCCATCGAAAGATGGAGATGTTGTAAGTGATTTTCATGTTGTCCTCTATTCCAAAATATCGGTTGATGTGTTGGTTGGATTTGCTGATGCTGGGTACCTCTCTGACCCACACAAAGGTCGTTCACAGACCGGTTATATTTTCACTATGGGAAACATAGCGATATCCTGGAGATCAACAAAGCAAACCCTTGTTACTACTTCCTCGAATCATTCTGAGATAATTGCTTTGCATGAAGAAGTTAGAGAATGTGTTTGACTCAGGTCAATCATAGGTCATATTCGAGGCTCTAATGGATTGAAATCTACTGTTACTGATCTCACTTGCATCTATAAGGTTAATGTTGCATGCATTGAACAAATGAATTTGGGTTTCATTAAGGGTGACAATACAAAACATATATCACCGAAGTTTTTCTTTAATCAGCAACAACAGCAGCTGTTGAATATCCAAGTGAACCAGATTGGTTCCGTTGATAATGCTGCAGACTTATTTACTAAGTCACTTCCTAAATCTACTTTTGTGAAACATGTGAGAAGCATTGGTATGCACAGGTTATCAGAACTCCTAGACTGAGTTTACAATCAGGGGGAGTTACATTTCTATAGACATCATGGGGAGTCTACATCACTTGTAGTAACTTTAGTAGTTGGTGCGTTGTACTCTTTTTCCCTTAGACCAAGTTTTTGTTTTACCCATGAGGTTTTTGTTTGGTTGGCGAGGTTTTTAATGAGACAACAAGTCATGCATTATTCTTATGGCCATCGACACAAGGGGGAGTGTTTAAGGAGATTAATTCTCCATAATTCCCGGTGTGTGTCTTGTCCTATTTATATACAGATATTAATTAGATAGATATATGAAATCTCTATCATATCGGGACACTTATTGTAATAGATTGTATCAGCCTGTATTTAAGGCATTCTATCAATGAAAGAGCTATAATTTTTTCTGTTTACATATTTTCTTACGGCCATAAAAAATTCATTATATCAAAGAGCAAATAAATAAATGCTGCACCATGAAAGATATATAATTACAACGTCCACACCAAATGAGTACTGAGCGTGCATTAGAGCATATGCAGCGATGGCTGCGATAGCACGAGCAGAGGAGAGAAGAGGCGGGCCCGGCCACGAAACAGGACTTTGACTAAGCTGAAAAGCTCTTGCACGAGCAGCCTGCACCAGCCACCGCTGCTTATGCTCTTACAGCACTTGTGTAACTTTCGGCAATTTACTGCGCTGTGAAGTCTGTGGTCTTAAGTAACTAATTGTTAATCATCTCATGATGTACATTCATATACAATTAACCTTTTTGCTTTGCTCATATTTCGTTTCCGTCGGTCCAAATATATACCGTTAGGGCATATTTATTATACTTTCTTGGATTCATTATATAAAAGATAATATATTTCTTATATTATCTAGAGAAATATATTATCTAGAGTGTTATACAAAGAGCTCAAAACTTGCTCTTATATAAAGACAAAATGGTACTTTAATCACTCAGAAGGACTTACATAAGTTTATTTAAAATAATCTCTTATAACATCAAATATAAAATATGAGATTGAATTATTAAAAAAGAATTTCAATATAAGAGGTGTAACAAGCCTTTAGAATGCATAAGGCTGGAATCATGCATTTTAATTGAAGTAGAGCAACTAGAACATTTAGAACTCTTTATATTTGCGTCATATTCGAAGCTTGGAAGACGCATGCATGTAATACATCAGTTTTGAGAATCCAACAGAAACATCCTACTTCTTTTTATTTTTATTTTTCTTTGTTACATATATATCCATGAAATAGTTCAATTTCTGTCTTGCAAGTTTAGTTCGAATACACTCCTTACTTCGAATTCGGATTCTTAATTACAATTTACTTCATCCTAGCTAGCCAAATGCAGTCTCACCTACTAGTAGCTTGTCCACATATATAGGCTAAACAGTACATGAGAGTATGGGACATGAAAGACGACGTGAGCTCGTGCATATAATGAAATCCTTGACGTATATATATATAAAAACACCTTGCCATTTTGATAATAACACCAACATATATTATATAAACTGTGTTGGACACAAATGTCAACCAGTTCCAAAGTTTACATAGGATCGCAAAACTCGAATAAGATAAAGTACCTAGCTACGTAGCTCTCGTAGTAGCCTTATTGACACAAAACTCTCATAGTCTCTGCTGCATGCATAATTAACACTCTAATTAAATAGTGTGCTTGTCATGCAAGTACTTGGTTAACTTGATCATTAGACTGATCAAACCCATAATGCTCCTGCGCGCTTAAGCATGGGTTTTAAGGAGCGCTTGAGATGAAGACTCATGATCTCATTGACTCCGCCCACAAATTCGCCACCAATGAACACAGCCGGCACAGATGGGTTGCATCCGAGCCTTGACAGAGCTTGCTCTATTTCTCTCCCTCTATGCATCTCATCAAGTTCATACACTGCCGGGTTCACCCCAAAGTCACAGAGCAAGGCCTTGATTGAGTGTGAAATACAGCAGGAGCTCTTGCTGAAGATCACCACCGGTCTCTCGGACGCCATCTTTGTCACTGCCTCCATTGCAAATTGGGTGCTGTCGTTTGGAAAAATGAGGCAAAACTAATGTTATGGTTTGAATGCAAAGTATAAGTAACCCGGTTGGCAAGTGAAATGTGAAAAAGAGATGAATTAATTAAGAGGAAATAGCTAGAGATTGGTATGTTGATGAGGTTTGATGAGCTCCTGGTGTCCATGCATGGCATTGTTTATATAGGAGAAAGGGGAGAGTGTGGATTGGCATTGTTGTAGCTTATCGAAGTAGAGGATTTTCTTTTTCTTTTTCTTCGATAAAAACTTGATAGAAATTAAAGGGATTCGATAGTGAAGGAAAATAGAACTGGTCTGAATTGACATGCAACTATCAAAAAGTTGCACTATCTAGCTATATATAGATCGTTCGAGAATACTCAAAATTGAATGTACATTGTCGAATCTTTGCATACGGAAAATAGAGTCGTGTCCTCTGTACGGCTTCACATCCTTATCCTAAATAAATAGTCTCTATCACATGCCTAAATAGAATTGTGCATTTTGTTGTTCTTGTTTTACATCACGTACATTTGTAATTTCTACATTTGTTCAATTATGTGCCGGAAACCATGCAGGTATAATATTACTTGTTACAATAAGACCAGCCGGGTGTCCTCCCGTTATATATACAATCAAACCATTCAAACGTCAAGTTAAGTTTCTAGTTTCTACTCCTACAAATTTGATTTATGTGATCGATCATGATCTGCACGTACTTCTGCAGGTGTCTCAAATTCTACAAATTCTTCTGCTAGCATATGTGTTGATAGCTAGTTGGGGAGAATATATAATTGGCTTTATCCACTTGGGACCTCCTTTTCTATTTTGGATTCGCACCCATTTCATGCATGATGAAAAGGAGAAAAAGATGTATAGCTAGGTAGCAAAATCTTTGAGAACAAAAAAACTACGCGCGTGAATACAAATTAAGTATCACATGCAGTACTCATACGTACTTACGTATTTGTATATACTATTCTGAAAGTTTTTTTTTTGAATCCGAAAGTTATAGTATATTTACGTAAACTAGCTTTGCAGGAGCTAATTAATTTAGAGCATCCGCACCGGCACCGGTTTGCTCGAGCACGAGGTGGGGGCCGGTACGGTTTTGGACGAGCAAATGGATTTGCAGCTCGCAGCGGGGAGCAAGAAGATTGATATGCTCGAGCAAATCGGTGTTCGATCAACTGCTCGAGCTTAATTTGCTCGGCTGGTAGCTTTGCTGCCAGACAGACTCACCGCAGGTGGGTGACATTAGGCCAGCGTATTTTTTTTTTTAGTTTAGGCGTGTGCGTTAAAGTTAATTTTTTTAGCCCATTTACCGGTTTAATAGGAGCACGCCACGTGGCACCGGTTCCAAAATTACTTTCATTAACGGGCCTTTAATCTAAGCCCTTCATTTTGAATGCCAGAAATCCAATCCGACGGCCAGAATTCATATAAAACAGTCATTTTCCAAAATTAACTGGCATAACGAAATTATTTGCCAAAAAATCCCAAAAAATTGCAAAAAAACCATCCAAAATTGCATAAAACTCCCTATTTTTTTCCTCTATAAATACTACTTCATTTCATTCACAACTCACACCAATTTGTGCACAACAAATTTCACATCCCCTTCCATCTATCCTCTCATTTCCTTTAGCGATTTTTCCAAAAAAAAAATAGGCTCACATTGGCTTCCTTCCGAAGATTTACAAATGTGCATATCTTTTATACGTCATAGCATTGATAAATATGACGGCAACAAACAAAAGAGGAACAAATTGTGAGCGACAATTTATGCCGATTATGTGACAAATTGGAAGTCAACACAAGGTAAAAATCCTTCGAATGTTCCGAGGACCCGAATCGAGCTCTCATCTCACTATAATAAGTTCAAGCTATTCTAACAAAAATGGGGTGAATGTTTGTATGCGGCATGACAACGTATAGCTAGCAGCACTTCGCTAATGGATGAAGTGAGTTTATATTGTTGTAGCATAAATTATATAAATTTATTTCATTATATGAATTAAATTATGTAATTTATATATTTCATTCGTTTAAATATGTAGCATAGTGAAATAGATAATATAAATTTTTTCATAGCTCAACCAAGCTCAATCATACTATAAGGAAAAGAAGAAAGTGTTTACACACTTTGAATGTTGGGAAGTGGTTAAAGATCATCCATCTTTCCTTGAGGTGCTACCAACTACTCAATCTCCATATGCAAGTAGTTACCAACCTACTCCTTCCGCCGCCGAATCATCTCCAACCATCAATTTGGATGACGAAGAAGTGAATGAGACACCTCAAAGCCACATGGCCACTCCCTCGAGTCTTCCTAGACCAATGGGAACAAAGGCGGCAAAGAAAGTGAGGCGGCAAAAGAAACAAGGTAAGACTCCTATTGAGCAACGAGTTGAGGTTTTGCATTCCATTGCAAGTGACCAAGCATCGTGTTAATCCAAGAGGATAGCGCATAATGAAAGTGAGCTTAATTATTACATGGAGTACATAGAAATTCAAAAGCGGAATGAAGCAAGGACACACGAAGAGTTACGATTGAAGAAACAAGAGGAGGAAACAAGGATCATGACAATGGATTTGGAGGTAATGACCCCAATCTTGAAAATGTATTTTACTAAGAGGAAACTAGCAATCCTTAATAAAGGAGAATCTAGTCAAGATCAACTTACCGATGAAGCATATTTGGATTGTTATAACCCAATTCGCGTGCTCTTTCCATAGTAATTATTGTATTGTACTAAGAATAAATCTGGGTTTGACTTGTCATTTTATGTAATTTAAATTTTCGAAAAATAAAAATGTAATTTATTTATTAAGATGAAATTAAAATACACGTTAAATTAAAACACATACTAATATTAAACTGAAATTAAACACAAGCTTAATGAAAACACATAATAAAATTAAACACACATATTTAGGATAATATTTAGAGTATCTCGCCGATTTTCAACCTTTAATTGTGCTTCACCAAGTCTTTCTGGAGCTCTTTATGGATGTAACCGGATTCGAATCGGCAACACGGTTGTGAAACCATTGTATATTGGTTCCATCTCTACTAATTGGCTCAAAAGAAATTCGATTCCCTTGTGCATCTACCGGCCCATCATAAACCTGGAAAGCCCTCGATGAGTTTTTCACATCACATTCTTCCTCATCCTCATCCTCTTCATCCACGTATTCTTCTTCAACAATCATGTTATGCAATATGATGCAAGCTAACATGATGGTAATCATTACCAATTTGTGGTGCAATGTACAACTATGACGAATAATTGCCCATCGAGATTGTAAGATGTCAAAGTCGCTTTCCACATCTTTCCGGTATGCCTCTTGTTTCTTTGTGAAGAGTTTATCTTGCGGCGTCTGGGGATTGGAAATTATTTTGACGAATGTAGAGTATCTCGGATATATTTCGTCAGCCAAATAATAAGCGTGGTTGTACCTCTCTCCATGGACTTCATAGACTGCAGTTGGGCCTCTTCCGGTAAGGATCTCTGAGAACATATTCGATAGGTGGAGCACGTTAATATCATTTTTGGCTTCAGGACACCCGAAGAAACTGTGTCATATCCACGTATCATACGAGGCCACCGCCTCCAGGATAATAGTTGGGCGACTCTTTCGACCCGAGTATGCCCCTTGATAGGCGGTTGGACAGTTCTTCCACTCTCAGTGCATGCAGTCGATGCTTCCAATCATACCTGGAAAGCCTCGACGTTGGCCTTTAGCTAGGAGTCGCGTGAAGTCTGCCATTGTTGGATTGCAGATGTATTTTGGACCATAGATTTGATACACTTGGCTGCAAAAATCCTTCATACATTCCAAGGTAGTCGATTCCCCCATCCTTGTAATTTCAGTGCACTGATTCGCGACTGCCCTGTACGCTAACATTCGCAAAGCACCAGTCAGCTTTTGTTCGGGAAGAAGCTCTAACAATCCAGTGGCATCTGGTCTTTGATGCCAAGATTGGTCGTGGTTGCAGAGATTCGTCATGATAGTGTTGAATCGGTTTCTGCTTATCCTATACCACCGACGAAATTCTGCCGCCTGGAAGTTAGGATTTTCGATGAAGTAATCATCCATGAGATTGCATCCCCTAGATAGCCTTTGTCGTGGATGGTTCGGTTTTTTACCGAGACGTGAATCGCTTGGTTGTGGTGGTTCATCGTCGTCTTGTGCTTCTGCCATGACCACCTGATTGATAAATGATTGCTGCATATCGTCATCCTCTTCTTGTTGACGTTGTCTCCGCCTGAAAAAATTGTGGAAGCTGAAAGGATCCATCAGAGTAATGAACAAGGAAATGTTGCTAAGTGTTTAGAGGGATGAGTTATCTGCTCGGATTCTTGTAGATGGTGTGAGTATAGAATGAATGATAGATGAACGTTTTATAGCCAATTGTAGATAATTCGATCGTTGAAGATGAACACACGTGTCGCATCCTCATTGGACGAAAATCAAACCGGAAATCTGGTTCAATTATTTGGTCGACGACGCTATCTCGCAGTGATATGTGTCGCATTGTAATTGGTTGAAAATCTTACCAGAAATCTGATTCCATTATTTTGTCGATGACGCTATCTCGTAGCGACACATGTTGGATTGGCATTGGTTGAAAATCTCACCGAAAATCTAGTCCAATTATTTTACCGACAATGGCACGTGGCGGTGACACGTGTCCATTTTTAATTAGTCGAAAATCTTTTCGGAAATCTTGTATAATTACTACCGATAAAGACACGTGTCACATTATTATTGGTGATAAATCTATCCGGTAAATAATTTTTAAACATTTCACAACATGAAAAAATCGATTTGCTTGAAGCAAATAATGCATGGGTGTGTGCAAAACTTGATTTGCTTGAGCAAATCTTGGATATATTTTGCTTGAAGCAAAATACGTTCTTGTTTTATTTCTTGCTCTGCTCATAGATGGGGATACTCTTATAAAAAACATTTCAGAATATTAACTAAAGAGGCTTCCTTCCATTTCTGATGACATTTTACAGATCGACAAAAATACAATACGTTCTTTTTCTCATTATGATCAGATGACCTACAATAAGATCCTTAGCTAGTTGTTCATGTTTTGCATGTCTTAATTTCGATCCAAAGAGCAGGACTGCAAAACTCTAAACTTATCCATCTCCATTTGTGAACTGAAAGCAACTCCATCGATTTGACTTCTTAGAATTCTTTGAACTTATGCAACACTATATCAGCATGCCATATATACATTTCTATTATGTAACTTGTTTCGAACTTTCGATCACACATTATTTTATATCAAGGGATTGATTAACGGATACGTATACCTTATTTCTTCGATTCATTAGTACGTACATGGAAGTGTTGCTCATATGTTACTATATAGGCTTCTAGTTACTTTGTTGTAATACTACGTCAAATACACACACACACATATATATATATGATAAACGGTTCTAAGATCTCCCTGTACGTACATATATAATGCCTTGATTAAACTGATCGAGTATCCACTGGCGGATCAACATAGAGGTCAGGTTGGGCAGTTGTCCAACTTGAATTTTTGAGTTTAGCATTGTTATTTAGGCTAGGCATGGCTATTGTTGACAAGAAAAATGGAGAATATGAGGTAAATAGGCAGTTGCAAAGAACTTGCAGGAAAGAAAATGAATAGTGGTTTCAATTTGAATAAGAAGACTTACACGGCGTAGTTTGAGACTTTACGATGAGAGTTCTTGGAAACTTCTCGTCCAATTTTTTCCGTTTCTTGTCTAAAAATATTGGGCTTTTGAACCATTAAGAATTGGGTTCTTTGCAAACACTTTGTGACTTTACTTATTCCACGTGTGAACACATATGTTAAGTAATGTTAATTAATTAGGGTATTGAGCTATTGGCCCTGACTTATCTGTCCGAGAGTTCTCTTTTTCGTATTTTCTTCTTTTAAACTTTCCTTTTATTTTACATTCATATAATTAGAATTACTCACTTAAAGTTAGTTGTTGTTTTATTAATTTAAAACTTGGAGACTACTAAATTTAATTATATATATACGCCCTACTTGAAATTATTTTCTAGTTCGGTCGGTCGCTGCGAGTATCTATCAGCTGGTAGCTTCTTGTACCGTTGTACGTATTCTCCTATTTACTCGAATGCAGTCTTTGGAACTACCTTGGTAGCTATAAGTTAAATTTACATTACACGTGACACAAGTATAAGTTCCTCTTAATTAATATATATATATTCTCATTGTGATTGGAATCAAATGTCAATCACATCACTACAAGGTGTATCAGAAATATAACACCTTGTGTTACAAAGGAATACAATAAAACTAATACGAGTACTCAATAGTCAATCTGATCAAGTAGTTATAGCTACTAGCAGCCTTATTATAGAGAGAAGAAAAAACTCTTCCAGGCTCTAATATGGTATATTAATTAGCTTTTATACGTACTTAATCTCTGAGGCATGCATAATAGCATAACTAATCAGATTAGTTAGCATGCACTTGATTATTAGCTGGCTAGGTTAATTAAACCCATAAAGCTCCGGCGCGCTTAAGCATGGGGATTAAGGAGCGGTTAAGATGATGACTCATGACCTCATTGGCTCCACCCACGAATTCACCGCCAATGAACACAGCCGGCACCGAAGGGTTGCATCCAAGCCTTGTCGACAGAGCTTGCTCTATCTCTCTCCCTCTCTGCATCTCATCGAGCTCGTACACTGCCGGGTTCACCCCAAAGTCACAGAGCAAGGTCTTGATCGTGTGGCTCATGCAGCATGAGTTCTTGCTGAAGATCACCACCGGTCTCTCGGACGCCATCTTTGTCACTGCCTCCATTGCTAGCTAGCTGTCTTTAATTTGGTATAAGATCCAACACGACAATGTGTAACAGAAGGTAAAGTATGCAAAACCAAATGAGGATCGGTAGCTGAGAAATGATGAATGTCAAGTATGTATATTGTCGTATAACTTGGGGACTCGAGGTTGTTTGTGATGAGATTTGGGGGTGATATGGAATTGTTTATATAGGCGATGAAATGAGAGTGGATTGGCATTGGTTGTAGCTCAGAGTCAGATTAAACTAAACTATTAAAGTAAGGGTACGGTTCTGAAAGTGAATGAAAACAAGAATGTTGATCACATTAGATACTCTCTTTTTTCGCAAATTGATATATCGTTACTTGACAGGGATGGAAAATGCATGTAGCACTACAGATATTAAAGTTGAGTGCACAACTTCGAATCTTTGCGTACGGAAGTTAATAGAGACGCGTCCTTTCTACGGCCACACTGTTTTCTGCTTGTTTCACATGCCTAAAACACGAAGAACACAAGTGTTGGAGGAAATTTTTTTATATATTGATCAATTTTAAATTTGATATATATACAAATATATTTATAGTCACAAAAGAAACTTAATCAATTATAGAATCTTACTTAATTACAGAATATACACCTCTTAAATATATAAGGAGTGTGACTCACTCCAACCCTTCTCTTCAAGTTGGAACATACAAGTGTCGAATGTCTAACTTGTCCAGTAAGTCACTGAAGATCCTGGACGAAACAACTTTGGTTAAGATGTCAGCTAACTGTTCATTTGAATGCACAAATGGAAATGAGATAATATGCACTACCAGCATTTTCACTATAGCCGACGACATTATAAAAAACAAGCCGACGACATTTTAAATCGTCAGCTATAGTAGACTATAGCCAACGACAACACCAAAAATCGTCGGTAAAAGTATAGCCGACGTTTTTTGTTGCAAAAATTGTCGGCTATAGTACTATAGCCGACGATTTTTGGTGTTGTCGTCGGCTATAGTCTACTATAGCCGACGATTTAAAATGTCGTCGGCTTGTTTTTTATAATGTCGTCGGATATAGTGAAAATGCTGGTAGTGATGAGAATCTAGTTTTTCCTTGATGAAGTATCTGTCAATCTTTACATGCTTCGTTCGATCATGCTAGACAAGGTTATGTGCAATCTCAACTGCAGGAGTGTTATCGCAATAAAGTGGCATTGATCGCTTCTGTTTGAAATCCAAATCTCCCAACAAATACTTCAACCACAACAACTCACAAATCCCTTGAGTCATACCTCTATACTTAGCCTCTGCACTAGAATGAGCTACCACATTTTGCTTCTTGCTCCTCCACGTAATTAACTAGATTTCCACCAATAAACGTAAAGTTGCAAGAAGTAGAACGCCCTATTAGTAATGTTACATGCCCAGTCTGCATCAGTGTACCCACTAGTCTCCAATTCTCTATGCTGATGAAATACAAGACCTTTACTAGAAGGAAACTTCAAGTACCTCAAGATTCTTATTACAATATTCATGTGATCCTCACTAGGATTGTGCATGTACTAGCTCACCACACTAACATCATAAGCAAAATCAGGTCTAGTGTGTGACAAGTAAATTAACCTCCCAACTTGACCAGGATACTCTTCAATCCGATGATTCTTCTCAATAGGTGTATCAATCAATTTACATTCAAGCATACCGGTTTCAGCCTATAGATCTAGATCATATTTTCGTTTACTCAACATGATGCAGTCCTTGTTCCGAGCCACCTCAATACCCAAGAAATACTTCAAGTTCTCAAGGTCCTTCATCTCAATCAATACCCAAAAAATCGCGTTTCAAAAAAACTGGACATAAATCGGACCGGTTTATGTCCAGTTTTTTTGAAACGCGATTTTGAGGGCCTTAGAGATCGAATTAGCCAAAAGTTTCTTCTAGACAAATGATCTACACAGGTATATGTACATACGTCTAGAAGGAAGTTTACCCAAATTCGGCCGGGAAGTGGCCGGAAAAGCCACATCCGTACGGACTGTTCACCGTACGGACGTCCGTATTCGAAAAGGACCATATATATATATATTGTATATGTCTCAACTTTCAAGTATATAACTATGATCAATGCATGAAAAAAGATTAATTAATGAATATAGTACGTGGTGGTATGAAAATGGGAAATGTCTGTGTTCATCATCATATGACCTAGTGAAGAATTTTCGATGACACATCCGACCTAAAACACAATGCGACGCAGATTGACGGTGAGAGGCAAATTGATGCCATATATATATATGTACGTATGAGGTCCCGAAAGTTATCCTAATACATTTTTCAGGCTTATGTCAGCTGATATATGTAGTTGCCTAGCTTTATACTTATATTCCACAACTAGAAAATTCAACATTTAGAAATTGTTGTGAAAAACGGAAATTCACTATTTTTTTTTTCTAAAGTCGAGCTCTGTTCTAAATGAAAACTATATATATTATCAGTTTTCGGTCATGCATTCAATTCGAGCTCCATCAATTCGAAAGTGTGCATGCATTCAATCTCAAACAAATATTAAAAAAGGAATTAGCGTCAATGATATTTTACAAATGGGTCATTTATCACATTTCGTAACTTACTTTTAAAAATTATCACTTCAGTATCTCATATTTAAATCTCTATCTAAAATTAGTACTTGCTGTTAGTAACGCCGTAAATTTATTAATTTTTTTTAAATATCAAATTTTATGGGATAAATTTTTAATTCCTATTGTTTTCTTTCTAGTTTTTGTTTTCTTTCTTCTTTTTTCTTCTCCTAAAAAATTGATTTTTTTTAATAAGTTAACAATATTACTAACGACAGGTATTGATCTTAGGCAGAGATTTGAATGAGAAGTACGTACTGAAGTTATAGTTTTCAAAAGTGGAGTACTGAAATGATGGATGATCTATTTGTGAGGTATCATTCATGATAAAAACTCTATTAAAAAATTTAAAAAGTTCCATTGCTTTCTTGTTTCTGTTTCTTTTCTCTGGCTATTTCATCCCATTTCCATTGGAATATTGGCTATGTTATTGTTATTGATGCTAACGTCAAAAGTAGTAACGTACCTAATCTATACGACCACTATACAATCTATATACATACACAACAACATGCATGTATATATTCTTTGTGATATGTGAATTAAGCTTTCACGTGTCGCGTCCCACGTAAAGATTTATAGGCAAAATACTTTATCGAAGGACAAGATCGAAGCCAGTATAGATATATTAAATGGCCCAATTGGGAGTCCAAGAGTCGGCCACCCTTCTAGTTCTATCTTATCGTCCGTACCTTGCACGGCTCCATCCGGACGATGCCGACTATACTAGTGCATGCACCGATGATGCTATTTAGCTTACAAGTTAATGTGTGTATTATGTGAGGGTCCTTTACTTCTCCTTCATGGATAGAATCATGGGCTAAAAATCACGATAAATGTCATGCATTTGTGTTTATTTGGTCGAATTTCATTTGTGTCGATCATTTTAATTTATTGAGTTCATTTACGTGAACATTTTGGTTTGTCGATCACTTATTTAGTAATTAAAAGAAATTCTAGTTAACTAGCTCAGCTCTAAAGTATAATTAAGCTCGTATATATATGTGACATGCCATACTAATGCCTTGGAGTGGAAGATATATAGCAAAAGTCGATTCTCATGAATCTGTTAGAGAAATCTAAAGGGCGCTAGCTATTTAGGGATAAGGATCATCATGTCATCAACATCATCAACACATGGTGATCGAGACTGAGCAGCTAGCTAGTGTCATGGTGTGGATGGCGTAAGTTGCAAAAGAATGTCAACTTTTATATATCGTAAACTAATCGGAAAGAATGCGAGGACGGATCGTGGCATCACAGTTGAAAATTAGGGTTTACTTTTGGGTCGGCGAGCTACGCACAGGCCCGTCTCTGTTCAGATTCTCTCCCTCGTCAGGTCATATCTTCCCCATCTCTCACAACGGAAGGCTAACTCTCTCTCTGTTGCTTTTGCACATACGAAACAAACAGAACTAATTCTTCTCCGCCCAAAGATAATTAGAAGAATAAAAATCGCCATCCAACTATGTATTCGATCTGGAACAATATACTCATCTATTATTAGCTTGCTAAAGCCAAGCTAGAGGATCATATAATTAATAATTGTTCTTTATGACTTTATCCACAGACTCACCTTCACAAATTATTATTATTATTATTAAGCAACAATTTCGTTCTGCTGATCATGAGATTGATCGGACTCCGATTCTAAACTTGGTTAGTACAGCTGGCATCTCCTAAATGGGGCCTTGGTCTCTCATTTCTTATCAGCGACTCAACATTGAACACATGGATAAGTTTGAGGTTTTGGCTTTACCATCACAATGTACACGTTGATCATAATAAAAAAGATCAACTGTTAATCTTAGACGTACATGTAAATCTACATATTGCTCATGTCAAGTAAGCGTAGATTAGTGGAATAATATTGAAAGCGTAGATTTACTAGCAGTACTTGTAAATCAGTTGATGTGTGCTGTATACCGGCCAAATGATTTATGGATAAACTGGATCGGATTTTACGCACAGATGCTTCTTCCGGTAGATCACACATGCATATACATAAATCTGCAGGCCAATAGTAAGCATATATACATGAGCAAGCTAGCCTAGCTTTACCCAGATATTCGACTTAGACAGACACAAGGCAAGCGTAAACCCTAATTCAATCTCTCTCATTCCATCTCAAGTTTTCTGAAGCTAGCTAATCCAATTCGATCGGATTGATATTCTCAAACGCGTGCATATATGTATACGTCGATCATCTGAAACATAACCAACTTTTGAAAGCCGGCCATTATAGTGATTGATGCTAGCTTGTAACATCATCATCATCATCATAATCAACTGTTACATAAGCAACTCATCGTGCCCGTCTTCATCTAACACTCTCCTCCTACCACGTTCATACTTCATCCTAAGTTGATATAGTTGACAAGTATTGATCTTGTAAATATTTTAGATTAATTTCTATTATAATTAGAAGTGATTTATTCTTTATTGTAGATATTTTCTACCTATTAAGAATATTTCTTGTACATGTATATATACCTATTTTGGGAGTAAATGAAAGTCTTACATTCTACCCTAAACATTTTTACCTGCACTTTTCTACTTGGCATCAAAACCAATCTTGTGGACCTATCGACAAACCCTATTTTTATCAACCACCACATCTAAATTTCGTTGCAAAATTGCTGATCTAGGAGAAAAATTCGACTCTGTTGTGATTTCTTCTCCTACGTACCTATACTTTATTCTGTGAAACTCTGGCACTTATTGCTTTTTTGAATATGAAGATGTTGTCTGGATCAACTATTAGTTCAGAGGAAGTACATCTACCGACTGTGTCTGCTACTATAGTTGCATCAGGTATGACGTGTAAGGCATCATCTCTCTCTACATTGTCTAGGACTAATGCTTGGGTAATTGACACAGGTACATCTGATAATATGACAAACAATCCTAGCCTAGTGAAAATCATTCAACCATCTCCTCAACCTAGTACGTGTGTCTATTATTGAGGGATCTCCATTTCTGTTATTGGTGAAGGTTTTGTCCAAATCGTGGATAATCTGACTTTTGACTCTGTTCTTGTTGTTTCCTCTCTTTCCTATAATCTTCTATTTGTTAGTCAAATAAATTTAGCTCTTGCATGTTCTGTAACTTTTTACCCAAATTTTTGTGTCTTTCAAGACATTCTGACTAGGAAAATTCTAGGTTATGGTAGGGAAACTCTACTATCTCGATTTGATAAGCAGTTGAGCAGAACAGTTAAATTTTTTGGGTCAAGCAAATACTACCACTAGTTTGGATAAAGATAAGGAAACTGTGTGGTTATGGCACCGTCATCTTGGTCACATAAATTTTCATTACCTGCAGAAGCTTCAACCTCAATTATTTTTCAGAGTGAGTGTTTCAGATTTCTAGTGTGATACATGTGAACTGGCCAAGAATCATCATGTACTTAGCATGCACAAGAGTCCAATGCCTTTTATGAATGTTCATTCAGATGTTTGAGGTCCTGCAAGAGTTTCTACGCCTACAGGAGCTCATTACTTTGTAAAGTTTATTGATGACTGTACCCGTATGACTTGGGTATTTTTGATGGTGTCCAAGAGTGATATGTTCCATCGATTTACTAAATTTCATAAGATGATCGCCAGTCAATATCAGCAACAAATCTGAGTTCTTCAGTCTGACAACGGTGGTGAATATGTCAATAACACTATGTCTACCTACTTGGTCTCTCATGGAATCCGTTACCAAATCACCAAACCTCAATTTGTTATATTCCTTAACAAAATGGCATGGCAGAGCGCAAGAATCAACAATTATTAGAGGTTGTTCGTGCTTCATTTTTTGGCATGAATATGCCTCGATCTTATTGGGGTGCGACTATTTCTTATGCTGCATATTTGATCAACCGTACTCCTTCTCGTGTCATTAAGTTCCAGAATCCTCACCAGAGGTTACATGCGATGCTAAATGACCATTCTCTTCCCAATCTTGAGCCTTGAGTGTTTGGTTGCATGGTATATGTCCATATTAACAAGCTTCGCAGGAGTATACTTGATCCTTGTGATTTGAAGTGTGTCTTCATTGGCTATGCTGACTTCCAAAAAGGTTATCGGTGTTATGATCCTCTCACCAAGAAAACTCATGTTTCCCTTGACATATCCTTTAGAGAATCTGACCCTTATTGCTCAAGGGGAGTTTCAGAGTTTTTCCTTTAAGAGGAGAGAGAATGTGAAGGAAATCTCTGAATTTGTCAGAATTTGAAGTGCTTGAACAATTGGAGACACGATTTGAAAGTTCTGGTATGTTTACAACTGAAGTCAGAAATATCCAGGAACGTACCCTTAACAGGTCAAGTGATTCTATCAACCTTTCGAACCATCACGCCAACGAAGACTAGAATGCTATCTTTGACCCATCGAACTATCCTTCTTGACCTGTCGAATAGTCTGCCTCCGAAGACCAGAATGCTACCTTCAATCCATCGAGTCCTACTTCTCGACCCGTCAAACAGTCTGCCTTGGAAGACCAGGATGCCACCTTTGACCCGACGAGCGCTCCTTCTCAACCCTTAGAAAATCTGACGACCAATATCCTTTCTGAACAATATCGAGATAATACTGAGGCTCTTGCTCCCCTGTTTACATCATCAACTGAGATCTCCGTTCAGATTGCTCCATCTGAGATACGTAAATATACACAATTTAATAAGGGAATTCCTAAGAAAAAATATGAGCCCAATATAGATGTTAAAGCCAAATACCTCATTGATAATTATATCTCTCACCATAGGTTGTCTGTGTCTCATACACTTGTTGTCAGTCAATTATCTACAGTATCTATGTCTAGTAATGTACAAGATGTTTTGGCGGATCCCAAATGGAAGGAAGTTATGAATGAGGAGTTAGAAGCCTTGTAGAAGAATGAAACTTGGGGCATGGTTCCTATACCACCTGGTAAGAAGATTGTTGGATGTCGTTGAGTGTTTACTGGAAAACTTAAAGCTGATGGAAGCATTGAACGCTACAAAACTAGATTGATTACCAAGAGTTATACTTAGAAATATGAAGTTGATTACCATGAGATTTTTGCACCTGTTTCCAAAATTAATAGTGTGAGAATCCTCATTGCACTTGTAGCTCAGTATGATTGGCCTTTTCACCAGTTTGATGTGAAGAATGTTTTCTTGAATGATGGCTTAAAAGGAGAAGTATACATGGATACTCCACCAAGAATCAGTTGCAAACCATGTAATGAGGGAATGTGTCACCTGAAGAAGTCTCTATATGGTTTGAAGCAATTAATCACCTAGGGTGTGATTTGGATGCTTCTGCAAGGCAATAAAGAAATTTGGGTATCACCAGTGCAACTCTGATCACACCTTGTTTGTAAAATGTAAGGATGGTAAGACTACTGCCTTGATTGTGTATGTCGATGATATAGTGGTTACAGGAGATGATCCATGCGATATGGAAAGTCTCCAAAAACAGTCGTCATAGGAGTTTGACATGAAAGATGTGGGTGATTTGAAATACTTCTTGGGAATTGAAGTTGCAAGGTCCAAGCAAGGGGTTACATTGTCCCAAAGGAAGTATGTTTTAGATTTTGTTGCTGAGACAAGATTGTTAGACTGTAAGCCTGTTGCTATTCCTATTGAGCAAAATCACAGGCTAAAACTTCTCCCAGATCAGGTTCCAACAAACAATGGTAAGTATTAACGTTTAGTTGGGAAACTTATTTATTTATCACACACTAGACTTGATATTGCATATATTATTAGTGTGGTGATTCAATTTATGCATAGTCCTGGAGTAGAGCACATGAGTGTTGTCTTACGTATTCTTAGATATCTGAAGGGCACACCTGGTAAAGGTTTGTTATTTGCAAAGAACATTAATGAGATGTGTATTTCAGACTACACTAGTGAGATGTGTGTTTTGAGCTACACTGATGCAGGTTGAGCTGGTGATCATACTAATAAGGCGTCTACTTTTGAAAATTTTACTTTTATTGGTGAGAGTTTGGTGACTTGACGCAGTAAGAAACAAAATATGATTGTCTGCTCGAGTGCAAAAGCTAAATATCGTGGAATGGTAAATGAAGTATGTGAATTATTGTGGATCAGGAATGTTCTGAAAGAACTGAGTTTCAAGCTTCAGAAGCCTATGGATTTCCATTGTGATAATATGGCTACTGTTGAGATTGCTTATAACCCAATACATCATGATAGAAGCAAGCATGTAGAAATTGAAAGACATTTCATAAGGGACCACCTTAACAAGAAAATTATTCAGTTTCCCTTTGTGACGTCTGATGAACAGTTAGCTAATGTTCTTACTAAGGGGTTGTCACATGAAGCCTTTAGTAAATGGTTGGATAAGTTGGGCATGATTGACATCCACACTCTAACTTGAATGTGAGTGTTGACAAGTATTGATCTTGTAGATATTTTAGATTTTTATTGTACTTAGAATTGATTTATTCTTTATTGTAGATATTAATTCTGTACCTATTAGGAATATGCCTTGTAAAGATGTATATATAACCATTTTGGGAGTGAATGAAAGTATTATATTCTAACCTAAATACTTTTACTTATACTTTTATACTGACATTCCCCAGAATTTCAGAAAGGGGCATTTTCGTCCACTATACGCTACTAGAAAAAGGGTCATAGACATCGGTTCTGGACCGATGTCTAAAAATTTTCAAACTGATGTCTAATGTCAAAAAAAAATAGACATCGATTCTTAAACCGATGTCTATTTACTTATAAGACATCACTTATTTTATCAAAACTGATGTACTAGCCCTTTGTATTGTCATCATCTTGTTTGTCTATCTATCGTCAAATCTTCATGTATTTGAGTTTTAGGGTTTATGGGATCAAAGTCCTACAACAAAATTGTCTAATTTAACATCGATTCCTAAAATTAACCGATGCGTGAGTATCTCTTAGACATCAGTTAATTTGCATGAACTGATATGTAAGTATTTCTTATACATCATTCTTCTCCCAAAAACTGATGTCAGTGTCATTCATAGACATCATTTTTCTTTCATATACGAATATAAATTTTTTTTTATAGGCATCGTTACTTATGCTTTGAACTGATGTGCATTACTTCAATTAACATCAGTTTTGTTGGATATGTAAGATGTATATATTAGTTTTAGACATTGGTTATTTTTACCAAACAGTTGTTCAATGCCTTTCATATACATCTAGTTGAAGCTAAGAAATTCCTATGTCATTTTATATTCAAACTAAACTGAAGTACAACAAACTACCATTGAATTAGTAGCCATTACATGCATATATACATATGTCATACATGTTAAAGCCAGTAGCTAGACATTACATTCCTCCCCTAGCTTAAACAAAAGACTTTCCTGATAGTTAATATGTACAACAACCTAATACTTGCATATTAAAGTCAGTAGCTAGTTATCCATTACATTCTTCCTCTAGCTTAAACAAAATACTTTTCTGATCTCTAAACAAAAGACTTTCATGATCTCTATATTTTCAAAAACTGTTCTCATTCCATAATCAATGTCTATATCAAACTTAAATGAAGTCCCCAACTTCAACTTGCACCTCGTCAAGTTCTTCTTGAGTATATTCTCTATGAATCCTTGATGCCTACTACAAATGTATATGTAGGCATATGTCTATAAGACATCATCATAAACTTGCCAAATAAATTGAAAATAAATTAATTTGCAACTACTGATTCCTTGATAGAAAGAAGCAATATCATATTGAAAATAATCAGGAACCTTTTTGCTAAAAAAAATACTACTCTTGGCAAAATTCACTTGCTGACCTGACTCAGCTTCATAAGTTTGTAAGACCTCCTTGATGTAACTAACCTTAGAGATTGATGCACGGCCAAATAGGATGCTATCTTCTGCAAAAATTAGATGGCGGATAGTAGGAGCACCCTCACAAACCTAGATACCACGAATAGAACCCATAGATGCTTTCTGATCAAGTAGTGTTGTGAAGACTTCGATGCCGAGTAGGAATAGATATGGTGATAATGGATCACTTTGTGTCAATCCCCTCGTAGGTGTAAGGGAGCCCTAAGGTTTTCCATTGATATTGAAGGAGTATTTAACTTTCTGCATACAATGCATAATAAGGTGTACACATTGTTCAACAAACCCTACATGGAGCATGACGGCCTCAAGTAAACTCCATTCCATTCAGTCAAAAGCTTTGCTCATATTGATCTTCAATGAGAAGGTACCATCAGCAGTCGACTGAAAAGTATGTATATAATGAGACACCTCATTAGCAATTAACGAGTTGTCAGCAATAAGTCTTCTAGGAATGAAGGCACTCTGAAATGGAGAGATAATGGAGTCGAGGATAGTCTTCAATCGATTCACAAAGGCCTTGGAGCATATCCGATAGAAGACATTACTAAGGGCAATAGGTCTGTAATCTACCTCTTTTGTTGTAGGCATTTGCATGAAGTGATTAATGAATGAGAAGATGAGTTGGATCTATTTGGATTTATTGATCCTTCCCGTACATTTGAAGGTGAGAAATCAAAAAATCTTTCAAAGCCACTTAGTCAAACGATTGAAAGACGAAAATGCTGACTGTATCATGTTTTTATGCCATACATTACAAAATGAGTTTTCATTTGATATAATAAACTCATTTTCTTTTAACTATTAAGTCTGTTGAATTTTACCTATATCAAAGCTTGTAAGTGATTCCTACTATTTGACATTAATTATGTGTAGAAAACATTGGATTTGGACTATTATTTAGGAAAATGAAATTTTCATCTTGGACTCTATGCCCAGTCCACTTCACAAAGTAGGAGAATACTATGTTAGAGTAAGTACTTGATTGTTATTTATTTTTTGTATGTCGCTATGCATATGTTTCATCAATTTTGCTGCATTGTTATTTATTTTTTGTATGTTGCTATGCATATGTTTCCTTAATTTTGTTGCATATTGAATAACTTAATCTATTGATGTACTTGTAGGGCTGTCAAAACTTTTAATGCTGAAACTGGAAGAGCTAACAAATTGCCAACTATAAAAATACTTGTTGTAAGTTATGGATTTGTGGTTGATTGAGTTAGTATAATGGATGCAATTATGTGATATGATTCTAAAACTATATTGTGAATTTATAGAGCGCCTCTAAACAACCCAGACAAGTTGAGTGTGGGTATGATGCTATGCGGTATATGAGAGACATCATAAATGATGAAAGTCTCAAAGAATTGGCATAATAAGTTAATAATTTGGACTAAATGTCAAGGTGCTTACGCCATGTACGTTGTTATGACTCCTTGGCCAATCCATTTCACTTCTAACAAATCAATCACATTCTCTGTCAAGACATAAAGCTCGATCTTTCTCTACAACGAAAATCTTATCATTTTTAACATTGTGGTGATGGGTACACCATAATGTTCTATGACAATCTTATCATTTAAAAAATAGACTTCTTCTGCCAACAAGTAGCAGCAGAGGCATCTTTAGTCTTTTTCTTTTTTCCTTTTCCATACTCGTAATTGAGATGTTTAACTGAGTCGAAAACATCCTGACCAGATTGTGGGTTTGGGGCAACTTCAAATCACTACCACATTTTAACCCATTGTCGGCGATTTTTAAATCGCCGGCAATGTTTTTTATCATTACTGGCGATTTTTTTCCCAAAAATCGCCGGTAATGTCTTTCTTTTTTTTTAATCATTGCCGGCGATTTTTCCGGCAAATCGCCGGCAATGTTCCGCCGGTAATTAAAAAAAAAATGACATTGCCGGCGACTTAAATGTAAGTCGCCGGCAATGTCTTTTTTTTTAATTACCGGCGGAACATTGCCGACGACTTACATTTAAGTTGCCGGTAATGTTAAAAAAAAAAAAAAGACATTGCCGGCGATTTTTGGGAGAAAAATCGCCGGTAATGATAAAAAACATTGCCGGCGATTTAAAAATCGTCGGCAATGGGTTAAAATGTGGTAGTGAATTCTTGCTTATTATCAAATTAATGTTTTTTTCTGCCTACGATAAGGATGATATCGTGGCAAGAACTTACAGTGAGAGCCATAAGACATCTTCTTAGAATGCTTCAAATGTATGGCAGAAGTCATTTATGGTCCATAATACAACTGTTCTAAGAGTAAAGTATTCTTTCTTAAATGCATCGTAGACATCTACCAGTCTTTCCCACAAAGTTTGCAACTCCTCAATCAATGGTTGCAAGTAGATATCTATATTTTTTTCCCAGTTGTTTTGGACCAGAGATTAATAAAGATAGCATCATAAACTTCCTCTTCATGCATAACCACGGAGGAAGATTACAAGTCACCAATATGATAGGCCAAAAACTATATCTACTATCTTTACCCCTAAGTGGATTGATACCATCTGCAAACAATACCAACCTTAGATTTCTTGGTTCACTACCAAAATGGGGCCACTTATAATCAAATAACTTTCAAGGAAGAGAATCAGCCGGATGACACATGTATCCGGCCATCTTGAGTTCCACTTGTCAATATGTCAAGTAAGTAATTCAACAACTATAAGAGATCTAAACAAGTGCCTGAATCTAGAAATTATAGGAAAATACCACAACAACTTGGCAGGTTTCCCCACTTTTAGTATATTATCTTTTCTTTTCTTCCAGCAAGACACACCACACTTAGGACAAGTTGTCTCATAATACTCTTTCCTATATAATATGCAGTCATTAGGACATGCATGTATTTTCTCATGTTGCAGCCCTAAATTGGAGAGTACCTTCTTTGCCTCATATGAAGATTGAAGCAATACATTGTCTTTGGGGAGTAACCTCCCGACAGTTGAAAATAGCTCATTAAAACAAGCGTCACTCATACCAAAGTTAGCTTTCACATTGTGAAGTTGCAACAATCTATCTAACTTAGCGTATTCGCTGTCTTCATAGAGTGGTGTTTCTGCATCTTCAACAAACTTATTAAACTCATTGGAAGCCTCATCATATATAATCACCCTCATTGAAAGCTGGTTCACATATATCCACGGTTTCATAATGAAACTGAGAGGTTTTAGGCAGACCTATTCACTAGGTGCACTAGCACAAGAAGACAAGATTTTTTTCCCCATGCCAATACTAGCCAATTTGTGTAACTGAAACAAATGTCCTCTAACCACATTAATCTTCTTCACTTTAAAGTTGACACATTTGGAGCAAGGACAACGAACTCTCTTACGGTTACTAGCATTTTCTTTAGCAAACATCAAGAAACTTTCAACACCCAATGAATATTTTTCAGTATCTCTATCTTCATTAATCCAAGATTTATCCATAACTGAAATTAATTCATAACAGAAAATCAAACAACTTTGAGATTTTATATTTCAGACAAGACCTCAGATATTTATCCATAACTGAAATTGATTTATAACAGAAATTTAAACAAACTTACATTTTTTTTATTTCGAACAACAAACAAATTATTACAAATCCATGCACTTCACACGCAAAATAAAAATCAAATATAAGTAAATTATAAACCAGCAAGAGATCATTAACTTTGCTAACCTGACTAATGCAAACGTAAACTGAGCATACCCCTCTACTCCAAGCTCTGCAGAGAATCCTTTAATCCCTTACTTTTCTTTTCAATCAGCACGATTTGTTGCTGCTATCACCTATAATATAACACAATCAGTCCAGCACAAGTGAAACATATTATATTCTAATGCATGCTTCAAAAACAATTTACTCTCATCACTACTAAAATTAAACCATCAAGTTGATTGAGCAGTAGTTCATTAGATGTAGACATAATTATTGTAAACAACTTCCAACCCTCATCTCTATCATTATAATCAGCTTCTTCGGCAAACTCCTTGATTTCTACTTCTATTCTCTCACATTCGCTATTTAAGCTCCTCTGTCACTTCTATTCTACTAATTGCTATAACTAAATAAAAAATAGTTATGTTGTGCTAAATCCTAAGAACTCAAACATGTACACCATGAATAACAAAAGTAGTTCATAGCCTTTCATAACTAACACCCTAACATGCAATAAGGATAACAATCACTCTACGGCCAATGCACTACCTATTTCACACTAATCTACGACATAGAACACAGTAAATAAGCACAACCTAAATCAATTTCAACACGATTTATTCCCACAACCCATAGAACAAATTCTTCTTCAGATTTTAAATTTCAAATTACGAATGCGAAAATGAAAGCGCAAAGAGCAGAGTACCAAACCTCGAGAAAAAGCAGTGAGCGGCAAGGTGAGACCGGCAAGGTGAGACCGTTGAGGAGCGAGGTGAGAGCAGTGAACTATAAGAGCGATGAGCAGCCCTGAGGGGTGAGGAGAGAGGCCAGGTGAGATTGACCTCGTCAGACCCACGACTAGCGCTGTCAACCAAATCGACGATCAAGGAGCTGAATTTTTTTTAGGAATGAAGTGAGGCGAGGAGCCGAAGGAAACTTAGTTAGGGAAAAAATGACTAAGTATGGACTAAAGTCTGAGCGCATATGTGAATTTAGGTTCCCCGTTCGCAAAACTTAATTTAACTTGATCTTTTCTGCCTTTTTTTTCTTTCAATTTTTAGAAAAAGATATAGACATTTACTAAGCATATAAAGCGATGTCTATAAATCACAATAACATCGCTTTTTACATTTTGATGTCTAAATAACAATTTTATATCGTAAATTTTTTTGACCGATATCATTAGACGATTCACTATAACCATTTTTCTACTAGTGATAAAAAACTCAGAACACCATACACCAATTAATTTTCATATATTTCCGACCTTAATTACTAAGTTCCCGGCCCATAACCCAACTTTCGGCTGCGCCACGTCTGGCTTATCTCAATAGTGTCTTAGATTCTTGGTACGCAAGTGTCTTACATCAAGGGCAATTCTGGGAATCAATCCAACTATCTAAAAGAACCTTCTGCTTTCCATTCCCCTTTTCCCTAATGGACGAAAATTATGCATATAATATGTCATGTAAAATGTTCCCAGCTTCCAGTTTGGGAATTGGCTTGGCCTATATATACACTCATAAGTCGCACAATTTCATCAACCAAACCAAGCTTCTACGACTTGCTAGCTACTAAATCCACTAACTTCATAATTAACCTAGCTGCATTTCCCTCGCATTCCCATAAAACCCTAGCTAATAGCTAGCTGCTGCTTCATCATCTTTAGCAACTACGTATTCCAAATTCCAGACACATAAATTTCTTGTCGCATCAGCTCAAATGGACCGCGTAGCAAAGTTGGCATCGCAGAAGGCAGTGGTGATCTTCAGTAAGAGCTCGTGCTGCATGTCACATGCAATTAAGAGACTGTTCTATGAGCAAGGCGTAAGCCCCGCCATCTACGAGCTTGACGAGGAGACGAGAGGGAAGGAGATGGAGTGGGCGCTGATGAGATTAGGGTGCCAACCGTCGGTGCCGGCCGTGTTCATCGGAGGCAAATTTGTGGGATCAGCTAACACAATCATGACCCTTCATCTCAATGGCTCCTTAAAGAAGTTGCTAAAAGATGCTGGTGCTCTATGGCTTTAGTACCAATGCTATATGCACGGACGGACGGACATCATTGCCTGATATATATGTCCCCAAATAATATTTGAGGTTAAAACTTTTGTAGTTTTCCTTTTCTTTTTGCATCCAACGACTTCTAATTAATTGACTCAGAGCGTATATTAATTAATTTTCAGATCGTTGTACGCAGTTTTTTTGTTTTGTTTTGTTTTTTATAAAAAATTCAATTCACCAGAAAACCAATTTTTATAGGAAATTGAATCCTGACCTCTCTTAGCCTATGAAAGTAATATTATGTTGGCCAACCACTAGACTACTAGTAGCTAGTTTTGTAGGTGATTATAAACAATCATGTAATCGATCACATTCCAATATGCATGCAGTTTAAGCATATCCCACGTTTATGCATACATATGCTGATATATATACATGGCTTCTTGGATGCGGACCTCAACATATATTGAAATATGCATATTTTCTTGATTTGGCTGATGTTATGGTCACATAATCAATCACATTTCTACCGTTCAGTTTATAGGTATATGTATAGATCAACCATGTAAAGTTTCGTTCAATTTGATGATCATTTGGTTTCTCAAAATTATAATTTACTAGTTATATACACGAACGGTTTCAATTTTAATGATTTCTGTCTGTTCGTTAATTTGATCTAGTTACGTAACTTTTCCATCACCAAATTAGATGAAACTTTGCGAAAATGATTTATACACTAAGGCCTAAAATCTAAATGGTGGATATGTGAATATATAACCTAAAAGTTAGCCAAATTAAGAAAACGGCATATATTGAAATATGCGAACCTTTGTACCTAAGAATCTCCATGTGTGTGTGTGTGTGTTTAAGGAGATTTATTCTCTGTAACTTCTTGTGTGTGTCTTGTCCTAATTAGATACGATTTAGTATAGATAGAGATACAGAGAATCTTTATTCTATCAAGACAGTTATTGTAATAGATTGTATCAGCATATATATAAGGCGTTCTATAATTGAAAGAGTTACAGTTTTCGGTTATCATATTTTTTTTCCTTCAACACGTTATCAACAGCTCTTGAGTTGATAGTCCTCAACCCAAATCCTAAACAGACAAATACCTTAAACCCCTAAACAAAAAAAGCCTCCATCGTCGGCCTCCCTCCCTTGATGGAATCACCATCACCGCCGCCAATCACCACTGTTCTCGTCGGGATTCTACAACACCGATATTTTGTGGAATCTTGTTTTTCGCTTCAAACTTCTTTTCAGCAAAGTTTTCATACCGAGCATAACACCCTTGAGGTAATTTTCTAAACCGCCAGTCATTACATCTAGGAATAAAACTTACTTCCTACAAAACCCTAGATCTTAATATTGTGATTATTTCATATATGTTCCCTAGTTCCTATAGACCTATATCCATAGAGTATAATTGACGGTCCTGGGGGAGTCACGGTTTAGAAAAAGAAAAAAAAGGGAAATCGATACTATGTGATGGTTCATCACTGTTTCTGGGTGTGGTTTTGAGCTACCGTTTATTAATAATCGATTTTTGTGTCCAAACATCATTGATCATGGTTCTTATTCCCTAAACTTGATATTAGTGATTGTTGTTTTCGACCAGTAAGCTAATTACATTTCTTGCCTATCTTGTAGATGATATCAATTGATCCGAAACGCCCTAAATTTGATATCATTGATCCTCAAGGAGCAGAATACCATTGTTAGGTATCAGATGTTGAGAACACGCTTCTCGGTATGAATCTGACAGATACAATCCAGCCACCACCACCTAGTACTTAGCCACCAACTCCAACTCCAACTCCACCTCGCAAAGCTCAAGCCACTACCAGAAAACACCATTTAAATGACGAAGCAATTTCATCGCCTAAGAGAGAATTTTCTTCGCCTAAGTACTTATGCGACTAAAATTTGATCGCTTAAAGTTCGTCGCCTAAGTATCGTTTGTTTCTTCTCCTAAGTGACATCTTAGGCGACGAAACCATATTCGGCGTCTAAAGTCCTAGATGGCGAAAATTTACTGAATTAGGCGACAAAATTTTTCGTCGTATTATTTATCTAGGACGATGAAATAGTTTCGTCGTCTTAGAGTCCCACCTAGACCACGAAAATTGTCGTCGTCTTAGAGTTACACCTAGAAGACGAACATTTATCGAAATTTTAGTGTACAAGTTTTCCTCGTCTAAGCGTCTAAACCTAGTCGACGAATATTTCCTTCGTTGCTTGAGTTGTGGTATTAACTTAGACAACGAAATCATCAAATTTGTCGTCTAAGGTGTGTATTTTTTAAAAATTATTTTCATAAATATAAATTGAATTAAAATTAAATATTAAATTAATAAAAATACTAATTGAACCCAAATTTTATATATTAAATAAAAAATTGTACCAATCTAATGGTACACTATGTAGAAATTACACTAAACCAAAATATTGACATTGGCGGGAGTTTGGACCCCGCTGATTCCCCCAGAGCTTGATCGTTGTTATTGGGTCTGATTTCCCGATGCGGGATACTCGGCTGACAAGCAGAAGCCGAAACTTGGAGGAAGTGGAGTAACTTATCCGGCTGAGCCTGTAACATCAGTCTGTGCTGTTGTCGCTTGAGCTTGTTCCTTGGCCCCTCAGACTTGCTCTTCGATCGTTGCCATACTCGATCGCCTGATCGCCGAAACTTGACTCATATCTCGATGAACATCATGTCCGAGGCCACCAACCTCCTTCCTAAGTCGGCGGCTGAAAACTGTATTTGCAATAGCGATCTCAGTCTCCAAGGGCAAAGGAGGTAACTCTTTCAGTGTCATCCCCGGGTTCTCCGACTGCATGCGCGCCACTGCCTCGGCGGCCATTTGTTGCACTCTTACCTGAAATGGATATCGTGAACAACATATGGACATGGATTTCTAAAAACACAATTGACATAATTTCCCTTTAAAATGTAGGAAACCAAAAACTTGTACGGAAGAAAACACTTCAAATAACCAATTTTCAAAATAATATACAGTGGGCACCAATTCGCATCCGAATTTCTCAACTTCATAATCATGTTTAATATAGCCAACTATACCAAAAATTCAAGAGTACAACCTAATTAAATGTCCAATTTATAATTCAATTACTTCAAACGAACAATAATATTAAACTCATTCAATTTCAAAATAAGTATTACTTACAACGTTTTGAGTCCCGATATCTTCTTCTTACCCGGGCCTATTGTAAGCATCCACGGAGGCATCAAGATGCGAGTGCTTCAAACTTTTTTCTCTGTGAGCCTTTGCAAGGTATATCATCTTCGTGGATCCCGAGCTGTGGTGGCAATTCTTCATCGCCTGATTGACTATGTTCGCCTTCGACCTTGTCTGTTTCATAACTAGAGAAATTAATTACTAAGACAACTTATAAAAGTGTTATATGATTAACAAACCAAAAGCACAGAAATACGAACCATAAACTTGTCGGGCTCAAAGTGGCTGACCAACCAATCTCACTCGGGTTTCCTTTCTTCCTAGAACTCCTCTGGAGTTGCGTCGTATTTCTTGTAGTGCCTGTGTAGCTGATGCTTCCATCTCCTGTAAACATCCGTTGTTGACTTCTCTACGGTAAATTGCACCTAAGAAAAAAAATCAAAATAATTTATAAACCCTGTAATTTATAATTATTTATAAAATAAATAAAATTAAACAGCTCATATTAATTACCGAAAGTTCGCAGACAACTCTGAGCCTCTCAGATTCCTTCAACTGCTTACAAGTAGGGGATATCATACGTATCTTGCTCTGTACGATATTCCTGATCTGAGTATCCGCCAAACTGGCGAGCTCCTTCAACAGAGGGTCTTTGGTGAAAACATCATACGCCACGTTGATCCATTTCCCCAGCCTCTTGGTTGCCTCCTCGATTTTTCTTCCATTCATATTTCCCCGACTATGTATGGGGGTCGGGGATGAGGGGTCCCTATTTGTTACTTTGCTTCATATGCTAAAACAACAAGAATTGGCAGAAGATTGAAGATGTTGTGTGGATGGCCCAGAGTCGAAAAACAGATTCGCATACTCGTCGTCTGCACCCGACTGGTCAATAGGTCCAACTGGAATGGTTGATGATTGTCGAGATGGCTCGTGAGCTGTAACGGTCTCCTCTAACCGTTGAGCCCCCCAACCCAACTGTTGGAATGAAGATTCTAATATGGCCCTCCGCTTCTATTCGGTAAGCCTCTTCTTCCCGCCAAACATCTTGAGTACCTATTTGACAACCGAAATCAAAGTAGCAATTAATACAATCAATTCACAGTGCATCACATCCATACCAATTCACAGTGCAATTCACAATATACACAATACCATAATATACACAATCAATACAACCAATTCATAGTACATCACATAATCATATCACAGTGAATCGCATATATAATCCTATCACAGTTTTGATTAATACTCAACCAAATTTGAATGAAAAATGAGACAAATAGAGAGGGAGAGAGGGAGGGAAGGGGGAGAGAGAGAGAAACTGTACGGTGGAGGGAGAGAGACGGGAGGATCGGAGCTGGCGGCGGAGCAACATGAGGAGGTGGAGAGGAGGCGTCGGTGAGAGAAATTCACAGCGGAGGAGGAGGACATGAATAGGCGCACAAAAGTTGACGGCGACAGAGGAAGAGGGTGTTGAGGCGGTGGCGTCGGGTTTAGGGCAATGAGGCAGTGACCTGAGAGAGCTGGAGCACGATGGCGTCGGTGAGAGAATTTGGGGAAATTTTTTTAGAAATTTTGGGGAAGGAGATCGAATTCAATGATATGATATACTGTTGTTTCATCATCTCAATTGTTTTTAAAAATTTCCCAAAAATTTGGCGGAAAATATAACCCGCTTATTTTTAGGGGTTAGACGACGAAACAATTGGTGTTTGTCGCTAAGTGGTACTCAAGCGAAAAAGCTTGGGCATTTTTCGTTGTCTAAGTGCAAGTTCATATATATTTTTTATAGATATATGTAAATTAATTTTTGGTAGTTGCTTATAAATCATCAAAAATCAACCGTCAGATGTAACTATTACATTTATACAATATTGTAGAAAAAAATATCCCAATTTGGAGTAGTATAGGATTCGATCGATTAAATTTAGTAAATAATTAGCAAAAAATAGTTAGGAGATGGAATCGATCGTAAAAAATCATTCGTTAACCCGTTTCCAAAGTTACGGGTGCTTATCTAGTCGTAAAAACTTAATTTATCAACTAGATAGAAATTAATTAAAATTTGACATAAAAAGTTTATTTAAGACTACAAACTTGTTATATATCTACTAATGTTGGATAACTTAAGTGTTCGTATGTCTATATTCACTCCACATCAATATTAACAAACTTAAATTTGGATAAAACAACTGTTGAATATATTCATCATAACATAATATGTAAGTGGATGAATTTTCAGTAAATACAAAGTCCGTTAAGGGTTTGATCGGCATAGTCAAACATAAAACCAAGATTTCAACGAAACGGAAACGTTGATATACAAATCTTTGTAACACCAATTTTTTTACGGTCGACACTTAAAAATGAAGTATTGTGTACTTTACACCCTGGACGAAACAAATATGCATTTTAAGATGCTATAAATGGTCATGCTCTTTTTGGGAGGAAAACAAATTCATCATAGACAACGAAACAACAATTATGCGTCGTCTAATTCGCAACTTAAACAACGAATTTCACCTGTTTCATCGTCTAAGTTTTTATGGGTTTAGGGTATGGGTTTAGGGTTTAGTTATAACTTAAGCGATGAAATGTTTCATGTTTCGTCGTCTAAATTGTATTTGGACGACGAACCTTAACAGTTTCGTCATCTAAGTACGCATTAGATGACGAAATTTCTTTGTTTTGTCGTCTAATTTGAATAAACCAAATTCGATTCGATATATATATCGGTCGATCTCGAGCTATCGATCAATGCATCCATCAAAATCGTATGAGAACAAATTAATTAAATAATTATGTTCCAATTCGATCATATGAATTTACACATGTACCAATCAATTCGATCATCATAATTTTCATCAACGTCTTCCTCCTCAATCTGAATAGGTTCTTCTTCGTCATCATCATCATCATCATCATCATCATCATCATCATCATATATGAAGAAATCTTCTTCCTTCATCTCATCTTCATCGACATTAATATTGTCTAGGTCAATGATCTCCTTTTCAATAAGATATGTGTCACCATCAGGTACGGGTAAGATTTTGGCAAATCGAATCACTTTCCTTCTATCGCGAATGACAGAAGTATTAGGTTCTTGATATGCATCAACATTATTCCCTTGAGTGTTTAATGTTGACGTCCCTTCAAGTGTTGTAGCACTCCATATTCCTCAGTCAGATATATGGTTAACTACTTTCCAACTTGCACCCGCTTTCTGATCATCTAGATAAAACACCTTCCTGACTAAGGTGGTAAAAGCGAATGGCTCATCTTCATACCAACTTGAGTTTGTATAGACTGATAACAGCCCGAGATGTTCTTTTGTACGCTTGAACCATTTACACTTGAATAGAAAAACTTCTAACTCATTCCCATATAGTAGCTTAACGACATTAACAAGAATCTTGTAATATACATCATCACCTTCTCCTACCGCGATCTCACTGTTTGTGTTATTCTTCCTTCATCTTGAGAGACTGAATGAAACTTTATACCGTTGAAAAAATATTCAGGATAAATATAGTGTTCGACCAGTTTATGGGTCAACATGTGCTTTTTCATGATCCCCCCCCCCTTCTGCGGTTAGAGGATTTATATAGATCATCCATCTACAAAATACTGAAAAACATATATTAATGTATATTTAAAAAATTCCTACAAAAATTTGACATAGATTCCCCTAAAACTAAACGAAACTATAAATCTGCAAGCATACTTAAATTAAGGAAAAACACTACGAATACACAAATACCAAAAAATCAACATCTGGATTTCTCAACATCAAATAAAGTAAGCACAAAACCCATAGACTGAGGTTTTAACATACCAATTTGAATTGGAGAAATAATTAAGGAACCTCTTCTTAACTTGTCTTTCAACCCAAAGTTCACTCTTGTCTAGTTTGTCTGCCCGAATTTTTGCCCTGTACATTTCCATGAACTCCTCGACCTCGTCGCAGTCGCCCAACACTACCCAATATGCTTCATTAAGTTCTATTTGAGTTAATTTCTTCTTTTAATACTCCTTTAAACGTTCGTACAACATCTGTGACGATAGAGAAATTATGGCTAACATGTGTATATATTGGAGGCAGTATGGACTGGATTTTTGAGGTACATGTTGCAGTATGTTACACACTTATGCATTAGTTATGTTTCGGCTATAGAGCCATCCGGAGCAGATTTGTTTTTGATGAATCATTTGCACTGCAAGAGTTGTCTACAACAATGGGGTAAAAATATATTTCACAATACTGTAAGAAAAAGATATATATAAATGATGAAAACCATGTTTAACAAATTTAGTTACATTTAAGAATTATACCTTTCATGTGGATACATCTAAGTGTAGTGAACCGAACCGAAAAGTAGCACTTGTTCAGGAAGGTGAACTATGAGGTGAATCATGATGTCAAAGAAATTAAGGGGGGAAATCCTCTCTAATTTGCAAAGGATGTGGACAATTTTGTGTTGTAATTCGTGAACATTCAACTTCTTCAACTCTTTGACACATAACCTCTGCCACCATCTATATAATGGAACTATTGGTTTGACAACATCTTTAGGCAAATAAGATCGAATTGCCACTAGGATCAGACATTGCAATATAAAGTGATAGTCATGAATCTTTAAACTATAGAACTTGTGTTCTCAAACATTGACACATCTATATATATTCGCTGCATAATTAGACAGATATCGAACACTTTTAAACCAGTTGAATACAGTATCCCTCAGTGTAGGCTCCACTGTGCAAGGTGCATCGGGCATCTTGTTATACACACCGTTTCTATCACTCTTCAACCATAATGGCACAAATTCACAATTTCAAGATCTTTTTGCGCTTTAGGAGTATCCTTAGTCTTGAACTTAATACTGAAAATATTTTCTACTACATTGTCACACACATCCTTTTCTATTTACATGACATCTAGGTTGTTCCTGAGGTTCAACTTCGACCAGTAAGGCTAGTAGCTAAGATGGTGGGATTTTGTTTCTTCACATTCTCGTCATTGGTCAACACATCAAATCAGAAGCTGTTTAACCTCTCAAAAATCTATTCGCCAGACCACTGTCTGGGTTGCGAGTTATCCTCTACTATCCTGTCGAAATGATCCTTATTATGTCACCACGGGTGATCATGAGGAAGCCATCTACGGTGACCTATGTAACACACATTCCTCGTGTGCCAATTAAATCCGGTTATTGGATTATCCAAGTATTAATGCATTTAATCAAGCTATGTTAGAGCTTCAAACAAAGTTGAGTGTTTGTGGCATTATAAAGACGATCGGGCTATGATCGAGAAGTCTTTAAGTACATTTCAGACCTCCATAGACAACCTTACGCACCAATATCGTATGGATTATGCACAAGGATAACTTAAATCATTGAGTGATCTCATGAGTGTGCTAGCCAAGAAAGATCGGTATCGCGAGATTCTTCTCAACAATCATGCTATGCCAGCCAGTACTAAAAAGATCCATGAGTCATACAACACTGGTGGGAAGGCACATAAGAATAGGAGGAACGGTCGTTCTGATCCTTACAATAACCATGGTGGTAGAGGAGGACATGGCAGAGGTCATGGTAGAGGAGGACAAAGTCAGAAATTGACTTAGACTCACCAAGAAAATAGCCATAAATCCAACAAGAATCAATCCAATTTTGGTCCTTAGAATGACAGGAATTCTTCTTGTTCTGCTTCTCTCTTGTCACCTTGCTATAGGTGTGGCTCTACCAAGCACATGCATAAGCAATTTCGTGCACCCAAGGATATTCAAAATGCTTACAAAAAGTACACATGATATTTGACACATAAGACTAACTTCACTAAAGACTATGAGATGGAATATTGCAGTGAAGCTAATCTTATAATAGTAGACAATACGAAAGCAAGTTTGGAGACTGCGATTTTTTTAGTAGTCTATGTATTAGGCTCATGTTTTTGCTATGACATCAAGTTTAACTTTATTTTTTTGACTTGGCTTTAGTCATGGTTTGTTATTGACCTAGTTTTTAAGTCATAGTTTTTGAATAAGACAATCTTCAATGTAAGTTTTGATGTTGGCAAAGTAACAAAAATTTCTTCCTTTCGATATATTGAAGTGTTAAGAATGGTTATTTTACTTCATAAAGCATGAATATGTTCGATTTTTACAATAGCATATAGCATTATGACACCAAGATACAGTTACAACGAGACATAAAAAGAGGATGGTTTTGATCTCAGGGAATTTTCGACCCTTCGAGATTTCTCTCGACCTATTGAAGACCACGTTCTAGATTGGTTTTTGCACCTTTCGACCCATCAGAATTATTCTTGACACGTCGAAGGTGATCCTCGGCTACCTATTGCACCTTTGACCCGTCGGGTTTATTCTCTACCCGTCTAAGGAGGTCTTCAGTATCCGCCTCTGTCTGACTTCGACCCGTCGAGAATAGATTTTGGAAAATCAATATCGTTTTTAAGTTCTCTTCGACCCGTTGAGACACGTTTGACCCGTCGAAGGTGTTCTTCTGGACATGTTTTCGACCCGTCGAGAATTGGTATCGAAAAATAAAATTCTATTTTGGGTTTCCTCGACCCGTCGAGAGATTTACTCGACTAGTTGAAGGATGTACCCGGATGTCATGTTTTCAGATGTGTTTTACATTGGTTTTATCGGCAATTAAAGATTCGAAAAAATTTCGAAATTTTCCTTCGAAAAATTGTTGGTCTAAAATGACCAACCTGAAATTCTGCACCAGATATAATTTTACATCAATTTTTGTCATGCCATGGAACTTAATTTATAAGGGTCATTTCTACCGGTCAGATGTTGTAATACATTGGTTGTTTTTAGGTATGATCATATCATTTCAACACCCTATAAGGGTTACACCCTTTGAAATCTTTAAGTATTCACTTAAAGTATTCGCCATGTCTTGGTTTCATAAACGAATTGATTGACATTTTTGCATTGATATATGATGGCGAGATTGAGTGTTATACGCATTTAATGGCCATTCGAACCTTGCTAAGTTTTGACAACATTTGTGCCAACGATTTTTCATATGGATTAATCTTACGAGAATGGAAAATATTTTTGTCTCCAATCTTCGTAGAATGCTGCCAACGGTGTAATCTAGAGAGATTTATGAGGATTTGTAGTATTTATATCTTACTACGGTTAGGATCATAAAATCCAATGCAGTCACTTATATTACTATGTGTGACTTGGCCTTATATGTGCTTTTGCATTATGATGATCAAGATATTGAGAAATTCTCATGATCATTGGTTCTTCAGAGCAAAGAAGCATGTGGGAATACCTAAATCTATCAATTTAGATGGGGAGGATGAGATTACCCCTTTCATTCCAGGCTCGGCCTCCAAGATGAGTGCAGCACAATTCTGGTAAAATACCGTTGTGGCATCGTGCGTTATCCCACCAGATTCATATGTTGCAATCTCTGAAGTACATCGCTTGTTTTTCAAAGCTTGTTTATTAGCAAAGTTACAAGCACGTTCTTCTTTTGCTGTTGATAACACCGAAAATATTCTATTCTTACAAACGATCCAACGTGATATTTTTGGATCAATCAAACAGGTATGCGGACTGTTTATATATGATTTTGATTACTGCATCGACACATAGGTCACACGTCTTTGTAATCCACATGGTACGCTGCATTTACAAAACTTCTAGCACAGATTATTAAGCTTTAGGCTCACCACCCGGACAACCCAATCAGGTCAATTAGATTGGATAATGCAGAAGAATTTACATCACCATATTTTGTTGATTATTGTATGTTGATTAGGATTGAATTTGAACACCCTGGTTCCCAATGTTCATTCATAAAACGGTTTTGCAAGGCACAAATCAAGCAATGTTGAAAATCCCTGGAATTGGGCAAGTTAACGCAACACCCGAGCAAGGTAGCGTTTCTCCTGCTCATAGTGGGGGTGTAGTGTCGATCAAAATTTACTGATGAGTTGCCAGTGAAAAGGCAAGTCATCAGAGCACAATTGTTCATCATCAACACATGACATTGTTTCTGACTATAAATATGTCTAAAAGTTGACATTAACGAACATTGGGGGACACCTCAGATTAAATGACAATGTCAGTAAACAAAGAAATCTCAAGAGGTTAAACAAATGATAGCGGTATTATGAATGGTTCTTTCAGGTTCGTTGATAGTGCAATTACTTATTTCATCGCTCAGGAATTGATGACGATGAAGTGGAACCTTGCTTAGTTGTGGATTGTTAACGTATAGCAAATTGACCACTATGGAAAGTTGCAATCTAGGCTGAATTGGACTCTATTACAAATGGCATGTTTTCGGTATGGTAGTGCTACAACCATCGAATGGTAAGCCGGTTAGACACAAATGAGTCTATGTTTAGGAAGCACAACGAGAAGAACTTGTGGCACAAGGATTCTCTCAAAGACCTAGTATTGATTATGGGGAGATGTATTCTTTGGTAATGGACATCATTACTTTCTATTACCTTATCAGTTTGGTAGCTAACATCCACAAAACTGAGTATGCAGCTAATGGATGTGCTTACAACATATCTCTATCTCTACAGGGATCTTCATTCAGAGATATACATGAGAGTGTCAGTTTGGCATGGTTCTACCCAATACAAGTAACTCTAAACCACAAAGTACTCATGTGTTTAAATTGAGATGTCACTGCTCTAAGTGACCACTTGATTGGGAATGGATACAAGAATGATAAATTATGCCCATATGTGTTCACTACATGAACGAGTTGTTTGAGATGATAGACCTTGGTAGGACTCAATTTTATCTTGCTTTTATAGATGGTAAATCGAATTGGTGGAATACTTATTCACCAGTCTGCTTATGTATAAATCAAGCAATGGACCCCTTTCAAAAAAAATCATGCAATGGACAAAGCACATCATTTTAGCACACCAATGATTGTTTGCAGTCTGGAACCCAAAATGATCAATTTCATCGGAATGATGATGGTAAGGAACCTTTGGAGTTGAGGTTACATATCTTAGTACGGTTGGAGCTTGGTTATATATAGCTTTGTGCACACAGCCAGGCATTACATTCTCAGTCTGCGCCAACGTAAAGTCATTGGAATGTAGTATAGCATATCTTCTGGTACTTGAAGGAAACAATTGACTTGAGACTATTCTTTCTTTGCAATGAATACAGAGAGAAACTTGAAATTCAGGAAAAAGAATGGTTGAAACGCAGTCTACCGATTCTGAGATTTTCGACCCATCGAGTGGATCTCTCGACCCATCGAATGGTAGCCCCTGGATCATCAAGAACCTATCTATAATAGCCTGAACCTAAATTACCTAGTTAATCATTATTCGTCGAGTTTAGTAAGTTAATCCAGGTTCGTCAAATTTATCGATATTATTAGTTTTGCCGCGATTTGAAAATCGACAATTTTGAAGTAGTGATTCTCGATTCACTTTCTTCACAAAAGTTATTAAGCAAATTATTACGAGATCGAGCGTACTTTTTTTTATTTTTGAAGGTCCGACCTAATTGTTCCAAATTTTTGAAGTTTGAAGTATTTAAGTAATTATTAAAAAAATATACGCTGGTCAAAATTTGTGGACCTTCAAATCTTTTGATAGTTTAATCTGAGCCGTTGATTTCAGTTTAACCCTAGGCTATAAATTTAAAAAATTTACCTGGAGGGGTAGAACCATCTTTGCATGACCCGGATGTCTACACGACGGTGTGACCCAACCCGTATTCGTGACCCGGTCGGATCTTTATCAGCAAGTCATTGTTGGACGTTGTTCCGTTCAAGAATTAAAGCACTCTCTCTCCTCAAACTTCCCTCATCCTCAAACCTGCCACGCATTGGGTCGAGTGTGCATATCGAAGCCCAGAAGATTTTGGTTTCGGCCAAAATTCAGTTGTCGATGACGACGTTCTGTTCAGCAACGCCCCAGAGGTTTTGAAGGTCATGGTTCTAGGAGTTGAATGCCACAAACCACGCATCCCAACTCGGCCTAGTCACAACGAATGGCCGACGTTGAATTCTGACGATTTCATGAACTTTCGAGGTAGTTTCTGACCTCTTTCGGCCAATATTTGTGATTGTTGTAGTTAGATAGATTATACAGCTTGTTGAGATCTTTAACTTGATGTGTGGATTGATCTTTTTTGTGCAGGTCAATCATGGTGACGCGTGGGCCCCACGCGCCGCAGTGCATGGCGGTGCTCAGGGGAACAAACCTTAGTTTTCGTCGGGTGTGTGTCTTAACCTATGTGTACTGGTGTTTTGTGTAGTTTTGTTATTTTTGATAGATGATTGTAATGTTTTGACTCGTTCTTAGGATTCGCGACGAGTCAAAACTCATCATCATCAGTGATGTTTCTTTATGCTTGTTGGATGAGTTGACAAATGCATTTTGGTAAAAGCCATTAGCGGATTATTGTGAGTTTCTGATGACCGTTTTTCCTCAGGTGTTATTTTCACCTTAATCGTAATATTACAATGTTTTAATAATCAATTTTTATACATTCTATTATCTTAGGAACATTGAGTTAGAATTTCGAGCTAGGTAGCCGAAAAATAGTGTACCAGGCAATCTAGGCGAGTGGACTCTTTCCCTTTTCACCGAATGCATATGCGAGTTTATATATTAATTATTTTTATCGCTACTAGTTCCTTAAGTAGTTATGCATAATGATTCTAGTTAAACTAGCTCGAAACTTATTCAACGTTACCTTACGTTTTACATTGTTCATTAACTTTATTAGATCGAAGTTATGCTCTGCAAGTTTCAAAGCTTTTATGTTTTTGGCTAAAATTGTTAGATATGATTTGCAATGTAATTTGTGTTTACGATATCACGTTTTTAGTTCAGTTAACACCTTCATGGACAAAGCAGTTCAGTCCAGTTTGTTTTATACATTTTTGTCACGTTCATGCTTTACGTTTTCAATTTAGTTTGACTTTTAAGTCCCTTTAGTGCCTACGTTTCATGACTTCAGTCCAACTAGTCTGATTTTGATTTTAGTTATTCTAGCATATGACGCCCTCAGATTAGCGTCCCGTTTAAAAGTGTCTCGATGTATTACGCTTTCAGTTAAGCGTCCAGTTCAGATGAATCACAGTTTACAATATTTTTGTTTATGACTCTTATAGCCGTTACCCTAGAGGCTCAGTTATGTATGAGCATACGAGTCACTCAACTGATCATCGAGTGATTTATGTCATCTAGGCTAGCTAGACCCTAGACGACATTAGGTGACCGGCGCTAGCTAGATCACTTGATCACCGCCTCTCCTAGGTACATCCATGTTGTGTGAGCTATTAGTTGCTAGAGTACTAGCTTAATCCTTCAGTTACTCCAGATATTTTAGTGTGTCATGTTAGTCACATGTCGCCATGGAGGCTAAGCTTCTTATCGACAATGGACGACCCGTGACATTAGGTCCCTGGGTCCTTATTATACTTGATTTATTTCAGCTTCAAATTTTTAGTTTTTAGATTTAGCACTCTAGTTGAATTTTAGTTTTCAGTCAGTCGTTGGTTTCATTTAGTTGTTGAGTACAATATAAGATGTTACATCACTCGCATACAGTTTTTCACTGAAATTTCAGTGGAAGGATATAACTTTATTTTTACACTTTTTCTTAAGTTAAATCATTTTTGTCCACTCATTCTAGCAGTTTTTTTTTTTTTAAATGCCCTTCCCTGGGCCCTTTGGTTTCAAATGTCCATCTTGCGTGTCAACAAAGGTTGGGCGTGCACAGAGTCCAAGGCATAGCAGTTCCCTCCGGTAGGATCCACAGTTGATTCTACGAGGAGTAGTTAGTTAGTTAGTTTAGATATTTTAGAAGTATTTAGTTGCTCTGAAATCAGAAAATAGTTTTACCCTTCTTCCCGCAAAATATTAGATTGAAGTTAAAATATTCATTTTTGAGACATGTGTTTTCGTGCCGAAATATCTTACATATTTATAGTAGACTTATAATTAGTAGTCTCATTAAAGGCTAATCTAAGTTTAGCTAGCTAAATTGGGGTTGGGTTCTCACATTGTCTCTCGACCCGTCGAGAAAAATCTTCGACCCGTCGAAGGTTGTTCCGGTTGCATACACTTGTTCTTCAATTCAGTACAGTCCCCTACTCAGAGACACCTTATGATGTCTTGGTTAGCTTTGCTGATGTTGGGTAGCTCTCTGACTCACATAAAGGACATTCCCACACTATTTACGTATTCACCATGGAAACATAGTGATACTTGGAGATCAACAAAGTAAAACTTTGTTACTACTACCTTGAATCATTATGATATTATAGCTTTGCATGAAGCGGTTAATGAGTGTGTCTAGTTTAGGACACTAGTATATCATATTCGAGGGTCTAGTGGATTATCATCTACTATAACAGTACCAACTTACATCTTTGAGGATAATGTGATTTACATTGAACAAATGAAGTTTGGTTACATTAAGGATGATCATACTTAATTAATTTTGTCAAATTACTCCTACAATCAGTAATAACAGTGGTTATTAAATATCCATATGAACCAGGTTTGGTTCGGTGGATAATACTGCAGACATTTTTACTAAGTCTCTACCAAAATCTATATTTGCAAAGCATGTGAGACGCATTGGTATGCGAAGATTTTTTGAACTCCAAGTTTGAGTTACTGATCAGGTGGAGTTCATTTCGTAGACACCAGGGGGAGTCTACATCACTTGTGGCCGCTTTTGTAGTTGATGTATTGTACTTTTTTCCCTTAGACCAAGCTTTTTCTTTTACCCAAGAGGTTTTTTGTTTGCTTGGCAAGGTTTTTAGTGAGGCAACAAATTATACATCATCCATTAGGATTGCGACACAAGGGGAAGTGTTTAAGGAAATAATATTTTTGGTATCTCCGTGTGTGTCTTGTCCTAATTAGAGTAGAACTAGATATTCTCTCAATGCCTGATTTATAGGGTATTGATTGTAACAGATTGTAATGTCTATTTAAGGTCATTTATCAATGAATAAATGACATAATGTCTATTTAAGGTCATCTATCAATGAATAAAAGACAATTTCAGTTATCATATATTCTCATTCACCTTCAACAGAGTGTATGTTTTTCAACTCTCTTCGGTCATTAGTGGTGGGTAGCTTCGTCAATACTTAAAGTCTTCAACAAAAGCTAGCTATCAGCAGAAAAGCTATCTGAGCATGCATTCATGCTTATTTCAGCAAGGCTAACTGGACCAGACAACTTCTCTCTTTTTATATATATATATCAACTTGAAATCTAATATGTGGTCTTTTTTCGTTAACTTCAAAAGCTACTGAGTTACTCATATATGCCGAAAGCTAAACATACATATGATTCAAAGATCGAATTATGTCAGCCAGAGATGGAAATCATGGAAGTGTCTTCTTCTTTTTTGTTACAAGGAGACCTAAACAAGGCCTGAACAAAAAGAAACCAGCCTAACCACAGTTCTTCTAAACTTAGTAGTATTCCTTAGATCATCTAGGAATTCCCCAACAGCATATAGAGGAGGCTCCAACAGTAATACCACTCCAATCTCATGAGTAAGGCTATGCTTCAGCTTGTCTGGTACCATGTTAATTTCATGATACACGTGCCTTAACTAAAAAGTCTTGAAACGGAGGAAGAGATTCTTGCAGCAAAGCATATTGGCTCCAAGAGGATGGATTTGGTAGTCTCCAGATTGCATCAATTTGACAAGGATAGCAAAATCAGATTCCACCTTAATGCATTCAATGCCTTATTCCACAACAAGCTTAAGACCATGGAGAAGCCCACAAATCTCAACTTCAAGAACACTCCCAGCACCAACATTAGCTTGAAACCCCTGAATCCATTCACCATTAGAATTCCTAATCACCCCACCTGCTCCAATAAGACCCGAACCATTTCGAGAACCATCAATATTCAATTTGTGCACACCTGGGGAGGATCTTTTCCAAGCAAGGCTGCTAATACAATAACAATTTCTAGTTTTAGACTGAATGGCTTTGTTGGCATTGATCCATTCCATCATAGCTCTATTAATGATAATAGCAGGCACAATAGGGTATTGAAAATTAGGCTCAAAAATGACCTTTTTCCTCCACTTCCATATGTACCAACAAGTCATAGCAAAATACTCACACCATCTCATTCCTCCATGAGCAGCGACGTGGCAGTGTATCTGAGCATCAAACCATTCACTCTAGGCCAAAGTAAATGATCTTCTTATAGTACTAGACATATCAATAGATCTCCAAACAATCTTACCTTGAGCACAGTCCCTGAATAGATGCAGAATTATTTCCTCCCCATCACCACATAAAGTATAAGCAGAAGATTCATCCATATGTCTTATGTGCCTTTGAACATTAGAGAGAAGCTTTCGATGCACCATTGTCCACAAAAAAGTTTTGAGTTTAGGGGGACCAATGAGCCTCCAAATCTTTTGCCACTTACCCAGGACAGTGGAGAAATCAAAGAAAGAGGAGTAAGCAGATTTAACATAAAATTGACCACTATGATCATGGCCCCATATTCTGACATCATCACCACAGCCTTCAAAACCAGGGTATTTTCAAAATTTTCAGAATAATATCAGGAGGAAGCACAGAATTCAGAAGCTCCACATTCCATCCCTCAGCATTCCACATATCACAAACTAAAGCAGTATCATCAATGTTGACATCATCAAGGGCAAATTCACTACTTATTATGACACAACCAATGGTCATTCCAGAATTTAACACTTTGACCATTGCCGATCCTCCATATCAAACCATTCCTTAATAGAGAGGCTCCATACGCCACTCCTTTTCAGGTACTAGAACTATCAGCTGCAACTTTAGATTGAGGACTGAGAATATATTTATCTCTCAAGTACTTCTTCTGATACACTTTTGCCCATAAGCCCTTATTACCGTTCATAAGTCTCCAACTGGACTTAGCCAAGAAAGCTTAGTTCATATGCTGAGTCTTTTTTATGCCAAGTCCACCTAGCTTTTTAGGTTGACAAATTGCATCCTAATTCACTAAATGCACCCTCTTCTGATCAACAGTGTCTCCCCAAAGGAAATTTCTATTAAGTTTGTCCAATTAACACATAGATCATTAGGTAACTTATATGTGCACATAGAGTAAATAGCTAGGAATAGCATAGTAACTAATTGAATTAATGTCAATCTTCCCGCCATGCTCAAAGTCTTACACTTCCAACTTGCAAGTCTTCCCTCTACTTTATTCAGCAAATCAACATAGGTGAACTTATTTACTCTAGTTTGCACAAGAGGCATTTCAAGGTACTTACCAAGATCATCAGTGATTGGAGAACCATAAATATTACTGATATCTGAAGCCAAGTTCCTACTGACATTGGGAGAACAAAATAGCAGAGAATTCTCACAATTCACCACCAAGCCAGATTGATCACAAAACAACTCCAAACAATACTTCAGAACATAAGCCTGATTGATAGATGCCTCGGAGAATAAAATCAGATCATCAGCAAAAAAAAAGGGAGATTTTAGGACCAACTTGTGATGACTTAACAGGCCTCCAAAGCTTACTCTTCACATCTGTTTGAATTAAATGGGATAACTTCTCCATGCATAAAACAAAAATGTAAGGGAATAGGGGATCACCTTGTTTGATACCCATGTGAGCGTGGAATTGATTAGTAAGTTCACCATTTAAGGAGATTTGGAAGCTTGTAAAAGTGATACAACGTACTCATGATCAACTTCACTAAGTCAGGGGCAGATTAGCTTCCCTCAAAACCAAATAAATAAAGTCCCACTTAAGCCTATCATATAGGCCATAGATAGGTCAATTTTCCATGCAAAAAAACCAAGCTGACCAATAGACTTTTTAAACTTATGAAGCACCTCCTGAGCAACCATAATGTTATCAGTAATATGTCTTCCTGATGTGTAACTAACTTGGCAAGGGCTCACCAACAGTTGCATAGCTGGTCTTAATTTCTCCACTATCAATTTAGAAATAATTTTGTATACAGTAGAACATAAACTGATTGGCCTGAAGTTCTTCATAAGTTGTGGACCATCAATCTTGGGAATTAGAGCAATAATGTTGTGATTAAGACCTTGAGGGATAGTACCAGAGATGAAAGCATCCATCACAACTTGACAAATACCAGCATAATATAGAGGCCAGTGATGCTGACAATAGATAACAAGATATTCGTCTATGCCAGGAGCCTTAAGCCCTCCGATGAAAAAAGAGTCCTTCTCACATCATCAACATTGACTTGGTTGCACATATCTTCCAACAAATCAACATCTAATGTAAGAAACAGACAAGGAATTTGAATACTAACCTCAGCGGTTGCAGGAATTGAGAATAAATCAATGAAGAAATCATTGGCTATTCTCATCAAATCAGTAGTAGCAGTAAACCATTCACCAGCAACATCATATAACCCTTCTATTTTATTCTTCTTTCTCCTAACCACAGTAGTCAAGTGAAAATACTTGGTATTCTTCTCACCATCCTGCAACCACTTGTCCCTAGATTTTTGTTGCTAGAATAAGCACTCTTGAGCTCAAAGACCATCATATTCATCAATTAACTCCATCTCAAGTAGAATCGGAAAAAAAAAATTCACCTCTATCTTTAGCCTTCTGGATACCACCAATTCTAGCAAGAAGTCTCTTCTTTCTCTAAAACAAGTTACCAAAAACAGACACATTTCACTCAGAGAAAGCCTTTGACATATATCTAGTTCTTCTAGCACAATCCCCATCAAAAGTCTTCCATGTTCTAGACACAAACTCATCGTAATCATAGTGTGATATCCACATAGCTTGAAATCTGAAAGCTATTTTATCCCTATCGACATGGTTATTGGAAGTCAATTGTAATAGGAGTGGGCAGTGGTCTGATTTGGTTTTAGGAAACCTCACAAAAGCATCGGGAAACAAAGATCTCCATTCACTGCAGCAAAATGTCTTATCCAAGCGCTCTTTCGCTCTATTATTCTCCCAAGTGTATTTAGAACCCTTAAAATCAAGATCAATGAAGGCTTGCAAGTTAATCCAATCCCTCAGAGCTCCAAATCTTCTAGTGTAAGAGCCACAACTTTTGTCCTAAGTGGAAACAAGCTCATTAAAATCTCTCATCATTACCACAGGTAGACCATTCATGTGGAAAACATCACCAAGATGTGGCCATAAAGCAGCACGAGTATAGTTTATAGGACTTGCATAGATGACTGAAAGCAACCAAGGATTAGTCCCAACATTATTAATTCTAACAGTAATAACGTGAATGGTAACATCCACCTCATCAATAACAATAGCAGTTGATTTCCACAATAACCAAATCCCTCCATAGTAACCAGCTGCTTCTCAAACAATATTTTTATCAAAACCAAGTTGCAAGAAAAATCTATGATTCCTAGCAAAAGGAACCCTACGTTCACAAATCATAAGGACATCAACATAGTTTATTTTAACCAAATCAGTAATAGAAGCCATGTCCTCCTTAAAGTGAGGGGGAGCAGAGTCATCCATTGTCACACAACTGTTGGCCTCAAACACTTGACTAGCAAACTTCTTAATAGCATAGGTCACCTCTCCAGTAGTATTAAGACTACCTGAATCCTCTAGAGGACAATGACCAAAGACAACTGCATCTCCAAGAATCCCTTTAGAACTGACATTATCAAATGATAGCTTCTTAGAAACATAAGCCACATTACTATTTACAGTTCCACCTTTCAGCTTGGAAGTCCTTCTCTGATACTTAGTGAAAGTAGATGCCACTGTTCTAGGTACTCTACGATTCAACAAATCTCCCATAGGAACTCTAGTATCCAGCACAGCTGTACTCTTGCCCTTCAACACTTGGCTAGACTGAAAAATCTCCTTAACCTGTACCACACTTTTGCTACTAGGAAACTCCTTCACTCCCTTCTTATTCCCAGCCCTTTATGAAAAGATTGCACAATATTCCCTTTATGCTTTCCTACTCCAGCTCCAGTAGTCTTCTTCTTATTTTTATAATTCATGATCATCCATACCCCAAAGTCCTCCTTCTTAACTTGCTACCCATTATCAGTGGTACTCATAAGAGTAGTCTCATCATTGTCAGTCACTTTAACATTCATAATGTCAGTAGTCACCACATCTAAGTCCACAACATCCTCCTTAGTAGCCACCACATCATCAGAACTAGTCATCTTCATATTAGGAAATTTTTCCTTAGCATGTCCAAAAACCCCACATTCAAATAAAATTAGTGAAATGCCTTCATATATCACATGATAGGAGATACCCTCAACTTCAACAAAAGGCCTTAGTGTTTTTCCAAGGTCAACCTTCACACAAATCCTAGCAAATCTGCCCCTAGATTGTCCCAAAGTCACAGGATCAATCTTCACCATATCACCTAGAGTGCTACCAATCTTAGTCAACGTAAATGGTGTATAAAATTAGGAAGCTCAGCAATGCGCACCCATAAGGCCATACTTCCAATCTGCTCGGTCAAAGGGTTAAACTCAGGTCTCCAACGTTTTACAACTAATGTCTGCTCAGCAAGGATCAATGGCCCTCCACACAGAGCATTAGTCCTCCACCAAGTTGAACTTCACAATGAAGAACTCATAAGAAAGATCAATTAATTTCCATCCCCCTTTCACCTGCCACTTTCTCCGTAGCCCCTTGAGCTTGAAATCAAAGCTCAAAGTTGAGTTCGGTCATCCCATACGCTTGACCACCACCGCATACCTCCATTCCAAATCAAGCTTCTCATGAACACGAGATGAAAAGGAAACATTGACCTCATAAGCACCCTCAAAGAAAACACAGTCTGTATCTGTCAAAGCTTCATCAGATACCATCGAATCATGGTGTTTGAAAATAGGACTGAGAAGTTTACTCGCATAGGACATACGATCCTTTTGAGGTGTGAGAGATCCATTCTCGACCATATCATCCATTCGCAAATCACATAAATTTGCACAAACACCATCATCAAATTTCAAACACTTACGTTGTCCCATCGCACTAGATTCTCCTCCGCCACAGCCCATGGGCAAAACGGAGAAAACAAAGTCCCCCAGTGCCACTACAACTCACCGGAGAAACAAGAAAACACAAAAAATTAAATCGAAAATTGGCCAATGGATAACCGAGATGAGCAACGGTACGGAAATCTAAGATCTAGAGAGGACACGTGAAACGCCTTCTATTTCTCAGCCATTGTTACTTCTTGTTTTGCTAACATAATATCCTACTCATGGAAGTATCTTTAAATCTTTCGAAATCACATATTCAATTTTGAGTCCCTAAACATTCGTGTTGCATTTGATCGAGCCAAAGGGACTAAGGGAGCCGGATCAGGGATCACATTACGTCCAGCATACATATATATATATATATATATATAATTTAGAGACGGCAGGCTTCTTCAAGTCATTGATCATAGGCCGCTGCGAGATCGAGGTAATATGAGTGCGCCTGAACAAGGATTTTTGACCAAATCTGGTCCTTTTCTGGAGAGCAAGCTAGGCAGTGGAGTTTTTGAAATCATTTCAGCTATCTCAATGAGGAAGTACATCGACAAACACATAAACTCGGCAACCTCCTAACTCTAGCTCATCCTCAATGAGTCAATGTAGTCCTGCACCTTTTCAACGAAGAAAATTAAGATGACACAGAACATGCAGAAGCTTCACACCAGAAAAACATATTTACTCTCCATCTACCACAAGCAAGCGGACGTTGGAAAAAAAAGAAATGAAGCCAAAGTTTATCATAATGGGGTGGGCTCGGTTCGGAATGGGTCGGTTTTGGGCCTGACCCGAAAAAGTAATTCGGTTCGGTTTGGATTTCTTGTTTTTCGTATTCAAAATCGAACGGATCCGAACCCAAACAGTAACTCGGTTCGGATCCAGTTTTTTCAGAAATTTCACACCGTTCTTCACTTCTTCATCATCATATCCAGCCAAACAAAATCTATAATCCATTTGATTCAATATAGAATGCTACAACATAAATTTAATTGAAACCAAAAAAGGAAGAAACAAAATAATGGCTTTACAGTTGGAGGTTGTATTCTGAGCTCCATTTGAATCTGGGTTCCAGATGTATAAAAACAGAATCGAAGGGACTTAGTGTTTGGGAATCGAAAGGGAATCTGAGTTCGAAGGTTTCAAAGGAAATTAAAGCTTTAAGAAAATTATGAGGATTGAAGCTTTTGGGTTATTTTGGACATGGTGAAGGATTTTGATCAATTGAAAAGACGAGGGAGGAGAGGGAAGAGAGGGATGTGAAATTAGGGTAGAATTTTTTCTATATATATATGTGGGAGAATAATCAAGTGTGAGCAAATATATCTAAAATTTTTAGAATAGGCAATAGGATGTCGACGCGTGTCAATTTGGTTTAGTTTGGTATACACGGGATGGATACATATGAAACCGATACCGAACCGTATATTTCATTTTGGTTCAGGCCCAATCGGTTTCGGGATTAAAAAAATGCCTGATCCGTTTTTTTCAGCCCAAAACGGTATAGGTCGCTTTGTTTTTGGGGCCAAATGCCCAGTCTCAATCATATATATCGGGCCAAATTAAGGAACATACGTACATTTGTAGTTGGGAAGGAAATTAAGAATGTTGAACTATGGAAATTAAGACGTTCTTAAAAGTGAATTTTCAGTAACTCAGTAAGTCAGGCTAAAAAGTAAGAGATTGTCACTTAGATTTCGGGTGAATCTGGTTCACCGTCAACCAGCACAAATCCACCACACAGGGGGTTGGGTCCCTCATGTGCTTTCCCTTATTTTTTGTGGTTAAGAAATCGGGTTGACTCTCAACCTGGTTCACACCAACCGTACCGTCTTTAATTGGTTACCAAACTTTATTATGTATCACAAGTTCACAACATCTACTCAATTCAAACGTAAAAAAAGGGATAACTCCGTTAAGTACGTTATTTATAAATCCGAATTTGAGGTGCATGAATTCATCAACTTCAATCATGTAGACGTTATGTTTTGACGATTTGACATTTAACACTGTGATGGCAGGTATACGTTAGGTGGTCAACTTCATTTGTTCATTATAACTGGACATAAGCACATGCTTTGGTGTGTCCTTTACCAAGACTCTAGGGTCTCCACAACCTCACAACTGCTGGTAGTGCCGTAATGCCAAATGCCATAGTATCAGCTTTTTTCTACGGCCATGGCTATACGTACGTACGAGCATTCCATGGCTAATTTAATTATATGCCATGTTTATGGGTTGGCCGGGCTCAACTATGTATTGCACACAAAAATCAAAGCTAAAAGGGGTTATGTACTCTTCAAGTCGATCTCATGCAATCATACTCGACGAGTTTGTGCCCATCCTGCGTCGATCTGGTGGGAATTGGTCTGGCGCAATGCTCTAAATCAAGATGGTGGTTTGTACATTTTCACCATATTACTCCAACATATTGGTTATAGGTTACTTTCATAAATAATGCTAAAACGAATAAAATCAATTCCAACATATCTCTTATCTCAATTGTGATTTTCTCTTTCTAACTCTTTCTTTTGGAGCCAATATGGTTGTCAAAAGACTCAACTCAAAATACTATTGCTTATCTCTTATCAAGGTTCCATTGGTTATCTCTTATCACGTCAGCCTTCTTATGAGGTGGATTTATTGTGACTTTCGTGACAAAATGGGAGTGGTATCCGAATTTTACCTTCTTTCAGATTCACTTCTTCTTCTTTTTCATCAAATGAGGTAAAAGTTCTTCAAGATAGAAACTGATAAATTTTATTTTATTTTGCTGGAAAAATAAACCTAGACTACAAAGAGCCCTCTTGAACAACCGTTGTCAATCTGATCAAAAAGATGGAGCCTAGCCGTAGAGGCCGGAAGAGACCTAGGTACTGGTAAATTACATTGCTAAAATATTAACAAATTGAATGAAGCATCCAAATTTAAAAAGCAATATTCTACCAAAACTGCAAACAGTTGAATTAGACCTAATAATAGTACTTATAGAATTAACGGTGGCCAGTGCTCACAAACACGTTTTCCACGATTAGATCAAAATGTGCCTATACCCAAATGTTATAAGGAGAGGTGTGCCTTGTTCCAAGTTGCGTACCTTTAGTGCTTTATTTATGTACTCTCCAGGTCGTTATTCTATTCGTTGAATATGTTCTCTCTCGTAGTGGTAGGATGAGATGTAATGCTAATGATAATCATTGTTGGTAACATAAATGGAAAGTTGTTCAAATTGAAGTGAAGCGTAGCTATCGTGTTATCTTTTTTCGTTACTTTGCCATTGTCGTTTTAAAGTAAGTGAAGTACCAAAATATGTACTATCTGTTAGTTAGTGCAGTTTAAGATACAACATCTTTTATTATTTGTAATTAGGATAAAAGAGTCCCACTCATACCCTCTTACTTGTTCTTACTTTGTATTCTACCAATTGCATTAATATTTATGGGCAGTCACAAGTTCTCACATTTCAAAGAAAACATATTGAGATATTCGATTCAACTGATCATTGTTTTTGTTGGCCAATTAGACATGTCGAATTTGTCAAATACAATTCCCTCAAAACAAAATCTTAGTCGAATGAAAGAACTAATTAAGAAATATCTAACTTCCTAGGTCAAGGCTACACTAGTACACTGTTGACCTCCCCCACAATGTTGGATCAAACATCATGATGTCACACATTTTCCAGCATGCTCCCCTCATCACCAGTTTTATTCTGGTGGTCAATAATTTCGTGGTCAATCATCGTTAGATCTATATTCAACGGTTGATAATAATTTATCTTCTAACTGTATTTTAATTAACCACCATTGAATGCAAATCTAACGGTGATTATTGACCATCAGAACAGGACTCCCCCATCACACGGCTGACAACCCAACACCTTCACAATGAACAAAATAACACCTGCCGCACCTAATGTGCGCTCTTCTTTCCAAAGCCTCTCAAGTCTCAACACAGTAGCTAAGTGTGTTTATTAGACATGTGTTAAGAATGTCCATCAACCAAACTTACCAAAGTGTGTGGAAGCGCATCGTTTCAGAACCTGGGTCCCCTTCTCCGACCGCCATGATGATGATTATTATTATTAGTCCCCTCCTCCTCTTAATCAGTACAAATTTAACTCCACCTCCGACCACCGTCGTAAAAAGTAAAACCATAACTCTTCTTCTATTTAGTCAAACTCAACGCTCTTGAGATGAGTCAAAGAGATTAGAGAGGTGGGTAGAAAAGGAGGAGAGGAAAAGAGTGCGACTTTTACTTTGTTTTAGTGGCGTCGGGCATCTGACACTCACCGCCATTACGTATCATAATCTTAGCTCTTAATGAACGAATAATGAAGATTATATATTTTTTTACAAATTAGTCTTCTTTGTCATTTTTTCTTTACCTTCTCTCACACAACATCAGTTTCTTCGATTTGTTGATCTGCTCCTCTGACATGGAAGCCTCGATCTTTCTCTCCTAGAGAGAGGGGGGGGAGGGGGGGCGTGAAGTTGAAATCTTGATTGGAATTCTGAGATGGGTTTTTGGTGAGAGGAAGGTAGTTGATGACTGGTGAGGAGTGATTGCTGAGCTAAAAGTTTCAAGCTTTGTGTGTGTGTTTTTGTGTGAGACATAGTAATAATAAGTCTTTTTGTATGAGACATAGTAATAATAAGTCTTTTTTGTTGAAGTGGGGCTTTGTTGTTGGGTGGGTTTGATTTTGGGATTGGGGTAGTTTGATATGGGTGGGTGCTTTCCTTGCTTTGGATCATCCAACAAAGAGGCTAGTGCTGCTGGCGTCAAGGAATTGAGCAAGAAGGACTCAGCTAAAGAAGGCTCAGCTGCTCAGTCTCACCATGTTACCAGAGTTAGCTCAGGTGGATTATACTGTTTTCTAATTTGTCTTTGAGAATTGTTTGAAATTGGTCTGAATACTAGGGTCTGCTATGCTTACGCTGAATTGAGTGGTTTCTTTTGGTGTTGTTTGATGGTGGGGTGTTCGTAGAATTTTGTGTTACTTTGATCTGATTGTTTTGCCAGTTTTTGGTTGATCTGCAATTCGAATTTCGGTGGCTTTTCTGTTGGGATAATTCATTGTTTCTACATGTTCTTGCTGTTTTTTTGTGGTTTGAATTGTGACTTGATGGAGTTGCCATGGATAGTTATGGAGATCTGCAATCAGTTCCTATAGTTTGATGAATCTTGTTTCCCTTTTACGTCTCATTGTTTAGTTGCCAAATGTGATTTAAAAAAAATTGAACGAGTGAAATTTCATGTGAGACATTGAGTTTCTTTCGGCTCTTAGTTCATATGTACAAACACTAGTTCATACGTATAACTAGTTCAAAAGCCTAAGCTTCTAATTTAAATGGTCATAGGAGTGAGATCATGGCTGAATCTTAGTGTTACAAATGATAAGTGTGTTCCAGACATTATTCTTGTATATAGGACATCTTCAATTTCAGCAATATAATTCTAAGTGCTTCCATGCATAGTATACCATTGAGACGCACAAGCCACTACAGCCATTACTATTTACTAATTATTTCTGTTGATACAAGATACTTTCTGTAACTTTAGGAAAGTCTTCAATTACGGCTCCATGTGTTGTTTATTGTTAACTAGACTATCGTTATGCATCTAAATTGATCAATTTTGGCAGATAAATCTAAATCTCGGACCGGTTCTGATCCTAAAAAGGAACCACCTATTCCAAATGATGGATCTACGGCACATATTGCTGCACAAACATTTACTTTCCGAGAGCTTGCAGCTGCAACGAAGAACTTTAGGCCAGAATGTTTATTGGGCGAAGGTGGTTTTGGACGTGTCTACAAAGGTCGTTTGGAGAGCACAGGGCAGGTAGGTTGATTAGCTCAAATAAGAGGGAGAAGCATATGTATCATATCAATAGCCCAGTCTCATCTTGTCCATGATGACTGTATTTCCTCTGGCATTATTTGTTTCCAGGTAGTTGCAGTGAAACAACTTGACAGGAATGGACTGCAAGGAAATCGAGAATTCTTGGTGGAGGTTCTTATGCTAAGCCTTCTGCACCACCAAAACCTTGTAAACTTGATTGGTTATTGTGCTGATGGCGATCAACGACTCCTTGTGTACGAGTTCATGCCTTTGGGATCCTTGGAGGACCATTTACATGGTCAGCCTTGAAATTTCTTTCATTTCCATATTAAGAGACACTCTTACTTTATTTATTGCAGAACTAGAGATGCTATATTACACAACAAAAATATCTATATAGGAAAATAAGTTTATTTTCCTGTGAAAATCCTAGAATTTAGGTTTCCTAGAAGTGAAGTTGGGATTTGCAATATGGTGGGGTCCATCTTTGACGAATTACTCGGGGACTCATCCAAAAGCAGTGCATAGTAGCTAGAAGTTCAGTCTCATATGTGTGAAACTGTCTGTTTATGCTTTACTTCAGAATGAGAGATGCATTCATAAACTGTGAATTGAGTAGTTGAGGAAGTCTGCAATGGAAAATACAAATTAGATTACCTCAATGTTGCTTTAGTTACAGAAAGTTTAAGGGCAGTATTATCTAAGACTTAAACATAATCATCTTGGCCCAAAAGCTATAGGTATATGATGTCAAATAGTTCTATATAACGAGTTCATATTGGTAGGCTCTGAAGTAGAGGCAAAGGAGCATGTAGAATTATATAGATCAATGCATTTTAGCTTCCACCAAGCTTCAAGAAGAATCATGGCAGAATACTATTGAGTTGACAGTACGTGTGTGTTAAGCATTCTGTTACGATTCCATATAATAGAAGTCTTGGTGCACTCCAATGCTATTGATATCCCGGGCTACAAGCTTTTGGAGTTGATGCTGTCTCGGGGGAGTGGTTAGATATAGTGTTATAATCGGTGTTTCTTCTCAACTTTATTATGTCTCTCATAGTCTCTGGGGAGATTATTGGGAAATCGGAAATACAAACCAATAACTGAGGGAGGTAGGATGCCTTGATATTTTACATTAACCTAGTTGGGCTACCAGTTAACCTATGACATCCGATACGGTTCACTTCATTGGTGGGTGATTGTGTTTTGTAGTTCTAGGCCTGGTTCCACTAGTCAAAGTTCCACTTTTGTATTTACTCTTTTTTATTTGTGTTCTAACTTCATAATATTCATCTCGGAACATGTGAATTTCTCCTGGTGAAAGCTTCTGATGCTCAACTTCCCATTCTGGGTTTGAATTTTACTAAGGATCTCTTGGGTCTCTTTGTGAGCAGAAACAACTGAACAGAGAGGCTCAAATGTAGTGAGGCATTAACTAGACTATTTGAATAACTAATTGTATAGTTTGATGATTACTGGCCTTTTCTGCAACATGAGAATTCTTTTGTTTGGTTAAATTGTGTATATAAGTCCATGAAACTGATGTGATATGTAGCAGCAGATCTAACTTATAGATATTTGATTTTAGGCACTGTAAAGCATCCGCAAGTATATTCTGAGTCATATCGCCAAATATTGAAAGACATATCAAATTTTAAGTCAATAATTTGTCATTGCTCTTACTTCACTATCTGAGTTCTGAAAATCTTAAGATCCGAGAGTTCTCCTTGATATATATTGTCTTTGTTTTCGTCTCACTCAACTTCAAGTCAGAATTGACTATGGTGTGTAAAATTATTTTAAGCTTTTCTTGTTTTATGTTTTCAGATCTTCCATCAGAAAAGGTTCCCCTTGACTGGAATACAAGAATGAAGATTGCAGCTGGTGCGGCTAAGGGTTTAGAATATTTACATGATAAAGCAAACCCGCCTGTCATATACAGAGACTTGAAATCATCCAATATTCTTCTTGATGAAGGATTTCACCCAAAATTATCTGATTTTGGGCTTGCAAAGCTTGGTCCTGTTGGTGACAAAACACATGTCTCCACTCGTGTGATGGGGACATATGGCTACTGTGCTCCAGAATATGCCATGACAGGCCAGCTGACTCTGAAATCCGATGTCTACAGTTTCGGAGTTGTCTTTCTTGAACTTATTACAGGACGAAAAGCCATTGATAACTCCCGAGGTCCTGGAGAGCATAATCTTGTTGCCTGGGTAAGCATTTAATATAGTAAATTTACATTTCTTCAGTTGTATACATATTTTTCTAGAGAAGATATTTTATAATGTTCAATTTATTGTTTTCACTTTTCATTTTGTGGACTATTCACTTTGCAGGCACGCCCACTTTTCAAAGATCGTAGGAAATTCCCGAAAATGGCTGATCCACTACTGCAAGGCCGGTATCCAATGCGAGGGATGTACCAAGCTCTTGCTGTTGCAGCCATGTGTTTGCAGGAACAAGCAGCTACGAGGCCTTTAATTGGAGATGTTGTTACTGCTCTTACATACTTGGCTTCCCAAACCTATGATCCGAATGCAGCTAGTGGTAACAGTAACAGAGTTGGTCCATCTACACCTAGGCACAAGGGCGATAGAAGGAACGTTGGAGATGAGATGGACAGCCCTGATGAGCCAGGGCGAGGTGGACAATATGGTAGCCATTCATACAGAAACTCACCTGATTTCAGAAGGAAAGATCCCAATCGAGACGTAGGTACTGGTGTAGAATTAGGGAGAATTAAAACTGGTAGTGGCTCTGGGAGGAAATGGGGTCTAGATGAATTAGAGAGACAAGAATCTCAAAGGGACAGCCCTGTTAGTGCTGGGAGAGCACGAGATACCCCGCGAAATCGTGATCTAGATAGAGAGCGTGCAGTGGCTGAGGCGAAGGTTTGGGGTGAAAACTGGAGAGAAAAGAAAAGTGCGAATGTGATGGGTGGCAGCTTTGATGGTACGAATGAGTAAATGCACCAACATGCCAAACAACATTTTCTATCTTCCAAGGAAAGCAGTGATTAGTTTCTGAAGATCATTGTGATTAAAGAGAAGAAATTTCAACAGGTGTACGTCATCCTCTAGAGTCTTGGAAATAAGTGTTCTTTTGTCCTCGAGCTGTGGCTGTTCTTTGCTTGTCCTATGCCATTCTTGTAGTAGTGCATGCTTGGGTATTGTGGTAAAAAAAAAGAAGGAAACATAGGAAACAAGGGGCATTGGAGGCAGGAAAAGCTAGTGGTGATATTTTGGGGCATTTACAGGTCGCCCCATCCCAGCATTGTTCATCTGTGTATTTAGGTTCTGATGCTCATGTTACAAAGGGAATTCAGAACCATGTATAATTTTTGGCCCCATATATGTCAGTCTGTAAGTGGGGATATTAGTGGGTTTGGTTTTGGATGTTTGTATCCCATACAATCTCATGTATGGATTCTCGAGTCATGTTTCGGCCTATACAGATATGTTTCCTCCATTTGTTCTCTTTGTACCATCTTCATCATCTTATCAAGTTATTTCTCGGTGTCTCAAGTGAACTGCAGCACGTTGGCTGTCTTCCACGAACTAAATAACCTTCGCCAATTCACTCAGCGGCGAGTAAATCTTAACCTACGAACTTATGTACATACATACATACATCTAGGACTCCACAAGCACCAAACTCCATAATGTCGGGACTTGAATTGTGTGGCTCGAGTGAAATCTCCGAGTCACAGTTCCTACTTCCTAGAGAGTGGGATAAGTTAAGGCTGGTTTCACAATGCAGCGACTGCCACCACTTCTCTCCAATGGAAGAACTGGTGGTGACACCCTATATTCTGCCAATCGGACCCTCACTTTTCAAAAGTAATCTACCGGGAAAGAACATACTACAATGCCTACAAATCTCATATACTACGATTGATGTCCCAATGTATATATAATATTAAAGTGCCAAAATCCACACTTCCAAATTTTCATTACTAATACAAGCAGCTAACCAAATCCTAATATACAAACTGCAGTTCACTTAAACCTTCCACTGATAGATAAGGGGCAAAATGTTGGGAAGGAAAACAATAAAACCTAGCTCTACCATCATATTCTCAAATAGAGATATGATGCCCAAACCCCTCATCATAAAATTGTTAAATTTTCATAATCATCTCCTCCTCTTTCCCTGCACAGAATACACACAAACTTTAGTATTTCTAGCCATCACTGCAAGATAATCAGCATTTATTCTGCAATTGGACCAATGAAACATACCGAGCTAGTATAATCATCCATAGTTAATTGCTTCCTCTTCTTTTGAGAGGGGCTCTCAGTTGACTGCCTACCAGTACCACGCTTTGATGGTGTCATGTTCTGGAACAAAACATGCAACAAGACATTAGACCACTATGGAAATGATGGAATACTATTATCGGAAAAAAAAAATAATCATCTTGATTCCAAGTTCAGTTGGCTTCAACATGGATAACAAAATAATAAAAATGCAAAATTAATTTATGTAGGAAGCGTAGCATAGATCAAACCTTAGCAAGCTTCTTCTCTTTGCGAGCCTGTCTCTCCCTCTCATCATATTCTTGGTTCTCTTTCTCCACCAATCTGATTAAGGTATCACACCTCCTAGATAGTTCCTGAGTTGTGCGCGATTTCACAAACCAATCAAAACGAAACAAGGGCGATGTGCGGAATGCTGCTTTCAATTCATCCCAGTTCCCGTAACCAAGCTTGTGAACCATGCATATCTAGATCGAGTAGCAGACATGAATATGATCAGAGATGATGAAAACCAATGCAAATTTAAACAGTCAATAAAAAAACAAAGTAGAAAGCTATGCTCCAAATGTACCATGAAACGATCGCATTCCTCATTGTACAACTTTCCCTTGTTCTGACCATACGAGATCTTCAGTTCTAGCCAAGGATTCTTGTAACGATCCAACTTCTTCCCAATAGCCTTCATTATCTCATCTTTACGAGAAATTCTGGCTTCTCCTCTTTCAATGTTCTTAATGATCCTATCATACTCTGAAAGCAAAAATGAAGTCAAAATTAGAATTCATAAAGAAACTTAAAAGACAAAATAAGAAAGAGTACCTTTACTGAATCAAATAGCAAACCAGAATCTAGTTATATCATATGTGTGCATATTTACATGCATGTACATGTATATGACAGACAATACCAACACAACGTTTTCAGTTTTCTCAATTTAGTCACATTATATAGATTGTCTTCCAGGTTCATAACCATGATGTGAAAACCAACTTAACCATGTAGCTTGGTTTCACTGTTTCAGTGCCACTAACAAAAGACTCATCTAGCTTAATCAAATATGTTAGGGTGGATAGAAGAGGAAAAGATGATCAGATAACAAGAATTCTAGATATGCATCACAAATTAGGGGGAGCATTTAGCACTATCAAAGTAGCATGGGAGTCATAGGTTCACTTTATATTAAAATTTAGACGAAAAACAAGATTCATCTATCATATGAAACCAACAAATCACCAAAAACTTACCACACGCAAGTAAAAGAAAAAGAATTGGACACAACTTACCATTTAATTCCTTGTATCTCTCTTTAAAAACCTTTGCATATCTTTCAACTTCCTCCTCTGTTTTTCCTTCCATCTCAGAAACAATACCTTCTATGTCATTTCGCCCATACTTCTCACAGGCCCTGATGAAGGTATTGAAATCTCTTCTACTCCAAGACGAGAATCCCTGAAATCCACCAATAATTAAACATTATAAAAGGAACCCAGATGAGAGCCTTATTATCTCTACAACAATTTCATTTTCCACAAGCCATCTACATTAAAAAAAATTACTTGCCTCTTCCAAAAGACGTTCCTTTTCTTCCAGCTCTTCAGCAGTCAATGGATCTCCAACTTCTGAACATTCAAGACAGTCAGCAGACCTACTAAAAAACACATCCGCACATGTCTGTATGGGAAACAATAAATACCTTCTGGTTCATCCACTTCTACTGTTGTGTCTTTCAACTGACTCTTCTGATGATTTTGCTGAGAATGGTAATTAAAACAATTAGATAAATTATTTGCAACTCAAGCAATTATACTTGCCAACTAGGATTAAAAGGACTATCATTCATTTACACACACCATGAGGTAGCGCACTTCCTTTTCATAAAGTTCACTCAGTCTTTGTGTGTTGAAAAACTGAAAATCATGTCTATAGACAAAAAGGGAAGAAAACATGAGAACTATTAAAAATCTAATGTAGCAGCATAATAAAAATCAACAAAAACACAGAAGTTTCTTGAAGTGCTTACAAAGCAGGCATGCGAGGAATTCGGGGCTCTTTGGGTTTTGCTGGAACACCTTGGCGCATTGTTTGCTTAAAGTATTCTGACTCTGAGTAACTAATAGTAAAAGAACAAAAGATTATATTTGGACAATGCAACATGTTCATGCACAACTTAAGAAGCCCTGGATGAAAAGCTTACTTGCGCTTCCGCTCTCTTTTAGGTGGTTCAATCCAATTATCACTAACAATCTTCTTGAAGTCAAACTTCTCATCCTTCATCAGAACAAAAATGGAATAATCAGGAAGGGAAAAAAAAGAAAGAGCACAAAAAGAGAAAGAAATAAATTACAAATACAAGCAATAAATGCTCAAGTAATACTTATGCAATGAAAAAAAAATACAGTATCTACCTTATCATCATCAAAGTCATACAATTCAGCAGCTGCAGAAACAGAAGGTAACATAAATATGGAATTTCTGATTAAAATAATGTCTAATCCAAAACTGAAACATATAAAGATGAACACCATAAACAAAACAAAAATTCAGGGTGCCTATACTCACTATCATCCATCTTAAATTTGATCGCATCCTCAGTAAATTTCTTCATCTTGGCATCAAGCTCGGCAGTTGCCTCTTCTCCTTTGGCAATGATTCTATCAATGTCTTCATCAGTAATTGTGCTATCCTTGGAGCTAAAAACCATTTCAGCACCGAACCTCACCATTTGAAGGAGCTCATCCTTATTAACAGCTGCATCGAGGACAGCAGTTACAAATGATTTATTATGTGTTCTGTAAGGTCATGTCTTGAAAGAAATAGTATTGCTTACTCTTTTGCTCAGCTAATCGCCCTTGTTGAATCACCAAAGCATCAAGAGCAAGCTTTTTATAAGCCCTTTCAATCACTTTTTCCTCAATGGTATACTGTTTAAAAATGATCAAATGACAAATTAGGAAATGACGGGCATTGTATAACTTGAAACCCTGTCAGAACATATTAATACCTCGGTGCAGAATCGGAACACTTGAACTTCTTTCTTTTGACCAATCCTGTGAGCACGATCTTGTGCTTGCAAATCAACTTGAGGGTTCCTATTACATGAGCAAAGCATTACCAGAGACAACTATCACCAACACTAACGAAACTAATAAATGCTCACAAGTTACAAACCACTTTTAAAAGAAGAGATATACACACACAGAGAACAACAACCACTGTCAATGTGAAGATACCCATGAGAATACTCACCAATCACTGTCGTAAAGGATCACAACATCTGCAGTAGCAAGATTGATACCAAGTCCTCCAGCTCTGGTTGATAGTAGGAAAACAAATTTCTCACTTCCAGGCTTATTGAATGCATCAATGGAAGCATCACGGTCTTCTCCACCAGTATTTCCATCAATCCGACAATATAGGTATCCTTTAAACATTAAATAATCCTCAAGAATATCTAGCAGCCTTGTCATCTAATATTAAAAACAAAAAATAAGAACACACTTCAGACACCATATTGCCGAGCATGCTAATAAGCCCTGAAGGATAAATGATCACAAGCAATTGCAAAGATTAGTAACAATAAATAACACAAATTTCGCAGAACAAAACTAACCTGTGAGAAAATTAGGACCCTAGAATCACGCTCTTTTAATTTTGGAAGTAACTTGTCCAAGAGAACCATTTTACCTATAAAGGATTATTAACAAGGATGAATTCAAAGATCCCATTCAAACAATAAACATCAAAGAACACAATGGCCTGCAACAAGTTAAACTTACCAGCATTTGTGATAAGATGGTCTCCAGTTGTATAAGGAGGCCCAGGCTCAGCCCCTTGAAACAGATATGGATGGTTACAGCATTTACGAAGCTGCATAGCTATATTCAAAAGACGCTTACGTTCTCCACCAGCATTAACAACTTCAAGATCTTTCTGCAGTAAAGCCTTGTAGTACTGTTTCTGCATTTGTGACATGCCTACTTTGAGTATTGTTTCTTTCTTTGGAGGCAAACCTTTCTCAACATCTGACTTCAACCTTCGGAGAAGAAATGGCCGGAGGACCTAAAGGATAACAAATGAAGAGTAAGGTGGTGCAATGATTAAGCAGGACCACCACATTACTCAAAAGCGGATTAGAAATGTGTACCTTATGAAGCTGTTGAACAACCTCCTGCTGGTCATTTTCACCCGATATTTGAAACCATTCATCAAAAGTTTCAGCAGAACTAAATATCTCTGGCAGAAGAAAGTTAAGCAGAGACCACAATTCATGCAGATTATTCTGCACATCACACCGACAAAATAAAGTATCAGGCATCGTATGATAAAACAGCACACCAGAGGAACAAAAATAGCTGACTTCTATTTTAGTTATCCATGAAAATATTACATAGTAATTAGAGTTGCATCCATTATATAACACACCAACAATGTAAAGATGTAGCATAGCATATAAATCAAGCTGATATCAATATATATACCTGAAGTGGTGTACCCGTGATTAGAAGGCGGTAGTTGGTGCTATACAGCCTCATTGTTTTTGAAAGCAATGAGTTTTCGTTCTTGATCCGATGGGCCTCATCAATGATTATGTAGCGCCAGCTGAAACGGCGTAAGCAAGACTTCTCTTTGATAGCCATTTCAAAACTTGTAACACAAACATCAAACTTCCCAGCAACCAGCAAATCCTCACGTATATGCTTCTGCAAGATTAGGATGTAGGTATTATTGGCCTGAGCATAATCCAAATAAGAATTCACTAATACCAACCGAGCTACCATGACTTACTCTTTCATCAGGATTACCAAGAAACTTCACAGCACGCAAAATGGGGCAGAAACGCCGAATCTCATTCATCCAGTTTCCAAGGGTTGACTTTGGAGCCACAACCATATGAGGGCCAGTTATTCCTCTGAACTCATGCAGGTAGCCCAACAAGGAGATGGTTTGCAATGTTTTACCGAGACCCTAGAGAAAAAGAACATAGCTCATTCATATTACTACCACTCAAGTTATTCTTTGTGAATTTAAACAACCCCAAATATAATATGAAAGAAATAACTACGAGACATTACAAATAGAGCAAAACATAAGTACATAGTTCAAAACTAAAATAACCAGAAAATCTTAAAGAGCTACTCTAGGTGCTCACCATTTCATCTGCAAGGATTCCATTAATACCATTTTCATAGAGGCGTATAAGCCAGTTTAATCCAGCAAGTTGGTAATCCCTCATCTTCCCCTGAATACCTGGACAAGAGAAAGAAAGAAAACAAACTTTAAGCTTCAAGCAACAACTAATCTGCAAAGTGCGTCATAGACCAAACAAAAACATTGTGGAAGCTTTGAAAACTATAAACATCCAAGTGAAATAAAATTAAGAAAAGCATCTGACATGAAGGTTGTGTCAACAGCCGTGTGGTTCCAGCCCCAGATAAACAGTCTTCTTCTTCCTTGAGGCATTCTTCATCCTCTTCCTCCTCAGTCTTTTTTGATGCATGGCGTCCCCTGATTACTCATAATGGGAAAAGCACATTCAGATTTCATTTCACTCGTGCAGAGAAATGCAACCAATTAAAACTTTTTGTCCAATTATTATGAGCATTAGTGATTCTATCACAATATTTTGGCCTTTATTGTCTTTTAGTTAAAAAAAGTTAGCTACACAATAACAAATGACCAATGCACTCTTAAATGTTCGTATACCTTCCCTTCCCCTTCTTCTGGGATCCAGATGGGTCACCTTTGGCAAAATGAGCAAACAGCTCTGTTTGCTGCAGAAGGTACTGCAGCCGCCCTTTCCCCTTATTATTCTACAATTGAGCCACAGCCAGTTAGCTTACACCGCCATATTTCGTAAGCCACATATATTATCCACTATACTGAACCATTAAACATACTCACCATGTCAGCATCCACAGCTGCATTCTGTGCATCTAATATCTCCTGAATCTTTTGTTTCTTCATTTGTTCCATGCGTTTAAGCCTAGCCTTCTCACGTTTGCTCACTTCAGCATTGCTTTCATTACCTCCATCCTGCAAATCAGTCAAGTGATGCAAAGCATGAGACATAAAATAAGCTAAGAACCGAACCCTCATACACAGATCATCGAGCCCCTCCCCTCCACATCATCAAAACCCTCTTTTACTTCTTCAATCAAAACAGCCCAAAAAGTTGCCATCAGAACACATCTTCCCAGCAGTAAAAATCAAATTGAGTTAGACTGAGATTTGTCAATCAAATGTTTCACAAGAGAAAAAAAATCCTTAAACACTCCAGCAAAAACCTTCTCCTATCCGATTAAGAGGAGACCAACACTACACTATCAAACTGAGATACTAGAAACATGCGTCCCTTAATTAATTCCCCCTGCCCACCACAAGAACATTGCTTGCTTCTCTCTTACTAAGCTTTCATATCAGATTACAAAGAGACTGCACAGATGAGCATGCTTGTGTTCTCCGTTACTCAGTTCAGGCTTCAAAATATTTGGTCACCATACAAATACAAAACATGCTACAGCCCAGGCATCACTATTAGACTACCCTAACAACATCAACAAAAGCAAAACCTAACCAAACCAAAAATCCCTAAATTACAAACCCCTAGCACAACTGCACCAAACTGAAACGAAACCAACTCTAGGGCACACATGCAAATACCAACACTTAAGCTCAGATCCAGCATAAACAAACAGAAAAACCACTACATATACAGTCGCAATCGAAACACTACCTCTCCTTCCACGTCGTCATCGTCGTTCTCCGCCGGCGCCGCAGCATCGGAGTTGTCCTCGGCGGCCTCCTCCTCGTCGGAGTCGGCGGCGGGGCGCGCCACGGCCTCGAGTTCCTCTTCGTCTTCCTCCTCGTTGATCGGCTCCTCCTCGGAGGAATTGGACACGGCCTCGTCAGAAGACACCTGCGGCTTCGGCGCTCTCGCCATGGCTCTCTCTCTCTCTCTCTTCTCAGATCGATGAGGGTTTGGCGAATATGGAAAAAGAGGGACTGAGAGAATAAAAGAGGGCGACTTGGATTTTAGATTTTCGAAGCCCCAAATAAAAATGAGAGCGAGACCGAGGAGGAGGGTGGCTCGGGTACCTATATGTATTTATATTTGACAACCGTTCGATATGGAGAAAGTGTAACGTGCGGCTTAGAAGGTTCTCTCGTTCTGGGGTTTAGAAATATGAGCATTTCCCGCCAACATTAAGGAAATGTTAGAATTCCCGCTCGCCATCTTGGTAAGGTATTTTTTGTCACTAGAGTAAACTTGGATGAACAACAAATTTGGGTTAATTCCATGTTTCAAACGATCTTTGATTTGAAACGATGAATTTAGCCTTTTCATGATCAACTTGTGATTGTCGTAGTTTGATTCGTTATAAATAACGGAAGTTTAAAATTTTAAAATATATTTATTTTTTATATTAAGTCTCTCGCAGATAAAATATATTATTCGCTATCTAAAACATCAAACATAAATGAAAATTAGCAAAACAGAAACCTGTAGTATGCGGATTAGTGTTTTTGCTCTATTATTGTGACTTCATGAGTTAAAAGCATATTTAGTTATCTACACATATGTAGCTCACAAAAAATAGAAATTTAAATTTTTCTATCAATTATCACACGCCAAATATGAGTTTGTTGTCCGAGATAAGAAAAGTAAGAATGTTAAAACTAACATAATAAAAAATGCTAATATATACTATGTTTCGTGGTGGTTTCTGAGCGTTCTTTCTCCCCCGAATAACTTTTCCCACGACTTCTCCTTGTAAACCTAGCCGCCTCCAGTTTATAGTTCTCGACGCCGGCGAGTCTCTCCCTTTCCCTTTCTCCTCATCGTTTTTACTTCATGGCCCCTTAAGGATTTAGCTTCTTGCCTTAAACCCTAGTTTTCCCAAAACCTTCCTGAACCCAAAAATGTCTTTCTTCATCTCTTATCCCCTTTCATACATTGCAGCCGAGTTCATGTCGTCTAATGCCATTCATCGACCTCCTTTCTCCTTCGACTTGTCCATCAGAGTCGAGGAGGAGGACGACGAGTTCCAATTTACGGTGATGAAAATCTTCTCACCGACTGCTCTCACAAATAGAAGAGCCTATTCGATTAAATACCCGATGATTCAACTATGGAAAGGATTTAAGGGTTCATGCACCGAATCTATCCAACATGAAATCGATGATCGTTTCTTAGTGAAATTCTGCGACAAATGAGCTTTTAAGCGTGCAGTCAGCCGTAGTCCTTGGTTCTTTAAGGACACTACACTTGTTGTTAGGGAGTTTAATGGCTTTCAACCGGTGGAGTCAGTCATGATCAACAAAGTAAAGACTTGGGCCAAATTTGATTTCAAAGAAGGTGCTTGGCATGGCAAGGAGCCGACCCTTGAGTGGTTGGAAACCCTAGGCAGTCACTTAGGTAAATATGTGAACTATGACCTGGCGGGTCAGGAAAACGATGTTGAGATACGTTTGCTAGTGGAGGTCACTCATTATAAGGCGCTGGTAGACGCTAAGGCTTGGGTTGAATGTCAAGTGGAATACTTGACTTTTGAAGGGTGTCTGCATGGGTTGTGGTACTTATGATCATCTTCAGCAGAGTTGCCCGATCTAATGTGCCAAGTTGGAAGCGGAGCTGGAAATGGAGGGTGAATTTAGGGTGAAAGAGAGAATGTAGAGGTTGTAGGATGAGATCTCGGGCTATTCTGAGCCGGGAGAAGGTGCGGGTGATCACCAGGAAGTGGTTATGAATACTTGGGATAGTGAAGCTGTACAGGAGTCCCAAGAGCGTGCAAGTAAGCAGCGCAAAAGGCCCAATGAGCCGAGGCCGCGGAAGGGCATAACTTCCTGACAGCAGCTGATCTTTTAGAATTGGTTCTTTTAGGAGGTTGAGGACGTGGAAGAATCTACTATCAAGTGTAAGGTGCAGGGGGTAGATCCGGGAGCTCCGGCTGCCATGTAGAAAGGGCCTCTAGCTAACTAAGGAGTAGTGTAACCTAAGTTTGACTGCCCTCTCGTGCTACTCTAGTTTGTTAGTATAGGTCATATTATGCATCATGTTGTTATCTAGTATAGGCGTACTATAGGACTTCTACTTTAGCATGTCGGGTAATCCGATGGAGTTTTGTATTCCTATCATAAGTTTTGGGTGGCTCCGCCCTTTAAAAAAAATACTATGTTTCATCTTTTATTATGACATTTAGTTTTGAGTGAAGAAAACAATTATACTAAAGACGTTTATGGCTGAAATAATGCATACATAACTAACAAAAAAGAAGTAATGAATGAAGAAACAAAAGTACTATATAATGTTTTTGACAAATTTTTATGTTTCTCCCCTTAATTTTGACTCGGACATCATGTTTGCTCCTTTTTATTCAGAGCTAAATGTTTCCCCCTTATCCTTTTACCATTCACATCATTTTTATCTCTCCGTTAGTTTTCCATCAAATCTTACTGTTAAGTACTGACAAGGTAATTATCACGTCAACAAGTGGATCTACTACCCTAAGTTTTGGACAAACTTCTGTTTACCCCTTTTGACTTTGGCTTAGACATCAAGTTTGTTCATCATGTTATACCTTTAATTTTTACCATTCACATTAGTTTATATTTATCTCTCCATTTATTTTTCATCAAATCTTATCGTTAAGTATTGGCATGGCAATTGCCACATCAATAAGTGGGTTCCACTACCCTGGGTTTATTAGTTTACCCTTCTATTTTTTTAAATAAATTTTAAAAAGTCTAAATCATATTTTTGTTTTCAGTTTTAGATGTCTTTAATCTTCTTCTTTTTTTCTTTCTCTCGCACTTGTGACCCCTTAAACTGGTTGTGATCTCATATAAAATAAAGAGTACATCTATTCACACCTTCACATTTGCTATTTGCACCTCCTTGTGTTATTGAAAGTCTTGAAATCCTAAAATGTCCCTAAAACCCTAAAATATCCCTAAAACATAGAATATTGATGAAGTTCAATTCTCAATAGCACATGACATCGATCACTCGATAAATTGCCCAGTTGATTGATATATATCTATTAGAATTCAATCGTATTTCATCTATTAATTTCTAGTCTTGTATTGACTGAACCATATGCATCATTAATCTTTAAGTTGTTCATATAAGCTTATAGCACCTCGTTCTTCAAATTCAGGAGGGAGGGAGGGAGGGAGAGAGAGAGAGATGGTATCACTTGGAGGTAATAAGAGAGGTATAGTTAGAAAAAAAAGTTAAGGACAAAGTTGCAAATGTAATGCACAAATATATTTGAAGAGGTTTAAAAATCGATTGTGGAGGTATGAATAGACGCACCATTAAATAAAAGATAAAATAATAAAATAATAAAATTTATAGAAGAATAAAAAATATATATATTTAACTATACTATTACTATAGGAAGAGGGTTTGTTTCCCCAAATTATATGTTTCTTCCTTATATGCCGTTTTCCTATGACAAAAATAAAATAATTTAAGGTCAATATTGTAAATAAAAAAATAAGAATTTTTTTTTTTAATAGTTCATGTTTTCTCTCCTCGTAACCCACTTACTCCCTCTCTCAATTCCAAGGGTAATTGATAGGATTAAAAAACTGATTTTGTTCCCGAAAAAAACTAACTTTTATTTTTATTTCTCAACGTACAATAACTGTTTAATTTTTTATATGAGAAAAATCTCCATTTAGTACCTGGACTATAGTTTTTTGCATATTTTGATATCTAGGCTTTGAAAATTTTCAATTTGGTACTTTACCTTCTTCAGAAAAAGATGATACGAATTTTCATGTCTTTATATGTCATCTTATATTTCTAAAAAAAATTCAAGTTAAGGCCCTTCAAATTCAAGCCTTCTTCTGGTTCCTTTTTCTTTCACATCTGTATCTTCATACATTTTGTAGTGCATGTCATTCTCAATCTTTTTGAGTCACTGGGTACATACAAGGGTGGAATCAATCTCTTTTCTTTTAAGAGAAACAAATAAATCACTGGTAACGGCCTATGAGTGGTTGTAAGCGGTAACAATTATCTTTTCTCCTGAAGCAAGAACAGTAATATCTTGATCTTTTTCAATTACTTTCCCGATGTATTCCAATGTCATAGCCTTCATCTATGGAATACTAGAATTTGGAGTTCCATTGTATCCATTACAGGCTCGTTCTAAATACTGGTCTGGGATGATTCTGACATAGTGGTATGGAGAAATGTACTCAATTTCTCCATGGACTTTTTGCACCCATTCTAGAGGTGTAGATCTGAACTTGAGTCTAAGAATGCAATTGGACTTTCTTACATTCTTGACAGTATTGCAAATGATAGCAGACAATCTCATGAGATCATCATTAGTCTTTGTCCATAGATTATGAACAAAGTCATTTTCAACTAATCACAACTTGTGCTCTTGCGGATGCTCACTTTGAACATTCACCACATATCTTCCTGGGAATTGTCCTGGAAAAATAAAGAGTGTATCAAGGAGATCTATGTTGATTGAGTGTCTTCCAATAGTGTTGTAAAATTTGAACCACTTTGGTTCTTTTAACGCCTGAATTGACACTTTTGCACTTTCAGAGGTTTTGATGTATTGCATCACTGGTTTATTAACAACACTTTGTTGTTTTCTCTTTTGGTTCAGTTCTTCTACTAAGGCATTTGTGGCATGTACCATAAGCCTTTTATCTTGTTCCTGGAAGGCGAACATAAAATTTTCTAGCATAATCTTATGATGAAAAGTTAGACCTAGGTCAGTTTGGAAGACTGACTCGGAGAAAGTGTTCAACCGATATTTGAAGATGTTTACAAACCCTGTAGGAAAAATTCTACTTTTTGGCAAAGCAGCAGCCTTGAATGGTATTGATATGCCTTTACCGTCTGCCGTTTGAGACAGGGTAGTCAATATTTTACCCTGAAATTGGTTAGCTGTGGCTGATCTTTTAGGACACAACAAGAAATTTTTAAGAACCTTCACTATGGACTCCTCCAGTTGTTCAGGTTATTTTTCTGGCCTCCCGCTTCTAGGATTTCGACATTCGTCGCTCTTTTTGCTCCTTCAAAACATTGTGATTTCTCTTGTTAAAACGTCTGAAAGGTAGTTCCCATTTTCTACAATTAATTCTACATCATAATCATATTGGTTGAGCAATAATTGTCAATTTGCTAATCTTCCCCTATCAGCAGCTTTATCAAGCTTGAAATTCTTGAAATTTTTTACTCTAGCACAATCTGTTCTCACAATGAATGGTTTTCCTAAAAAGGCGGGAGAATTTCAATTATTTTTTTAATTACTAGAATGTACTTTTCCCCTGTGGGATAGTTCTGTTTGATCTGCAGAATTGAACTTCCCACTGCAAAATTTTAAAATTTTCTGTTTTAGTGTCTGACGCTCTTGCCAACACTACACCTACCTAGAATATGTCACTAGCATCTGTCTGAAGAATGATCTCATCATTTTCTTCAGGTTGATGGAGAGGAGGCAAATTTTGGCAAATCTCTTTGATTTGCATAATGACCTTTTTATCATCATCTATAAATTTTCAAGCTTTCTTTGAGCTTGTTTTTTGGGACAGTATTGCTGTTAATTTAGCATTTTTGGGAAGGAAGTCTCTTCCATAGTTAATGACTCCTAAAAATTTATATAGACTTTTAGCAACATGGATTTGTCCAAAAAATTTCAGACATTTTCTAAGATATGAGGTTGAAGCCTGATCACTCTATTTCTTATGTTAATCCCTAGGAAGCCAATTTCATCTAGGACAATAAAGACTTTCTTTTCTCTTAGAATGATTTCATGTTAAACTATGAGCCATACTACCTCATAGAGATGATCTATGTGTTCTTCTTTGGTTTTTGAGAAGACTGATATATCGTCGATATAGGCGACACAAAAGTATGATACTTTTGCTTAAATATGTTGTCCATTTTCTCAGAAAAATGGATGGAGCTTGTTTAAACCAAAATGACATTACTAGTCATTCGTAGTGTCCATGTGGAGTTCCGAAGGCAGAAAGGGGAATGCTATCAGGATGCATTTTGACTTGCCAAAATCCTGATTTTGCATCAAACTTTGAGAACACTTGCACCAATTCTCCTCTGGATGCTCGGACATTACAAAAGGGGAATCTCCATTTTTACCTTGTGATTGGACAGTAAAATGATTCGTTGATTGAGTAGTAAAAAGTTATTATTCATGAATAGTAGTTTGTCTGCTTAAAGTTACTATTCATGAATAGTGGACTGTCTTCTTGTTTTACTATAGTGGACTGACTTGATTAATCAGATTCTACATAAGGATCTTGACTGTCATGATAATCAGCCCATTTGATTGGATGACTGTGAGGTGAGGTTGAGGATCGGGAAAAGGTTTCTTCTTCATCTTCATCATCTTCAACAAATTCGTCTTCTTCTTCACTTAAATTAGCTGCTTGTTCTAAGAGTTTTTTGGCTAACTCTTTTAATTTTTTCGACTTGGTGGATGTATCTGATTTTGTTTTCCCCTTGAACTTGGAAGAGGACTGTGACTTGAGAGTCTATGGTTGTGACTGTGAAGTGGATGCTTGTAGAAGTGGTTTTGGAGTGACTGGCGATGATCTTGTAGGAGGAGGTTGAGATGGAGTGACTGGAAATTCTTCATGAAATTTGGATATTATTCTATCTAAGTTGAACATATCCTACCATTTGACTAGTAAATGTCTCGACACTATATTTTCCTTGAGTTTATAGTGCCATTTAAAGATCCAAAGAAGTTTGTATTTGGCCATAAAATGTAGGGTGACTGGGAAGTTCGTGTCATATTTTATAAATTTCATGACTATTGAAAAACGAGTGAATGCATCTATTCGAGGTTGTGAAAGAATTTTAAATGGACATCCATGGGATAACCACCACTGGCGGAACTACATGGAAAATTGTCTATTAAATTTTTGTCAAAATTTAAGAACCAGGAATGACTAAAATCTTCGGTTTGGTGGAGGAAGATTTTAACCCATGCTTCCATATAATCATAGTAATTTAAATTACTAGTCTCCTAATTTATGGTAGATGAAAGGGGGATCACCCCATTGAGATAAGGAGATAATGCGGACTATATATAGGGAGTGATACAAGATTTTAGTTGGATCCCGCTGGTCAGAGATGAGTTTAATAGTGACTGATTGTGTCTCAAAAAAGATATCTCTATAAAAATTCAGTGTATGGGAAGGATGACGAGGGAGAAAGTGAATTAGGGGGGTACCATGCTTTAACTAAAGACATTGGATTGGTTAGGTGACTCATGGTTGGCTCAACCTAAAAAAGAGTGTGACTAGCTTGCTGGAAATAAGGGGAGGATTTTTGATAATTAATTTGATTTGGGATGTCAGTTTTGAATGAGTCATATTGGTTGACTAGAGCTGACCAGTAATTAAGGCGACTATGACCAAGGGTACTACCAATGGTGTTGATTCTTTGACTGATTGGTATTGATGGTTGCCTAAAAAATGAAACAAGACTGGAGGATGACTCTTGCTTGACTAGAGATGACGATTCTTACTTAACTGGTGATGATGACTCTGTTTTTATCGTGTTTCAAAGAGCACCTGGGAAAATATCAAAGGATTTTTGATTAAGGGGAGTTCTCCTGGTGAATGATCGGGACTTCATGTTTGGAACCTGTAGAAATTTTTGGGTTAAAAAATATGGAATATGGTTGTAATGAATGCAATTTCAAAATCGAAAATACTTAAAATTGTTTGCCATCTGACAAAAAATTGTTTATTGGCTATATTTTGAACGTCTTTTTCTAAAACATCCTTAGCACTTTTGCAATCAACTTTGATTAAAAAATTTTGATTTAATAAATCGTCTTGAAATTTACTGACATATAAAATGATAGATAAAATTTCTTTTTTGATAATACTATAGTTTTTTTGTGATCGGTTCCAGGTTCTGGAGTAGAATCTGACAATGTGCTTAGGATGAGCGGGAGATTTTTTTGTTTTAAGATCCCTCCATAACCTACTTCAGAAGCATCTGTTTCAACAATTTTCAAGGAATCGACAAGGGAAATACCAAGACATGGGAGATTTTTGACATAACTCTTAATTTCTTTGACCAAAGAAGTATGAATTGAAGACCAATGAGGGGGGTTTGTTTGTAATCTATCAAATAAAGGCTTACATTTTTTTCTTAGATTTTGGTAAAAATCTACTACATAATTTCATGAACCTAAAAATCTTTGCAATTGATTTTTGTCTAAGATTGCACCATGAAATTTATCAGTAAACTGGATGATTCGATCTATTGGTCTTATTTGGAGATAATGAATATTGAATCCTAAAAATCTGACATCTGTTTGGAAAAGTCTGATTTTTGAAGCTAAGACTAGTAGACAATTATTTTTTATGACAGTGGAGAATTGGTGCAAGTGTTTCCAATGCTGATCTACGGATTGTGTAAAAATAAGTATACCATCGATATAGACTATGCAGAAATGTCTATATGGATCTAAAATATCATTCATAATATTTTGGAATTCACTAGGGCATTTTTGAGACCAAATGACATTACATTCCATTCTTAGTGACCAAAAGGTATGACAAAAGCAGTTTTGTATTTATCTTTTTCATCAATTTGTATTTGCCAGAAACCTGATTTCATATCGAATTTAGAAAAAATGATAGAAATATGCAATCTGTTAATGAGATCTCTTTTGTTAGGGACAAGATATCGTATCCATTCTATGCCAAAAGGCAGTAGGAATATCTGAACATAAATCTTTAATGATTTTTGTTTCAAATGGCTTGATTTTTTGTTGAAGGAAAGAGTCTTGTAATTGAGTGTCAATTCGTTTAAAATTTATTTTTTCCTTAAGGAAGGTTATTTGTTTAGATTTTGCATGAACACAATTGATCGTTTTTGAAATAGAATATTCTTGGAAAGCTTTGTGTGTATGAATTTTAGGGTTAGAGAGAAAGATGAATTTGACTAGTTCATCGAATGGATAGGTAATAATACCACTATATTCCGTTTTAAAAGGATATATTAAGGTAATAAAAGATAGACCTAAAATTTCTTTATCAATCAAGTTTTTAACTAAGATAAATGGTGTTTTGAAGCAAAGATTGTTTTGAAAGATATATGCTTTGGGAATTTTGTATTTTATATCCATTTTTGTTCTATTGGTTGTTCTTAATGATTCTTTTATTTTTTCAAAATATTTGGAGGGTACCAGACATTCTTGTATGCAGTTGAGATCTGCACCTGAATCAATGAGGGTTGTTGTTACTAACTGGAAGTTATTGATTTTAATTTGTACGGTGGTATACCATTTTTTAAGTTGAATTTGACGAATGGTACTAATAGTAGCTTGCTAAGATGTTTCTGCATTATTTTGGTTAGGCAATTCTTTGTGGATAGGGTATGAGAGGATGTTAAATTTTTAAGAATTGATTATCTATTTTAATAATATTTAATTCATGTTTGATTTCTTTATTGTCATGAGTGAGTGCTATCTAAATTTTTTGTAATGATTGTATTTGTGTTTTGAAAAGCTTTTATTTCTTGTTGTAAATCTTGGATGGTTATTTCCTTTTTATTTGTTTGAAATTTGCTAAAAGTTGAAGTAAGGCAGATTTTTGGATGTTGTATGTTAATAACGTTTTCTTGTGTGATTAATTTTTTCAACTTCTTGTGGTATTCTGCTTTTAAGTCTTGGTCTTGAGAGGAAGTTTTAATATTTTTAATTTTTTAATTCCTCTTCTAACTCTTTTATTCTAATATTCTTCATTTCTTTATCTAAATCGCAATCTCGTCTCGATATAGTTTTGGTAGAAGTGGAACGGGCAAAAGAATGCCTAGAGGATTGTCCTAATTCATGAATCCTAAGATTTTGACTTAATCTTGAATTATGAAAATTAGTTCTTAACCGTGCCATCATTGTATTGTTGGATACAGTTTAAATCAGATTGATTGTGTTATATGTTGATAGGTTGATTTTCACTAGTGAGAGACCATTCAGAAAGGAGATGGACATTCGACCATCTGATTGTATGTAGAATTCTAATATTAACATTTTCTTGACAACTTTTGTGTATGATTGTTACATGCATCAAAGTGCTTTGTCAAAGAGTCTCCAATGATGGAGAAAACTTTACTTCAGGCACTACACACATTCTTGTCATGGTTGGTGAGCAGATGTCTCTTAATATCTCCTTGCAATTCAAAGCATACATACATGACAGTAGCGAGTTTCAATTTGATCAACCATTGTTTCAACCCTAATTGAAATGATTTTACAGTAAAACAAATAGACAGTCCACTATTCATGAATAGTAACTGATTTAAACATACAACAGATGGTCGAATGTCCATCTCCCTTCTAAATGGTCTCTCACTAGTGAAAATCAACCTTTCAACATACAACACAATCAATATGATTTAATCTATATCCAACAATACACTGATGGCACGGTTAAGAACTAATTTTCATAATTCAAGATTAAGTCAAAATCTTAGGATTCATGAATTAGGACAATCCTCTAGGCATTCTTTTACTGGTTCCACTTCTACCAAAACCATATCGAGACGAGATTGCGATTTAAATAAAGAAATGAAGAATATTAGAATAAAAAAGTTAGAAGAGGAATTAAAAAAATTAAAAATTAAAAATATTAAAACTTCCTCACAAGTCAGCTACCCCAGTTACGTTGAAACTGAACCTCATCAGGATTCTGATGAAGAACAAACATCTCCCACATAAACTGATTTTGAAGTTGTTCCTCCTATAAACCCTCAATTAAGTACACTTAGTCAATCATTTACAATTAATTATTTAAGACTAGACAAAGATCTTGAGTCTAATGAAAATAGACACAGACGGAACATCTACAGAAAACAATATCCTTTAATCGAGCAACGAAAGCAATTATTTCGGGATTGGCAAGCCTTTATGCTTGAAACGCAATATGAAATATTTTTTCTTTATTACATCGACCAACTTAGTCAAAAAAATATTCAAACTTTAACAAAAGTAAAATGGAAAATGCCCACTAACTCCATTATTTCTTCCAGACATCCCCTCGTTGAAACTATAATTATTGATCACCTCCAAACACATGTAATAGCATTACCCTTTAAGCTTGTTGGAGAAGATCCAGATTAAAAAAAAAACTATTGAACAGAATAATTATACGAATCAAAGTCTAATAACTATGGGAAGTCAATTAGACAAGATGGAAACAATAGTAGATAACATCTTTACAAAAGTCAGCATCCTACTACAACAAAAACCAGAAAAACCATTAATACATTTCGGTACAATAAATAAACATACTCACACCTATCTCCATTGCACAAAAAATAGAGTGAATGTTAAAAGAACTAAAAGCTGAACCTAGCAAAATTACAGTCATTCATACCCATGACTCATCTTCAGATTCTTCAGACAGTAATTCCAGTACCATTTTCAAGATAAATCAAACATTTCAAGATCTACAATTAAGTAGGATAACACATCCAAAAACAAAACGACTGTTGTAAAAATGGTGATTTTCCACCATTTTAATATGACAATTTAAACAAAATAATTGAGTGTGTTGCACTTAATTTTGATGTGAGGGAAACATGGATTTGTGCTCTTCTACAAGAGTACATAAAGATTATGTATTCATTTGTTTAAATTGGTTAAGGGGTGAATGAGAAATTGTCACCTAAAGTTAGCCACTTGAAACAAAATGAAAGAATGTGATCCCACATGGGAGAAATTAGAAATGTGGAAGTCTTTATTTATGATTGCACCCTAGTATACCTTGAGCAAGTGAATAGAGAGGCTCTCTCTCATGTGTGCAGGGGGGTGCAAATCTTGGTTGAATTGAGTATGCGATATGAACTTATGTGTTCACGCGTTTTCAACTTAGTTCATCTTCTTATCCAGAATTTGTTCTTCGTTCATATGTTTACAACTTACTAATTATTTAATTGGTATTTTGTATATTATATTTAATTTAATATCGCTTATTTTTCCTACAACGACATTTCAGGAAATGGACTGAACGTCCTCTACCCTTAGATATCCAACTAAGTATTTACTCCAACAATCAATTTTCAGTTTCTTCAAATAAAACATATTAATGAAATATCGATGATTTATCAAAATAAAAAATATTAAATAAACTACACCACATGTCCATGATGGCAAATATTTATGTCACTAATCATCATTTCGGCCACCCTGAATTATTGATATTCTCTCTACGGGATTCACAGGAATGCTTCATTCTTGTTGGAAAAACATCTTACTCCTGATTCTAGAGAGACAATCAAAAAAGCAGTCCAATATGACCCTGATGGAATTCCAATTTTTGATGAAAGCACCGGAATAGAAATTTTTGATGCTGTCAATACATTATTTTACACAATTATTCAACATTTCATAGACACACATAGCCACATTACTTCTATAATCCATGATCAACTTAGCAATCTTAGATGTCCAACCTTGAGTGATTTCAAATGGTATAAAGATGTCTTAATCTGTAGAGTAATGCTTAGAGACGACAGTAACCAACCATTTTGGAAAGAATAATTCATAAATGGCTTACCCAAACTATTTGCTCACAAAATTAGACAAGTTTTATGCAACGACACAGGCCAAATCGACTATGATACCCTTACTTATGGAAATATCATTATAGCTATCCAAAAAGAAGGATTGAAAATGTGCATAGATTTGAAAGTAAATTCTCAAGTGTAATCCGAGAAGAAGAAAGCTAAATATGAATTAGGTAACTTTTATGAACAATATGGTCTACCACCATTACCCCCTTCAAGAAAAAGAAAAAGAAAAATGATGACTTTGATTACCGCCATACAAAACAAAAATTTATTCGTATTAAATTTTATCATAAAAATAAAAACGATTTCGAACCAAATAAATTTTACTCTAAAAATAAATTCCAAAAAACTTGGCCCAAACAAACAAACCATCAACAAAAACGAAAGTTTTTTACGACAATAAAATCAAATATTATAAATGTAACAAAACTGGCTATTTTGCATACAACTGCCCAGTTAAAAACACTATTAATCAATTAAAAATCAGGCAAGATGAACGTAGAAATCTAATCCGACTCCTAGAATTAGGAAACACTGATTCAAAAAAGGAACATAATGAAGATGCCACAACACCAATAGAATCTTCTTCAAATAACTCGAATGAACATTCCTCACCAGACATTACCTTTGGCTGCAAAGTTATTTGATTCAAAATAATAAATGTTCTTTCCAAACAGGAAGAACAAGAAGAATTATTAATTGACCTAATCAGCAAAATTGATAACCAAGACTTAAAAGCAGAATACCCAAGAAATTGAAAAAATTAATCACACAAGAAAACGTTATTAACATACAACAACTAAAAATCTGCCTTACTTCAACTTTTAGCAAATTCCAAACAAATAAAAAGGAAATAATCATCCAAGATTTACAACAAGAAATAAAAGCTATCAAAACACAAATACAATCATTACAAAAAATTTAGACAGCACTCACACATGACAATGAAGAAATTAAACATGAATTAAATATTATTAAAATAGATAATTAATTCTTAAAAATTCAACATGCTTTCATAACCTATCCACAAAGAATTGCCTGACCAAAATAGTGCATAAACATCCGAGCAAGCTACTATTAGTACCATTCGTTAAATTCAACTTAAAAAATGGTATACTACCGTACAAATTAAAATCAATAACTTCTAGTTAGTAACAACAACCCTCATTGATTCAGGTGCAGATCTCAACTGCATACAAGAATGTCTGGTACCCTCCAAATATTTTGAAAAAACAAAAGAATCATTAAGAACAACCAATGGAACAAAAATGGATGTAAAATACGAAATCCCCAAAGTACATATCTATCAAAACAGTCTTTACTTCAAAACATCATTTATCTTAGTTAAAAACTTGACTGATAAAGTAATTTTAGGTCTCACTTTCATTACCTTAATATATCCTTTTAAAACGGAATATAATGGTATTATTACCTATCTATTTGATGAACCAGTCAATTATGAGACTCAATTAGTTATTTGACAAACAAATAACCTTCCTTAAGGAAACAATTAATTTTAAACGGATTGACACTCCATTACGAGACTCTTTCCTTCAACAAAAAATCAAGGCATTTGAAACAAAAATTATTAAAGATTTATGTTCAGATATTGCTACTGCCTTTTGGCATAGAAAAAGATATATTATCACCCTACCTTATATCAAAGGATTTAATGAGAAAAACATTTCTACCAAAGCTCGTCCAATCCAAATGAATCATGAAGTTATGGAATTCTGTAAAATAGAACTAAAAGATCTACTCAACAAAGGAATTATTCTACATAGTAAATCCCCGCGGTCATGTCCCGCCTTTTATGTTAAAAAAAAATGCTGAATTAGAAAGAGGAACTTCTCATTTAGTCATCAATTATAAACCACTTAACACAGTACTAGAATTGATACGATATCCTATCCCTAACAAAAGATATCTCATTAACAGATTACATGTGTAATAACCTGAAATTTTTTCATTGTTAAATTATTTGAGTAAATTTTGGTTTGATTTTTAGTGTCGATATAGGTTTGTTTTGAGACAAATTTAGAATTTTTTAATTTAAAAGAATTAATTAACTAGATGTGATCATACAAAACAGGGAGATCGAAGTTGGGGAAGGCGATGTTGTCTATTACGAAGTTCTTGAACATGTCGTTGAGCTGCTATATGAGAATGATATCGACGTTTTTATGTTCAAGTGCAAATGGTTCAAGCGTACCAAGGAAGATATGGGGATAATATCAGTCGATATAAACTCAAGCTGGTATGAGGATGAGCCATTCGCTCTTAACACCATAGTTAGGCATGTGTTCTCTCTGGATGATCTGAAAGCCGGTGAAAGCTGAAAAATAGTAAATCATATATCACACCGAGGAATATGAAGTACAACTACACTTGATGGGACGTCGGCGACTAATATTGAAGCGCATAGAGATAATGCATATCAAGAGCCTAATACTTTAGTCATCTCCAATGTAATGGAACTGGTTCGACATAACGAACGCTTACCCCCGATTGATGACACCACAGATCTTACTCGAGAGGAGATTAGAGAGTTAGCGCAGAATACCCCAGAAGTCGAGGAGCCTGAGGACGACTGTATCAAATCTATGGTCCAAAATCCCTCCGAAGTCCAACACCGGCAGACCTCACGCGACTCCTAGCTAAAGGCCCCGAGGCTTTCCAGGCATGATTGGAAGCATCAACTGCATGCACTAGGAGTGGAAGAACTGCCCAACCGCCTATCAAAGGGCATACTCGGGTCGAAAGGGTCGCCCAACTATTATCCTAGAGGCGGTGGCCTCGTATGATACATGGATATGACACAATTTCTTCGGCTGTCTTGGAGCGAAAAATGACATTAACGTGCTCCACCTATCGAATGTGTTTTCAGAGGTCCTTGCAGGAAGAGACCCAACTGCCGTTTACGAAGTCCATGGAGAGAGGTACAACCATGCTTATTATCTGGTTGACGGAATATATCTGAGGTACTCTACATTCGTCAAAACAATTTATAATCTCCAGACGCCGCAAGATAAACTCTTCGCAAAGAAACAAGAGGCATACCGGAAAGATGGGGAGAGGGCCTTTGGCATCTTGCAATCTTGATGGGCAATTATTCGTCATAGTTGTACATTGCACCACAAATTGGTAATTACTACCATTATGTTAGCTTGCATCATATTATATAATATGATTGTTGAAGAAGAGTACGTGGAGGATGAGGATGAGAAAGAAGAAGACGTGCAAAATCCATCAAGGGCTTTTTGGGTTTATGATGGGCCGGTGGATGAACAAGGGATCGAATTCCTTTTGAGCCAAGTAGTAGAGATGAAATATACAACGGTTTCACGACCGTGTTGCCGATCTTGAATCTGGTTACATCCATAGAGAGCTCCAGAAGGACTTGGTGAAGCACAGTTGGAGGTTGGAAACCGGCGAGATACTCTAAATATTATCCTAAATATGTGTGTTTAATTATTAAGCTCGTGTTTAATTTTAGTTTAATTTTAGTATGTGTGTTTAATTATTAAGCTTGTGTTTTAATTTAATGTGTATTTCAATTTCATCTTAATAAATAAATTACGTTTTTATTTCTCGAAAAATTAAATTACATAAAATGACAAGCCAAGCCCAGATTTATTCTTAGTACAATACTATAATTACTATGAAAAGAGCACGCGACTTGGGTGATAACAATCCGAATATGTTTCAATTTTTGGAGATTTTTCAGTTTATTTCCGTTCTAATTTTTCAGTAGCCGTTTCCTTTAAATCTTAACCATTGGATCAAAATTTCTGATTCAAAATGGATGGCCAAGATCAATAGGACCGTTGAGGGTTAATAAACCAGCCGGTAAGCCACGTGTCAGCATCTCATTCGCCCGTTAATTTATTTTTTTACTCATTTACCGAAAAAAAAGCTACTCGCCTGACGTCACCCACGTGCCGTGGCTGCCAGGCGTTCGAGCAAGCTCCGGAGCAAAACTTGCTCATCCATTTGTCGGAGAAAATCGTCAACGACGACTGCTCGCCGGTGCGCAATCGAAATTCACGGTGCTCGAGCAAATCCGGCCGGCCCCACCTGAAGCTCGAGTAAATCTTCCCCCGGTGCTCGCCGGTGTGGATGCTCTTAAAGATGTTCCCAAATCATTAAAGAAGCTAACAATGTTTCGATGAAAAACATAGGCAAAATGTCAAGGAATCAAGCTGGAAAACCACATACTCGCATATGAAAATGTAGCAAGCGAAGATATTCAACTACGAGATGTTTTGCAAGTGGAAAAATGTTTTTGAAAGAAATGGCGGTGTGGCATCTCTCAAACCATTACTACTGAAACTGTAAAGTATATAAGGGGAGACATAAAACCTGAACTTCATATCAAATTAAGCACATATATAACATCCCGGATCGTCACAGAATATCTTATAATAACTATGTAATCAAATATGCACCATTTAGCAGAGAATGTCATACAAGCTATTCTATCTGCTTTACAAAGAGGGTGACACTGGAAATGTCAACATGTTGCTTCCCCTGTGAAACCATTGCATCGATACCCATCTAGAAACGACTTTCTTAATATGCTGTTGAACGACAATTGAGTTGTCGACATTACATTTCATCTTGTCACTAGGATAATGAGTTCATTTAATAGGACGCACCATCACTAGGACAGACAACACACTTGAACTGCACACAGACAAACCACCTAAGATGCCTGACTCGCCCTAGCCACATAGCATAAGAATTTATTACTGCCGCGATAACACTTATACCTAGCAGAAAACAATAACAAAAAATAAATATGAAAATAAAAATATATGGGCCTACGGAAAAACCATAGCCCAACACCACCAAAGCTTAAAATGGACAAAGCAATATGCGCATGTTTTATCATGTGTCTGCCGCACCATCACAAGCCGCCAACCCACACCCAGCCACGGAGCTATTTGGGGGCCAGGGTGGGCCTGGGCCCCCCTCAATTTTTGGGAAAAAAATTAGTTTATTAGTATTATAATATAAATATTATAATTTATTTGAAGTATATCTAAACTTCAATTACGTGTATGAGTGTATGATTAATTCAAATTTGACGACTTTATAAGAATATTATTATATATTATTTCAATAATGAAGTCTAAATATTAGATCAATTAGGATTTAATCTCTTACCAGGTTTAAGATTTTATGGTATTTTTTTCTTTATAAAAACTCTACCGTTCCTGAGATTAAAATATAATCATTTTTGTTAAGTTGATTAGATATGGAGAGATACTTCAAAAAACAAATCCTCTTCTTCTACTCCAACATTAGATGAGCAACCACCTACGAAAATTCAAAAGAAGAATAGTAACAATATGAAAAAGTTTCGTGCTAGAGATATGACAGAAAATTATCCATCGGATCCTGCTAAACGCCCGCCAATTTCAAGTTATCATCCTAACATTCAAGAAGAAGTTCGAAGATATTATCTACAACAAGCCCCTTATCGACCTAAACATCATACTTTTCCTTTTACGGAATTTGAAGACAAAACAAGAAGAAAAGAAGGTTTATTTGTGATTTGTTTATTGAATTTTCATATTGGTTAAAGTACAATATTAAAGAGGATGCTGTATTTTGTTTATGTTGTTATCTTTTCAAACCAGCTATTGGAGAACAAGGCGGTGGTGAAACTTTTGTTGGTGCTGATCATGGATTCAGTAATTGGAAGAAGAAGCAAACGCTAATATCACATTTTGGAGGATCAAATATTACTCATAATCAGGCTGTGAGTAATTGTGATGCTTTATCAAACCAAAAACAAAACATTGAAACTGTTTGGGCAAAATATACAGATCAAGATCGAATTGACTACCCTAACCGAGACTATTTTTTAAGTTTTTCATTTAGGCCCCCCCTAACCGAGAATCCTGGCTCCGTCCCTGGACTCAAACATCAACTGTCAAGTGATGCTAGCAGTACCACTTCTTAACGAGAACTAGCTCGACGTGTACGCTCGGGAACAGGATCTTTGAACTTGAACGCCACCCAATGTACTAATTAACGTACCTCCACAATTCTGAGCACAGGCTCCTGGTCGCCACCGTAACATCGTCACAGTTGCCATAACATGATGGTGATCAACTAACGACGCAAAAGGTCAAGCATCAAAATGCCGCTCAAAGGTCTTCTGCCATGCCAAAGATCTGGCGCTAAATACTTAAAATTTGAAAACAAATTTAGACAGCCAACTACAAGGTGACACACTAGCAAGTGGAGCCATGCATGAAAACGCAAACTTGGCCATGCAAGATTCAAAAATTTAAAACCACGGATCTAGTGTTTTAATTCTAGGTGAGCGAAAAAAAAAATCACAATAGATAATATGCTTTATCCATTTTGTTTTTCTGACTTGCTAGAGGTCAAAATAATATTCAATTTTTTAGCTTCTCTAAGAAAAAAAAATTAAGCCAATTCCTGGTAGTACGTACTAGCCATTATATTAAGCCAATTCCTAGTACGTACTAGTCTTTTTGAAGAAAATGTCGAGGGTAAAATAATGGCAAGTATGTACATCAACAAGACAAGAACTAATATAACTTAGATTCTTTTTTTTCGATTACATAACTTAAATTTTTTCTATTCTTTCATTGGTTAGAAATTGGCTACAACAGGACCATTTTTCTTTTTTAATGACGGCTACAACCTATAGGAAGGACTTGGCAACTCTAATTGCCAAAAAGAGGGCTTCCTTGTTTCTACTCAAACGACACCGTGGCATCAATTAAACAAAATGGAACGGTGTCGTATGATTGGCTGTAACCAAACTAGTCCATCTTCCTCCACTTCACCCTTGTTTCAACCAATTTTACCGATCAAGCTTTGCTCAATTCTATTTCCACCTAGCGAAGTCAGTTTTGGCCCCTTGGTTACAGAGAATTGACCCGCTGGGTTTTCTCTCTCTTCGATCCACCTCTGAAACCAATCAACTTGAGAAGATAAGTGTTTCTCTTATCTACATGTGGGTCAAAATTGACTACATATGCCAATAATTTGGCTACAACGCATCTCATTTTGTTTTACATTTACATGACATGCACATGCATTGCAACATTCACTATTATATGCCATGAATAAACGTTGTTGTGTTTCGCAAGTCTCCGCTCATCAGATATATGCTCTGCACAAACTAAAGAACCTTGTTGTCATTCTCTCATGAGCTCTGCATCATGCATGGGCGTGTCCCGTTAACTCAACAACAACAAACTCACACCGCCACGCCTCGGCCTACCTCGACAAACGATATCAAACACAACAGCACTAGCGCTAACTACTTAAAAACTGCCAAGCGCACTGCTTCGAGCGCCACTAGCCCTCTTGCACCTCTCAAACTCACCAATATTGGGTGGACTCCCGGCGGATCTGCCGCGGCACCGCTTCATCTCTTCTCTTGGCGCACCGTTTACAGCCCCATTCCTTCATCCAAATACAACTCTGTGCACTAGCTTCAGAAACCAAACGCTAAAGCATGGCTGCCGCCCAAACTTCAACGCTATGGCTGGCTGAGAATTCAGAAGCTAGCTAGGGCCTTAACTACAAGCTCTGCCATGTTTCGTCTACAACTCAAAACCACCCACTGATGCGTCAGGAAGGAAGAGCATCCCTAACTCCTGTTTCTATCGAATTACGCGCGGGGGCGTAACGGGGCAGAAGTAACACGAATACACCTCTCCTCTTGGTCGTGCGATGGACTTCCTCCTCCTCCTGGTGCGTCCGAGCGCTGGGGCCGTTCGGATGGGCGGGCGCTCTCCTTCTCTTCGTACGTACGGGCTCTCCTTTCGGGCGGTGGATCCTCCTGTCGGGCACTTCCTGTTCCTCTCGGGCGCTTGGGTGCAGCTGTTAGGAGAATACAACAACGAAGCAGCGCGGTCAGGGGTTGAGACGGGGTGGCCCGCCTTTCAACGCTTCGATGCCTAAGTTAGATGATGTATCAGATATAACAGTCAAGTGAACGTGCGAACGAGTAGGTTGGAAATCTAGTCCGAATGGGATCTAAATGGAGTGATCTTACCTGTAATAAATACCTGATATATAGGTGGTTGAGTTTGGAGCCTGGTGGTGTTCTTCGATGTGGGACAACCTGCACTCTGCTGGTGTGTGTTCTGCTTATTCGGGCGCGCCCCCCACGGGCGCGTGCGCGCCCGGAGGGGGTGGGTCTGGTGAGTGAAGTTGAAGCCTCCTTGGTGGTCTTGTGTGTGGTGTGGTAGGTGTCGCTAATCTGCTTAAGTGGATAAGTATGTTAATTGTACAACTAATGATGCAATACTAACAAGTCCCCCAAGTCCCCAAGTCAAAGAGAACTTTCTTGACTGGGGAGTTGAAAAGGGGCGTGCGATTAACAGGAATACTTATCCGATCGAGCAGTGGTCAGGATCCTGTGACCCCTAAGTCCCCCAACTCTCCGGTCAAGGAAGGGCTCGCCTGACGGAGTGGGACCTGGGCGTCCGGGCGTGTACCTGTTCGTTCACTCGTGTACCTGTTCCTGTATTCTGGGCCCGACGTCCAAACTGATCTTGCTAGTTTGGACCCGCGCGCCCGCGGGGTGTTGCCTGTTCGTGCGTTGGTGTACCTATGGGCCCGGCCTCCAGAACGAGACTTGCTATTCTGGAGCCTTGCGCCCAGATGGGAACTGTCTTGCAAATATATACAAGTACAACATATGTGCAGGTATATAAGTATGCAGTTTATGATGTATGAATGTATGGTATGATGCATGAATGTATGGTATGACGTGTGTGTATGCAAATGTTTTTCGTAACACCGGCATTGGGATGGCGCGGTGCACCGCGTACATCAACGGGGATGCCGTTCCGTACGGTATAGTGTCAACGGAGGGATCAAGACCGCGACCTATAAGTAACGCGCTACGGAGGGGACGGACCGCATGCCCGTGCCGTTCTTCGACTTAGCACCCTCAGAGAGAGGGCGAACCCCATGCCTCCGTTATGACAGCCGGCTTGCTTTCGCGACCGGGGAGGCGCCCGCGCTCATCAATCCCGGAACGCTCAAGGAGGAGTCAGACCGCACGCCCTTGGCGCTCCGAGTCGGGGTCGAATGTTAACGTTGCGCTCACAAGGAGGGGAAACGCCCCACGCCCGTGCCGCCCATCGACTGAGCACGCCCAGAGAGGAGTTGGCCCCATGCCTCTGTCATGACAGCCGGCTTGCTCTTCGATCATGTAACGGTGCGCTCACGGAGGGGGCGGACCCCATGCCCGTGCCGCCCATCGGGCTCAGCGCGCGCTTAGAGAGGGGGCGGACCCCGTACCTCTGCCGCCTGATCCGGCTTGCCAATGCGTGCGCGTACGTAGAGGAAGAACCCCATCCCGTACGGCGCAACTCTTCACTCGGGGCACGGCCAAAAGGGAATTCAGGCGTTAGCCCTCTTTCAGGGCGCCCGAGTGTCACATGTTACTAACCTGACGGTGTTTTTGGCGAGTGTCCGGTCGTGTGGATGGTGTACGCGCCAGTATGGGTGGTGGGTGTCGTGGCGTGTTGTCCTTGCCTTGGGTTTGGTGGTGCTTTGGTGAGACGTTTGGAGGTGACATTCCTTTTGACTTTTCTCTGGGAACCGGTGTAATAAATACTAGCCGTCGCATTTAATGCTAGCGTGCCCTTGCATTGAATGTTGATGTTGTGATGATTGCTCGGAGGGTAGACGTCACGCGTGTGGGAGCGTGGGAGTGGGGCATGAGCGCCACGTGTCGAGCTGTTGGAGATCGTGCTAGGGTTTGAAATCGAGGCGGGAAGTCGAGGAGTTGGCGCGGTTACTTAGGAGGGCAAGTAAACCGCCCTGGGCCACGTGTTGCGATCCGATGGTGGATACGCGAAGAACGGACGACTGGCGTTCGTTCGCGTATCCGGCTTCGGGTAATATAAATAGGGCTTCCCTTGCCTTCGTTTTCTTCGTCACTTTCATACCTTACCGAAATTCTGCCGGAGTCATTTGCGATCTGCATCCGTTTGAAGCTTGCCCTCGTTCGTGTCCTTTGTTACCGGAATTTCTGCTCGACGTGAAAGTTTCAGCCCACAAACTAAATCTGGTGAGGCTCTCGTCCTTGGTTCTTTTGTTTCTGTGGTTTTTGTTTTTTTTTCCGGGTTTTTGAACTCGAGGATAGGGTGTGTTCTTGGGTGGGGTGTGTTTTTGATCTGTTTTGTGGGTGATTTTTGGTGGGTTTTGGTGTTTCTGTGTGGGGAGGGATTTTCTGCTAAGTGTTGGTCGTGCACTCGTCTATAGGATGGAGCCAATTGAGATACCGAGCGATCAGTCACGTGAGCGGATCTACATTTCGGGGTTGGGGTGGATTAGTTGTGGGTCGGGCGGGTCGAGTACGTCGTCGTACGAGTCTGTTTTGAGTGTCCCGCCCCTGCAATGTATTTTGCCTGATACCTCTCCCGTGCAGCCAATGGAAGCTAGGCAAGCGTGCGTGAATGTGGGATTGGAGAGTTCGTCTGGATTGTGGGGCGGTTCAGGTTACTGGGGTGAGGAGAGGGCAGAGGGAGGAGACTCGCTTCCTCAATCAGCGGTAGGTGGACCCATCCACTGGGTGTTCCCTGATGGTACGCCCGTCCAGGAGCCTGAGCGTGCGCCATCTATCTCAGAGATGGCCAGGTGGGCGAGAGATTATCACATCCCCGACTCTGTGGAACTGCGGGTACCTGGCGGAGGCCACACTTTTACTCGCCCGCCGCCCGGCCACGTCTGCCTGAGCGAGTTCCATCTCAAGGCAGGGATCAAGTTGCCACTGCATCGGTTTTTTCAGTATATGCTGGCGCTGCTGAACATCTCGCTTGGTCAGTGCGGGCCCACGCTCACCCGCACGCTCGTGGCCATGTTCAACATCTTTCAGGTGAGCGGCTTGGACCAGCCCACGCGGGCGGAGTTCCTTCATTTTTTTGGTCTGCGCTACTCTACGCGCAAGAGGGACTGGGGGACCATCACCGTGGAGCCGCGCGTGAAGTGGTGGTTGTCGGATCAGCCGAGCTCTTCGACGAACTGGCGCATGATTAATTGCCTGGTGGGCGGTGATTGGGAGTTGGGTTCTTTCTCGGATGAGTACCTCGCCAGCGCCCATTTGATTGATCGAGTCCCCCAAGCTTTTCATCCCCTCGATACGAATGAGTATCCGATGACGCCCGCCGAAGAGGCCCGGGTCAACCGCCTGAAGTTTGTTTTTGACCCCGCGCCCGAGGCGAGATCCTTTTTCGCCGCCTGCCATTGGGATATCATCGAGCAGACGCATCTTGCTGAGTTGCCGCGTACGTAGGGTTTTGTAGTTTGTTGTCTAAGGAGTAGGAGTAGATTTGACTAACTGTTCTGCTGTCGCTAACCCTCCGCCTGTTGTTTTTGTAGTGAAGAAGATGACTGGCAAGAATGCTGCTGCGGATGAGGTGGCCAGGCGTCACATGGTCGCCCTTCGAGAGGCTGCTGGTAAGGTTCGCAGGGTGGTGGAGGACGGGCGGGGTGATCTGGTGCTGGGGGAGACTACGCAGCCTAAGCTCCCCATTCCTGACGTGGCTGATTTTGCTCCTGCTATCCTGGCGGGTGCCCGCCGCCCGCCGTTAGACCACGCTGGCGGTTCAACGGCGCAGGCCAAGGCTAACCGTGCTGAACAGCATAGGGAGAAGCGCCAGGAGGGCCGTGACCAGCGCCGGCAGGACCAGGACGAACGGCGGGATACAGCTCGCACGCCCCACACGGTTGCTCATTCTTCTTCGCCCCAATCGTCTGCTCGTGCCTCCACGAGGTCCCAAGCGTCCGAGCGTCCGCCCAGCCCCCCAAGTGGGCCTTCCTTGAAGCGTCTCAGGATGGATAATCTGCCCTCCAGTCCGTCCGCCGAGCCGTCCGATCCGTTCGCCTTCTACATTCCATTGATGCGGTCCATCGAGCAGAGCGCGAAGGCCGTTGATGAGATGGCGCCAGAGGTGGCGCAGGGTAACAGGGATGACATGGACAAGGCCTTCAACCTTTGCATGGTGCTGCAGCGCAAGATGTATCTTGCGCGCAAACGCTTCGCCAACAGGCGCTGCGCGGAGGAGGCGCAGGCGGAGATACTCAGGCTCACCAGTGCCTGTAAGAAATCTGAGCAACTGGCGGATCGTCTGCGCCGAGATGCCCAGGAGGCGGGTGAACGGGAGGCGCTGCTCAAGGTCGAACGTGACTCAGCCCTTGCTGCCCTGGAAGAGGGAAAGGTCTTGGCGGACAACCGGGTGGCGGAGGTGGAATCCCGCCTGATGGCCGAGGCGCAGGCCCAAGTCCAGAAGGCGCGGGCGAAGGCGGTCGCTGACTTCAAGGATTCTGTGGAGTTCAAGGAGTTGGTGGACGCTGAGGCCGACGTTCAGGTTGCTCAATTCCAGGAGATGGTGGCGCCCTTTGTAAAGATGGAGGAGTTTGATGCTTATATGGCGGAGCAGGCGGGGCTCACGGGCGATGATGGTGGTGCGGGCGCGGATGGCGCGGGCGCGAAGTAGAGTAGCTCTTTTCTTTTCCTTCTCTTTTTTGTTTTTGTAATAGAGTAGATCGTTTTTGTATTTGGGCCTTCGTGCTCTGGATTCTTGCCAGCTGTTTTTTTTTGAACTGGCGAATGAATGAAATTTCCTTTTTCGTCTGTTTGCGTACCTTGTCTCTTTTGTTTTGAACTTTGTTTTCCGTCCGTCGAGTAACTTGTACGGGCGCGCGCTTCCCTATTATATCTTTGCGAGTAGCCTATCCCCAGTCCCCCGAGTATGTGGGCGGGTGGGGTAAGGACAAACGCAACAGTGATCACACTTAGATGAAAGTATAAGGTAAGATCTAATGAAAGTACTTCCTCAGGTGCTGGATGTTCCATGGGTGGCGTAGTCGTTGACCCTGCATGTCCCTAAGGTAGAAAGTGTTGTCGCTTATCACCTTGTCAACGACGTACGGCCCTTCCCACAATGGGCGAAGCGCCTTCACCTTCTATTGGATTGCCTTCATCACCCAGTCCCCCAGTTGGATTGGGCGAGCGCGTATGTGCTGGTTGTATAACCGGGCGATTCTCTGCTTGTTCGCGGCGTTGTGCAGGTGCGCCATATCTCTTCGTTCTTCCAACAGGTCATTATTGAGCCTTAGCCCCTCACTGTTCATGCGCGGGTCATACCCCTTGATCCGTGGGCTTTGATGGGTAATTTCCAGGGGTAGCACGGCCTCCGTTCCGAACGTCAGGCTGAATGGGGTCTCGCCTGTAGCTGCATTCGCTGTCGTTCGGATAGACCATAGGATTTCTGGTATGACTTCGGGCCAGCGCCCGTAACCCGCATCCCCAGGTTCGATGTCCTCGATCTTCCTCTTAATGCCGGTCTTGATGATTTTGTTCGCTGTTTCCACTTGTCCGTTCGTCTGGGGGTGTGCTGGTGATACGAAGATGAGGTCCGTTCCCTGGCGTTTGCAGAAGTCTATCAGTCTGGGGTTGTTGAATTGTGGCCCATTATCTGTGATGATGCTGATCGGCGTCCCATAGCGACAAAAAAGGAAGCGCCAGAGGAAGCGTTCTACCTTCTCTGTGGTGATCTTCGCCATGGGCTGGGCTTCGATGAACTTCGTGTGGTAGTCGATGATGACGATCAGATACCTGTATTGCCCTTTTGACTTCGGAAGTTCTCCGATCAGGTCCAGTCCCCACTGTGCGAATGGAACGGGCGACATGAGGATTGATAGTGGGACGGTGGGTGCATGGTGGTGGTGTGCGTGGAGTTGGCACTGGTGACACTTGCTTGTCAGTGCCGTGGCGTCCGCGTGGATGGTGGGCCACCAGAAACCATGCCGAAGGGCTTTGTGCGCGATTGATCTGGCGCCCGCATGATGGCTGCACGTTCCCGAGTGGATCTCTTTTAAGATTGAGCTGCCCTTTGTTGGAGTGACGCACTTGAGGCTCGCCCAAGTCCTCCCCCGTCGGTAAAGTGCCCCGTCCCGTACGCTGAAGTTGGCCGCCCGGGCAACGATGGTCCTGGCCTCCTTCTTATCCCCTGGCAGTTCTCCTCTTGTCTTATAGGCGATGAGTACGTCCATGTAACTATGCTCGTGCAGCTCGATTTCCAGGACCTGCTCCGCTCCCGAGATGCTTGGTCGCCGCAGCACCTCGACGATACGCTGCCCTGGCCCTGTGTGTACGGGCGCCATGGCCAATCGGGTCAATTTGTCTGCCTTTGCGTTGAATTCCCGGCGTATATGGCTGATGTTGATGTGCTTGAATCCCTTGATCAGCGCCTGCACATGCTTTAGGTAGGCGATCATGGACTCCTCCTTTGCCTGGAATTCCCCTCCGACCTGGCTTACCACCAATTGTGAGTCGCTAAATATGTTGAGGTCGGGCGCTTCTGAGTTCTTGGCCAGTTGCAGACCCGCAATGAGCGCCTCGTACTCGGCCTCGTTGTTCGTCGCCTTGAATTCGAACCTGAGGGCGTACTCCGCGTTTACCCCTCCTGGCCCGGTTAAGATTATGCCGGCGCCGCTCACCTTTTTTGTGCAAGATCCGTCGACGTAGAGGTTCCACTCCGACCACGGTCGCTCCTTGACCTCCGGTTTGTCGGACCCCCCTACCGTCAGACCATCGGGCGCTTGGGCCATCGTCCCCTCTGCCTCCGTGTATTCGGCGATGAAGTCCGCCATGGCCTGCCCCTTGATTGCCGTGCGAGGTTTGTACTCGAGGTCGAATTCACTAAGTTCGATGGCCCACTTCGCCAGGCGGCCACTGTGGTCGGGCGATTGGAGTATCTGGCGCAAGGGTACGTTGGTGAGGATGTGGATACTGTGCGCCTGGAAGTATGGCCTCAATCGTCGGGCAGCGGTTACGAGCGCGAGCGCCATCTTCTCGATCGTTGGATATCATGTCTCAGCGCCCGTCATACCCTTCCCTGAAAAAAAGACGGGCAACTCCGTGCAGTCCTCCCTGCGGACGAGGGCGGAACTGACGGCCGTGAGGGAAGCAGCCAAGTAGAGGTACAGAACTTCCCCTCGGACGGGTCTAGAGAGGAGCGGAATGGACGCCATGTATTCCTTGATCTGAAGGAAAGATTCCTCACACTCGAGCGTCCACACAACCTCGCGCTTGTTCGTGGTCCTTAGGGCTTTGAAGAATGGGGCACACCTATCCGAGTAGCGCGAAATGAAACGGTTCAGGGATGCGAGCTTTCCCGTGAGGCTCTGCAGATCCACCCTCTTGACGGGCGGCTTCATGTCAATGATTGCTTTGACCTTGGTCGGCGCCGCCTCGATCCCCCGCTGGCTGACAATATACCCCAGAAACTTGCTGTTGGTCACTCCGAAGGTGCACTTGGCGGGGTTCAGCCTCATGCCGTTCTTGATGAGGACGTCGAGCACAGTCCCCAAGTTCTGGACGTGGTCGACTGCCTGGACGCTTTTTACCAATATGTCGTCTACGTGCACGTCTATAATGTTGCCGATTAGGCCATGAAACATCGTGTTCATGAGCCTCTGGTACGTGGAGCCGGCGTTCTTCAGCCTGAAAGGCATGACAACGTAGCAGTAAAGGCCCTTGTCTGTGACAAACATTGTCGCCTCCTGGTTCACGGGGTCCATGAAGATTTGGTTGTAGCCCGAGTAAGCGTCCATCATCGATAGAAGTTCGTGCCCTGCCGTTGCGTCCACCAGCTGATCGATCCTTGGTATCGGGAAGCTGTCCTTCGGGCACGCTTTGTAGAGATTACTGTAATCGATGCACATTCTCCATTTCTTGTTGCTCTTCTGTACCATCACAGCGTTGGAAATCCACTTGGGATAGTCCACCTTCCGGATGAACCCAATGCCCAGTAATCGGTCCACCTCCTCGTGCATGGCTGCGTAATGCTCTGCTTTGTACGCCTGCCGCTTCTGCTTCACTACCCGGGCGCTGGCGCTGACGCTCAGTCGATGGGATATGATATTCGTGCTGATCCCGGGCATGTCTTTGTACGACCAGGCGAACACTTCCTGCTTCTCTTTCAGCAGCTCGATCAGTCGTTCGGCTATTGTGGGAGCCAACGATGCCCCGATCTGGACCGTCCTCTCCGGGTGTTCGGAGGATAGCCGGATCGTCCTTAGCTCTTCGCGCTCGGGGACGGGTGATACGGCCATCAGCCCGTCACGTGGGTCGTCGGGTATTTCTGATCCTGGCGTGGGTTCCAGGGCGAGGACCTCGCGCTTGTCACGAGGCTTCGCCGCCTCCTCGCTGTTGTATCCTCGGACATGCCCGACTCCGCGCTCTGTTGGGAATCGTCCCAAGAGTATGTATGTTGCGATGATCATCCTCAACCTGCAGATCCCCGGTCTCCCGAGTATGGCGTTGTAGGGGGAGGGGGTGTCCATGATGATGAAGTCCGTCCGGATCTCGCTATGTGGGGAGTCGGGTGCGCCAATCTCGACCCGCAGGTTGTCGCTCCCGATTGGATACGATGCCTCGCCCGTGAAGCTGGTGATGCCCTCATGGTCCTGTGTCATCTTGCGTGCGGGCCTCCCGAGCGCCTTGTATGCGTCGAAGTAGATTACGTTGACAGACGCCCCATTGTCAACCAGCACCCTCCTTACAAGGAATTGGTCGATGATTGCGTCGATTACGAACGGTAGGGTGCTGCCCTTCGGGTTCTCCTCTTCGTCCCTCGCCGTGAAACTGATGGTGGGTGCCTCCTTCCTTCCTGCCTTGGGTGTTCTTCCTGCCCCGATTGTCAGCACCTCCCTGCTCGAGTGATCGGGCGATGACGTTCTCTCCCTGCGCTTGCCCCCGGATATCGTGTTGATAGTCCCACGGGTCCTTGTGTTCGCCTGGTGTCGTCGTCCTCCCGTCTTGGGACGGCCGTTCTTCCTCATGTCCTTGAGGGCCTTCCTTAGCAGGGGACAGTCGTTCGTGTGGTGGGCGGCGGCGTTGTGGTATTCGCACCAAATGCTCGGGATTCGGCCGACCGGGGCCATTGCTGCCGTTACGCCGCTCGGTGGTGGGAGCCGGTGCCGATGTAGGTGGAGAAGCTGCTCGGGCGACTGCCCGTCGATCGTGAAGACCTCCTGTCCCGCTGGTTGATGGTGTGATGCTGGCGGCAGACGGGCGCCCTGCTGCGCTAGTCCCACCCCCCGGTGGCAGCGGTTGCTTTGGTTATTGCGGGGAAAGGGCTTCAGATTGTTCCATCTTGGCGCATCCTGGTACCTCTTGTATCCCTGGACTGGCGCTCCTCCGTCGTCCGAGGGCTGTTGAGGCTGAGCGTTCTCCTCTGGTCTGTTGGTGCTAGACTCGGAGGCGGACCCGTACACTCGCGTCTCTACTAACGCCTTCTGCACGACCAGGTCCATAATTTCGTCGTAGTCGAGATGCTCCTTCCTCACCAATTTCTCTACGAATGGAGTGGCGAGCAGGTTATCCATCAGGGCGACCTTGGCCACCCGCTTGTCAAGGTCCCTGCACGTGCTGGCGAGCATCCTCCATCGGTTGATGTAGCTGGATAGGCCCTCGTCCATCCCCTGGCGGACCTTGAGGAGGATGCCCGTGGTGTTGTATTTCCCCTGGAGCCTGTAGCGCTTCTGGAAGCTCTCTGTCAGCTCGAGAAATGAGTGGATGGATCCTGGCGGGATCTCGTAAAACCAGCTCCGTGCCTCCTCCGCCAGCGTTTCCTGAAACAGGAAACACAAGGTTGGGTCTGAGTACTGGGTTCCGTCCGTGGTGGATCGAAACTTGTCTACGTGCGCGCGCGGGTTCCCGTTCCCGTCGAACCGAGCGATCTTCGTTATCTTCGCATGTGGATCCCTTCCCTTCTCCAGTATGCGCGCCGAGAACGGACTGACCCGGGGGGCGAACGTCCCGCCTTGACCGGCCAGCTTGTCCTTGCGCAAGCGTGAAACTTCCTCTGCCAGCTCTTCCATCCTCTGCAGGATCAGAGCGTTGTTCGTCGGGTGCGCTGATTCTTCCACGGGCGGGGGCGCTCGGGCCGCCTGGGCGTTGGTCCTGCCGAACGGGCGCTGCTCCTCACTGGTGGTCTCCTGGGTCTCCTCGTGCTGCTCCATCTGCTGGCTGATGAGTGTGTCCAGCCGTTCCTCCAACCTCTGGCGGATTTGGCGCTCCTCTGCTCTCTCGAGCGCCGCTTCTCGTAACTCCTGGACCAGGCTACTGATGCGTCCCTCGTCGCCGTTCCCGTCAGTCGCTAGTGTATTCCGCCCCTGTGAGTCTGGCGGTGTCTCCCCATCGGGCGTGTTACTGCCGTTAGTCACCGGGTTGAGCATGTGGACCTTTGATTTTGGTGGTGTTTATACGAGGTTTACAATTTGTAAGTTTCCCACAGACGGCGCCAGATGTTTCTACCGAATTACGCGCGGGGGCGTAACGGGGCAGAAGCAACACGAATACACCTCTCCTCCTGGTCGTGCGATGGACTTCCTCCTCCTCCTGGTGCGTCCGAGCGCTGGGGCCGTTCGGATGGACGGGCGCTCTCCTTCTCTTCGTACGTACGGGCTCTCCTTTCGGGCGGTGGATCCTCCTGTCGGGCGCTTCCTGTTCCTCTAGGGCGCTCGGGTGCAGCTGTTAGGAGAATACAACAACGAAGCAGGCGGTCAGGGGTTGAGACGGGGTGGCCCGCCTTCAACGCTCCGATGCCTAAGTTAGATGATGTATCGGATATAACAGTCAATCGAACGTGCGAACGAGTAGGTTGGAAATCTAGTCCGAACGGGATCTAAATGGAGTGATCTTACCTGTAATAAATACCTGATATATATAGGTGGTTGAGTTTGGAGCCTGGTGGTGTTCTTCGATGTGGGACAACCTGCACTCTGCTGGTGTGTGTTCTGCTTATTCGGGCGCGCCCCCCACGGGCGCGTGCGTGCCCGGAGGGGGTGGGTCTGGTGAGTGAAGTTGAAGCCTCCTTGGTGGTCTTGTGTGTGGTGTGGTAGGTGTCGCTAATCTGCTTAAGTGGATAAGTATGTTAATCGTACAACTAATGATGCAATACTAACAACTCCATCCATCATCCACAGACAATTCTGGGCGCCAAGTCCAGAAACCAAGCTTAACCAAGCTAGCTCAAGACCGCCCGCCCAACTTCAAGCACCGCCTGAGTTACGAATCCGGTAACCACTTCTGAACATAGCCAACTCCAAACACTATTAAGATAAAAAAACGTTCAAACAATGGCGGGCCCATCGCCATGATCACTCTGTGCCTTGCAATGTCGCAAAAAAAGAAGAAGAACAAAGTCAATATGCGAACAGATCTGTTACACCACCAGGCTAAAGTTCTTAAACACAAACTTAGGTTGCATAAAGAATAACTCTCTTTATTATGTTTAGAAAATCACTCAAAACTAAACTCACAATCTCTTGTGTTTCTCAATACAATTATCATAGCTCGACAATAGTATTTATAGAATCAGCTCATCTTAGCTAAAACTATTCCTAATCCTATTTCTAGTAAGAATTAGACAACTCCTAATTCTATTAGGATTACATTAAGCCTTCCTTGTCTTTATTCAACTTGATAAAGAATTCCTTGGCTGCAAGCTATTCTAGAAGCTTATCCAACAATCACCCCCTTAAGCTTCGAGTCCATTTCTGAGATTTTGAACACCGATCAATTTCCTCATTGTCTTGAACTTGATTCTTTCTAGGGCCTTTGTTAGAATGTCTACACATTGTTCTTCTCCGGATACAAATTCCACTTCTATTTGCTCATCTTCAACACACTCTCGGATGAAGTGATATCGCTTGTGGATGTGCTTGCTTCTTCCATGGAACACAGGATTTTTGGTGAGTGCGATGGCGGATTTGTTGTCGATCCTTATGATAGTCTTCTCATAACTTCTTCCTGTTATCTCACTCAACAAGTCTTGGAGCCATATAGCTTGTTTTGCTGCTTCTTTTGCTGCCATGAACTCAGCTTCGCAAGAAGATAGTGCAACTGTGTGTTGCTTCTGTGAACACCATGTTATTGGTGATTCACCAAAGTAAAACACATGTCCTGTCGTACTCCTCTCATCGTCAATGTCTATGTTATGGCTGCTGTCACTATATCCAACAAGTTTCCGTGTTCCTCCTCTTTTAAATGTTAAGCCAAAAGATATCGTTCCCTGCAAGTATCTTAGAATCTGTTTTAAGGCATTGCCATGTGATTCCCTCGAATCCTGCATATAACGACTTACTACTCCAACTGAGAAAGCAAGATCTGGCCTAGTGTGCAAGAGATACCTCAAGCATCCAATTCTTCTTCGATACACAGAGGCATCTTCGGGTTCCTCTTCCTTTGCTTTAGATAACTTCAAGCCAAACTCCATCGGAATGTGAGTTGGATTGCAAGTATCCAAACCAGCCTCTTGTAAGATCCTTCGTGCGTATGCCTCTTGCTTCAACTCGATGCCATCTTTACTTTGATTGACTTCTATGCCAAGATAGTAAGTTAGCTTTCCAAGGTCTGACATCTCGAACTTAGATAACATTCCCTTCTTGAATTCTTGTATGATCTCCAATGTATTTCCTGTTACAAATAAATCATCAACATATACGGCAACTAGGAGAAGCTTGAAACCTTCTTTCTTTTGATACACGACACTCTCTTTTGAACACTTTCTGAACTTTAAACTTTTCAAAATTTGGTCGAGCTTCGTGTTCCAGGCTCTCGGGGCTTGTCTTAGGCCGTATAGTGCTTTTGTAAGTTTGAAAACCTTATGCTCTTCTCCCTTCTTTTCAAATCCTTCTGGTTGTGACACATAAACATCCTCGTTTAGTTCTCCGTGCAGAAAAGCGGTTTTGACGTCGAGATGATGGATCTCCCATCCATTTGAAGCAGCTAGACCCACGAGTAACCTTATTGTCTCAATTCGAGCTACTGGTGCAAAAACTTCATCAAAATCAATTCCAGATTGTTGAACATATCCTTTTGCAACAAGCCTAGCTTTGAACTTGTTGATCGTTCCATCTGCGTTCCTCTTGATTTTAAACACCCATTTAAGACCAATGATCTTAACTCCTTTTGGTCTTTCTATCAACGTCCAAGTCTTGGTTTTGTTGATTGAATTAATTTCTTCTTGGCAAGCTTTTGTCCACTCCAACGAATCCTTTACTTCATGATAATATATCGGTTCATCATTGATTGATAGTAAGAGCTTCACGCACTCAATATCAGCTAGAAGTAGATAATCATCAAGATAGCTAGGTCTGACCACTTGTCTTCCTGATTTCGTAAATTGTGGTTGTATGATAGCTTCATGATCAGTTTGTGCTTGCTCAGGGTGTTCTTCTTCTTGTGATTCATCACAATCTTCGTCTTGTTCTTCGTTTTCTTGAGATTGTGTTCTAGGATTTTGATCAGTTTGATCATTGTTGTTTACGTATGGTCCGTGACCCTCGTCCGTGACTTCTCCCCAAGACATACGAAACATACCTGGTTCCTTATTAATCTCTTCATTAGCTCCCTTCCAGTTCCAACCTGCTTTCTCATTAAAGACCACATCTCTGCTTACGACAATTCTTCTTGTTGTTGGGTTGTAGAGCCTATACGCCTTGGTTCCGGGTTCAATTCCTCGATGGACTAAGGTCTGTGAACGGTCATCGAGTTTCTTGAGTTTTACTGACTCAATCTTCGCGTGAGCAAGGCATCCAAAAATTCTAATGTGATGGATGCTTGGTTTCTTATTCCTCAAACATTCATATGGTGTTTGGTTCTTCAAGGCTCTTGTGGGGATTCGATTTATCAGATAAGTAGAATGTCGTATAGCTTCTCCCCATAATAGATTTGGAACATTCATAGCCTTGAGAATACTCCTTGTCATTTCTAGTAGTGTCCGATTTCTCCTTTCCACTACTCCGTTTTGTTGTGGGGTGTAAGGAGCTGTCAAGTGTATTTTGATCCCGTTTTTGTCACAAAAATCTTGGAACTCTCTTGACGTGAATTCTCCCCCTCTATCTGTTCGCAAAATCTTGATCATCTTCTCACATTCCTTCTCTACAAGGTTTTTAAATGCCTTGAACTTCTCAAACGCCTCACTTTTTTCTTTTAATAGAATCGTCCACATGTATCTTGTATAATCATCAATGATTACAAAGATGTATTTGTTGGAAGCTAGTGTAGCTGGTGATATCGGTCCACACAAGTCAGCATGAAGAAGTTCTAATGCTTGTGCTGATCTATATTGAGTTGTATTTGGAAACGGTTGACGTGTTTGTTTTCCAACTAGACATGACTCGCATAGTTGTTTCTCACTGTTGAGTTTTGGTAGACCGTGTACCATCTCATGTGTCGACATTGTCTTGATGGTGTTGAAACTGATATGGCCAAGTCTTGCATGCCATCTCCATGTTTCTTCTTCGATTTTTGAGTACAAACAAATAGGTTTCCCGATTTTGAGATTGATTTTGTATAATCTATTTGAGGATCTCAAAACTCTCACCAAGAGTCTTCCATTAGGATCGTGTAGCGTCAAGTAGTCTTGTCTCATCCTTACATCACAACCATGCTCGGTAGCTTGTCCTAAGCTCAATATGTTGCTTTTAAGCTCAGGGATATAGAAGATGTCAGTCACAAGCTGCTGTTCTCCTGTCTTTCCTTCGAACAGGATTGATCCTTTTCCTCCAATGTCTACACTCGATCCATCTCCAAATCTTACTTTTCCTTTGATGTTCTCGTTTATCTCCGAGAAGAATGATCTTACACCGGTCATATGATTGCTTGCACCATTATCTAAATACCAAGTTCCTTTATCTCCTTTTTCTTTCTCATACTTCTTTGGTATTAAGTTTTCCTCATTAAAAAACACAGTCTCGTGCATGTAAAGAGCAACATCAGCTTCTGTTGTTTCCACCTTGTTAGCTTCTTGGATGCTCTGTTTTCTTTCAGGACACACAGAGGCATAATGACCTTGCTTATCACATCGATAACAGACAATGTTCGATTTATCTTTCTTAGTGTGTGTTTGATTTTGCCTTGAACGGTCTTGTGTGTTGCTTCTTCCTCTGCCACGTCCTCTGATTCCTCTTCCTCCTCTTCCACGGCCACTTCCTCGAGAGTTTGAGAAATTTGTTTGAGCATACAACAATTTTCCTTGTGACTCGTCTTGTTTATCATCATCTGTGATTCGCTCTTCATAGGCTTTGAGTCTACCAACAATATCTTCATAGCCTGTTGTTTTTAAATCAAGTACTTGCTCGAGAGAAGCTACGATGTGGATGTATTTGCTTCTAGGCAAACTGTTGAGGAATTTCTTTACTAGTCTTGGCTCTTCGATTCTTTCTCCAAGGCCTGTAGCTTTTGATGCGAGCTGTGATAACTTTCCAGCAAAGTCATCAATTGTGTCTGAATCTGTCATCTTGATCTTTTCAAATTCAGACATCAAAGTTTGCAGATGTGCCTCCTTGACGCGTTCTGCACCTAAGTTTCGAGTCTTGATCATATTCCAAATATCTCTTGGAGAAACTTGATCACCGACTTGAAGTATAAGTGCTTCGGGGATTGATTGAAAGATTAAAGCTGTCGCAATATCGTTTTTGCCAGCTTCGTCTGAACCAGGTTCAATTGTTTCCCATACTTTGTTAATTCGTAAAACTACTTTCATCCTCATAGCCCATACTGTATAATTTGTTGAACTTAGCATTGGGCAATTGATCGATGAAGGAACTGACTCCTTGCGTGTATCAGCTGCTATGACAGCATTGGTTTCATCTCCATCGTCCATGCTGATCTGACAAAGCCTTTACACACCTTCTCCTCCTTCAATGTTCTGCTCTGATGCCAAATAAAGTTCTTAAACACAAACTTAGGTTGTATAAAGAATAACTCTCTTTATTATGTTTAGAAAATCACTCAAAACTAAACTCACAATCTCTTGTGTTTCTCAATACAATTATCATAGCTCGACAATAGTATTTATAGAATCAGCTCATCTTAGCTAAAACTATTCCTAATCCTATTTCTAGTAAGAATTAGACAACTCCTAATTCTATTAGGATTACATTAAGCCTTCCTTGTCTTTATCCAACTTGATAAAGAATTCCTTGGCTGCAAGCTATTATAGAAGCTTATCCAACACAGGCGCCAGGGTCTTCTCTCGACACCAAGGAATTATACCAACCATTGGAGTAAACTAGCTTGATCCCTAGGGCGCGAACAACGAGGCATTACAGAAAATAAAAGTGACGACGATGTCTGCCGTGGTCTAAACGGGGTATAAAGGTGTAAAAGAAACTTGCTTGTTTGCAACGATAAAAAAGAAAAGAAAAGAGAAGCGGGGTGTACCCAGAAAAGTGAGCGGGACGAGTTTGGTTATTTTACCCCACTAACAAGAGTAAACTGGGCAAAGCAAGCGGGCTTGGTCCAAAATATTCTGCTCATCCCTGTATAATTAATTATTGTATTTCGAAGAGTCCGCTACGAGATAAGTCTTCTTCTCTTCTTCTTTCATTAAACGTCAAGAATGTCCGTTCACACTCAGTTAATTAAGCACGTCTACAATAAACGTATGACACACAATATGATATCCACTTGCTCATTTATATGTTTATTTATTGTACATAACATGAACATTACGCATTCATGGTATCTCATTATCACTTTTCACCTAATTTTGAAGGAATTGAGCAAGGGAATTGTGAGCTCCAATTCCTCCGAATTTTAAAAAACAGGATTTATAAAATTCTCAAAAAGTCTATTCAAAAAGAAGAATTTAAGAAAAAGAATTGTAAATGATTGGAATTCGTTTAAATTTCCTCAATATTTCTTCTATCCAAACACACCATAAGCGATACCTCCGCTTCAGTTCAAAAACCAAGCGCGAGCTTCTCTTCGTGAGCCACACATTACCAACAGATGAATTTCATGTTCAGTTCGATAGGTCCTAAGTGATACCTTTGGTTCGGTTCAAAAACCAAGCGTGAGCTTCTCTTCGTGAGCCATACATCACCAATAGATGAATTTCTTGTTTTGTTTGGTATGCCCTAAGCAATACCTCCATTTCATTTTTAAAAACCAAGCGTGAGATCCTATTCGTGAGCCACACTCACCTTTCCTTTTAATCCATCTCCCTTGTATACCTTGCTCTCCTATATTAGGTGTTGTTTCTTCCAATTTTTTTTTTTTTTTTGCAAATGTTCATTCTTTCTAGTGGAGTTGAAGGGGACTCAAGAGTACGCTATGTCACTTAAACCAGACGGTGTTAAGTGTGTACAAAGCGGATTCATTTTTCAACTCCTCAATCAAGAATGCTATCAACATGAGAACTTGAGGGACTTGTTAGTATATGGTTATGAACCAGCGCATTGTACACTCTTAACCAAAGTTGTCCAAAAGAGTGCAAAACAGGGATGGGCCAAGTCCCACATCGAAAGTGGATGAAAGAAGACATATGCCATAAGGTATGTATAAAATATTTACCACTAGACTTAAGGGACATTTTATTATACACTCTTCTACATTCAGTTCTCATTCCTTAACGGTTCTCAACTAACACATCTACTTACTTAAGCATCATGGTGTGTTAGATGGGCCACCCCATCTTCACTTCTGACCCTTCGCTCATTTCTTAGCATTTGGGTTGAAAGCAAGCGAGTGGCTCCGTCCAAGCTTAAGGTCATGATCATATTCTCCATTTCATTGAGTTCCCGCCCGGAGTTCAGTAGAAACAATACTTACTTTATCATCGGAAAAAAAAAAACCCATTACATCCTTAGCCCGCTAGGAAAAACTAGCTAAGAATAGGATAATTCTTGGCTGCCTAGCCATGGACAGTATCCTCTTATCCATTATAAATATGCTCCAATAGCAATTCGACATATGTGTAGTTTAAAGAGAAAACTATGGCAACTTCATCTTCCTCCCCGACAACAAATCCACTGAGACCTAAAAAATAGTACTCATGTACCACCGGAGAATCCATACTCGTCTGAGTTATTCACCGCCATAGCCAAATCGTAGTCGCTCAAATCTTCTACTCCATCGGCTTCAAAGTCATATAGTTCTCCACCTTGGAAACCCTGACCCACGTGGCGATCAACTACCTCACGTCCCTCGCTAAGTGCTCGTCCTCGTACGCCGCCAACATTGAATTTAACCTTTTCAACTTTAACATCATCAACGACTTGTTGTCCGCCCATGCCTTCCCGACTGTGTCAGAGCTTCAAATAAGTGGCTAGTGTCTCTTGAACTTGAGCGAGCCCGAGAAGAAGATGAAGTTCCATTTTTTTTTCAAACAATTGGATACTTTTTCAGACACTATTAGGCCACGTATGCCATTGGTAGGAGTTGCATGGGAAGCCAAGAATTGTCCCTAAGAGTGAGTGTCAAAGTGTGCATAAACAAAAAAGAAATGTGGGAACTTTTGTAAAATTTCAATCAAATTAGAGAACTCCAAAAATTCGGTTCCCTAAAAAATGACCTTTAATGTTGCAATTGCTTCCTAATGGAATCCGACAGGTACAAAAGCCCTCTGAAATGGGATCCGGATTTGATTCACGGGAAGACCCTGATCGAGAGAATTTAGAGATTGAGGTAAGCTGAGAATAACGTTTTTTTTCTTTGAGATTAGACGACAATTATTGTTTTGAGCACATGACATTAATGATCATGGTCCTTAGCTAGAGTACAACTCACCTACAATGAGACTAATATAAATTTTTTTTAGCTAAGCTCCCTTTATTAGTAGTTAGCTAGCCAGGCACTACGTCGTTGCCTAGCTTCCCTTGGCCAGGACCGTATCTGTCGAAGTCTGATTTGTCCAGATAGAGCTTATGGGATCTTGATCCCCCAGGTCTGACGGTGATAGAGGTACGATAATTAGATTCTTGGACTTGAGCCTATCCGATTAGGGTTCTTAGTGGAAACTAACCGTCTAGAGGATTATCGAAGTATCTAGAACGATGTAGAAGCCTCTAAAATGTTCGTAAGATGGTGTGACAATTTCAGAGTACGATGTGGAGCTCGATGGATTGACAGAATCCTTGAGGAAATAAGTAAGATTTGTACGAATTCTATATATTGGCCATTCTGACATGGCGTGAGGTAACTTAATTTTAGCAATACTACTCTTTGATTCTTGAGCAAATATCAGGCTTAAGAATTATAGGGTCTAAGCATGATACCACACTGTGCTCCGACTTGTTTTCCAGGTTCATGAGGAATCAAGCTTGAAGGAGATCCGAATCTGCTCTCACAAATTGGTGCTTTCATTGAAAGCAGAACCTTAGGCTAACTCTTGTGAACAGAGGGCCATGGAATGTGATACAAGCAACACTAATGTGAACGATCAATGTGACAAGGACACCACCCTTCCTCAAGGGGCATCAAAATACGGCAACACTCTTTCGCATCAGACCAGATGGAGGAACCTCTTGAGAGAAATCCACATCAGCGACGAAGAGAATTTCAACCCTGAGAACGAAGGGACTCGAGGATGGAGGACCAAGATTTATCATGACCTTTGTCAGGCCGATGACCGATACGCAACCTTGAGGATTGACATGACAACACTGTATCACTCCACTGAGAGCATCATAAAGGCCACCGATGAAGTGGCAAGCACGGTCGTGGCGATGTAGGCCACCCTGTCTGAGTTCATCAACTTCGTGAAGGGGCGCGGAGTAAGCTTGACCAATGCCATTTCTATCAGAGGACATGAGATCACGACAGCCATAGCTGGCGACGCGCTAAGGGTGGAAGATCGGGTCGACGCAAAGGAACTTGCTGAGCGAACGAGTGAACAGGAGACCCCCAGTGTAACTGCCCTCAGGGGGATGATGGAAGAATTCATGGAAGCTCAACGAGCCCATAACATCCGAGTAAACCAAGTAACAGATAATCTAAGGAAGGAAAGCCTCTCTAAGAAGGAGTCAGAAGCAGAATAACGGGCTTAGAGAACATCCCAGTACTTGAGCTCCTAAAGAAGTGGAATCACCCGAGGTTTGATAGATATGCGGGGGACTCAGACCCGTATCAACATGTTCAAAACTACAAGTCGGTAATGGCAAAAATTCAATCGAACGATGCATGGATGTGCAAGATGTTTCAAGCAAGCTTCAAGGACCATGTTTTACAATGGTACGAGACTTTGCCTTCCGGGTTGATTGAGGACTGGAAGAGCTTGAAGGCGGCATTCTTCAAGAGGTACTAAAGTAACCTATATCGAGTGAAAGATGTAAGCTATCTCACCTCCCTTAAGATGAGGCAAGGAGAGTCCCTAAGGGACTAGATCACCCGATTCAGAAATGAGTATGTCTCTGTAGACTATAAGGATGATGTTATTGCTACCATGACCTTCAATAATGAGTTGGATATGGACTTGGAGCTTGCGAGCAAGTTGATAAGGAAAAAGACTAAGGACCTGACTACGACATATTACGAAGCCCTTGACTTTGCTTGGGTGGAAGCTGCAAGGGGATACAACATAGAATCCCTAAATCTAGGCCAAGTCGACGAAGAATGCCCAGAACTTGACACATTCTCAGAACTCGAGACGAGCTTCGTCCAACAAAATCACTGGCTCGGGAATGAGCAGTTATGATAACAAGCAAAAAGCCTTAGGCCATCAGTCCTCTAGCTTCAGAGGAAAGTTGTTCGTCCCTCTGACGACGATTCCAATCTCAACCATACTCCACCACATCAAGAACAAACCTTGGTTGAAAATACCCTCACCCATGGCGGCAAAAACCGATTCCAGGGACTTTTGCGCCTACCACACGGGGAACGAGCATAAAACGATTGACTGTGGGGTCCTCAAGAGACATTTCACCGAGCTAGTCGATCAGGGATACTGCTGGGAATATCTGACGGAGGATTACAGGAAAAAGCTTGAAGATTCATTGAAGCCGCAAGATAACGACAAACATCAAAGAAACAATAAGACCTTACCACCACCACCCAAGGGCCAGGAGGAGAAGTTTTCGGTGCTAAATTGTATCATCCAATCCCCTGAGTACCCTGAGGGAACAATATTCCTGGACATCAACTGCATAATGGCTGAGGCGGAGGAGCTTGAGGTAACCTTGAAGTAGAAGGAATGCATCAAGAAGAGACCTAGAGTCGGAGCGGTGACAGTTGAGAAGAATCGTACCTCTACACTTTGTGAACTATTATCTAGCCCATAAGTGCAAAGAATTCCCCTACCCGCAAGTATAGTATTTGTAAGGAAGTCGAGTGTCGAACCCATGAGGATTGGCCACTTAAACTCATTAACTTTACTTGATTAAGCACTTTAAATCACGGATTAACTAGACACAAGACATGACACTAAAACTAAAGCAAGATGTGGAAGTGTATCTCACAAGACTATGTCCTTTGGAGACTTAACATTGCAAGGGATGGTTGAACTACAATGACTGGTTAAACGAAACGTTCATCGATTATTTACTATTAACTAAATTAAGTGAAAACATAAATTAAGAGCAAAACAAAATGTAAATGTTTGGTCGACTAGAGATGTCACCACTAACCAACTCAATGTACTAACAATGTCCAAGTTATGAGTTTAATCCGATTAACACATGATTGTTCAATTCGTGATCCTTTCGAGTCACGATTGATTGTGAATCGAATCTCCTAGGCCATTAGGGCACTAGAAGTGTTTTGGTCCAGCATTCAAATATAAACCAAATCGAAACTAGAATGTAACTCAATTACGAATCGTATCCTAATCATACCACATGCCTAATGAGTTCAATATTTGTTCACTTGTGATGAATGTGAATGACTTTCCTTCCAAAGTCTCTATTAGAGAACATGAAAGTATGTTATAATGACTTTCCTAATCCACACCTTTTAGAACATGAATTATAAAAAGTAACGATTAGCTACAAAGCGCATTCGAGTCAATGTAAACTTGACTGAAGCTCCTTGAGTCATTTGGACTTCAAGAAGGCTTTGGTCCATGCTCAAGCCCAATGAAAACCAAAATTTAAGCCCATCTTATCAAATGCAACCTAAATCATGTTTACATGCTTATCTTTCTTAGGTGAGTGATTAGTTCACTTAGGTTCATTTTTAGCTTTCCTAGACATATCTCGTCTTAGTTATGAATAAGACATGAATATGAAAACATTAAATCAAGCTCAACATGCAAACATACCACAATCACATCACAAGCTATCAAATTCATTCACAACATGTAGTACACTAAACCAAATTCAATTCCATAACTCAAAATATAGTTGTATGTACATCAAATTGGCTAGGGCTTAGCCCTAACCTTCTAAAAGGCAACTACTCACTAAGTATAATGTTTGAGATAACCCTGTAGAAATGAAGAGATAGAGAGATGTAGAGATAACCCAAGAACTCCCAAGCAAGCTAAGTAATCCTTGGTCTTCAAGCTCCATCTTCTAAGCTTCCAAATGCATCCAACTTGAAGTAGAGGTGATGTAAGAGGGGAAAAAGTTTAATTGCACATAGGAGGGTGTACAATCAAGTGAGGAGAAGGAGAAAAGGGAGAGGGACCTTAAGGGAAGCAAGATAGCTCTACCTTAAGGGGATAATTTGGTGGTGATGGAGATGGTGTTTGAGGTGGAGGAGATAACTAAAGGAATAGGGAAACGTTGGGGGCTATGGAGAGAGACTAAAACTATGAGAAATATAAAAGTGAGGTGAGATATGTGTGTGTTGAATGGGGAACTCGACCCTACTAGGTATATGCGAGATATTTTGGTGTTTAAAATTTAAAATTAGATGCTCAGACATGATCCAAAACTTTAGGCTTTTAGGTGGTCCTAATGTGTGACTCACCCCAAGTCATGCGACTTGCATGTGCATCAATCTCTCAAAATATCTTCCATGTGGGCTTACACTCTTGAAGCCTTGGCCAAAACTTGACTTGACCTTGCCATTAACCGGTGATGACTTGCCAGAGTTGATCGTTGACTGGCTAGAGTTGGTTGTTGACCGACATTGACTTTTCGTCTTTTTCTCGATTTTGCTCCATCTTCTCCAAGGATTTCGGAAATGTGCTCGACTTCTCCAAAAAGTGATTAAATTCCATCTCTTAGAGCGTCTCTGTGCTAATCCCTTATTTTCTAGCATAACAAGGAAACATAATAAAAATGATGCTTTATTGATAAAATATCAGCAATAAGCATGGGGTTAGGGACATAATTAGCACATAATTATGGGCCTAACAGTGACTAAGGCACGATCCAGGACTAACATGCTTGAGTTCTTAGACGCTGACCTACCAGAGGAAGAGGATGATTACGACGGTGCATTGGTCATCAACATAAGAATGACTCACAAGACTGTAGCTAGAGTCCTGGTGGATATGGTGCATCCTTGAATGTTATATTCAAAGATGCAATAGAAATGATGGGTCCGATGGGAGTAATTCATGACCACCGCACCACCCTCATGGGGTTTGAAGGATTGAGAGTGAGGACCCTGGGAATTATTCCCCTCCAGCTTGCTACACCTGAAACCAACCACCTCGTTCACAGTGGTGGATGCCCTCTCACCTCACAATGCCATACTAGGGAGGCCGTGGCTCCACCGTATAAAGGTCTTCACTTCCACCTACCACCAAGTATTGAAGTACTCGACCCCGGACGGGCAGATTATCATCAAAGGGGACAGGGAAACAGCGAGGCTATGCATGGTCCTAGCCACCAAAGGCATGAAGAAGGATTCCCTGGAGAAGGTTGGGGGTACAGTTACCGCAGCTCATATGACGTCGACATAGTAATTAGAGATATGGTTAAATAGATGTGGAGCTCGATCCTCAGGAAGAGCCTTTCAAGGGAAAGGCTGATAAGGATGTGATCCTCGAACCGTTCGATCTGGAGAAGCCAGACAAATGTGCATGGATAGGCTCGAGACTAAGAGGGGATGAACGGAAGAAGATGATGGATCTATTGAGGTAATACAAGGATATATTTGCTTGGTTAACAAGGGAAATGCCTGGAATAGATTGGTCAGTCATCGAGCATCAACTGCTCATGGACCCAAAGAACAGGCCGGTGGCGCAGAAGAAAATAACCTTTGCCGTTGAGCAAAATAAGATAATAGAACATGAGGTAAAAACTCTACTCATGGCAGGATTCATAGAGGAGGTACCACACTTGGAATGGCTTTCCAACGTGGTGTTGGTCAAAAAGAAGAACAGAAAGCTGAGGGAGTGTGTGGATTTCAAGGACCTGAACAAGGCTTGCCGTAAGGATGATTTCCCTTTTCCTCAGATTGATCAAATGGTGGACTCGATCATGGGGCACGAGCTTCTAAGCTTCATGGATGCGTATAGTGGTTACAATCAGACCAGAATGACGGAGGAAGATCGAGCAAAATCAGCATTCGTGACAGAAAATGAAGTCTACACATATAAGATAATGCCCTTTAGGTTGATGAATGCAGAAGCAATGTACCAGAGGTTGGCTTACAAGATGTTCAAGCCCCTGATTGGAGATACGATGGAGGTGTACATGGACGACATTCTTGTGAAGAGTAAGAAAAGACAGGACCATGTGTCAGACCTGAGGGGATGCTTCGACCTCTTCAGAATGCATGGTATGAAGCGGAACCCGGATAAATGCATCTTCAGCATAGGGTTTGTAAAGTTTCTAGGATACTTGGTCACACAATGAGGGATAAAAGTGAATCCAAACCAAGTAGTAGCGATCATGAAGATGAGATCCCAGTCAACTGTAAAGGAGATACATAGCCTGAATGGAAAGCTTGCGGCCCTGAGTAGGTTCTTATCAAGATCCATTGACAAATGCAAGCCGTTATTTGAAGCGCTTAAAAAGACTAAGGGAGAGATATTGACCGACGAGTGCGAAAAGGAATTTCAGTCTCTCAAGCATTATCTAGTCTCTCCCCCAGTTCTGAGAAAGAATGTGCTAGGGGAGGACCTGTATTTATACTTGGCAGTTTCAGAAGTAGCTGTAAGTGGAGCTCTAGTCTGAGAAGATACTGAGGGGAAGCTACCAGCTGGAGAGGTTGATACTGGCGCTCGTCATGTCATCATGTAAGCTTAAACCATACTTTCAGGCCTTCAAGGTTATCATTATGACTGAGTACCCACTAAGGATGATCTTGCATACCCCAGATTAGCAGGGTGACAAAGTTGGCTATAGAACTCACCCACCATGATATAGAAAAGAACAAGGACGACCTGAAGGGTCATGCCCTTGTAGATTTTTTAGCAAAATTCACTATGCCAGAGCTAGACATCCAGGAAAGAAGAGAAAAGGTTGGGGTGAACGAGCCAGAGGATGATCATTGGACTTTATATACTGATTGGTCATCGAAGGATAAGGGAGTTGGAGCAAGTATGGTACTTAAAACCCCAGATGGCGCAATCATGGAGCAAGCCTTGACCTTAGGATAGAAGATCACTAATAACAGAGTAGAGTACAAAGTGCTTCTGGTAGGGTTACGACTAACATGAGAGTTGAACGTGAAGAAGATCAAGGTTTTATGTGACTCTCAGCTTATAAAAAATCAAGTACTTGGGGAATATGTGCCTCATCACGCCTCTATGGAAGCGTACCTCAAGGTAGAAAGAGGATTAGTTGGTCAGTTTGAAGAGTTCTCAATTATGTAGCTCCCATGAACCGGGAACACACATGCGGATGCATTAGCTAATCTTATCTCGTCTATAGATTATCAGATGAGATGTACGATCCCTATGGAGCACAGACATAAAGGATTCAGTCGTAGATATGCCAATACAGTTGGGACCCTCATGGATGGATGAAATTATAGACTACATCTAGGATGGAGCCCTATCAGAAGGAAGGTCAGAGGCTAGGAAGGTCGTTAGACAGGCAACTCAGTACAATATCAAGGACAGTAAGCTATATTGCTGATCCTTTAGTGGACCAGATTTACTGGCAGTACACTCCACCCAGGTCGGTACAGTAATGGAGGAGCTGAATTCAAGGATATATGGGATGCACATTAAGGGTAGGAGCGTCGTGGTCAGATGTTTAACTGAAGTGTATTATTGGCTCACCATGAAGAGGGGTATTATTGGCCCACCATGGAGATAGATTATATGGAGTATGCACAAGCTTGTGAAGCTTGCTAGAGGCATGCCTCTCAATCTCCCATGTACCCAAAAGAGTTGCACCCGATCACAGCACTATGTGCTTTCGCTCAATAAGGGTTGGACATGAGGAACTTAGTGCCTGGGGGTACGAGCTTAAGTGGGGCAAACAACGTTGACCCCCACAGATAGAACTCCTCTTGTGCGAGCCCGCTTAACTTTTTTAGGCAATTTGGTACTAAATGAGGGAAAGCTGGGGGTATCAAGGGAGTTCCTCATGATCGGGTCAAAACACTTAGAGAAAAACCCATAAGCTCAGATACCTCCAGGATGACAAGTTGCCAAGCTTTAGGATGAATGATGAGAATAAGTCAGTACCTAGCTAGGGGAAAGCTTAGCCTAATTTTGGTAATCTGGGCATTTAAGTCCCAAGCGTATTCATATGGTGACGCCATCTGGGATAAACCAAGAACGATTTACATAGAGAATGGGGGACCTAATCACAACACTCGAGACAGATTTCTCTAAGGCTGAGGGTAGGTATCATGTGGTCTTGGTGATAGCGTGGGGTAGGCCTCAAGATTGACATGGCCTTAGAGGGACAAACCTGGTTGAGGGAAGGTCCTAGAGAATGATAGCCCTTTGTACATGGCTAAGATTGAGCATGCAAGTCTTTTGATAAAGGACAATCTCAAAACCGCGAGTATCCTTTGGAGACCTCAAGGTTACGGAGGCTCTCTTTAAGCCTAATTAGTGAGCAAGTTTATAAGAAAATAGGTGGTTCAAGAGTCGTATTGAGGCCACAGTCACTTAGAGGCAAACCCCTAAGGTTGAAACAAGTACGGTGAAAGAGAATGTGTATAAACAAGAACGATACTACATAAGTTAAACAATTAAATATGTTACATAATACAGTTCGAAAGAAAGAAACAGGCGGGAAATTATAAATACAATATTTTTCGGTAAAGGGGGTCCGAAGCTATTACATAGTACACCCCTGGAGACAAGGAGAGGGCATCATTCGTCATCATATGTCGCATGGTTGAAAGCATTAATGAGCTCTTGTTCCTCCTTCTCAAAATCCACCCTATGGCTCTCCAGCTAAAGTTCGTGAGAACCTTGAGGGTAGCGATATATTTTGCGTACTCCTCTTGATAACCCCTCATATTCTCCTTGATATTCTCCTCAGCAACACGAACAGTCAAGTTGTGTTTGAGTTGGGCCTTGGCTAGATCAGCTTTCAGGTTGGCCACCTCAACTTGGTGCAGGGTGCGCTCTTTCTCAAGAGCACGAAGCTTGGCATCCAGCTAAAGGGTTGCCAGCACCTAGGCCTTGCCATACCTGGCAACACGCTCCTTAAGCACGACGATCTTCTCCCTCAGGCTCACCGCCTCCTCTTCGATCATAGGGGCCTTGCCTTTGGCAGTTTGCACACTACCTGGCAAGGTTCCTAGAGCCACCGTGAGGGTTGTAGCAGCATGCAAGAATGATTCAAGGTAAGGAAACTAAAACACAAATTGCACGAGTAAAACAAGAAATGAGAAGGTAAACTTACTCGATGCAGAGACATCCATGACATAGTGACCATGTTAGGGAGGCCTAGGGAGGTCAAATCCTCGTGGTCCTGCTCGAGGATGCTAGCCACCAAAGTAACTATCGCAACGTCTGACCTGTTCATCCCAGAGCAGAGGTTGGAAATGGAGTGTTTCCCAACAACTAGGAGATGTAGACTACACGTACGCTTCCCGATCTCCTGTTTGGTCAGATCTTGAGGAAGGTTGAGGATGAACCCAGGCTCGGTGTCCCCATGTTTAAAGTATACACAGGGGACGTGGGGGTCAAAGCCCTCAACTAGCTCTTTGTTCAGACTTGTGGAGTAAACACACGACATATGGGGCATTTATACCATCAGGTCACATTTATAGCACCAGTGCATTCCACAAATTTGAAATATATAATTTAGTTTCTTAATATTGGATTTAATATTGGATCGAGTTAGATAAATAAAGTTATACAAATTACATAAAGAAATTTAATTGAAAAGCTATAAAAAGTTCTAATTATCTTATTAGTTACATAAAAAACTGTTAGTCGAAAGAGCGTTTCTGTCTCCATGTCTATCCCACTTCGACCCGTCAAGAATACATTTCGACCCGTCGAGAATAGATATCAGAAAATCGATATCGATTTTAGGTTTTCTTTAACCCGTCACCACATTTGTTTGACCCTTCGAAGGGGTGCTTCTGGGTAGGTTTTTTGACCCGCCGAACATTTACATCGACTCAACGAGACTTGGTATCGGAAAATCAAATTATATTTTGGGTTTCTTCGACCCGTCGAGGGATTTACTCAACCCATCAAGGGATTTACTCGACTCGTCGAAGGGTGTAACCGGATGTGTTTTTTCCAGATGTGTTCTACATTGGTTTTTACTGAACAATAATGGTTCAAAACAATGTTAGCATGCTATATCAGCACTCAATAAGGGTCAGATCCCTATTCAAATATTTAAATGTTTATTTAAAGTGTCTGCTTAATCTTTCATTCAAAGACTCATTTATTTACATTACTTTTTTAGATGTCTCAAAGCGAGATTGAGTGTCTTGCAGATAGTGGTACTACCCATACCATTCTACGAAATTGGCAACTATTTGTGGATCTTTTTTCATACAAATCTTCAGTGACTACTATGATTGGTGTAGCACCGATTATTCAATAACGTGGTTCAACAGAGTTTTTGTTGCCTCATGGTACAAGATTATTCATCACTGATGTCTTATACACGCCAAAGGCTAATCAAACCTTGTTAAGTTTCAAGGATATTCGCGCCAACGGTTTCCACTTGAAAACATATTGTGAGAATGGACAAGAACTATTGTGTATCATCTTTGTAGAATGTAGCCACAAGGCATTCTAGAAAAGTTTCAGGATATTCGTAGTGGTTTATATCTAACTACGGTTCAAATCATAGAATCCAATGTCATGACTCACACAACTTCATGTGATTCCAACTCATACAAGTTTTGACATTTTTGACTGGAACACCCAGGTCCTGACATGATGATCAAAATATTGAAAAACTCCCATGGTCATCCATTCTTCAGAGCGAAGAAGCATGTGGGAATACCTAAATCCATTGGTTTAGATGGGAAGGATGAGACTACTTCTCTCATTCCTGGCTCGATCTCCAAGACGAGTGTGGCACAATCCTAGAGAAGTACCATTGTGGCATCGTGCGTTATCCCACCAGATTCATATGTTGCAATATCTGTCGCACATCGCTCATTTTGCAAAGCTTGTTCTTCATCAAAGTTGCAGACACATCCTTCTTTTGTTGTTGACAACACTGACAATATTCCATTCTTACAAAGAATCCAAGGTGATACTTGTGGACCTATCGACCTGGAATGTGGGCTATTTAAATATTTCATGGTTTTGGTAGATGCATCAACATAATGGTCAAACATTGCTTTGCTATCCACAAGGAATGCTGCGTTTGCAAAACTCCTGGCATAAATTATTAAGCTCCAGGCTCACCACCCGGATTATCCAATAAGGTCTATTAGATTGGACAACGCAGGAGAGTTTACATCAAAGTCTTTTCATGATTACTGCATGTCTGTTGGGATTGAAGTTGAACATCCAGTTCCTCATGTTCATTCTCAGAACGGTTTAGCAGAGGCTCACATCAAGCGGTTATAGCTTATGTCTTGCACTTTGGTAATGCATACAAACTTTCCGGTATCCGCGTGGGGTTATTCAGTGTTGCACGCAACTATGCTTTTTCCGTTTTTGATCCATAAGCCGCCAACCATTCAGTGCACACCAGTTGGTACCTACATATGAGTGTGACATTTTACATCTATGCATTTTTGGTTGTGCAGTATATGTGCCTATTGCGCCTCCACAACATACTAAAATGGGTCATCAACGATGATTATACATTTATGTTGGCTATAAAGCTCCAACGATAATCCGCGATTTTGAACCTTCGACAGGAGATCTCTTTACTGCATGATTTGCAGATTGTCACTTCGATGAGACATACTTCCTAACGTCAGAGGGAGGAAGGAATGTATCTATTCCGATTAAATATCAGGAATTGACGTGGTCTAATCTTACTATATCTCATCATGATCCATACACATCTCAGAGTAAGATTGAAGTGCAAAGTATACTTGATCTTCAAAGAGTAGCAGACTCTATGCCTGATTCCTTTACTAATATCGCTAAAGTGATGAGATCGGATATACCTGCTGCAAATATTTTTGCAAGGTTGGAAATCTCGAAAAAGGGATTGGTTAGTATAAACACCGGGTAAGGAAATGTTCCTTCTGCCCATGTGGAAGGTGTTGCGTCGGCCTCGGCTATTACGGGAAAAATGGTGAGACTAAGAAAATCCACTGATAAGCAGCCAGTTAAAAGGCAGGCCATCAAGGCACAAAATGATCTATTCATCATCAACATTGTGAATCATTCACATGAGATTGTCTCTAACTATAGTTATATCCTTGAATCACAATTGACATGTATGGGGGACGCCTCAGAACCTTGTGTGATGTCAGAGAACAAAGAAATCTCTTAGAACTAATGATGTGCACGTTCTTATATATAGATCTTCTATGTTAGTTGATGATGTATTTGCTTATTCCGTCGCTCAAGAGATTATAGACGACGATGAAGTAGAACCTTGCTCTGTTGTGGATTTTCAACGAAGAGCAGATTGGCCGAATTGGAAGGTAGAAATTCAGGTCAAACTAGACTCTCTAAATAAAATGCAGGTTTTCGGTCTGGTAGTGCTATGCCCACCGAATGTTAAGTCGGTAGGGCATAAATGGTCTTCGTTCGGAGGTAATGAGAAGAATGAGGTTTTGCGTTATAAGACTAAATTAGTGACGCAAGATTTCTCACAACGCCCTGGGATCATGGAACTAAATATTGAAAATATTTTCGGCTTTATCATATGGTGATATCAAACCTTCATTCTTCCAATTTTTCATCGAAATATCCGATATTTACGAAATTTGACCGGCCCATTTTTGTTGACCAGCCAATTATCTGAAGGCCCAGTCCTTAATTTCGTTGACCAACATAATTGCTTGAAGGCTGAAGCCCGGCCCAACATCTGCAAAAATCACAATGATGTTTCACACAACCTGGGACTCGAACCACCAACCTATCAACTAAAAAGCCACACGCCTTAGCCAAACGAGCTAACTCATTATTATTGTATACCCTAGTTTCTTACATATATATATACACATTATGTATATTTTGTAAATGAGGAAAAATTTCGTAAATATCCAATCATCAACTAATTTCCCAAGATTCGAACATTGTCCACTTATGTACAACAAAATTCTCCTTATCAATCATGGTAGACCATTAGTCAATATGTAGATAAAACTTTTTATATATAACCAATTGGTACGGTGAAAAGTTTGATAAATATCAAATCCATATCCAATTTAAATTTACCTAAATTTTAATTCTAACCTATCATTTAAGAATTTACCCTCGATATAAATTCATTTTCACTTAATACATTACACCATTTTTTGATCATAATCTTTGGGTTTAAATCATTATAAAAAATTAAGAACTATTCAATCATATTTAAATAATTATCAACACTCAGCACGTAGTAATTCATATAACATTATAACAAATTCATCTCTTAATGTTTGATCAATATTTTCTTTTCATATAAGGTGGATAATATATCATATAACGACCTCAAAAATATTTCAATTCAAATTTCCATGTATTTTTTTAAATTTCCGTCATTTTTGTCAAAATTTTCAATAGATCGATATTTCCATCGAAATATCCGTATTTTGAAACATCGATATTTCCTCGATATCCGATATTTTATTCCTTACCTGAGATTGATTATGAGGAGACGTATTTTCCGATTGTGGACATCATCACATTTCGCTACCTGATAAGTTTGGTAGTGTCCGAGAAACTAAACATGCAACTTATAGATGTGGTTATTGCATATCTCTATGGGGATATTGATTCAGAGATATACATGAAAGTGCTGGATGCCATTGCTATACCCAAATCAAGTAGCTTTAAATCACGGAGTGCTCATGTAATCAGATTGAGACGTTCACTATATAGATTGAAACAATCTGGTAGGATATGATATGCACGTTTTAGTGACTGCTTGATTGGGAAGAGTTACAAGAATGATGACTTATGCTCTTGCGTGTTCATTAAAAGAACAAGTTCAGAGTTTATTATAGTAGCAGTCTATGTAGATGATATGAACATCATCAGGACTCTTTATGAGATCAATGAGACGGTTGGCTACTTGAAAGCTGAATTTGAAATGAAAGACATTGGTAGGATTCGATTTTGCCTTGAATTAGAGTTGGAATATTGAGTTGGTAGAATACTTATTCACCAGTTTGCTTATGTCCAAAAGGTGCTCAGGCAATTTAAAATGGACAAACCACACCCTGTTAGCACACCAATGGTTGTTTGCAGTCTGAACCCCAAGAAGGATTCATTTTGTCTGCTAGATGATAATAAGGAGATCTCAGGAGCTTAAATTCCATATCTTAGCACTATTGGAGATTTGTTGTATCTAGCTCAGTGCACGCATCCAGATATTGCCTTCTCAGTGAACTTGTTAACTAGATTTAGTTTTGCGCCTACGCAACATCATTGGAATGGAGTAAAACAAATCTCCAAGTACTTGAAGGGTTCCATTGAATTGTGCTTATTCTCCCCTTACAAAGAATACAGAAAGAAGCACGAACTTCCTGGAAAAGAGATGGTTGAATCGCAGCATGCAAGTTCTGGGCTCATCAACCCATCGAGTAAATCTCTCGACCCGCCGAAGGCAGTGAACGGTGATAACCCGAGGGTGTTCTTCGACCAATTTGACCCATCAAAATTGGTGTCTTGGATCAAACAAAACCATTTGTTCGACCCGTCGAGTGAGGACTTCGACCCAGCGAATTCATCCCCTTATGCGAGCAGTTTCACTGCAGTCCCCTATTCTGAAACACCAGATGATGTATTGGTTGGATTTGCTGATGCTGGGTACCTCTCTGACCAACATAAAAGTCGTTCACATACTGGTTATGTTTTCATTATGGGAAACACGACGATTTCTTGGAGATCAACTAAGCAAACCCTTGTTGCTACTTCCTCGAATCATTCAAAAATCATTACTTTGCATGAAGCAATTAGAGAATGAGTCTGGCTTAGGTCAGTTATTCATCACATTCGAGGGTCTAGTGGATTACCATCTACTATGACAGCTCTCACTTGCATCTTTGAGGATAATGCGACATGCATTGAATAGATGAAGTTGAGTTACATTAATGGTAACAATACAGAGCATATATCGTCGAAATTCTTCTTCAATCAGCAACAACAACAATTGTTACATACCCACGTGAGACAGGTTGGTTCGACAGATAATGTTGCAGACTTGTTTACCAAGTCATTACCCAAATCTACGTTTGTGAAACATGTGAGACGTATTGGTATGCGCAGGTTATTTGAACTCTATGACTAAGTTTACAGTCAGAGGGAGTTACATTTCTGTAGACATCAAGGGAAGTCTACGTCACATGTAGTGGCATTTGTAGTTGATGCGTTACACTTTTTTTTTCCCTTAGACCAAGCTTAATTTTGTTTTACCCATGAGGTTTTTGTTTGCTTGGCAATGTTTTTAGTGAGGCAACAAGTCATACATCATGCTTAAGGTCATCGACACAAGGGAGAGTGTTTGAGGAGATTTATTCTCTGTAACTTCCGATGTGTGTCTTGTCCTAGTCAGATAAGATTTAGTCTAAATAGAGATAGAGAGAATTTCTATTTTATAAAGATACTGATTGTAACAGATTGTATCAGTCTATATATAAGGCATTTTATCATTGAAAGAGTTACAATTTTTAGCCTATCAAATATTCTTCTACAAAAGTTATTAATTAATCGACTAATAAATTATCGAGATTGCACCGTACCAAGTTTTAGTTTCTAAAATTGTCCTAAATAATCCAAATAATTAGGATAAATCAGAAGTCTGCGTGGAACCGGAGTGGCGGATACGCCACGAAGACTTCGACTTACCGTAATTACCCTCACCCAACTTACACTTCTACGCTTAAGTAACAGCGGGAACAAGGGTACTTTCGTAACTCCATAAATATTTAGAGACCCAACTAAACTTCTCTCTCCTTCTCATCCTCCTCCGGGTCTCCAAAACGCAGCGTTTTGGGTCGACACAAGGGTTCCACAGTTGGCGGAGCGATCGGGTCGTTCTGGGTCCGTTCGCACAACTAATTACTCGGTGAATTGTGCCGTAAAGTTTGAATCTTTTGCGGCAAATTTTTTTGGGGGGTGTTGAAGTTGGGGCGGATCATGGAGACCAGGAGATGGGTACTGTTGCTGGCACTACTTACCTGCTTGTTTGTTTTCTCAGCTGGGAGAGGTAAAGTTTCAATTTTTAGGCAATAAAAGTTTGTTTTTGCTATTGCAATAGTTGAGTTGAGGGAAGTCTGAGAATTAGGGACACTGTAATTTGAAATTGTAAATTTCTGGAGGATATTTGGTTGAAAGATACACAATTGGGCAAGGTTGAATAGGTAATTCAGTGTTTGTATGATTTAGGTGGATGTTGTTGTTGGGTACTTGGGGTTTACCCAACTAGAATTTGCTTGAAGGGTGTTGGTGATATGTCTCATAGATACTTGAAAGGTTGAGAGCTGTAGGGTAATTGGAAGTTTGGAGCAGAATGCCTTGCATGTGGTTGATGGTAATACTGAAGCTCTGGGAATTATAGATTCCTAGTATTTGGGACTGGGATAGGTCGTTTTTAGACTTCTGGACCCTTTCTGAACTGTGGATTTTAATTGCTTACAAATGCAGACTTGAATATCGAGCACAAGGTTCATGGTGCGGCTTATAATCATACACTTGCCACAATTTTAGTGCAGTATGCTTCCACGGTAAGTTTCATGGTGTTTATGTTTTGGTGACGATTTACGGGCACTTGGTTCATAAGCATATGTTTACAAGTTCATTGTAAATGCATATGATATACTTGTTACTGTATCCTTTGATTTTTTTTTTCTAGAATGCTGTCAGAGAGTGTTTTGGGAGTTTATATATTGTCTTTTCAAATGGGAGACACACTGATGGCATTTGGTGGATTGATGTCAAAATTTGAATCACTAATCCTATTGCACCCAGCAGCTATATGTTCTGTAGTAATTTAATTATATTTTCTGCTGGTGTAGGTGTATTTATCAGATTTAACGGAGCTGTTTTCATGGACGTGTGACAGATGTAATGGCTTGATTAAGGTACTAAGATCATCATGAGGGCGATATTTTTGTTTTATCTCTATATATATGGTGAGACTTATTCTTTCTCTATATGTAAACAGGATTTTGAAATGATAGAGCTGATTGTTGACGTCCAGCATTGCTTACAGGTGCAAATTCGTATTCCCTCTGGTTTAATACTGTTTTTGTTTATTACTTGGCTGTCTCAGTTTGACATTGTCATTACTTTTCCAGGCTTTTGTTGGAGTGGCAACAGATCCTAATGCCATCATAATTGCGTTTAGAGGGACTCAGGAACACAGGTAGAATACTTGACTGCCTTTTGTTTTTCATTAGTCCTGAACCAAAATTAAAGACTTACCTGTACAAGAGGAACATACTGATTGGTTATGCCCTGGTCATTGTGAAGTCAAGTTACGTTTTCTGTGTCTTTAGCAGCAAACTTACCATACCTTTACATTGCTTTTGAGTTTATTTATTTAATATATTTTTTTAAAAGGTTGCTTTTGAGTTTATTTTTTCCTCAGTTTATATCCATCACTATGTAAATTCTATCTAATGTTCTTTTACCAGAATTTTTTGCTGACTATTACATGATCTTATGTGTGCAGCATACAGAATTGGATTGAAGACTTGTTTTGGAAACAACTTGATATAGATTACCCAGGCATGGCTGATGCAATGGTACTTATTGCAGCAAAATTTCTCCACTTGTTTGCTTACTGGAATATGAAGATTCACTTTTCATATTTCTTGTTTCATCATTTCAGGTGCACCATGGGTTTTATAATGCTTACCACAACACAACCATACGCCCTGGAATTCTAAATGCTATTGCAAGAGCTAAAGAGTTTTATGGAGATATTGGCATCATAGTGACAGGGCATTCAATGGGCGGGGCAATGGCTTCATTTTGTGCTCTTGATTTAAGGGTAATCATGACGAAGCCTGTCTCCATTTTGCATGATTGATCTTCCATGGTTTATTCCATCATATTATTTTCATTCATCAATGCACAATATATAGGTTTTGCTACCTTTTGATTGCAAAATGGGGCTCAATTTGTGTTATTTTTGCTTGTGGCATTTCATCAGAACAAATTAGTTATCGTATTTTGAGTAGGCAGGTAAACTGCTTTACAGGCGTCAGTCACTTCAGAGATTGGAGACTATTCTTTTTCAGCCTTAATTTTTTTATTAGAGATTTAGAGCAGAATGCTGCCTGGTTTTTGTTCTGTCTATGTACTGTATTTTCTAGGAAAAGTTTGATTTTGTATTAAAAAGAAAAAAGAAAAGATGGAAAGCAAAATGACAACTAAACTGAATTGTTATCAGAGGTGGCATGCAATGTAGGAGTACCCGAGTTATACGGTCATCTTAGTTTCCCAGAGTCTGTCACATTTGTAGTAAATATCACCATAAGCCTTGATGAAAATATATTTGGTTGCTTATGCAGTTTTACTAGTTAAGATATATTTGGCACACAAATTTCATTACTGGTATGAAAGAGTAACTTAAATGTGTAACTTTCATTTTGCTGCATTGTTGGTTATATTGTTTCTGAACTTAAATTGTCTTATAGTTACGCTTGGACGCTTTTTCATCAAGCTGGGTACATTTTTATGAAATATCTTTTTTTTCTCTGTTTTTTTTTTGTTTCTCGAATTCCCAGGTTAATCAGAAGGAGAAGAATGTTCAAGTTATGACATTTGGACAACCACGTATTGGTAATGCAATTTTTGCTACCTATTATAGTGAACTTGTGCCAAACACTATACGAGTAACAAATGGAAATGATGTCGTTCCTCATTTGCCTCCATACTATACCTATTTTCCTCGGAAGACATACCACCACTTCCCAAGAGAGGTACTGTTTACCCACAGATGTAAATTACTTGTTTTATTTACTTCTAAACCTTTTGAAAGAGACTTCGCTGTCGAGCTGCTAATATTTTTTGCTAAATTCTTGCTGTATAAGTAATAGAATAATGCCAATTTAGGGTTGTGCTCCCCCTTCCTTTACTCTTGAGATACATTGCCAGGCATCCACTTTTTTTTATTTTTTTATAGTGTGTTGATATTTCCTAAGCTGTTTTCTTATTAATTTTTGCACTCGCTATCCTTATATATTACTAGCATATTTGTCTCTAGGCACTTGTTAGTTTGTTATTTGTACTCCAGAAACCAACAGGGTAGGACCTTATATTTGTGCCATGTCGGGTTGACACTTTTAAGCTGATTTTGGTACTTATATTGATTTACTATTGTACATACCTGATGCGCTCGTTGTTGTGTATGGGGCTCTCCAATTAAAGACAAGAATGGTTATGGTTTACTTTATCTGCAGTGATGGAATTGCATATTGTCAGTGTATCATCTCTATAAAATATTTGAATAGTGGGGAGAACATTAAAAAATATGGTTCCCTTAAGTACACATGCACATAGGAACTTGTAATCAATTGATGCCTTCATATGCATCCCATGAGTCTCTATGGTGAAATTGTAAATGGTTATGATCATATTGTGGAACATGACCTTCTTTATAGACCATTGAGTAACCCTTATCTTATTGTAGGTGTGGCTTTACAACATTGGATTGGGAAGTCTTGTTTATAAGGTTGAGAAAATATGTGATGCTGCTGGACAGGACCCAGGCGAGGACCCAACCTGCAGCGGGTAATCCCTCTTCTGTGCTGTGATGTCATTGAAATTTGTGTCTCAATTTGTCATAATGTTCTTATACATAATGGCTTGCTTGAACAGTTTAGAAATACAATCTTTTTGTCATTTTATATGTCAATTTCTTGAGACGTCTGTGCAGGTCAGTAAAAGGGAACAGTATTTCAGACCATTTAGTTTATTTCGGTGTCGAATTAATGGCCAAGACATGGAGACCGTGTAGAATTGTGATGGGTTCTAATTTACTGGAGCATGGAAGAACTGATTCAGAAGGAAATATTGTTCTGTGTAAAGATCTTGCAACTCCTGTTCTCAAATTGAATACACAATCTGATTCTGGGGGAAATCCTCTATAGGATGTCAGCTGCGATTTCCCTTAAAATAGTGAGGGACAGATTGCTTCTAGAGTAATGTCCTCAGAAAGAAAAGCTCTGTCACTTTTTATGCGTAGAGCCTTTTGTTTCAAGGAAAGCCATAGCTGATGAAGTTGAGAGCTGGTACTGCAAAGGATGCTAGTATGTATATATTAATCTCTAAGTGTACATTTTCATTTGTTTGGAATATCAATGCTGATGATATGGTTACTTGTGTAAATAATCTGATACTTGTAAATGTCTTCATATTGTTTACATACATCTTCTGTGATTTAAGTCAAGTGGCCTTCACAATTGAATCCCAACGTCTTATTTCCTTACTGGATGTATATATCTAGAGCAATTAATAGACAGCACAATGCAATGCCTTTCATTGGCGCCATTATTTTTCGCTCATTTCGATTAAATCATCCAGCTATATGACTTTCAGTACCTGAGTGCCACAATGTTTCCCGGTCATATTTTCTTTGCTGTTGTTTGGTTTGGTATCAAATTTTTAGATTGCAAATATAGAGAGCTCTATATGCTCGAGAAGAAAAAGGGAGAAATTTCTTTATTGCGGCGGTCACTTGATATTTTTTAAAAGAGAGATCGGGAGTAGAATCACCAAAATCTTTTTTGTGTGATCTGATTATAGCTGGAGAGACTGCACACTTGTTATGTCATGTTGGGAAACACATTACAGATTGGCTAGTTCGAAGCACACTTTAAACTTTCTTCTTCTTCTAAGTCTCACCAAACTACAGGGGTACATTGAGAGGATGTTGGCTATAATATGTCAATTTGAAACACAATGTAGTGTGCCTAGTTTGCTCAGTCACTATCTCTGCGTCAAAATATATCCGCATTACTTGTCCTCTTCCTTCTTCTCTTCCTCGGCAGCAGGTGTAGAAATTTTGGGTTCAACAATAGTGGTCGTAATTTCGACTTCTGCAGGTTCCTGTACCAATTTCTTCTTCACCACTACTACAGCAGGCTCTCCGGCTAGTATTGCTGCAGGCTCGCCTGTACATACATATAAGCAAATGATCGATATATTAGGAACCTAGATATGGCCAAAAACCAGATCAAATGAGCAAACAATGCAGCCAATTTTTGGTACGTGGTAGTATATGTAGCTTGCCAAAAGAATTCCCTTGTTCTAGACAGTTTAACATGTTATGTTGTCTCTAGTTTTGGCGATTATTAGGTCTTCTGAAAAGCCACTCGACCTGCAGGGCGATTGTTGTGTAGTAAATGAAGTAAATTAACATCGAGGCATATGATTACTTTCAAACCTTCTTTTTCTGTTGTTGTTTCTTCAGCAGCAGGCAACAATTCTTTGTCCTCGTGATCGTGATCTTCTAAAGCAGTACCACTCTCCTCCTCATCAGCCTTGAAGTTCAAGTTTCCCTTACTCCCGGCTTCATGGCGCGGAGTGTAGTAATCAGATGTGCGAGATCTTCCCTCGGATATAAGCGCATCAATCCCCTCCTCTTCTAATTTCCTCGACGAAAAGAAATTCTTGGGTGAATCCTCAGATATCAACCTCCCGGCTTCATGTTCTGGCAGCAACAATACCTTGTTGTCACCATTATCGGTTATTTCTTTCTCATCTCCATTCCCCTTTATGTCCTTAACATCATCAGCCACCACAACATCTATTGTCCTCATTGACAACAACATGTTCGCCATTGCTTGCTGCAGCTGCTTCTTGTTCATGTTCTTGTGGCGTTACGTCGGTGATGCTCTTCTTAAGGGAGTCCCCGGCGTTGGATTTCTTGCGGCGCAAGATGGTGTTGCTGGTGGCTACGGCGAGCTTAGAATCCCCACAAACAGGGCGCAAACCCAGCAACCGCTGGGAGAAAATTTAATTGGGCTATGGAACCGGGGGGATCTAGGATTGAAATGTCACCGAGGCCATTTTTTTTCCTATAACGAAATTTTGACTGTACCAAAATTTTTTGTTAATTGAAAAAAGAAAGATAGGGATAAGAAAATAAGATATATAATAGTACCTAGATATGTGAAAAATCTTTTCTAAAATGTCTTGTTGATTTTTGGTGCAGACACTCAATGATACGAAGGCAAAGTGTTGTTGTTCCAGTAAACAGAATTAGTACAGAACGTGCTCCCTGGTTGTTGTTGTTCATATGAAACTTTCAAAAGATAACACCAGAATGACCAGAATGGTGGGAAAGGAAGAAGAAAAAGATGTTTTGTGGATTCCTCCACTAATTCAGTGGCTAAATACAGAAATAGCAGTGAGGTGGGGATCGAACTTACCACCGCTATCAAGACAGCTTTCTTGTATCAATTACAAACTACAAAATATTTTTTTTCTTTTCTCAAAATCTCACCGGAGCGTAAGCCCTCGAAGCCACTATATAGATCTGCCACTGCTATAGAAAATTTACCATCTGTTGGGTGAAAATCTAGCCCAAACTTAAAAAGTCACTACCAGCACAAACACTATAGTCGACGACATGAAGTCGTCAGCCTGTCCCCTTAATTCGTCGGCTATAGCCATAACCAACGAGGAGTCGTCGAATATAGTCTCGTCGGTAATGGATTGTCGGTAATACTATAGTCGACGACAAGATTGGGTTGTCGTCGGTTATAGTATGGAGCTATAGCCAACGAGATTAGGTCGTCGGCTATAGTTCCATACTATAATCGACGACAAAGTCGTCGACCATACCTCTTTCCCTGGTCAAATTGGTTGACTATGGAGGGAACTATAGCGGACGATACATATGTATGTCGTCGACTATAGTGTGTGATATTTTAATTTTTTTTTGGAGATTCTGGGTTTCATCCCAGAACTTGCATTTCCAAAAAGCACAAATATTGTTCACATTTAAAATCCAAAAATATTGAAACTATACACGTAAATAAAATAAAAAACCGAAATCGTTCAAATCTATATACATATGCGTACTACGGGTTTCCTAAGTAAATGTGGTCAAACGGATCGCTATTGTCTCCTTGGTCCTGGTTCGACGTCTGCTGCTGTGGCTCTGGCTGCAGCTGCGGCTGTGATGCACTGAAAATGAGCAGGGGAGTTATCTAGATTCCAGACACCTGCAATTGTGCATAACAGTGCTGCATCCATGTCCCCATCATCTCCTGCTGCTCAACCAACCGATTCTGCTTTGCGGCTCGCGCCTCCTGCTCGGCGGTTCTCGCCTGCTCCAGCTTCTCCATCCGTAGCGGTTGAGATTCTATCTCTATCTCTTGCCTTTGAAGCTGCTCCTGTAGCTCATTATTCCTCGAAGATCCATCAGCGAGAGAATTCAGAAGTCTTCTTCAGCAGCCCTTGACCCCACTTTCCAAGCCCCATGCAGTAGAAAGTGTTCTTCCCTGAAGGGATCGTGGTTGCCATGATCTTGGCCGCTATGATCGGATTAGATTGATCAATCTGATCAGTCGGAAGTTCCGCATCAGAGGTGTTGGGATAGCGCTTTCTCGCCACTTGAGTCAACACCTCCGGAATCACCTCCTGAACTCTCGCCTAATTAACAAAGAAAAATAAAATCTTAATTAATGTAAACAATAAAAAAATTAGAAATATGTTTATTTTGTTATAAGGACACTTACAGCATCTTCGGGGGATTGCGGATACGCATGCTGCATCGTATAGACAAGCGGAGGGACTTCTGGGTGGTTGGCCGCCTCCTCGATCCAACCCGAGTATGATCTGGAACCTGCATGATGATTTTTAGTGTTTTTGTCCCGGTTCCTTGTGTTAACTTCAGAAATAGCCTGCTCGATTAATCCAACATCAAAAAAATATTAGCCAAATAATTTGGGGGAAGTACGATAAAACAAAAATTTAATCGATCGAATGTTGCGTACCTTCAATCTCGGGTTGTTGAAGTGAACCACAAGCCATCGCCACTCGTATTCCCTATAACGAAACTCGCTAGGGGTACCCGAACGATCGTCGCCTTACTTTTTTCAATGTTTTTTCAGCTCAGCCTTGCACTCCTTGTACCTATATTAATAAAACATAAATGTTAGTAACTTACAACATTTTATGAACATAATCAAAACAAATGAAAAAATCTAAACAAATGAATCACGTAACCTGCTCCCTTGCACTTCATCCGCTCACGTGGGTCTAATGTCATTGTCCACGCAGAACCACCTCTGCAATGCATATATATATAAATATTAAAAATTTATATAGAAAAGATACATAATTTACTATATAACAACGGTGAAGCACTGTTCCTAGACTGTTCATGTGAGGGTATTTTGGTCATAATTTTTCAAGCGTGCGACCCGTGCGAACCTAACTCTCTTTCCACTTTCTCGATCACTTTCATCTCCTGCAATATTAGTCACTCTTTGATCTGATCACTATTTTGGATCAGATAGAACCATCTCTCTCTCTCTCTCTCTCTCTCTCTCTCTCGATTCTCCCTCTCTCTCTCTGGACGATTTCAGATTCCAGTTTGCATATTATTCCAGTTTAGCTTCTTCCCCATTCGCTTCTCCAATCTTCAGTCATCAGATTTCTCTCCTTCCCCCATAGCGCGTCAAACAAAAAACACCGACCTTTTCTCTCTCATTTCTCTCTCTACACACACTCGGTCTTCGTGGGGATCTCCGGCAACGAGCCCCATCGTTGCAATCGTCGTTCTTTTACTTCATCGCATCTCTAGCGCCATCTATACTCGATATGGGCCACGCCGGTTCCCAAGCCTTTAGTCGATCTACTTCGAGAGCCACGCTGAGAGAGAACCAAGGCTGAGTGCGAATCACATCGACGAGGCTTCGAGACCCAGCCCTAACAACTACAACGAGCCCCCACGGGCATCTGTCTAAGACCCACCGTTTGAGTTGATGGAGCGACCCAACCCTACTCTAACCACGTTGAAGACTAATAATGAGATATCAACCATGTTCTTGCGGAATCATACTTGAGCTCCGCCACCCACGCCCACTGTTGGTAACTTTTCTTAATTACTCTTTCTCTCTATCTCAACAATTTGGTTGATTTACTCTCTCTCTCTCTCTCTCAATGATTTTCTGCGTCTTTGTTTTTGATTTAGGTTTATGGGTCCTCTGCGATTTGGTCGATTTTGAGTTGCTGTGGTGCTTAACGATTAGGTGTGTTTTCTGACTAATCGAGCAAACAAAAGCATAAAGGCCATTTTTGTAACCCCGTCTCTCTTCCTCTCTCTAAAAACCGTTGCAAAAAGTCACACCCAAACACCACCAATGGGTACACTCATACCTTTCATCGATTTCATTTCTTTTTCTATTAACCCATCTCTAATCTTATTAGCTTTTGAATGTTTTCATAGCCAGAATCAAGGTTCACGAGCTCAGGCAGAAGTCTGCTTCTCGAACCGCCAATCTCCCCCATGTCTCTCAAAACAGAAACAAAGCTCGACTCTTTGATGGCACAGAGAGCTGAGCCTTCCGCCGCCGACCTTTTGTGAGTCAGTTCTGGACAGACCCGGAAGCCATTGAAGCCTAATTTTTCCGTTTGAGGTGAGCTTTGTGGTTTACAGTGTTTAAAGTTCTGTGCTTTATGATAATTGCTTGGTATCTTTGTATGGTTTTGAGTTATTTTGTTTTGTACTCTGGCGATTTAGAAGACAGGTCTGTGTTAAAGCTATCATATGTGTGTAAAGATTGGAACTTTAATTTTTTTTGTTGAATCATAGTCTCAAAGATTGAAAGGTTTGAGTGTTTATATGTTGTATGGTTCTCATGAAAATGAAACTATAAAAATGAATAGGTGAAGAGTAGGTTAAATTGTTCAGTTCTCTGAAAAACCAAGGGGAGCTAAACTACAAGCAATGGTGAGTTACTTGGCACCAAAATTGTTTTCCTTCGCTGTGAATGGTTTATGTTTAGATTTTGGGACTGTTAAACCAAATTGGGCCACTTGCGAATGTGGTATTCTGGTAGCGAGTTATTTAACGTATGTATCATGTGAGATTTTCTGTTGGGATGTTATTCTATGCTTGATGATTCGTAACGTCTACCTGATAGTTTATTTATGGGAATGTGCCACGTTTTTGCTGTTATTTTGGACTGCAGGTTTAAGAATCTGGTTCTGGCCTTACGAAGTTGTTGCTGGACTCCTGGATACTGCTTTGTTGAACCAAGCTTCTCATATCGTTACATGCATCTTCCTTTTACATGATTTTGATACTAACTGAATGGTAGGTAGTAGGCACCGAGTTGGTTTATGTTATATAGAGTCATAAGCAGCTTTTGGGACTAAAAACAAAATGTACTTGCTGATTTTCTGTATACTGTAGGCACTGCTCGGCGGTCTTACTACATCATTCTCAGGTAATAGTTTCAGTGTCTTGATTGTATCTAGCGAGTGATCGAGTCTGTGTATGTGTGTGCATTCATTAATTGGGAGTTTGTTGAATATCTAATTATCTGTATCTATATCAGTATCAGTATCATCAATATCATTACCAGGCAGTGGATCTCAGCAGCAGCTCAAAGTGCGTTAGATTGGTTTGTCCGGCGGCAAGTCACTGAGCCTGAAGAACAGCCAGAGGAACAACTCCCCCAGAAATTTCTCTGTTCGCTCCGACAATAGGTAGCTAGCTATATGTATATGTATGGGGGAGTTGTTCAACACATTTCTCAGCAGCGATGATAACAGAGGTGGTGGTGCTGACTTTCTTGCTGGTTTCCTGGTCGGTGGTGTTGTCTTTGGAACTTTAGCTTATGTTTTTGCTCCACAGGTCTGAATTTTTTTTTCTTCTTCTACTTGCTGTTGTACCGTTTCCATAAAACTAGGATATGGCCTTCGGGAAAGCTGTCAAGACAACAAAATTTTAATTTACTATATAACAACAGTGAAGCACTGTTCCTAGACTGTTCATGTGAGGGTATTTTGGTCATAATTTTTCGAGCGTGCGACCCGTGCGACCCGAGTTGGTTTCGAACAATCATTTCAGTTATTTATACAGAATGAATTTTAATACTATCTGAGGGGATATAAGCTCTAATTTATGTGATTTTATCTCATTGTGCTTGATTGAATGATAAAATATATACATTAACTTTTCTCCGTATCTGCATCGAACAAAGAAAAATATATATATTTCTCCATATGATCAATTTTTGGTTTAATGAGAGTAATTTACTTTGCTTTTTCCTCATTAATTCACTCTTGATTTCTTGAAGCATCTAAAGGAACCAGTGGGCACAGTTCTATTATTGAAGATGACTTGATTTAAAGGTGGGGTTCTCTTAGTCATTCTTTGATTGTCTACTTATCGACGTTCAGGATCAATAACTACAAGGAGTTGTATGTTTATTTCTATCAATTTCTAATATGTCTTTAGTATCTCAGTATAGGTTTTGCTTGAACAATGATGATGAGTACAAAGATTTCTGATCAAAAAGAGAAGCCAGATATGAAAAGAAGAAAAATGAGATGAATAGTAGAAGCAAGTATGATATAGCTTAACTTGCAATCTTGATAAGGGAATTGCTATTGTCCAAGATCCTCTATTGCCTATTTTAGAGTAAAAAATTTACAGTAATTTCTTGGGTTCATTTCAAATCGATTTGTGATTATAGATTAGATTGTTTAAGTTTCTGAGTGATTTGCACATGTGCTTTTGAATGTATAGCTTTCTTAGTTTCTTCATTATATAGTTTATGATTTTATCTTCCCAAGTTTTATTTATTGACAAATCAACAAACTGATTTGTGATTGTTATTGCTTGACTAATTGTGTTTCTTGGGAGTAGTTGGCATGTCGTTTTCGGTTTTTCTAATACTGTTTGATCTCCTTACTTCCAATAAACTTTGGAGAATTCTTTTTGGTCATTGGTGTTTCTAGAATTCCATGTTAATTATAATTGAAATGTTGTTATGATCTTAGTGTTTTGATTCTTTCTGTTATGTAGCATACAAGTATTATTTCGGATGTCTTGCACCTTCTAATTATTCTTTTGTCATAAAATTTGGTGAATTTCAAATCTGTTTTCACTATCATTTCCTATATAACAAGCATGAACCTTACTGTGCACTACACGCGAATCACTATTCATTTTCCTGTTTATCAAAACTGAGGAAAGTATACATGCCATAAGTATACATGAACCTTATGGTATTTGCATAAGTAATCAGAAATGTGAGGGGAAGGAAAGAGAGTCTGAAACATAGAGTAAGCATCTTTGGTTAGCTAGCTACATTATAAAGTTAGGAGTCCCTCTCTACTCTATGTATACGTAGTTCTCCATAATCAAAGATCTATTGCCCATGTTCAAAATAATATTAAAATTATGCCTATATCCTTATAAAGATGACTGAAAGGTAATTCAGTTCATGTTCAAAATAATATTAAAATTATGCCTATATCCTTATAAAGATGACTGAAAGATAATTCAGTTTGATATAAGAATCCAAATTTTTTATTGATCTCAAAATATTTTGTAAAAACGTTACGAGAGGGAGTGTGTGCAGAAAATTAGAATTAAAAATTGTGACTAACTCAAAGGTTTATGAAATGGAATCAAACAACAATGATGCATAATATACACAGAATCATGTTCAACTTTGGTGCTCTTATATCTGTAAATTTTCATTTTAATGTATCTATGGTGTATGACAATATCCTGTGAATACCCTCAATGATAGATTAATTTGTAGAGAATATGATAAATATTCACCCTGGATTTGTAAGATAATTGTTATGCATAACAATTGGTAAATTTGTCTATACACCATCAACAAATCTCTCATTTTTATCAGTAAATATGGATACAAGCATAGGGTAAGTCATTAATAGGCTTTTCATTTAACCTAATGATATCTCTCTTTCTTCAAAATAACTATTTCTCTCATATATACAGGACTCACTGTTAATGTCAAAAGAAGTTACCTTTTTGTTGATCAAGACCACTAAATGCATGTAATGATTGTAATCTGTTGTCTATGTTTTGTAACTTCTATGTGTGCTAGATAATCGGCTAAATTCTGCTTTTTAAGAACACTATTCGAATTGTATTACCGCTGCAATGTCGATAATATATATGTAATTTCTGTTTTTCAAGAATGCTATCAGGTTTTTACTATCACTATAATGTCTGTAATATATATGAAGCACTTTTTAGGTTCTGTAAACTTTATGAGCAAAAAGTTTGGTATTCCTGTTTCCATCTTGCTAATCTCTTTTCTATTCTAAAAGGTTGAGATTAGATTAAAAAATTTATATTAGGCAAAATCAATCATTGATACCATATGTTAGGATTATGTCATGATGTAAAAGTAATGGAATAACATTAGATGATTCTTTTCGAAATTAAACTTAAATAACTTTTCATATCGGTCTTAACGTTCAATCACACAGTACAAATAGTACGTTCATATGATCTCAATATGTCTTAACATTTTTAATTGAAATGCTTAAATCAACATTTTATCGTATAATCGCGCAACGCGCGGTGAACCACCTAGTGAATATACAATTCTACTCACCAACAGCGCATTATTCAGCTTATTTTTGACGGATTGCGGCACCGAATTCCAATCTGGCCACAACATTGAGACTCTATCCTGTATAATGCTGCTCACCATCCCTTCATACTGTCGAGTGACCTTTTCCTCAATCACCTCGCCTCCATCCCCGGTTTGAATCATAACTTGGCCACCACCGATAACCCGAATCGCGTCGTCCAATAACTTGCCGACGATGGGGCCTCTGGTCCTCTTCTGTTTTTCACCGGCCACAATCGCGCCTATCACATTTGTAGACGATTTTTTAAACATCAACACCTAATTGAATTTAAATATTACTAAGTAAAAAGATATCACTAATTAATATTTACCTGATTCGTCGGTGCATTGTCCCAGAATTCTCGCACTCCAGAGAGGTTGCGAGAAGGGTACATACGCGTATGTCTGGTCTAGGGTAATGAACCCTAGCTGTCCTGGAACAGGCATTCTCGTGGGATCGACGAGGGGTATCATCAGGATTTCCAAGGGTAAGAATAGGGTAGACGGCGGGCATAGTACATCCCGGCCGAGAATTGAGTCGATCCACCAGCCTCCTCGGAAGAATGAGGAGTCCGGTCGGTGGATGAGGAAGGCTCCAGCCGATGAATGTCCGGCATTCGGACTGAGGATTGAGTCACACTATCCGTTGAAGGCGTGCAACTGTCCTCATAAAGCCTCCTCGCGCTGGAGGGTCGGCGAGGCTCGACCTGCTGCTGCTGAGGTTGTCTCTGACCTAGAAGTGCACGGTGTCGAGAGGTGGGAGGACTGTTGTAAGTATTGCCAATACTGGCGGATCCGGATGCGGACTGACTTCCGCTGCCCTCATCCCCATGTCTCGATCTCCCTCTCGACCCCCCCCTCGACCCCCTCGATCTCCCTCGCGAAGCACCGCAGTTCAACCAATTCATCGTTTCTATAAAATTTACGTAACACACCCAATTTTATATAGTTTTTAAAATTTATCTACCAAAATTAAAATTAATTTACATTAATCTACCAAATGCCATATATATTAATTCACATATTTCCATATTTAACTCACAATAATTCCATAGATTACAAAAAAATTCAAAAAAATTCATATATATTAATCTACCAAATTCTAAATTAATTCACATAAATATAGAATAAATAAAATTAATTCACATAAATCTAGAATAATAAAAATTAATTCACATAATTAAATTAATTCCCATTAGTCAAATTAATTCACATAATTAAATCAATTCATATTAATCTCATAAATTACTAAAAATAAAATTTATTATTACTCTACCAATTTAATTCATATTTTCACCAAATATTATCCAAATTAATTATGCTCATAATAATAATCCAAAAATTACAAAAATTCATAAAAATTTCAGTAAATTACAAAAATTCATAAAAATTCCATTATATTCCAAAAATTCCTAATCCGGCCAACAATCCCATATATATATATATATTCATAATCCAATAATCCAACAATAATTTCACAAATCAACAAAATTCAACAATAATCCAATATATATTCACACAACTCATCCAAACATCCACATTATCAACAAACATCCACATAAATTGAACCTAAATAAAAAAAATCAAAATTGGGGATTTAGGGATTTAGGGAGAGGAACCTGTTTTTGGGTTGTAGAAGGACGGCGGCGGCTCTTGGTTGGGTAGGATGAACGACGGCGGCGCTGCTTCAACAAAGATGGAACAGACAGTTTGTAAAAAAAAATGGGGCAGTTTCGTTTTCGATTTGTCCAAAACGGCTGTTCTGGGGGTTAAGACCTGACAACTATAGCCGACAACATAAGTATAGTCGTCGGATATAGTATAGCCGACGATATTTATTATGAATATCGTCAGCTATACTTTTTTTTTTCCTTTCACTTTGCTTTTGTTTTTTCTCATTTAGTAAAAAAAGCTATGAGTTTTTTTTAGTTACTTATAAAAAAGGCTAATTAAACAAAGTTCCTACTTTACATATCACGAATGTCGACATTATTCATTGCACGTTCATACTCAAATTGCACTTTCAAGTCATCGTTCAACACATCATTTTACATTGCACATTCATAGTCAAATTGCACGTTCAAGTCATCGTCCTACACATCATTTTACATTGCACGTTCATACTCAAATTAACATACGTACACTAAGGCGCATAGTCAGAATCATCGCTTGAGTCTGACTCGGTTTCTGAGTTAATTTCAGGTAAGATGTGTAAGTCCTCGTCACTTGAGTCTTCATTGTCTTCATTTTAATTAACATCAATAAGTTCCGGTCGAGGAATTCGTACCACACTACCCTGTATCACGTTAGTAAGGCGAATTGTTGAGGATTCAGGAATACCAGTTACGTTCGGCTCTTGGTATGCACTAACTTCTTCATTATCTGAGGTCACACCAAGTGTCGAGGCACAGTATATGTTTCTTGGAAGAACATGGTTAACCACTTTTCTCGCGTCTTTATGCACAAGATCATCAAGATAGAATAGTTGTTTCACCGCCGTAGCCAAAACAAACGGATCATCTTCATACCAGCTTGTAGCAGTATTCAACGAAAATATGTCGTATTGATCGGTCCTTGTGTTCTCAGGATCAGTATTAAATCATCTATACTTAAACAAGTGCACTGTCATGCCTTCCCCATAAATTAATTTAACAACTGAATGGAGAACACCGTAATAGTCAACTCCATTCTGCCCACCATGCACCATTACCCCAGAATTCTATGTTCTTCGTCTGACGTCTCTATGTTCACAAATAAATAGCATGCCATTTACCTTACACATAGGATAAACTCTGGAAGTTACCGGTTTCTGCGCCAAGAACCTCAATTCGTGTGACCACTGAGGGATACCATCATCTTGTACATGGTTCATCTGAAAATAATCATTTATTAACTTAACTATAAATAGGATACAAGACACTTAAATTCATATACAAGTAAATATATCTATATACGTACCCATTTTGCCAAAATAGTTTGCGAACGTCTTGTTGTGGTACTCAACATCACCGGTAATAGTAGGACAGTAAATGTGCACATTTTTCCAATATTGAACTTCTGGACAGTTAATCAATACTGATCAGTGGGCAATGACTAACTCATATGGTTCCAAATTGTACGAGTTGGGCAACTTTCCAGAAACTTCAACATCGTTGGAGATGATCGAAAGGTTGAACTACAGTTCATCTATCGGCATATGTTGTGGAGGGTCCTCCAACGTTCTCAAATACAACTTGGTGTACGTTACATACTCGTGCACAAGATATGCTTCAGCGATACACCCTTCATGTGCGAATTTGTTCATCACATAGTCTTTTTAGTCCCCTAATTGTCTATAAAGTGGTAAAGTGCATATTATGATTATTGTAAAATAAGTGAATAAATAATATTAAAGACATAGCCAGATTCAGAGATGCCTTACGTACCTTTCCATGTGATACATTCATGTGTAGTGTACTGGACCGGTAATCAACAATTGTTCCGGAAAATGGAGCATCAGGTGAGGCATGATGTCGAAATATTTTGGAGGAAATATCCTTTTCAATTTGCACATGATAAAAATGATGTCCTGTTGCATTTTCCACATGTCTGATTTCTTCACTTTTCTCGTGTATAACTTCTGAAAGAATCTTGACAAAGCCACTAACGGCTCCACCACCTCTTTGGGCAGGTATCCTCGAATGAAAACAGGGAAGAGGCATTGAAGCAATATATGATAGTCATGACTCTTTAGTCCGTACATCTTATTGTCTTTGAAGTTAACACACCGACTTATATTTCCTGCATAGCTAGAAGGATACCTAACATTCCCCATCCAGCCAAAAATTTCATTCTTCTGGGCAGGCTTCACGGTATAAGGAGCTTGAAGCATTTTTTTCTTCCCATCTCTCAACCACAAATGTTTTTGCAGTCTCATTCTTTTCAGATCAATGCGTGTCTTCGGGCCGTCTTTAGTTTTACCCTCCCAATTCAACATTGTGCCGACCACACTCTCGCACACATTTTTCTCTATGTTCATGACATCTAAGTAGTGTCTGATCAGCAACTTGGTCCAATACGGAAGTTCCCAAAAAATACTTTTGTGTGTCCAGAATTTATACCTGTCGGGTTTGTCAGGTATTGACGCCACTATCTTAGGATGATTGTTGAGCTGCCCAAAATCGTATTCATTTAGCACACTACCACATTTTGAACCATAAATCGCCGGCAATGTTTTTTATCATTACCGGCGATTTTTTCCCCAAAAATCGCAGTAATGTTTTTTTTTTTTTTTTAACATTGCCGGTAATTAAAAAAAAAAAAGACATTGCCGGCGACTTACATTTAAGTCGCCGGCAATGTCTTTTTTTTTTTAATTACTGGCGGGACATTGCCGGCGAGCGATTTGCCGGAAAAATCGCCGGCAATGTTAAAAAAAAAAGAAGACATTACCGGCGATTTTTGGGGGAAAAAATCGCCCCCAAAAAATCCCCGGTAATGATAAAAAAACATTGCCGGCGATTTAAAAATCGCCTGCAATGGTTCAAAATGTGGTAGTGGCACTTCTAATATTTCATTCCCCATCCATCTCCTCGACTGCTCACTTGTTTCCACAGTCCCATCAAATGCCTCCATATCCTCCCGAAATGGGTGATCATGTGGAAGCCAACAACGATGACGCATTTGTACAATCTTCCTGCATTGAGGTCTGCAACACTCAATAGTCATGCACTCTGGACAAGCCCTGTATCCTCTGGTAACGTTGCCCAACAACATCTCACGTGCAGGAAAATATCTAATGGTGCCAACAAGCATGACATGCATCTGGAACATCTCATTTTTGAACTTGTCATAAGTGGGAAGACCATGCTCACTTAGGTACTTAAGCTCCTCAATCAAGGGTCTCAAATACACATCGAGAAACTTTCCTGGATAACCCGGCCCTGGAATTATCATAGTGAGCATATTGTATTCTTTCTTCATGCACATCCATGGAGAAAGGTTGTACGGTACCAAAATAACTGGTCATATACTGTATTGAAGACTCATGTTGCCAAAATGGTTGAATCCGTCAGATGAAAGTCCCAACCAAACATTTTGAACCTCTGATGCAAAATAAGAAAACTCCCTCACCATGTGCTTCCAAGCCTCTCCGTCAGCAGGGTGTATATGGGTATCACCGTCGGACAAATTCCTCTCGGCTCACCATCTCATAGCTTCAGCCGTGTGTGCACATATGAACAACCATTCTAGCCTATCTATCAGTGAAAAATACCGAAGTATCTTCACAGCTTTCTTGTTTCTGACAGGAGTCAACTTATACCTATCTGTACCACATACCGGGCAACCATCAAGGGATTCAAGATCATTCCCATAAGCATCTTCACTCCAGAACAGAACGCAATCATATCTACAAGCATGGATTTTGATGTAGGAAAAACCAAGATGTTTCAGGATCTGTCGCACCTTACGATAAGTGGTAGGAAGACGATGACCGGGGGGAGGGGGGGGGCAACAATGAACCACACCACTTCAGCCAATCATCAACAGCCTTCACACTCATTTTGTTCTCCACTTTGAGCTTCATTACTCCCATAACACTTTCAATAACAGTCTTATTACACTCGTTGTACAACGGGGTCTGTTGGAAGGCAATGAAGTTGTTGTACTTGTCCATATTAGCAGTGTTGACTGTTGTAGGTAATTGCTGGACTGGCTCAATATGAGGGAAACCTCCAACGGTGGGAGGGATATCTGGTGCTTGAGCAAATACACTGCTCTCATGAGGAAACATATTGTTGATCAACCTTGTTGTTGGATCATTGGATGTACTGGCACTCTCAAAAAATTGTCCCTAATCATGCTGACCAACTGATGAGCTCTCACCGTGATAAATCCAACATGTGTACTTATCCCAAAATCCGTTTTTTTTCAAGTGCTCCAATACTTTATCGATGTGAAAACGATATCCCTCGCTGCGACACTGACATTTCATACACGGACAATAATGAATTGTCAACCCTCCACAATTAACCTTCACATATTTCACAAAACTCTTAATTCCACGGTGATATCTTACATCTCATCTTGGAAGACACATCCAACTCTTGTCCATCCTGAAAATTATAGCTGTATATATACCCATGATCTAATTAATTAAAAATTCATCATTATATATATATATCGATATTTAAACTATAATTTACATAATTTAATTATTCTACTCGATCGATCCCTAATTATAAATGAACATATATATATTGTCTAATTTATATTCATATATAAAACTTATTTTTGTCTAATTATATATTCTACTCGATCTCTAATTATTCGATCATATATTTATTTTCGTCTAATTTAACTCAAATTAAATCAAAAATCAATCAATTAATATATATATATGATTACACGCACCTACAATTCCCATAATTTTAATATATATACCCTAACTATAATCACAAAAATCTAAATAATAACCATACTACAATCACAATTAACCGAAACACACAATAATCACAATATGTATTAACCATAATAATCACAATAATCAAATAAATCACCCTATATTTACAATAATCAACGATAATTACTACAAATCAACTATCAATCACTCAAAATCAACCATCAATCATTCAAACTCAACAATCAACTCAAAATTAACAATATATATCTCAACTTTATACATCATGCATATATATATGTACCACAATCAACACGTACACATGCACATATACATATACCTATATATATAGTACGTACGTATGTACCTATATAATGAATCACGAACTCATTGTGGACAGTTTTCGACAATACCCAATGATTTCATAGCGTTTTTAGTTTCTACGGGAGAATTTTTTGAATGACCGAGCTGCTGCCCAAATTGGATCTATAAACACCTATAGCCGACAATACTACAAAGTCGTCGGTTATAGTCAAAAACACTCGTCGGTAATAGTTACAAACTATACCCGACGATTTTTCGGCTACTATAGCCGATGAGTAGAATCAAGTCGTCGGCTATAGTACTATGATCGACGACTGGAGAACCTCGTCGGCTATACTATTTTCTTTGGTAGTGAGCCTCTCACAAGAAAACAAATTTCTCTCTATATTTGCTCATTCTTTTGCTTCTTTTAGTCTTCTACTAGGGTATTAGACTATTACCATACACTTAAAACATTGGAACACATCTTTTTTATTTCTTGAGTCATGATTTTTACTTGATGACTTACAAAGCAAAGACATCACATACTCACCTTTTACTCAATATTTTCATCTTTTATATAACAGAGAACAAGAATTTAAGAAAAAAGGTATCAATAAGGTCCACAAATCTCTGTTAGTAAAAAATAGTACGCGAATTTAATGCCAAAAATACGTACGTGTATAATTCGGTAGTGAATAAAATTCGTAAAAATTCGGCCAAATTTTTTAAATTTTTTTTAGAGGAAGAAAACTAGGGAAATCCAATAAAAATAAATATATTTTTTTTAAACAATTAAGACATGAACACCGGGTGTGTATGTTTTGAACATGAAGGAAAGCACAATTTCTCTTTAAAACGGTGTACATGACAATATCACAGTCTCAAAGGAGTCAACGATGATTAGTTATATATATATATATATATATAGAGAGAGAGAGAGAGAGAGAGAGAGAGAGAGAGAGAGTCGCATTAGACGAAGGTCGACCGTTTAGTTTTTTTCTATTTTAAAGAAGCCTAAAAAAGATCAAGAAAATGTTGCTAGTATTTTGTAGTGTTGAACCCTTGAATATGAATATGTTTGGGGAAATTGGACCATGTTGTACACTGGCATCTTATGTCACACAAAAAATCCCAGTTTGCAGAAACCAAGCAAATGCCAAAACCAGAGAATTGAATGGTATATATGTGCATGATCGACTACACTGCATGAGTGCATGGTATGGTGTGGTCACATGCATGGCAGCTAGGGTTCATTTCCAGACAAAGTTAGGCAGAGAGACTGAGCCAGACTCGAGTAAAAGAAGAGGCTCTGATCTCTCTCCTCCCTCGTAATAGAGCGGAGAGGCTTCCCTCCACGTCCAACCTTACTTCACTGCCAATGAATTTCCTCTTTTGCCCTCTTTTTCTCTCTCAATTAACTTAATAATTGCAGCAAAGCTGCAGAGTTCATCGGGTGCTCTCCACGGTCAAGACTACTCAAATTGTAGACATCAAATCCAGTACACTTCCTCTTCGCCTCCCCCTACTTCTGCATCAATAACATGCTTGATCCATGATCTAAAATCCCCAATCAAACACTGTACTAATCCACTTCACTCCTCAAGTCTACAACACAATCTCCCAATATAATGATCCCATAGAAAACTCAACCTCCTTATGCCATGCAAAGAATCCCAAATTAGGTACAAAAACCCCAAAAGGCCTTTGGATCTCTATGAACCCTAAACTGAAATCTTAAAGCGAAAAAATTGCAAAATCTGAGTGCTCTGCATTAACGTTTTGGGGACCTCAAAAACTGGCAGATGTGGGGAAGAAACAAGCACCAATCAAAATTGGTCAAGTGCCACTTGAAGGTTGTGTGCATCTCACTCAGGACATCCGATTGCACAGGGCTCTAGAAAGATAATATATGTATATATGGTGGAGTAATAATAGACATTTCCAGAAGTTGGAAATATGTACAAAAAGAAAGAATCAGTCCCCATCACCTCCTCTTCCGCCATGTGATCTCATGTTACCCACAACTTCTCCAAGATCTTCCTTTTCTTTTTACCTGCTCCAATCTCCGAGTCTTCAAGATGTTAATGTTATCGATACTTAGCATTTTCTAGTTACCAATTTTGGTTTTTTTTTAATATCAAAAATTATACAAAATACATCTGAATTTTGCATGTAAAAGTCGCAACAAAAAGAAAATGGAGTGTGCCTCTAGCTTAATTACTTATAAATCAAGATGAAAAGATTAGTGAAGTTCTCTCCTGTACCTCTGCATCTCACAAGTCATAACCATACACACCTACCAAGCTCCCCAACATCCTATACTTGGCTCAATCTCTCCACAGCCTCAAAACTCAACCAGTGCCAGCAGAGAAAGAATGAACTTGTGGTCACACTCCCTTAAAATTCTCGGCACTCCATAGTTTATACCATGAATTCCTGATTCGACCAACCCTATTATTTTCGATCTCAAGCATGCATGCCCATCAAACTCGGCTCTCATTCATACAAAAATAATAATTCGAGTCAAATATTAAGTGTTTGAGAAGAACAATATGATAGATTGAAAACTGTCACTCTTTTCTTGATAAAATGTCATATATAGGCTAATACAATATGTTACAATCAATGTCCCGATATAACATGAATTTTCTGTATCCCTATCTAATTTAATCCGTATTTAATTAGGACAAGACACACACGGAAAGTTATGGAGAAGAAATCTCCTTAAACACTCCATCTTGTGTCGATGGCCTAATAAATAATGCATAACCTGTTGCCTCACTAAAAACCTCGACAAGCAAATAAAAACCTCATGTGTAAAACAAAAGCTTGGTCTAAGGAAAAAATAGTACAACGTATCGACTACAAATGCTACTACATGTGATGTAAACTCCCCTTTATGTCTACAGAAATGTAGCTCCCCCTGACTGTAAACTCAGTCATGGAGTTCAGATAACCTGCGCATACCAATTCGTCTCACATGTTTCATGAATGTAGATTTAGGTAGTGACTTGGTAAATAAGTCCGCAGCATTATCCGCTGAACCCACCTAGTTCACATGGATATTCAACAATTGCTGTTGTTGTTGATTGAAGAAGAATTTTGGCGAAATATTTTTGTATTGTCATCCTTAATGTAACTCAATTTCATATATTCAATGCATGCCACATTATCCTCAAAGATGCAAGTGGGAGCTGTCGTAGTAGATGGTAATCCACTAGACCCTCGAATATGATATATGACTAATTTAAGCCAGACACATACATTCTCTAATCGCTTCATGCAAAGCAATGATTTCTGAATGATTCGAGGAAGTACCAAAAAGAGTTTGCTTAGTTGATCTCCAAGAAATAGCCTTGTTCCCAATGGTAAACATATAACCGTTCTGTGAACGACCTTTATGTGGGTCAAAAAGGTACACAACATCAGCAAATTCGACCAACACATCAACCAGTGTTTCAGAATAGGGGACTGCAATAAAATTGCTCACAGTAGGGGAGGAGTTCGACGGGTCGAAATCATCACTCGACGGGTCAAACGAATGGTTCTACTTGATCCAGGGTATCGGTTTTGACGGGTTGAAATCTTTCCTCGACCGGTCGAAAGACGCCCCCAGGTTATCACAGTTCACTCCCTTCGATGGGTCAAAAGACCTACTCGACTTGTCGGGTCAAAAGACCTACTCGACTTGTCGGGTCAAAAGACCTACTCGACTTGTCGGGTCAAAAGATCTACTCGACGGGTCAAAGAAGTCAGAACTTATATGTTGTGACTCAATCATCCCTTTACCGGCATGGTGCTGCACTCATCTTGGAGAACGAGTCAGGATTGAGAAGAGTAGTCTCATCCATCCCATCTAAACCGATGGATTTAGGAATTCCCACATGTTTCCTTGCTCTAAAGAATGGATGACCATGAGTATTTTTCAATATTTTGATCATCATGTTACGACCTGGATGTCCCAGCCGAAAATGCCAAAGCTTGTATGATTCCGAGTCACACGAAGTCGTGTGAATCATGGCATTAGATTCAATGATCCAAACCGTAGTTAGATATAGACCACTATGAATAGCCGGAAACTTCTTAAGAATGCGCTTGTGGCCACATTCAACAGAGGTAATACACAATAGTTCTTGTCTATTCTCACAATATGTTTCCAAGTGGAAACCTTTGGCACAAATATCCTTGAAATTAAGCAAGGTTCGATTGGCTTTTGGCGCGTATAAGGCATCAGTGATAAACAATCTTGTACTATGGGGCAACAGAAATTCTGCTAAACCACACCCTTTAATAAGCGGTGCTGCACCTATCATGATAGTCACTGAGGAGTTGTATAAGAAAAGATCCACAAATAATTGCCCATTCCATAGAATTTTTTGGGTAGTACCACTATCTGCAAGACACTCAATCTCGTCTTGAGACATCTACAAAAACAATGTAAATAAATAAGTCTTTGAACTAAAGACTAGGCGGACACTTTAAGTAGATACTTAAAGATTTGAATATGGATGTGACCCTTGTTGATTGCTGATATGGCATGACATGAACCGATGTAAAACCACATCTAGTGTCGAATTCCAAGTGATCAATTTTTTTTTATCTTTTTCCAAGAAAAACGATGTAAGATACATTAAAATACCACAAAACCGGATATAATCTTCGATGGGTCGAGTAAACCTCTCGACGGGTCGAAGAAACCCAAAATAGATTTTTAATTTTCCGATACAAAGTTCTCGACGAGTCGAAAGTTTGTCCAGGGGCATACATTCGACGGGTCGAAGGAAACCTAAAACCAATATCGATTTTTCGATATCTATACTTCGATGGGTCCAGTATTATTTTTGACGGCTCGAAGTTGGACATATATTTAAGATAGAAGCAAACATTCTACGGGTCGAGGAAAAACTCGACGGGTCAAAAAAGTATAATAACCGATCCATAATGGATCCTTCGACGTGTCGAAATATTTTTGAGATCAAAACATATTCTTTTTTGTGTCCCGTTTGTACTGTATCATTGTGTAATTATGACATATAAAATTGTAAACATCGAATCATACATTGCATAAGTAGTGAAATAACATTCTCAACACTTTCATAAACAAAAAAATAGAGAAAATTCCATTACACGCCAACTAAAAAGGTTACAGCCGTCTCCCTGTCCTCTGGAATCACGAGATTGGTATCAACATCCATCTCAAATCTCCAGCAAATTTTGACTCTTGAGCCAAGTATTGCTTGTGCCTCTTGCAGATGTTTTGGATTTCTTTGCTAACACGACACTTTTTGTGCATAGGCATTGTTGAACCACACCGATAGCAGGTGGATTTTTCTGAATTGGAATGCCTTTGTCCATCATTGCCTGAACCAGATTGGTTCTTGTTAGAGTTGGCATTCTGATTTCTATGCCAAGTCAGATTTTGGTTGCGGCCTTGGCCTCGGCCACGCCCACACTCTCCTCTTCCACCACGTGGAGCTTGTCCACTACAATTATAAGATTATGAAAGACTGTTCTTTTTGTCGTTACGGGCCTTTCCTCCAGTTTGAAAACTCTCAGATTTTTTAGTACCTGCCAGTCTTGCATTATTATTGACGATGATCTCATGATGCCTTTCATTTTTAGCTAGGTTATTGATGAGATCACTGAAGGTAACAATCCTCCCCTGTTCATACTCGATCCGATACTGATGAGCATAAATGCTCATAGAGATTGGGAAGGTAGTCAGAGCCTTTTCGATCATGTCTTTCTCTGACTTATCCACCCCACAGAAGTTTAAATTAGACTGCAAATCCAAAGCCGCTTGATTAAAATCTTGAATCTTTAGAAAATTCAGAAGCATGAGGGCTTCCCATTTTGCAGTCAACTCAGGAAGTTGTACATAATGCATATTGTTGAAGTGTTGCTTCAAAGCATCCCACAAATCCAGGGGATCAGTTTTCTTTAGATACTGCTTCTTTATAGTTGAATGAATATGATGCCTCAAAAATATGAGGGCTTGAGTTTTCGATTCTGTTGATGGTGGAATCACATTTGTCCCAGCGGGTTGAATGGTGCTGCTAAGTCTCTTATCGATGAATCTGTTAACCACATCGAAGACCCATCAATGATATTCCTTTCCTTGAAGATCAAAGAGGTTGAATTCTGGCCTAACCGGCTCGTTCGAACTCATCTACAAAAATACAAAGAGATTTAATTAATATCGATCGAAAAAACTACGATCACTAACATTAAGTTTTAATGAATAAGAACGTGATCCATGATGTATGGTCACCAAATCGATCATCAATAAACGGTGGTTCAAAAACCACACCCAGAAACCGTGATTAACCATCACATATGATCAATTTCTTTTTTTTCTTCTTTTCTTTTCTAAACCGTGACTCCCGTAGGACCGTTACTCATATTTCATAGATACAAGTCCGTAAGAACTATGACATAGATATTCAATAATCACAAACAATATCACAATCCTAGATCTAAGATTTTGCAAGAAATAAGTTTTGGTCATAGATCTAAAGATTGATGGTTTAGAAAATTTACCTTGATTGGTGTTATGCTCGGTATGATCGGTACAAAAGTTGGACGACGTGGAGGAAGAGCTCGTCTCTAGCGGTTCCTTGGAAGTCGAGCAATCTTGACGAATGAGGAAGATTGTTGGAAGCAAGGAGGAATTGATGGTGATGATCGGCGGTGATGGAGGTTGTTGCCGGTGGTGGAGGTCGTTGGTGGTGAAGGCCAGCGATGAAGGGTTTTCGAGCTAGGGTATTATTTTTTTCTTCTCTTTTCTGTGGTGATAGCTGACTATTAACTCAGACCGTGCCTGATAACGTGTTCGAGGAGAATAATATGATAAACTGAAAACTGTCACTCTTTTATTGATAGAATACTATATATATAGGTCGATACAATATGTTACAATCAATGTCCCGATATAACAAAAATTATTTGTATCTCTATCTAATATAATTTTTAAAACATTAATTTTTTTATATATATGATGATTTGTCGACACATCTCTTTTATTATTGATGGATACTATTAATCCCAGATATTTCTCTAATTTATTGTACTACATTTAATTCAAATTTCAGGAATTTTCAATTTGAGTGAGGACAGACCCATACGAAAGTAAATAAACAACTTTGGCCATTGATTTCATTGTCTTGGGTTCACTCCCCTTCTCCATGAAAAAGGGAATCGAAAAAGAGAAGCAATAGTGGTCTGCGTTTGTTAAGTTGCCTACAAGAGAATGGAAGCTTTGCTTCATTTGGTTAGTCTGCTGCTCTCATTCTCTGCATTTTCATTCGTCCACAAAACGGCGCCTGTCTTTTTCTCTCTTCTCCCCCAACCCCACCACCTTATCCAGCACTCCCAAGTTGGCCATGCATTTCTGATATTTCTCTCTAAAAAACACTAAATAATAACAGATCGATATTATTTATAAAAATATTAAATGTAAGAAAAACAGAGAGACTATTTTAATGGAGGGAGAGGGAATGCAAAGACGACCTCTTTAGGTGATGGGGCTGGTTGTCTCTTTCTAATTGAGGTCATATTCAGACAGAGAGAAAGAAAGAAAGAAAGAGAAGCCAAACCCCATCCCAAATCGGGAAACTTTCTTCTTTGCTCTTTGCCTCTTCCAATTCTCTGCAAGATTTCCATCCTCCAACTCTCATGGAAGGCTCAGGCAATGATGAACGTCACGATTTTGGGAAGATGGGTTTCGGGTCAGCTACCCATTATTCCATTTTCTCTCATTTCTTCATCAAAGATTGTTGCTTTTTTTTTTTTGGTTCAAATGGGTTGATTGATTTTTGTGTGTTTTGGTGTAGATGCAAGCATTATAGAAGAAGGTGTCAGATTCGAGCTCCGTGCTGCAGTGAGATCTATCCTTGTCGCCATTGTCACAACGAAGCCACAGTAATTGATATATTTTGATCTGTCCCATTGTTCCAGTTTCTTTGCTCATTGGTCTGTCCCAAGTTACTTTCTTGAAAATTTTGATGATGTATGGGCGTGTTTAATTTGTACAGAGCATGTTGAGCAACCCCTTTGATCGGCATGAGCTCGTTCGGCACGATGTGAAACAAGTATGTGAAATTTTTTATGACATGTTCAAGCTTTCTGTTTGTAATTTCTGATTTCTGATTGCGGATATTGTGATGCTGTTTCAGGTTGTATGTTTAGTGTGTGACACAGAGCAGCCGGTATGTGTTGTTGGTGTACTTGAGTTTGATCTGTGAATAGAATAAAAGAACCTTTTTGTGTTCTGATGGTGTTCAATGTCTAAATATTTGTGTTATAGGTGGCTCGAGTTTGTACAAACTGCGGCGTCTGTATGGGGGAATATTTCTGTGATATTTGCAAGTTCTATGATGATGATGTAAGTTTGATTGCTATTGATCAGTGTCCTTGATCTTGTTGGTTTATGATTCTCTTATTTAGGAGTGTGAACTAGATTTGAATGTTTATGTTGCTGTCTGAACTTTGCATATCGTTAGTGGATTCTTTTTAAGTTCTCAAATTAAGCTTTTACATATATGCCTTGCAGACTGAGAAAGGGCAATTTCATTGCAATGATTGTGGGATCTGCAGGTTAGTCCAATTTCAGTATCTACACTCTTTCTATATGGCTGATTAGTATGTTTGAGACTAAAAAGTTTCTGTGGTCTAACTAGTTATAATGTGGTAAACAGAATCGGTGGTCGTGAGAATTTTTATCACTGCGAGAAATGCGGTACGTAACTACATCCATTATGAACAGTTATTTCTGATATTGAAATCTATATCCATCAGTGAACTACTTGCAGTTAATTCATATAATGGAGCTTTCTGTAGGACCAATGTCTAAACTTCTAGTGTAAAAACTTCGTAATTTATGTTTGGAAGACTAGATGGGTTTGTGATACCAGCCAATCAGTCACTGATTAGTCATGTTGCTGATTGTTTGATGAAATGCTGTTATTTGGGAATTGATTGTCAAATAAAATGGATATAATTAGCTGCTGTATACAATACCCGGCATTATTGGAAATTGTGTTCTCGGTCATGGGAACCCTGTGCATGGAATGAGGCTAAATCAATCTTTGAAGGCCCTGTTGAATCTTTTCTTTAGAGATTATAAAACTGCTTCTAAATGTTCCATGTAACTGCTACTAATGCGATTGTATCTGTTTTACTCTTTCAGTTCTGTGACATACTGGGTCCTCACTTTGTTGGAACATGTATATACAGCTGATTTTGTGTTTCACTGAGTGTATCTTTCCAACTTCTTCATTTCAATTTTAGATAATGTCTTCCAGTTGTGGGCAATATTCTGTCTGGGAATTTAGGGATGAGTGAGGGTGGACTACGATGGGGGGAAAGTTTTTCAATTTTTAATAAACTAATTCCGAATGCTAATATCCATCAGAGAGAGTTGATGTTATAGGTACTTTATTGAGTTTTCCTAATTTTTTCAGGGTCTTGCTATTCAATTGGCTTGCGTGATAATCATCTCTGCGTGGAGAACTCCATGCGGCACCACTGCCCTATTTGTTATGAGGTTTGTGTGCGGTTATCTTTAGTAAGTTAAACACCTAGGAAATCTCGCATGTGCTAAAATAACTGCATTGTACTTGTGTTCTGTAGTTTCTTTTTGACTCGCTGAAAGACACTACTGTAATGAAATGTGGGCACACAATGCATTATGAATGTTACAATGAAATGATGATGCGGGACAAGTAAGTATCATTACTTCGAGTTCCATCAGTTTGCTGCTTAAGATTTATAATTTCTTCCGAACCTAATTATGTTCGAATTTAATCAGATATTGTTGTCCGATATGCTCCAAGTCAGTGATTGACATGTCTAGAACCTGGAAGAGAATAGATGAAGAGGTTAGCCTTCTCAAATCTAAGTGCATATATGAAAACTGCAGTTAGCATATATATTGTAACAAATGTTTCTTGTGTAGCTGAGTTATTCCAAGTACATAATAATAATGATGATTATGATTACATACTAATTTATTGGTTAATATGCACTACCAGATAGAAGCGACCGTTATGCCTGAGGATTACCGGTATAAGAAGGTACTTACTCTTCATCCTTGTTAAATGTTAAGGAACAAGCTCCGTCAGTCATTTCTTGTGTGATGTATATTATGTTTCTTTGCTCGATGTGCATTATTTACTTATTTAGCAGTAAAACTCTAAGTCACAATGGTTAATTGCAGGTTTGGATCCTCTGTAATGACTGTAATGACACAACCGAAGTTTACTTCCACATTATTGGGCAAAAATGCAACCACTGCAAATCATACAACACCCGCACGATTTCCCCTCCAGTTCTTCCCCAATGATCAGAAAGATGTTTCCCATGGGTATGTCCAGACCGGTAGGCGCAGTAAAAGCTTGTACCTTCAATGTTTAATGGGAGGGTGGGGGAACTTGATTGATTCAATTTTTTCCTCAATTAATTATGTACCATCAGTGCATTACGATTCATTGAAAATGATCATAATGTTGTATGTGTGCATCCTTCAACTTTTCCCGGCTAGTTTTCCTCAAAAACCCATGTAATGAATCAGTGTTGGGTTGGATGTAAACATTATATATATACTATAATTCAAGGGATTGGCTTTTCTGTTGTGGACTAATGTGACAGTTTTGCCAGTTGATTCTTAAACTATTTGAGGGGTTACTTCCTATTGTTTCAAGAAAAATTCTGACACCCCAAGGCTATCCACCCTGGGTCTAAAATAAAATGTGACATGTGACACAACTTGATTGGTCCTTTGAGTCTTCTTTCTTCTGTGTTGATTGAGCTTATGTTGAGGTTACTTTTGATACTCTTCTCTCTCTCTCTCTCTCTCTCTCTCATGAAGCAGCCAGCCCGTCGCCGCCGCTTTTCTCCGTCGGTCACGCCTGACCATGCTCGCCTCCCGCACCGCCTCAAGAGCCATGCGCTTTCCCGGACAATATCTTTGCTCCTCTTGGCGGCACCGTCATCCTTACTCGACCCCGCCAATCTCCTTGTCGGCGAACACATCTTTGACGAACTCGTCGCTTCTATCACTACCACCGGATCTCGAAACTTTTCGAGTCTAATTAACAGTTCAAATCCTCACACAAGATATAAAATCGTATTGAATTAAACGATTCTAGTTCGTACACATACCAATTAGATCTACCTAAAACAACACCAATCAAATTCATAATACATAGTGAAACAAATCGAATGCATGGAAACAAAACGGTGGAGACTTAGAGAGAGAGAGAGAGAGAGAGAGTTATAAAGAAAGCTAGAGAGTGCGTACTTGTCTGTTCTGAGTTCTAGATGAGGGTTTATTAGTCATCTGCTGCTGATAGGTGGTGGTGGTGGTTGGAGTTTCTCTGGCTCTGCAATTATATGTAAGAAATTGGTGACTCCTTTTGGTCTCAATTTGTTCTCTAGTTGCTGATTTTACCTTATGCGGCGGCGACCTTATCGGCGACGGCGACTCGTCGGTGAGACTTGTTTGGTGGTGGATAAGGAGGATGATCCTATAGACTTAGCTTACCAATGGTAAATAACATAAAATAAAAAAATGCAACCACTTAAATTACAACACGTATCACAAGTAAAAAATTAATATTGGTTTGTGGCTTAAATTATAAGCCCAAGTCAATTTGTTTTGGAATGCCCACGTACCCTAATGCATGTTGGCATAATCCTTATAGGATCGTGAGCATGCATGTTGCCATATTACACAACAATATACTCATATATAAATGTTGTTTGGTATTGATCCAAAGGTGGAGTGAAAGAATTTGGCCACAATATTTTGTTTGAGAGAAGAAGAACTTAATATAGTTTGCAGCTCTGAGATTACTCTTAGAGTTTTGTATCGTCTCTTTTGTGCATCTATACTTTGTCATAGTTGTTTAGATCTTTTTAGTCTTTCCTCTCGGTGAGTGTATTTGGGTGTAATTGAGTTTTATGTTTGTATGTGAAACATTTTGTAATATCCTTTAGTTCTTAGTGAAATCTCTTCATCGTCTTCGTCTGTGGATGCAACCTGATTTGAGCAAACCACGTATTATAGATTTTTCAGTTTATCTTTTCATATTCGTTGATAACTTCGTATTGTTTAAAACTTCCGCACAACAATTAGCCCCATAGTACTTAACCAACCTTGAGATGCATAACAGCTTGATCCTTGTTTCAACTAGTTCTAAGTATTGCCTTGTAACTCCCTCCTCAAGAGTTGGTCTTTACAGCAAAAAGCCCATAAAACATACGAGTTTCACCCGAAAGTTTGGACACCAGGCAATCAGATAATATGCTGGAAAACTTGGAGGTGAATATTATCTTTTCGAGTTTTTTTGTAGAAGAAGACTTTTCCCTTTACTCCTTCAGTATGATGAATATAGGTACCAGAAAGGGGTAGTTCATTTGGAAAATTATGGAGCTCCAATTATAGGAATTAGTGTGTTGCTCATGAGACTTTTATTTATTATTTTTAGGCAAAGAAAAATAGGCAAATAGGGCTGTTTTAGTTTGAAAATAATGTTGGGTGACTTGGGTAAGTGGGGTATTTGAGTGTTAAAATTTTGGGCTGGATTTGATCCAGTAATTTTTTTTTTATACTGGCTTGGTCAAATTTTACCCAGCGGCCGCTGGGCGTCAGTCGATCCCCAACTTGGTTGGTGAATATTCTTGCTAATGATAGGCTCCATTGCCTTGACTGCTGTTTTTCTTTTCTGTATTTTTGCTTCTGTTGCTGTTTTTGGCTGAGTTGGTCCGGCTATGTATCCTTGTTGGTTTGTTATTGAAAGTGCTTGTTTGATAAAAAAAAACATTAACCAAGTTTAATGTTTCCAACACTCTCCTTTGTCAAAACTAAAACTACAGATGATTCAAACTAATTAAACTAGAAGATTACATGGATACAAGGTAAGTTTGGAGGCACATAGATAAAATCATAAATCACCACATTTTCAGTACCTGACCAAAACTATTCGTGTGATAGAATAATCTTATTTTATTTTTAATGTAGCAACCGTATCGTATTACTTCTTTTATAAAGATATGGTAAAAAAAATCAATAGAGAGGAATAAAGATTCAATCTACTATACAACCAGCCAGGAGCTATGTGATTCAAGTTTTTTGTTTTGTTTTGCTCAATACCAAACTTTTTCATTGGTAGTGTGACAAATTTTACGTTGGTTACTTTTTCATTATTACTGTAATCCGGAGATAATAAAAAAGCAGTAACTTTTTTTTTCCTTGAAAGTTACAAGTGAAGGTCCACATAAACAACCATGGACTGTCGTTGCACATAAACACGCCCCACTCTCTCCTCCAGTCTTCCCTCTAAACCCTGAACCTTGATTCACTACACCACTCGGGCTTTTCACTCTCTCTCTTTCGTTCTTCTCCCTTAACTCGCCGAGTTGACTCGGACCCCAAAACCAGCCTCCAAGCCATGCAAGCTGTCTCCAACCACGCTCGCAGGCTCTCCAGAGTTTTCAAATCCCCAATATTCCTTTTCTCCGATCGATTCGTCGCTCCCGATGTGACCGTCGCCCAAGCTCCTCCGCACACTTGGCGGAACCTCACCACTACTTCAGGTAATCTCAGCATTACGCTCGTGTCGTTTTCAATTCGTAAACTGTTGTTCTGGTAGTTTCTGTGTGATTTAAATTTGTAGTTGCTGAGAAATTTCTGGATTCAAAGATGAACACAGTGAGGAAATGATAGCCAAATTAGATACTAGCAAAACTATTTGAGAATGATGCTTAGAAAATTCTGTTATGAACGTTAGTGATTTCTATAGGATTGAATGATTTGTAACTTTTTTGTAACATAAGGCAGTTGGATTGTATAGGTGTTTCTCGAGGTTGTGCTTCGCCAATGGACTCAATGTACAAGATGGTGACACTTAGAGCACCTTTTTCATCTGAGGCGTGTATCATTGAAGATAATCCCACAGGTTGTAGTTTTGAATTGGTCGATTTTGTTGTTTGAATTAATGATTGAGCTTTATGGTAAAAATGCTGAATTGTTTGAAGGTTCTAAGTTCAAATTCATGTTCATTGAGTGCAGAGGCTGTGAAGGAGCTTTATGATAAAATGCTGGAATCTGTGAAGGTTAAAAGGTCGATGCCTCCAAACGCGTGGTTGTGGTCCTTGATTGAGAATTGCAAAAATCAGGATGATGTGAAGCTTTTATTTGACATGTTGCAGAAGCTCAGAGTCTTTGTAAGTTTTTAGTCCTCAACTTTCTTAGTGGGGCAGTTTTTGTTAATAAGCATGTTCCAATATAAGTTTATTGAATTTTATGTTGACAGCTGTGTGCTTTGGTTTTTATGGTTGTAGAGACTGTCAAATCTACGCATCCATTCAAATTTTAATTGCAATCTATGTCGAGAGGTTACCAAGGCCTGTGCTTGTGTGGGGGCCCTCTACTATGGTAAGTCATTCCATTATGCTCTTCATGACTGATGTTGGGTCGTTTTAAAGTAGAAAACAAAAAAGTAAACTTTAGGGAGATCCATGCACGTAAAAGGCTAGTTGTTTGGAACTAACCATTTGTGTCTTTTTTATATATTTGAAATGATATGTAGTGAGGTGTTCATCATAATATGTCTGGCAACGCAAGAAAGGTGGCCTTGTGGAAACATAATGTGTACGGATTATCCCCTAGTGTTGGATCTGCTCACCATTTACTGGTACTATTAATAGTTGCCCCTGACTGGCAAGCATTGTTGTTTGATTCATATCTCTAATGTTCTTGTTGTAAATTGACTGCAGATGTATGCTAAAGAACACAATGATGTTATACTTATGAATGATCTAATGGCACTTTTGAAGGAGACTAACTTACCCTTTCAACCTGGTACGGCAGATATTGTTTTCAGGTATTTAGGTTTATGAGCTAAGACTTTTGTTGTATTTTATGTATGTGTTTATCTTAAAATCTGTGTGAGATAACCTAAGTATGCGGGAAAGATTCACAAGAGTCCCTGTAGTTGTAAGGAATCAAGATTTTCAATAAATAATGTTGTACATATTGTTTTAGATTATTGTTCCTTATTTCGTATGGCCCTAATTTTTATTTCCAATTGCAGCATTTGTTACAATGCTGATGACTGGAACTTGATGGAAAAATACTCAAAGAGGTTTGTTGAGGCTGGAGTAAAACCACGGAAATCTGCATTTGATGTATGGATGGAATTTGCTGCCAAAATAGGTCCCCACCAATTCTTAGATCTCTTATATTCATCTGCCAACCAGTGCTATTTTACTTATTCAAATTGAAATTCTAAATGATGACTTCCACTTGTTGTTACAGCATTTCAACATTCTCATTTGCAGGAGATGTTGAATCCTTATTGGAAATTGAGAAGTTGAGATCTGAGTCTGGAAAGCAACACACTGTTGTTAGTGGATTTTCATGTGCAAAGGTATTGATTTGTGGGTTGTACATTTCCTTCAAATTTTTCATGCCAATTGTTAAAAAGCAAAAAAAAAAAAAAAAAAAAACCACAAATAAATGGGGTGCTTAAGCAATGAACTTGATATGTTGAGTTATACTTCCTAATGCACAAGATTACAAATCAACCCAGGTCATAGGCAGTTTATTGACAGGTCTGATACATCTGTCAGTTTAAATTTCTTCATTGGAACTTGAACTTGGACGTTTAAACTTCTCTTAGTATTTATAAGTCACATGTTAGCATTGAGGTATTAGTTTGAATTAATTCGCCTTATGCCTTTGTATTTTTTTCTTTTTCATAAATTCTTTCCAGGGATTACTATTAGAACAGAAGCCAGAGGAAGCTTCAGCCGTCATTCAAGCATTACATCAGGTTCAGTTGTTGTTTTTATAACATTATTTTACGATGCTGGCCAGAACATAATATGCATTATGATAGGAAGAAATAATCTTAAGAAGGTTTCGGAAAGTAATTTAGTATCCAAGAGTTTTAGCAGAGCTGCTTCCTCATTTTAAAGCACGACAAAATATCCCTATTTGAATGTTAAATTATATTGTTACATTTCTTTTGTTGAATATATCTAAAAGATGGCAACATTGGAAATGTGGTTTGCCCTATTGATATAACGTCAGGGTTGTTCATTCGTCTATGCTTTTTTTTGCTGTTTTTCATTTCTTCTTCTGGTATGAAGGATTCCAAATGAATTTTTCATTTTCAAAATTGCCTTGGAAAGTATTGATTTTGTTCTTTCCATTATATCATGCCGTTTCATTTGTTACTGTTTACTGAGAAGTCCAGAATTTTTTCTACTACAGAATATACCTGATGCAAAGAAGTCCAGCATCACAGTTGAGCTTTGGAAGTTGGTTAGTGAGTGGCACTCAGAGCTTATTAAATGCCAAAAAGAAGAGGATGGAAAGGTACATCTTTTCTTTGTTCATATGCAGCTATAAATGTAAAGAAATTGTAATTTTCTATGCTAGTTCAATAACTTATTTAATAATTTAAGCTTACATGGTTTCCCCTCATTGGAATTTTGTCTAGGCATTAGCTGTATCCTTAAACTCTAGTATTCCGGTCATGCTTAGTGGTCTACCAAAAACTGGACTAGAAGTGACCCTAGATATGGAGGACTTGATCAGCAAAGAAGGGGTTCTCTGTTGAAGTCCTTGGCGGTTTGAGTAGTAGCTCCGTGTACCTTACACATCTTATAAAAGAAGATCAATGTTAAGTACCAGTAACGAGAAAAAAGAGAGATAGCTGTATTTGGTCAATGAGCACTACAATAAAATGACAATGTGTTGGTCGAATTGTTTATGTTTCAAATTATGTATGAAGTAATGAAGTTATGCCCTGAAAATCTTTTTTTTTGTCCATTAATTAATCTGTACAGTTGGGATTTGAACATCATCTCAACACTTTTCTCAAGTCTCAACCGCATGCATGCAGCAAGAGTTAAAGCCGAATATACCAGATGATTATGTTTGGACATTAAACACTTGTGCAGTTAGCATATTCCTTCCATCTACTGCAAACAATATTCTTTTTAAAATAGACGATACAATCACGGTAAGTAACTAATGCTGCAACTTTCGTTGGGCTTGTGCAAAGGCAGATTTCTTCCAGAAAAAGAAAAGAAAAGGCAGAACAAAAATTGTCTTCCTTATCAAGCATGGGACACTTCCTAGGCGCATGCGGGTGATTACATGATCGTATCATTCGTATGACACCATAAACACCCCTTCAACACAATCTTTCTTTGAACATGCTCAGGAGAATGCCTAGTTGATCGGCAAGTCTTGCAAGCTATTTCATATGGGGGCGCAACCATTGCATTAAGTGGAACAGAATCATAGTAAGGGCAATTCTCACTTAACTATCTCAGGAGCTTTGATTACTAGTACTTCATGAGCTGGTGTTGCACAGCTTGGGGTCAAATTATGACTCTGTTCTAGGGTGTATACAGGGGCGGTCCTGGCCCGTGCGGTCACATTGGGCCTCCGATTTTCGGGGCCTCAAATTACATATATATATATATATTATGTAAGTACTAAATAAATTTTAAAAAAACCATATATACCAAACAGAACAACTAGTGCATTTGGTTAAGGCATATGGCTTATTGATTTATGATTACAAGTTTGAACTCCTATGGGGCACCATTTTTCAGCAATTTTTTGTTTTGTTTTTCCTTTTGATGGGCTGGTCACCAGTGCCACTTTTTTGTGACTTTTTTTTTGTTTTCCTTTAGTTTCCTTGTTTCCCATCTTCTAAAAATTCCTAATCCTCCTATAATTTGATTCTCTCTTCCTCTTCCAGTAAAGAAAAAAAAAGCCTAAAAACCCTAAGTTCAATTCAATTGTCTAAATCGATCAAACTCTTCAAGTCTTCATTCTCTTCCATTGTCCACAATCAATGATTCGACGAAGACGATCTTTACCAAGACTCCTTAAAGCTAATCTTACTAGACTGAATTTTTTTTACATAGATGTTCTTCAATTCAATGATTCTTTCATAATCATACTAGTCCTCGTTATTCTTCTTAATTCTTATGATTGATCATACCAAAATATGTAATTTAGCAATCATTATTTCATTGTTCAAAGTCCAAAATATTGAAGTTAATCGATGTTGAATTGATGAATGATGAATGATGAATTGATGATATAAGTTTTGTTTATTATTATTTTTCTTATGTGATGAACTTTTAGAAATCTAGAATGCCTCCCACTAGAAAGTTGATCTGGTGTTACCAAACGCCAAAAAAGAAAAAAAGATGAGCAATTTGTTGAAAGTCAAAGAGGAGCTCTTGACAGATTTGTTATCAAACAGCCACAATATCCAACTAATGAAGAGTCAATTCATGTAGACCAAAATGTATTTGAAGAGAATGATACGAATTTTGGTGATGTTGAAAATAATTGGGAGCAACCTACAGAGTCAACCGTAGATGTTAATGAGCATGTGGAGGAACCTATGGAAGAAGATCTTGTGGAGGACAATGTGGTGGAACCTGATTTAAATGGCAATTGTGACGATATTGGTGAAATTCCCTTGAACATATTTGATCCTAAAAATTGGGATAATCTTGATCTTAAATGGAGGGATTTATTGTCGAAAAAAAGTCCTGTAAGAGATTTGTTAACAGGGAAAGGTCCCAAAGATGCAATGAAAAGACGTTTCTCCTCTGAATTTTACAACAAGTACTTACCAAATGGAGAGAAACATCATCGTGATTGGCTTGTGTACTACAAGGATCTTAACAAAGTATTTAGTTTCTGTTGCAAAACTTTCAAGACCAAACCACAACCAAGTCAGTTGGCACATGATGGATTGAAGGATTGGGTGCATCTTGCTGCAAGTTTGAAAACACATGAAAAAACTATAGAGCATATCAATCATATGTCCATTTGGGCAGAGACGTGCGTGAGGCTGGAAAGTAATCAAGTCATTGACAAAGCTTTGCAAGACCAAATTAGCAGAGAGACAGAACATTGGAGGAAGGTACTGTGAAGATTGTTTGCATTAGTGAAATATTTAGCTAAACAAAGTCTGGCATTCCGTGGACATAATGAGAAGCTTTATGATGAAAGTAATGAAAATTTTATGGCTTTAGTTGAAATGGTTGGTGAATGGGACTCAACATTGAAGGAGCATCTCTGAGGGAAACAAAACCATGAGATTAATTACCATTATCTCAGTCACAAGATCCAAAATGAGTTGATACTTTTGTTAGCTTCTTAAATTAAAGGTGTCATCCTAAAAAAAAATCAAAGAAGCCAAGTACTTTTCAATAATACTCGATTGTACTCCTGACGTCAGCAAACAAGAATAGATGACATTGATCTTGAGGTGTGTTGATGTCTCTATAGTTCGATTAAATGTGCAAGAATATTTTTTGGAATTTTTGCCTGTGAATGACACAACAGGTCAAGGCTTGTTCGAGGAGTTGCAAAATGTGTTACACCCTCTTGATCTTGACATTGATAATGTCAGAGGACAGGGTTATGATAATGGATCAAACATGAAGGGAAAACATAAAGGTGTACAAAGAAAGCTCTTGAACATCAATCTAGCATTTTATACACCTTATGGTTCTCATTCTCTCAATTTGACACTGTCAGATATAGCAAACTGTTGTGATAAAGTAGTAGGGTTTTTTGGAGTTGTGCAACGTATTTATACATTATTTGTAGATTCTACAAAAAAGTGTAAGATTTTGAAAGACAATATATCAAAGAAATGTTTCACTCTAAAATCATTGTCAGCTATAAGATGGGAAAGTAGAGTTGACAGTGTGAAAGCAATAGTGACTCAAGCTCCAGAAATACGAGAAGCTCTACTTCAAGTTGCTGAAAGTGAGACAGATATATTAGTTAAAAGTCAAGCTACTTGTTTGGCAGAGTATGAACTTGGAAAGTTTGACTTTATCGTTGGCGTGGTGATTTGGTATCATAACTTGGCTAAAGTTAATATAGTCAGCAAAGAGTTACAAACTGAAAATATGTGTATTGATGTGGCAATGGATAATGTGAAGGTTCTGATTGCTTTCTTTAAAGAGTATCGAGAAGTTATGTTTGAGAAAGCTTTGAATTGTGCTAAAGAAATTGTTGCTGAATTGGATATTGATTCGATGTTTCTTGAGAAGAAAAAAAGAATAATTTGTAGAAAGAAGTATTTTGATGAGATTGACACTGACTCATCTAAACCGGCCAATGAACAATCACCTCAAGAAACCTTCAGAATTCAGCACTTTGTATATATAATCGATCAAGCAATTGGTTCATTGGAGATAATGTTTGAGCAGTATCAAGAATATGAAGAAACTTTTGGCTTCTTATTCACAGCAAAAAAGTTAAAGTCATTGGATATAAATGAACTAAAGACAAACTGCATCAATCTTGAACAGAAGTTAGAGAGTGACGACATTTCAGACATTGATGATGAGGATTTATTTAATGAATTGCAGCTATTACAAAAACATTTACCAAAGGAACATGATACAACTAGTGCAATACTAAATTTCTTGGAAAGAATAAACTGTTATCCAATTAGTTGTCTTGCATATAGAATTTTGTTGACCATTCCTGTTACAGTTGCATTGACAGAAAGAAGTTTTTCAAAACTAAAAATATTGAAATCTTACTTGCGATCTACTATGTCGCAAGAAAGATTAAATGCTTTGGCTTTGATTTCGATCAAAAATGACTCTTTAGAAAAGCTTGATTATGAAAGATTAATTGATGATTTTGCTTCTAAGAATGCAAGAAGATCAAAGTTCAAAAATTAGTAATGCACAAGTTGTTATTTTTTTTTCTTCCTTTTGGTAAAAGTTTGGTAGTGGTTTCTATTCATTTTTGAAAATCCAATGGAAAAGCTTTCTAGATGTCGGGTTAAATTTTATTGCTATGTACTTTTATCTGTATGATTAGTTCATTATCATATTGGTATAAACTGATCATTATATTATTTGTTCTCCTTAACAGATTGATTATAGGATCGAAGATTTTGAGGGAATAATTCAGCAATTTAGTGGTTACTGGTTAGTACGACTTTTGTGTGAAGGTTGTTTACAATAATATGTAATGTGAAGTTTTACATTATTTATGGTTTGATGATTTTGTTTATTCGATGATCGAAGACATAAACTAAATTTAAATTGAAATTATAGTAATAAAAAAATATAAGGTCATACTTTTTATTTCGTACATGGCCTCGATCAGCTCAGGACCTGTATATACGGAGCAGTAGATTATATTTATATTCTATCCGACAGAAGTCAACATAACTACTAAGTTACCTATGATCTTTTGAAATAACTCCGTAAGGATTTCTTACTAATCAAAGGATTCCAGGCGCCTTACTATCGATAGCATTTTTTTTTTTTGGTTACAGATGCGGCCTAAAAGGCCCTAGCCAAAAAGAAACAGACTAAGCAGCAAAGCTGCTCCTATGTCTTCTATGAAAAGAAATTTCGTCAATGTCATCACGATAGTTCTTCCCAAGGAGTAAAATATCGGGTATCGAGGATATATCGACAGTCCAAAATTTGGATATATCGTCGGAAATATCGACGAAATATCGATCAACTGAAAATTCTGACGGAAATGACGGAAACTAATAAAAATATATGGAAATTTGTAATGAAACTTTTGGAGGTTGTTATATGATCAATTACCTACCTTATGTGAAAAGAAAATATTGATCAAACATCAAAACATATGAATTTGCTATATTACTATATGAATTAGTATGTGTTAAGTGTTGATAACTATTAAAATATAATTTAATAGTTCTATTTTTATTTTTTTGATGGCTAAACTTTAATGGGAGGCTAGACCATCACATTTTTGTACAATATGTTACATATCACACATTATAAAATCAAATATATAAATACTTCAAAACCATATAGAGGACCTATGAGGTTCGAAATTCACACTATTTTCCTCATCTCTCTGTGCAGAATCATGTGTGTATTGTGAAGAGTACTCATTAAATGATTGCTCTCCCATGTAATTCTGCACGTATTGACTTACATGCCAACCATATGGGTCAGGGGGCGGTCTTTGAAGATTTTGGAGCTCGTAGTATGAACCAGGCATTGCTCGACTTTCTTCATTGCTATCATCATTTGAGGCATTTGTTTGTGATTGTAACGATGAGTTATCACTTGTTGGAAGACCATAAGGCATGATATATGAAGGATAAGGCATTGCAAAATTTTGACAAGCTTTTAATTTTGTTAAATTTAAAAAGTTACTGAAAATTTCAAAAATTTCGGTAAATATCGGAAAATATCGGAAATATCGGGGATATATCGGAAATATCGGAAAGTTTCGAAAAATTTCGGAAAATTTGGAGATATATTCACGGATTTTTCAGGTAAGTTCAAAAAACCGAAATATCGGCGAAATATCGCCGATAATTTCGATTTTGCATTCCTTGGTTATTCCAAGCATGAACAGGGGGATCAACAAACCAAATCACACCAGGGGCATGATTTATGCTCTCTTTAGCCAACGCATCAGCAGTCCTGTTTCCTTCACGAACGATATGATGAATAGTTTTATCCTCCAACTCGTTCAGCTTAATCAAGCAGCCAGTCAAAAGAGAACCAAGCGGATGGAAATTCAAGTCATCTTTCTGAATCAAATTCATAAGAATAGCTGAATCAGACTCCACTTCCACCTTACTGCAACCCACTTAAGCAACATTTGAATACCATAATGAAGACCCCAGGCCTCAGCTTGTAATGTTTCTCCAATTCCCAAGTTAACTTGAAATCCCATTAGCCAATTTCCAGAGATGTCCCTAACAACACCACCAGCTCCTATCTGCCCATTTCTGCTCCTAGAACCATCCACATTGAGCTTAACCATCCGATAGAAGGTGTGTGCCAATTAAACATGGAAGTACACATGTTTCTTTTAGAAGAGCAAAATAAAGACTTATTCTTTTTTGATCAAAATATAAATAAAGACCTATTCCACTCCTCTACAGCACCATATGTAATAGACACATGATCAGCAGAGAAGGAGAATTGAGGGTCAAAAATCCCCTTATGCCTCCATTTCCACAAAAAAACAGCATATTGTGACAAAACTATCACACCACCTCACTCCATGTATCCCAACAACATGACAATTGAGCTCAGCAAGGATCCAGCTATCCCAAGGTAAAGTGAAAGAGGAAGCAATACAAGAAGGCTTACTGATAGAACTCCACACTTGAGAGCACTATTGCACTCCCTGAATAAGTGCAACAACGATTCATCCTCATGCTTACAGATTGGACAAAGAGCATCAGTAGACATATGCCTTCTAAATCTCTGAGTATTTGTCAACAACTTTTTGTGTAAAACTGTCCAGATGAAAGTCCTCTGCTTAGGAGGAACTTGGAGCTTCCACACAGTATTCCAAATAGGATTGCTGTCAGTAAACTCAAAAAGAGAATTATAAGCAGCTTTGACAGAGAAAATTCCAGTAGAAGTAGGACTACCAGTAGCATATTTCTATTGGCATATCTATCAAAGCGACTTACTTCATGCAAAAATAAAATAAAATTCCACTCAATCTGAAAAACGAAGAAGTCTTAAATATGATGTCTTGGTCTGTTCATCAGCAAGGGAATCCGAGATTAATACAACACAAAAAAATGTACTTGATAAATGCAACAATAAACTTCATAACTAACTCTTGTTTTCTTAAAACAGAACCTTGTAACTAACTTTGTAGAATCATATTTAAATTGTTGATATTATCATCCGCAAGGTATAGATCTAGGTTGCGGACGAGAGTTTCAGAGTAACTGCATTCAAGTTTAAAAAATTGAAGAGTTTTGATGACGCGGTCCACAGAGCGATTCCTAAGACATGAGTTCCCAAAGCGAGAGACGACTGTTACTGTATTGTCATTAAATATAGTTACCCGAAGGAGTACATAATAATTTCGAACTATTCCCAATTGGGTCACTCCCACATTGTGAATCCAATTACTGGAAAATAAAAGACCAATTAAAATAGAGTAGTTGTGTTAGATTACTTACATACACACACAGATTTATGAACGCTAGTTATTGAACTAAGAAAATAAAATATATTGAAAACTATGAAAGAGTGCTGTCAATTTCACCCAACATAGTATATATTTCATTACAAAATATCAATACTACGTGTTCATGACTTGTTTATCTGAATAATGATTTAATCTCAATGTCGTGTATTAGATTGATGTAGTTTCCATTCTCCAACCGGTTTGGGTACGAATGAAGTACAAAAAGTTCAGAATTTTTGTCCATGTTGATTTCATGATAATACTTCAGATATAAATAAGGAACTGTAACTGATTCAAGTTCTATCTAATAGAGATGATTTCTCACATACACTGAAATAAGAATTAAGTTATTAATAACAATAAAAATAAAGCAAGAAGTGTTTTCATCTATCTCTACTACAATTGACATATGTATTGCATGTAGATGAAAATAAGACCAATGAAAGCTGAGGGAAAGCATGCATGAGCTGTGGCATATATGCATTGATGTTTTATCAAAAGTCATCCAATATTAGAGGGTTGTGATAGACAGCCTACCAAAGTAAAATTTCAGTTCTCAAACGTCTCGACTAAGTATGATTTGTAGGATCCGTTTTGGGTTGAGTTTTTGATAGTAAATTAGTATTTTTTTAAACTATTTTAATAAAAATAAGTGTTTAGTAAAATCATAAAAATTGTTTATTTTTATTTTTTAAGTTCAAAAATCACGGTTAAAAATAAGCAACAAAAAAGTTGTTTATTTTAAACTGTGTTTTATAAAAATTATTTATTTTAAATTATATTTTATAAAAATTAAATATTTTCACCTTAATCTTAAAATAAACCACAGTCATACATGTTATATACATTCGTGGTTCAATTTAATTCAAACTTGCATAGCACAAAACTAATCAAACTATATATAAGTGCCAACAAAGTAGAAAACCAAAAGGAAAATGCTCTAGTAAACTGTAAACTAAAGATCGATGGTAGCACAAGACATATCTTTCCATAGAACATGTGATTAATGAACTCTGCCAAATGAATTTTGTCCTTTCCTATGCTTTTCTTGAACAATTTATTAGAGTTGACCAACAATATGGTCACAAATATTGCTAGAAAAATATCACAAGTATTTTTCTATATATCTTTACAGCTTCTAAACACAAAAAAAAAACATTACACGTACCATCAACTGTGCCTCCACTTGCTCCGGATCGGTCATGTAAACATCCCAACACAATAATCCTAGCTTCTTGCAAAATCAACCGATTCACCAAGACCCCTTTGGTTCCTGCAGCTGCCTATTCGAATCCAAAAATGTTTGGATACCACCTTGGCCATTTCCTTCGATTATACATTCAAGGTTGTCTTTGAAATGAGGACTTTTATAATGTGCGGATTCTATTAAAAATTAAAATATTAGAAGTAAAACAAAAACAAATCAAAGCAAATAGAGACATTTCAATAAAAAGTAGTTTATAAGAATTCTCACATGTTCTCTGTCAATCCCTACAATCACTAGTATAGACTGTGGCCATAGGACATAATCAAAATAATCTTCTTAACCTGGGCGGATGTTCAGTCATATATTCACAGATCATTCCGGCAATCTCTTGAGGTGAATAGTTATCTACAATTTCCTATTAACAATTATTGAATATTATTTTATTTTAAATAAATACAAGTTATTACCATCTTAATGCAAGTATTACCTGCTCTCTTGTTTGCCTTAAAATATGATTAATTATTTCCACTTGTCTCTTATAACCACCAGCAAACATGATGGATAAAAATGCATTGACATGTTTTGTTTTCTTAATATCGTCTCTCACTGTAAAGGACATAAAACAAATAAAAGTCGGGAAAAACACAATGACAACTGAAATCATGGGATAAAACTACAAATGGTTACTGCAGTAAAAACCAACAATAGTTTATAGCTGTATAAATAAAAAACAACAAAAGTTATTCAAAAGCCACCGCTAAATCTTATCAGAGAAAAGAAGAGAAAAAAAAGCCACCTCTAAACATACTAACACCAAATCTGATGCCTTCTCTCTATCTTAATTTCTTTCCCTAACTACCAATGTAAATTAATAATTTACAGTGCAAAATGCAGCAATTGCACTGTCTTATTCAGTCGAAAAGTTTAGCTTGATTGTTGAGTGCAATTGTAGTTTAATTTAACTTGTCTATACGTTACAACACACGGTCGTTTGCTCTAAACCATGATTTACTATATAAGAGCATCTGCAGCCAAGACATCCTCTCGGTAGAATTCCTCAAAAAAGGAAGGGGGCCTGCCGAAAAATAGGAATTTTGGGACAGAGGCGACGTGCAGCGGTGCTTGGGGGTTGGGGGGGGGGGGGGTTGACCGATCGGCAACAAGGAGGAATTCTTCTGTGCCGTTCGCAAATAGCAATCCGGAGAGGAATTCCCCTTGGCGGAGTCCACACATGTGGGTGACATCAGGAGGGAAACCCTTTTTTTTAATCGGCGCGTGTAAGTAACGAAGTAATTTTTTTACTGGATTAACCAGCCAATGATAGCCTGCCACATGGCAGGTTGTTGGCCAGCGTAATCCAATAACGGCTATGCTAATCTGGACAACCCAAATTCAAAGTTTGGATGATCGGACGGCTTATATTCAAATGCAATGGTTACTGTTGGTTATGAAAATTTCGGAACGGATACTACCAAAAATACTCCGAAAAAAATCCCTAAAAACTACTATTAACCCCCTACTATTTTTCTATAAATACTAGCTTCATTTTTCTAAACACTTCACACCAATTTGTGCACAATAAATTATCCTCCTCCTCCCTCTCTTCCCTCTCTCTCTCATAATATCTTTGGTTTTTTACAAAAGATGTCCACCAATTAGCTCATTTCCGAAGATGTACAATTGTGTATATCATATTGTCATCATAGTGTGTGCCCTATCTCCGACAACAAGCAAAATGTCGACAAATTGTGGGAAAAAATCTATGCCGATTACCAAAAAAATTGGGTGATGGGTCAAGGTGAAGTGAGGGCAACTTAGGACCCAAAATGCACTATCTCTCGTTTTGCTAAGTTGAAGCCAAACTTGTCACAATGGAAAGCGACGCTTGCATACGCAAGAAGGAATCCGGAATCCGGCGGAAATTTGCATGATGTAAGGATTTATTTATGTTGCTCCTCTCAATTTTAATTAATTTTATGAAATATAAAATGTGAAATATTAATTCGTTACTTGTATTTTTGTAGTTAAGAAAAGTTCAAACGTTTTATGTGGGCAAAAAAAAGAATGAGTTTATGCACTAGCACTCCACATTCTTACCATTCCAACTTCGAAGCTACTCCTCCCATTAGTGAAGTGTCTCCTATTGTCAACTTGGATGAAGATGAAGTGATTCCAACATCACAAAGCAAACTTCAAGGTACCTCGAGTCCGCCTAGACCTCAAGGAGTGAAGGTGGCCAAGGAAGCAGAAGAAAGGGAAAGAAGTCCTTGACACCTACGAATGAGGTTAGAGATAAGACTTTGAAGACCATTGCGGCTAATCAAAAAATGTTCACTGATTGGCAAAAGGCAAATGAAGAAAATCAACGAATGCTTGATGAGAAAAACTACAAATTGAGGGCACGAGAGGAAGAAACAAGGATCATGACAATGAATTTCGAGGCTATGACTCCAAATCCAAAGAGGTATTTCATGAAGAGGAAAGCGGAGATCCTTAAGTAAGTAGATAATGATGAAGAAGAAGTTGGCGATGCAAGCTTTACAAATTGTTATCGTCCCCGCAACCTTGATTTTAGTGATTAGTTTAGTTTGTCTTAAAAATAAATCTATACTTGGCACGTCATTATGTAATTTAAATTTTCAAGAAATAAAAATGCACTTTATTTAAATTATAATTAAATGCAAACACACAAGATTAAACTTCAAACACATTACATGAAATCATAATTAAATGCAAACACGCAAAAGGGAAACACACAAATTAAAACACACAAAAGGGAAACACACAACATTAAAACACACAAGATGCAAACACACATACATCGCACACGTTATTTAGAGATGTTCACCGGTTTCAAGAAACCAGTTGTGCTTCACTAAGTCCTTTTGAAGCTCTCTATGGAGATAAACTGATTGTAAATCGACGAGACGGTCGCTAAACCGTTGATGATATTGATCTCTTCCAACCGGCTCAAAGGGAATTCGGTTACCATTTTTATCCACCGGCCCATCATAAACTTTGAAAGCAGTAGCTGGGTTTTGTAAATCTTCTTCCTCGTTCTCCTCAAAATCATCCTCCACAAATTCTTCCTCAACAATCATGTTATGCATTATGATGCAAGCCAACACGATCATTTTTAATGTCGATTTGTGATGACACATAGCTGAGTGAAGAATGATAGCCCAACGAGATTGTAAGATGCCAAAGTACCTCTCCACATCTTTGCGATATGCCTCTTGTTTCCGTGCGAACAACTTATGTGGTTGATCCTGGGGATTGGAGATTGTCTTGACAAACGAGGAGTACTTCAGATATATTCCATCAGCTAGATAATAAGTGTGGTGGTAAGTTATATTGTTGACTTTATACGTCGATTACGGGCTTCTTCCGACAAGGAGCGCATCAAAGACATCAGAGCTGTTGAGCACAATGATATCATTTTATGCTCTAGGCGTACTGAAGAAGCTGTACCATATTCACATGTCATATGAGGTCACTGCCTCTAAGATTATGGTCGGACGAGCCTTCCACCCTGAGTATGACCCTTGCTAAGCTGTTGGGCAGTTCTTCCATTCCCAGTGCATACATTCGATGCTTCCGATCATACAAGGAAATCCCTGTTGCCTCGCCCTTCCTAGAAGTCGAGTGATGTCTGTTGCATTCAGAGCGCGGAGGTAATGGTCTTGGTAAAGCAAGACCACTTGTGTGCACCACTTCTTCATACATTCCAGAGTTGTTGACTCCCCCATCCTCGTGTATTCAGTATACTGATCTGCAGCTGTGCCGTATGCCAACATTTGTAGAGCACCGGTCATCTTTTGCTCGGGGATGAGTCCTTCCAATCCAGTGGCATCTGATATTTGATGCCAAAATGGGTCGTGGTTGCAGAGTTCTGTCTTGATCTGGTTGAACAAGTGCGTGCTCATTCGGAACCTCCGACGAAAATCTTGCTCGTGAAAAACAGGGCGTTCGACGAAGTAATCTTCCAGCAGATTTTGACCCCTCAGTTCCCTCTGCCTTGGTTAGTTTGGACGGCGGCGACAATGTGGCTCATCATCAAACGTTGCAACTATTATGGTTGCATCAGTGACAAAGGAATTTATCATTGTGGCAGCTTGTAGTCGTTGTTGACGCCTTATCTTGGAAGACTCTTCGCAATCATTAGGATCCATCTTCTGGATGAGGAAATGTGAAGAAGTGTTTAAAGATGTGTGTTTACGGGTGTAGAATATCAAGTGACTTGTAGATGTTGTGAGGTTTCAAGGAGCAGCGGACGATAATTTTATAGAAAAATTTGGAGGATCTGATATTGAAGGACGAGTACACGTGCCACATCCTCATTGGTCGAAAATCTTACCGGAAATCTTCAATCGATAACTTAGCTGACATCGACACATGGCCGTGTCACGTGTCACATCCTCATTGGTCAAAAATCTTACCGAAAATTTTCGTCAATAATTTATAGCCGATAACATTACGTGGATGTGACACGTGTCACATTTTAACTCGTCAAAAATCTTATCGAAAATTTGGATCAGTAATGTAGATGATAATGACATGTGTTGGCTAATTATTGGATAAACATATTACTAATAATTAAATAAAATAATTTTTTTATAATTGATCAATAGTAATAAGAATTCCTATTTGTTACACTACTGCGCAAAAAACATGAATAATACATCCTATTTGATGAATAGTGACAGAAATTCCTGAAATAAGAATTTCTCACCCAATAAGACTTCCTAAATGGGTACATGCTCTAACAGGAGTGGGCTTTTGTTACCAGCCCTGTTCAAATCCCTATTCCCAAGGACTTTTTCATGGGGGGAGGGGCATTTTGGTCTTTGCTGCATCTTCTATCCCCTTATTTTTCATCTCTCTCTTCCTCCCAATCTGTGATCTTCCATCTCAATCGCTCTCTCTCTCTCTCGATCGATCGACGTCTCTGTCTTCCTCGAACGCTCGCTCGACTGGAGACACCGGCCCACTGTCATCGTTGCCGTTGTGGTCTCGGAGGATCGATCCGTCGTTGGAGAGGCTTATTCGAAAGCTTAGAGAAAAAAGAGGAATACCCCTCTCTTGCTATCATCGCCGCCTATGCCGATCTCGTCCTCGGCCATAGTGGCAATGGCACCGCTGGCGAGCGAAATCTCGGCTTCTTAAGAACCATGGAGGAATCTCATTGGCTGCACCAGAGGGCTATCATTGTTGAAGCAATAAAAAGGTCTAAAGCTCTCACTTTATTTTATGCTCTGTTATTTGAATGGTCGGTTGGTGCTCAATTTTTGGTTTATGTTTTGCAGGTACAATGAGCTTTGATGTTGTTGATGTGTCATCTGGCAACAAAGTCAACGTCAAGAATGAGTCCAATATTTCATCCTGACATTGGTTCTGTTGAATACTGTAAGCTATGTGTCAAAGCATCAAATGTTTTTTTTTTCTTTCTAATTTTGGTCTCTGTGATTAAAGATTTTTTTTTAAAAGTGTTTCTTAGAGGTTGAGATAGTTTTTGAATAGTATGAATTGTATTTTGGTCTCAGGAATGCTGATATGCGAAACGTTTGCATAGATTGAGCAACATCCTAACATCTATGATGTTGTTCATGTGAAGTATTATGATGAGGTTTGGAGTAGTTGTATATTATTTGTATGCATTTGCAGGACTCATTAAGCTATACGTAACAAACTCTTATTACTCTTAATATTCGTGTGCAGGAGCCTTTTATGTTGGAGATTGTTATCAGTTTTCTTGATCATGGTTTCCATATGAGGACACGTATTTTCACTTTCCTCATCCATCTTGATATTATTAATTTACTCACTGCTTATAAATTGACCCACTTTTTGTACTGATCTTCTCAGCTTCCAACTCCGATTCACAAATGGAATCTTTTGGCTCAAGCTTAGAAAAGTTTTGTATGAGTGAAATTCATTTCCTTCTTTGTATATGTAAAATAGCATAATGATCTTTCGGGGATGCAACTGAGAGGGAGTAAAGTCCAAAAATTAGAATTCTTATTGGCAGATGTTGTGGAAAAGGGAGCCGATTGCATTATAACTATAGGAGGAATCCAAAGCAACCACTATCGCGCAATTGTTGTCGCCGCGAAGTATCTCAATCTTGATTCTTATCTCATTTTATGTACTTCCAAGGTTTCACTTTCACAGTTTCAGACTCTCTCTTTTATTATTACTGATTGTTCAATGTACTGTTATGCTTTTACTAAATTTATGATACCATTTTGTTCTGTGGCTGCAGGTGAGAGTAGACCAAGATCCTGGACTCACTGGCAATCTTCTGGTCGAGCGTTTGGTTGGTGCTCATATTGAGTTGATTTCGAAAGAGGACTATGCGAAAATTAGGAGTGTGGTGTGTACACTCTCTTTTCTTGCTTGTAGTGTACTTTTTTATTTTAGTAAGGTTACTATCTTAGGTTCAAGTATGAAGTTGAAACACTACAGTTTGGCTGCTGATTCTCTTTATAGGGGATTTATTAAAAACTTTTTAGTAAGTGTTATCACTGATATGTATGGTTTCATATTAGGGACCAAAATGCATATTTGTCTCAGGCTCTTACCAACGCCTTAAAGGAAAAACTACTAAAAGAAGGAAGAAGGCCATATGTCATTCCCGTAGGTGGATCAGACTCTTTAGAAACCTGGTGAGATTGACTTGAATTAGCCATTTATTGAACCATTAGTGCATTTTTTTCTTCTTATTAGAAACCTGTTTCGTTCTTATATCCATCATTCAGATCTGTCTCGAGTTGATGGTGATTACTTTATGTCCTTTGACATTATTGCATCTGCGTATCTAATTGTATTCAGGGGCTATATTGAAGCAATTCGAGAGATTGAGTAGCAGCTTCAAAGTGGGACCTGCAATGTACAGTTCGATGATATTGTTGTAGCCTGCGGAAGGTTCTGCGCTATGCTATCTCTTACATGTTTTTACCATTATGAGAGTATAAAACTTTCACGTATCAAGATGATCATAGGTAGTATATTTCTGTTAAAATTTTGTGTTTCTTTGTTGATAAAAAAAAAAGGTTTTCGATAGAAGCATTTCACTACTTGAATCCCATCTATAGGAGATATGCTCTTTGGTTTGGCAATAGGATTTTGGCACCTTATTGATGGGAAGCCTCTGATGTCCATTTCGGACTCTGATATGTGACTCACGTAATGATTAGATATGCTCTTTGTTTGTTTCTAGATTGTTTTTCAGGAACAGAAATTTTTTGTTGGGCTTATTCTGATGCTGCCTCTGTTTATGCACTGGAATCGGCATGATCTATTACTTTCTTTGTTCCAATTCTTCCTGGTTGCCTGCATTTCTTAATATTTGACTGTGTTTAGCCTTGTCTAAGGGAGTCTAAGGAATAGATTATTCACTTTTGTTTATTTTTTTAGTTTATCTTATGTGGATCAATTATATATTGTGGTAGTGATGTTTTTGTTTGTATTTTGTCACTGTTGGACTCAAATGCTGCATTCAACTGGGAAGCGATTTGGGACTGCTATGAGGCTTTTGCATTGTATTGTTTTGAGAGATACTTGGTAGTCTTCTTAGGTATGTATAAAGATGTAAATATTGAATTCTCTGCAAGTATTATGTTTCACCATAGTGTGTTTGATTTAACGTTCTTTAAGTCAATATATGAAAACACTGTTTGTTTGGAGTAATTAGAAATTTTATCCAATGTCTGAGGTGAAGCCCATCTTGGGAGCCACCTAGAAACCACCTTTATGGCAGTTGATGTACTTAAATTGGGTTTCTATGTGGTACTCAAGAAGGTGGTTCACTCAACATTCATATTATTCATACTATGACAAGTTAGACAGACTCCTTGAACAAGATTGATAACTAAAAGCCCGATAGTTTGCATCCTTTTTTTGAATAAGTTTCTTGGCTTCTTTGAAGGTGGTGAAAAACGTACAATTGAATTTATGAAGAGTCAGAGCAAAGCTGATTCCAGCACCCCTCTTTTAAAAGAAGTATATGCATATGGAGTTGTTGAACATCCTTTTCCGCTGAATTGCTTTATAAGAGAGTGGAATCTTGGTCCAGCATTCTATCATGCTGTGAAAGTATTCATTGTTCGGTATGTATGTCAAATTTTCTCTGCCAGTAGCAATTGTTTTCAGCTGGCTACATATAATCAGTTATTCACCTATCTGAAACAACATGTCTTGATCATTTGTACCATGGATTTGAGTTGCGAAAGCGGTGGAGGATACGACTGTCATATTATGATCTTCTCACCGGAAGGCTGACTCTTCCAAGTTGGTACTAGGGTATTGCTATCATTTTTGGTTGTCACACTCTTAGAGTTTGGATCTATTGAAATGTTGCACTTTTTAAATATTTTTTTTGTGCTTCGTTGAATTTTGGCTTTGGATCAATTCTGCTCACTCGATAGTGTCAGTTTTGATTAGGTTTTTAAAAATAAGAAGAGGGTAGAGAAAGCTTGAATCTTTAGGATGGGTTTCGTCTAAATATGTGATTTTTGGGCTGCTCTGTTTGGTTTTGTGTATCAAAATTTTAATTTGAAATGGGCTTTTGTTTACTTTAGGGTGTTGTAATGCTTTCGAGTACTAGAAAAGGTGAGACCTTCGGAGCTGTTTTGTTTTCTTGGATGTTCTGAACTTGGTGGCTTAATATTATAGAGTAGTGTAGTTTGGTGTAACTTTAAAGTACATTGATTTGGAGACTTTGATTCTGGGGTCTAACTATGTTTCATTATTTTTTCTCTGCAACTAACTGACTGATGTAAAATGGTATTGAAAATGAGAATTTTAATTTAGAAGACTAAAATGTGAAGTCAATTGGTTTGGGAATGTTTGATGACTTTTTACGTTATCAGCTCGCGTGGAGATTGCATAATTACTATTATGTTGTTTCACATTGAGTTAATCTTGAATATGTTAATCTCTGTTTTTGTAGTACATATTATATTTTCTATATTGAATTACTGTCATGAGTTTCTGATGTCTATCTAATTTTTCAATATGCATTATGCAGGAAACTAAATTGGTGTATGCAAATTCTTCACAAGTTCTACAATTTAGTCTGTTTCCAAAACAATCACACTTTTCCTGGTACTGCCACTGTTGTTGATTTGATTTAGCTGATTGATATTGGGCAGTCTAGAATTGTTTATGTTGCCTGGTACTGTTAAATGGAACAAAGCTTAGATCAAGACTCTATTCCTGGTCCTGGGTTAGCTGATAAGTCTATGATTTTTGATGTAAAACCTTTAAGGCGTCTTCCATTTAAGTAACCATCTACTCCAGAAAAGATTTAAGGTACTTATGATGCTTATGATTTTAAGATGCTTATGATTACTCAGATTTTAACCTTGGGCAATGAGCAAAGTCTAGGTCTTTTTTCTCAGGTGTTTAATTTAGGCATCGGAGATCATAACCCATTTAAATTTATTTTTGAAATTTGAGGTAAAGAGGGAAAATGACGACGGTGAATCTCCGTCACTCGAGACTGTGAAGAGATAGAATCTAGGAATGTTTAATTTGTTTGAGTGAGTTTCAACTTGGTCTGAGTAATTTCGTGTGTAACAAGAAATGTAATGAACTAATGAAGTTATATTATGTTGAAATTTATTATTCGTGTATGCTGGTGATTGATTATATGTTGAGTTGTGTTTTGTGACGATTTGAATAGTGTGTTTAAGGCAGTAGAACCTGCCTGGATAACCTTCATCGGTGTTCGAGGAAAGGAATCGGTCTGTGTTGTGACTCAGAAGAAAGTCCCAGTTAGTATTAGTTATTTATATATATGAGTTATAATTGAGTGTTGGGTGAATGTTTGCGGGTTGTAACTCTCCTGAAATGTATGCAGGATAAACTTTTGGACCAGACAAGTGTAACCCATATTTTCCCCATTACAAAGTTTCTAGGATTGCTGGCTACTAGCATGACATGTTTGTGCTTTGGCTTTTATGTTGGTGTTGGGTTTTCACTGTGTAGCTACCTTAAATTAAATTAGTATTTTTGGTTTATGGGATTGAAGGGATTTTCACATGCATGTTGGGGGTTTGTCTATGTATTGGGTTCTTCAGATCTGTGGGTGAAATTCTTCTAAATACCTAAGCTGCTATTCTTTGTTTCAGGTAGTAAAATTAAGAATCTTCAAGAAGTCTCTAAACCACAGACAAGGAAAGCATTTGTAGAAGGTAAACCTGATAATATATATGATGCCTAGCATTCACTTTTAAACAGTTCATTTGTTATATGATATGTACATCATATATCATAAGCTAGGCATTTTATTAGAAGGTTAAATTTAATTGCATATTGATGGCATATAATATTTTGAAAATCAGTATTCTACATTCACAATGGAAACTTTGAACTATTTGGGTTCATGGGTTTAATTTCATTCTTCATTGAGTTTGATCAATTGTTGTGAAATGTTTGATGGGATTGTCTAAATGGGTTTCAGTGTTTGAGACTGCAAAAGGGTAAACTTTTATTGATGTAAAGATGTTTATGATAGCAACCAGATTATACAGAACTATTGGCATGTTATCAATTGTGAATTTGTGTGTGTATATATATACTTAATAGTTATATATAAGCTTTTTGCATTTGACTGAAATGAAGGGAACTCTTTCTTGATAAAGGTCTATTGAGTTACTTTCATTATGAATCTTGAAAACTTTCATGAAAACTTGCATTTGTGTGTACGTTTCTTCTTGAATTATGAATTGATTACCTGGATTGTAGCTGCCATTGTTCATACTATTTTATCTTTTGAGGAGATGTAATTGGTTGTTTTGTGAATTTGGGTGTCTGATGTTTTGTTGCTGTCATCATTATGTTGTGCTGGTGTTTACTGAAGTAATAATATAGAGAAGACATGAGTATCATGGTTTCTTTGTTTTCCACAAGTTTATGTAATGTTCATTCAACACTTCAGCAGTAGTTAGTGCACATTACGTGATTAAGCCCCACAATGGTTTCACTAATGTTTGGTTTTATTTCTTGAAGTGTAACGATCCGAACCATGGAATGTGTATGTATTGATGTGAGTCGTGATTATTGTGAATTAATCATACTCGTGGGTTTGTTCACGACTAAATTATTGGGCAATAATTTGGTTTGAGTTCCTTCGCGGGAATTGTAGAGGATTTGATTTCGAGTTCGTAGGAGGTTTCGGAGGATATTTCGGGTAATCGGAGAATATAAAATGAATATTTGAAATTGTCGCTGAGTTAGTCGTACTTATCTGATTGGGTTTAAGTTATCCGAATCGTGAATTTGGTCGGTTCGCGACGCATAATATTGAATAGTTGTAATAAGTCAAAAAATTACGCATTTGAACCGAGTTGGGCCGAGTTGACCCGGTTTGTTTCCTTCGTTGGACCCGCCGTTTCTGGCCACCTCCGGATGTGTTCTTGGTATGGTTGGAAAGCTCTTTTGATTTCCTATTGTTTCATGTATTTATTTGTGATATTTGGTTGAGTTTTGGGGGTGCTCGAGCTCGGCAAAGTTTGGGATTTTCGCTGAAAACGGGTGGCGATTTCTGGCGAGTTTTGGTGTCAGGTTGGAGGGGGTTTTGGTTCCCCTCAACCCCATGAAGAGTTCTGGGTGTTTAATTTGGGAATTTGTTGAGGTTTTGGGTGGTTCGTGGTGGTGACCGCAGAGGAAGATCGGGCGTGTTTTTCGATTGAAAATTCGGCCGGTGTGGTGTGTTTTGGGTTTGGAGGTAGAAGGGAAAGATATTGGGCTTGAGGAGAGGAATGTTTTGAGGTAAGGGTCACCGGAGTTGGTCACCGTTGGCGCCGTGCCGGTGGCGATCAACGGTGGAGTTCCGACGAGGGTTGACTTTTGGAGACTTTTATACCGTTTTGCTCGTAATTGCTCCCTGATCGTAGTCGTGAGGTTTTTAACTTGATTTGGGTGTGTTAAGTTGGGACAAGGGTTATTTGGGTGTATTTTGGGAATTTTGTTATCCACGTCGATATTTCGAGCGATACGCTTTTCGAGAACGTGGGGTTCTTGACATATTTTTTCCGTATGTTGAAATCGAATATGTATTGATCGTATCCCTATTATTTAGGTGATCGTGATTGAGTGTTTGGCGAGGGATCTTCCGCCAGACATTAGATTTAGCCTCGTACTGTGAATGGACACTTTGATTTTCACTGTCGATTTGCGAGTCTTGATTCTGCATTTTATGTTATGTATTTTACGAGTATGCAATTACGATTATGCATTTACGATTATGCATTTACGGTTATATATTTTTACATGGAGGTACATGTATGATTTGTTTTACATGATGTATGGATTTATGGATGCATCGATGCAATGACTTTTCGGCTAATCCCCGAGATGCTCCCGGGGGGGGGGGGGGGGTTATGAAAAACCCTGACCTGTGATTATATGGCTCCCAGGAAGGTTATGACAAGCTCCTTACCTGGTTGAGCATGATTGTAACTTTGGGGAAAATGTACTCAAGTTACGGCCTCCACATTTTATACGGTATCCAGGAAGGTTATAACAACCACTTTACCTGAGTTTGATGATTTTAGACTCGCATCATGATTTCATGTTTATATTAGTGGAAAGCATATTATTATTTTCGTCCACTCACTCTAACGATTTTATTTGTCTTCCCCTGGATTTTTCGGTTTCCTTTGCGCAGTTTACAGTTTGAGTTCTGGGGTTGTACGTCGACGGTGGAGGCGTAGAGTTCCAGTCACACTTCTTTTCGAGTAGGTTCTTAATTCGATCTACTGGTTATATATGATGTAAATAGGAGTCACTCTGAATACTTATGTTGTGTTTTCAGTTGAGTTTACTCCTGAATGTTTCTGGATTTCTTGTAAACCGTGTGGTTTATTATATATATTATGTTGAGAAATCCGGATAGGGAACGTAGCCTCACGGTTTGGCTTTTGTGAAATATTCGAAGTGTGATTCTCTTGCAGGTTCTACTTTTTGGCTCCTGTATTTCAAAGTAAACTCTTGCGAAATTTTTTTTAAGGTCATGTTTTCGAAGGGGTTTGATTTAGGTTTAGGCAACTAAATCGGAATCGGGTCCTTTCATGAAGTATTTGCAAAATGGAGTCTGAAAATGGGGTCGCTTTGGGGGATGAAAATTGTGCTATTGTGGAAAGACATGTAGAAGGGGCACTACCTGAATTGACCATGAAAGGAAACAATGTTATGCTAATATAGAAGTTCCTACCGTCAATGGAGTATCTAAGCCTATAAGCAAGGATGAAGGCATCAACTTTTCAGGACGTGCAGGTGAAGTCCCCGCAACTGTTCCACCTGGTAAAAATTCAAAAACAAAAAAGGTACTTAATGCCAAAATATTTTTTCGTTTTCAATTATGAAGTTTTAGGACACAAATACGTATAATCATGATCTCTATGAAGGAGTCGATGATAATTAATCCATGTTGTCTTAAATTTTAAAATTTATATGTTTTCATTCATGAACCCATTTGTATAACTATCTTCATCACTCTATGTATATTGTAATATGTAATTAGTAATGATCCTGGTTACTTGGAGTTGTAGACAATAGTAGGACTTGAGAAGTTCATGAAGACCTTAATCGTGAACCCCATGCCGTCAGATAGTGAATTTGAAGGTGACAATGATGATGATTTATCTAGATTGGAAAAGAGTTGGGCTAAAGTTTGCTCCTAAAACTGGTAGGTAATTTCTCCTGATCCTTAATGATTATGCCAGTTTGCTTTGCTTTATATAGTGCTTATGCTCTATGAGCATGTGACTCTTGGGCTATAGGATTGTAAAAGTTGAAGTCTCTTTAAATTCTCACAGCAAATCTTATTTCAGTGTTGTTTAGGAAATGTTTGTTAAGATTGGATTCATAATATTAGGTAATGCGTTTTATGTACTACTCAAAGCTCATGGATGGTTTTTAAGTCGTAAGCTGTATAGTTTTCATAATGACGACAGATAATATATTGATGGTTAAAGTTACAAACAGTTTAAAATTGAATGCTTGGCAGTTTCAAAAGTGAAAACGAGGGCATTCATAAGCTAGAGAACGTCTTCCTCTTTTTTCCTTACTGTCTTTTGCTAATTCATAAGATGGTCTTTGATTTAATCCACTAAAGCTATTGCAAATTTTGAGGGGGGGGGGGGGGGGGAATAGACTGATATGCGTGGAGACTTGGTACAATGAGATCAGTAATCCATTGACTGTATGCTACAGTCTATACTTTCTGAAGGAAGAAGTCCTTGCAAAGGGATCCTCCTGAGAAGATATCATAATAGAGGTAAAGGCTCAATTGGATTTTTAAGTTTTCATGTGTCTAACCACTACATGCCCTATAGTTGATGTTGATGAGATCATCATTGAGAAACCACATCTGTTTGCTAGACCACCAGGTAAGAAGGCTGAAAAACTGAGATTAAAAGAAACCAATGAGTAGCTTGCCAAAATTCAACAAACACAGAAGGAGAAAATAGAAAGAGATGAAAAGAATGTAAGCTTTTGAAGGAGAAAGTTGAAGTAGATAACGAGAAGGTGAGGGTTAAGAAAGAGGAGGTGAGAGTTAAGAAATTTGAGG